>JAJSRV010000004.1:2573663-3173663 GCA_021527715.1 Neoseiulus cucumeris | reverse complement strand
GCGCGTGTGAACGTCGATCCAAGGTGAGCGTTGCAAGCAGTGACAACAAAGATAAACCGCGACGGGGACTCGCGTTTCTGTATTTTGTTTTCGCATTTAGAAATTGCTCCAAGAAACGAGGGACTCCGCAGCAGGTTCCATCAAGATTCCGGTACACGCCTTTGGGTGTCCGATGCCGCCCACGAATGCCGTTCTTACCGAGTCGATAGAGGCACGAGATACCTGTCGTGCGTGTATCGTGTGACCGATTGCATTTCCGATAAGACAATCTCCCGTTCTTTTCCATCTACGCTCTGTCCTGCTGCAGACCGCGACAATACATACATATATCTGTTCATGACCGGTCACTACCACCAGTAGAGTTCGTTCCGATGAGAGAGGAAAAGCCCGGAGATGTTCTCAACGAAGTTCGCTGAGCGTAAATCTTATGGAAAACATACAGAAAACAAACCCCAAGGCACTGAATTTACCCGGAATCTGAGTACTTAAATGATTTTCGACGAATCAAGAAGACGTAGACGACGCCGGCATCTCTTGGCATCAACAGAGTATTTGGAAATATCCTGCATCACAAAAGATCGGAAAGTACCGGCGAAACACTGGAATGAACGCATTCTGCTCGTACCCTTTCGGCGAGAATCAGAAAAATTGCGCGACATCACGATGCGATGCCTCTAGAATAGCTTTTCACTTTTTTCTGAGATGTTCCGCAATGGAAGCCAGCTCGGTTAGCGAGGCCTTCACCCAAGGACTCCGTCGCAGTCACACGGTGTGATCACCGAACCGGCCGACTCAGAAGCAGCGCGAACAGCAGAATCAGTGGCCTGTGTTACGATTTACCGTTGTGCAACCCCACTGTCTTGAGAATCATAAGCGAATCACAAACGGGCTAGAATGACTCTTTTTTGAAGTGCGCAGAACATTGCAGACAAAATCCTTCCTGCATTGGTCGATCGAGCAGTCGGAGAATAACATGTTTTGTTCGATAGTCGCTCGAGGCCAGTCGCGGGAAATATAAAACCGACGATTTCAATGGACTCACTCACGATCCATCAATCGCTAATGAAGTCAAACTCCGCCAGTAACGTGAAACTTGCAACCTAGAATTCAATGTCAATTAGGGCCATCATCTGCGAGAGTCAGCCGAAGCTCATTCATAGTGGAGCTCTACTCATGCGAAGTTCGTTTCCACCTTGATCATATCAAATTCTTGGATCAGATCGGAAAATATGATCTGGATGTCTGTCTCGGTCGATGGAATATTCGACGTCTGCTGACTCTTTCTGACTCAGAAAATTTTTGAAACCGAATTCGGCAACAGATGACTGCCTCTGAGCCCTTGTCGAGTCGAAAAAAAATCAGTCCGCTATCTGTTTCGGTGAAATCAGCAATTTTTGCAAAAATCAGTTGATATAAGATGATCAAGGTTGATTTGTGAATAGCGGTTTTTCAGTACGGATCGGAGTCGTGGGTTTCTGGGGAGAAACCAGTATTTAGAGGAAGGAAGATGACCGCTGTTTTCTCCCATGGAATGACGTCGTGAGACTCTGGCGTTTTTTTCCCCGTACTGGAACCGGTACGGTGCATCACACGCGAACGCTCAATGAAGAACAGGCGGAATTTCCTCAAAGATGATGCACCGAACGCCACCGAAAAGGAAACGATCGAAACTGCCTTCATGTATCGACTCCAATTGAGCCGGGACTCGAAAAATGTGTCTCCGATGTGAACGCTGGCGCTGCGCTAAACATCCAAACGTAGTCAGGCCGTAGCGTTTCATTTTAGCATGTATCTGAATTTCGGCTTCTTCCATCTTCCAGAGACCTGATTTCGTTCGAATAGTTGAAGTTGGTCCTCGCGATGGACTTCAAAACGAGGATGAGCTCGTTCCCTGCTCCGTGAAGATAGATCTCATAAACAGGTAATTTTTGCTTCTAAATTCTCCTCCCGGAGATCCTCGGGAATTGCTCGTGGCACATGCTTGAGATAAGCGAATCCACTTGAAAGTTATTCCATCCACAGACTCACGAGAGCGGGCCTCCGCAGCATCGAGGCCGGGGCGTTCGTGTCCCCTCGTTGGGTCCCTCAAATGGCCGACAGTGCCGAAGTTCTCCGAAACGTTGCGCGATCGGAAAATGTCACGTATTCAGCCCTGGTTCCCAATGCAACAGGTGAGACGACGATTTCGGGGAAGCCATTAGCCTCTTGGGTTGTTGGAAATTTCTGTGTGGGTTTCCTGTACGCGATTTAGTTGCGACAATCGATCCATGGAGGTTGTGAGCAAACTCCAGCCACCGGTCCTTATTGACCGACTCCGACTCAGAACAGCCTATAATCCGATTTCGGACACAATAGCCAAATCCCTCATTCCTTCTCGAAACACGGAGCTTAAGCGAACAAGCAAGGGATCTTTTGTTTATGCGGTTTTTCGTTCGTCGACGTGCATGCTAACAGGATGCCCACTTTCCTGTATATCTCGACGCTAATTGAAATAATCACTTCCTCATACCTTCAGGGATGGAACGGGCACTGGCTTGCGGAGTCACCGAAGTGGCGGTTTTCGCCTCAGCATCGGAAAGTTTCAGTCTGAAGAACATAAACTGCACGATCGAAGAGAGCTTGGCAAGGTGAGAATCGAGACTGTTGGTCATTCTTTGGGTAGTCCTAGTGCTCCGTTTAACTGGAGGGCCTGAGGATTGATTGTGGCGTTTCACGAAACTTTTTGTTGTGGCTTGGTGAGGTTTGATCATCTTCGAAACATTCAGTTGTTGTGTCCACCTTGGAACTAGACAGGAGTGTATGACCAACGATTTCTCATCAGCTACGATGTCTACCGAAGCATCGATGAAACGTGCGAAGACATAGTTTTCCTCCACAAGACAACATTATTCGATTGCACTTGATTCGGCGCGTCGTCTTATCCTTGCCTGAAGCTCTGAGCAACGTGCCGCACGAGCAACGTGCCACAGCTGGGCTGATTGTGAGCTTTGACTCCAGGTCGAATGATATCTGTCGTAAGTCTACAACGGAACAGAAGAATGAATACGATGGTGGCAAGAGTAGGGAGGCGATATGGTGAGGAATCGCCTGATGGTTTTGGCCTTTCTTTACGGAGGGTCGTGGTGCTCGCCATGCCTTATGGCGTGAGCGACCTCATCACCTTTTCGAGCCGCCCATCAATTCTCAATCACGCCAAAGCCGCCAACCGCGGTCAAAGTGAAAAGACGATCGCAGAGAAAGCGGAGCGACTGTTCTTCGAAATTGAAATAAACAAAATTACGGGCCAGAGCTTTCTACGGATGGACCAACGTCTCACGTATCGCATGATTCCAGGTTCGAACACGTGTTGAACATGGCCAAAGCAAACAACGTCAGGGTTCGAGGTTATCTCAGCTGCGTGACCGGGTGTCCGTACGAAGGTTTTGTTCCTCCAGCCAAAGTCGCGGAACTGGCCCGCCGCCTCCACGATATGGGCTGTGATGAAATTTCCCTCGGAGACACGATTGGTGAGTTTCGTCAACGAGTCGGACTGCGAATTCATACTCCCGTTGTACAGAATGACAACTTATGGCTCTTTTTTCCTTCCGCCCCCAATGTAGGCGTCGGAACCCCTGGATCGTTCTCTGAAATGTTGGAAGCCGTTCTTGAGAAAGTTCCTGTTTCCGCTGTGGCGGTTCATTGTCATGATACTTACGGTCAAGCACTCGCGAACATTCTCGTTGCTGTCGAGGTGAGTTTCAAACTTCCGAATCCTACTAAACTGGGCGATGGGAAGTGGTTACAGACGAGCGGAAGCATCTTCAGAGAAAGCGGGAAACATCGAGTCCTCTCGGAGAGCTTGTATTTGACTCCTTTGAGGAAGCTGTCGTTGAATCGAGTGAGTCGAGAAAAACCATCAGCGGTATGAGAGAAATCTTGACGGCGACGTTTCAAAGAACCCGAGAGCGGATGAGTCAATCTTTACGGCTCGGGCAAACACGTCCTGCCTGCTGGCCTTTTTCGTTGCCATTCCACCATCGATGCTTTCTTTGGGTTCGAGGACGAGGTATCGAGTCCATATTACGAGAAACGATGAGAGGTAGAGTGAGAATGGCAGAGCGATTGAGAGAAGCTCGTCGCTATTCAAAGCTGTGGGATCTGTGGCAAAAGCCGGGTGCTATGTAAATGAGCATCTCCCTTTTCCGTTAGGCTCCCAGTTAAGTGAACTCAGCGGCGCGGAACTACTCCTGTAGGAAACCGTGCTCGCTTGCATATATTCACTGACTGTGTAGATAGTAGCGGTGATGCTGATGATGATGGTTGATACCGACAATAGCTTCTTCTTGTTTTCACACCTGTCTTCATTTCCAGATGGGAATATCGGTCGTGGATGCTTCGGTGGCAGGTCTAGGTGGTTGCCCTTATGCCAAAGGATCCAGCGGTAACGTTGCCACCGAAGACGTTGTCTACATGCTGCACGGGATGGGAATTCGAACCGGAGTGGACATCCACCGACTCGCCGATGCCGGCGAATATATTTGCAAGAAACTGGGAAAGAACACCAACTCGAAAGTTGCTCGAGCTCTAAGAGGCTGACGGAAAAAAAGAAGGATCCGAACGCTACTCAACTTTTGATCGAAAGCCTCGAACAGGATGGAAGAAACATGGAACATGTCTTGTGAAGGAACAGGGAGAAAACAAAGAGGAGCGGTCAGAGATGCAGAAGATGATGCTCCGACTACGTTGTCGCTTGGAATAATGATCGACGACTCTGGCTCCCTCCACGCCTCTGCTGAGCTCTGTTACACCAGGTTGTCCAGCCCGCCCGCCCACCGGCCACCCGCCCGCCTGCCCACCGACGTCGTCAGCGCAAGGAACTTCAACTGCCTTTTGTCACTTGAAACGAGGGAAAATTCCATTCCAACTGTGATATATTCTGCTTCATCGTTCTCTCGCGACTGAGTTCGTAATAATCAACATTCGTTGCACCGAATAGGCTGCGAATGGTCAGCTGAGGTCGACCAGAGGGAAGAAGAGAGTGACTTTCAATTCTCAAGGAGACTGGAATCGAGCAGCTCTGGTTCTGAGACTCGTCCGAACGATAGGGTCACCGAAACCCACCCTTGACTTATAATTATTGAGCATTTAGTAGTTTGCCAATCCAGAAGCAATAAATTGAGACTCTGTAGAAAAAGAAACTCAGTGATGATTTCTTCCATGGTTGGTGATCAGACGATGAAGCGGAATCAGGTGGATGGTCCGCTGATTCCAGAACCCGAAGATCTCTTCCACTTGTTCTTGGGGCCTCGTCTGGTTGTCCCTCGAAAAAGATCGTCAAGCCGAACGAATGCGTCGGTGAAATTCAAAGTGCGTCAGTTCTCATAGACCGAATTTCTAATTCTGCGAAAAATCGGGATATTGAGCCAGGCGAAAGATTGGACGGCAACTTTCATAGGCGCTCTCAGACTCATTTGCGGCAAGCTGGATCTGCCTTCGTCGAATTCACGCTCGAGGGGAATTTTTCCGAGTTATTTGTCTTACAGCCGATCTCGTTCCTGGAACGGTTGTTGTTGGCTCGGCTCGGCGAAGGGCTTTCAGCCTGGATCATCAGAAGCGGAAGCGAAACCCCCGGGCACTCCAAGAGCCGAAATAACAATGCGGCTCGAGAGGTTTTCGCGAAGAAAGTTCCGTTCCGAGAAGACAAACATCCTCCGAAACTAGATCAAAACGATTTTCTCCATCGAGACGACGGCCACAGGCAGTTCAAGCTAGGGAAACCCAAAATTGGTAGTCAAACGCATGCACGATACAGGTCGCTGTTCCGGAGTCGTACTGGTATTGTGGTGAGGCCTGAATGCTAGGAACTTCGGAATCGGGAAACTCATCCTTGGTACAACATACGAAGAGATTTTCGTTCACCTTCTCTCGGAGACTGTTCGTCCTTCTGGAAGGGGGGGGGGGGAATCGAGAGGCAGTGATGAAAAGACCGTCGGAGATTGAAATTTGTGAAGGAACAAATCTGTCCTCTGAAGTAGGTGGTGTTTATTTGGTGCTTTTGGGGCTAGACTTCCGGACCATCGGATAAGTCGCTTGGCTGCTTGGTCGAAACTCGTACAGTTGATTAGCCGGTCGAGGCCAGGTAAGAAGTGTAGGGAAGAAATTTACCACGTTGCAGAAAAAGACGCCAGGGGGAGCTCGTGAGGGGTGAAGTCGTCTGCCAAGCTCTCTGTTCTCTCCCGGGCTCAAGTTGAGGGCAGTCGTTGCTTGAGTTGCGCGCCTCACGCTCTTCCGCGTCATCGAAGCGGCGACACAACCGGCGGCAACATTACCAACAGCAGCAACATCGACAACAAGATCAGCGTCATATGAATCGTCGACTCCAGAGGCAAGGACGAAGTTGAAGATGCGGTCGCCAGCCGGTAGATATGAGGCATTTGTGTTTGCGTCCCTGTTGCATGCCTATCGAGTATAGTCAGTGCTCGACATCCTGTAATAAGGTGCAGGAGGTGTCGGTGCTACAGTGCGCGAATTTCCGTTCAATGTGAACCCGAGCAGCGAGCGGAGAAAATATCAGATGGTTGAGAGAATCGCGTGCAGTCAGGTCGATTCCAACAGGTTGAAGTACGGGACCAGTCGCAAAGTGAGTTAAAACTTTTTGCTCTTGATCTGGACCATGACTGGGCCTAGGTTTCCGTTTAACCGGAGAACAAAAATTCATCAGAGAACCATCAGCAGAACCAGAGGCTGGTGAAGCATCAGAGGGTCTTGCACTCACTGAGAGGGGTTCTCAGCTGTCGAGGCCAATCAGAGGTTTTGTCAAATCACGAGCCAATCAGTTTATTTTTCCATTTCAAGCGGGACCCAGGTCTGAGAATTACTCAACTATAATTGAAGCCAATTTTTCCAAATGGGCTAGTCAGCTGGGGAGCTGATAAATAATCGCCGCACTCAGCGATACCGAAACTGTCGAAAATCATTCCGAAAACTCCGTGGATCACGCAGAGGGACAAATCTCCTAACTCGGATTCGTCCCGAGTCGATTCGGATAAACCCATCACAGCTTTTCCGGATTATGGTGACATCAAGAACGACCTGATGCCGAAAAGTGAACTGTCATCAATAAAACAGATAAAACATTTTCTTGAGGTTTATTCAATCGAAAAGTTCTGCACAATGGCTCATTTCTTTTTCAGCCATGGGTAAGCAACAACGGGGGCGGCGTAGGGATAACCGTAGGGGTGGTAGTAGCCATATCCATAGGAGTACGGATAGCCGTAGCCGTAGGTGTAGGGGCTGTATGGTGCCACCAGTTGGGCGTCCGATGCACTCGGTAGGACTGCGAGGACGAAGACGAGAGCCAAGCAGAAGAGGCCAGCGAAGAGGATAGGAAACTTCATTTCCAAGCTTCTGCTTACTTCGTCTTGACTTCTTTCTCTGAATCTTCCGGGGAAGCAGTGATCCTTATAAAGCTGCGCCGCGTTTTCCATTTTCTGTTCGAAGGTCACCTTCGAATTCTCAGCTCCCGTTCCCTTCCCGATTCTACCGCTCGTGCTTAGGAGCTGTCCTTATGCAAATTTTTTTAGCTGTCTCATGACTTATACCATTCATTTCAAACTGAGCTTTGCTCCGGTAGCAGCGGAGGAGGAATTCGCCGGACTGAAGTTTTCTATGCTCGCTCTCGTGATGAGTCTATGAGCAGGGTTTGAACGCTCTCATTATAGACTGTCAAGCTTTCGTTGGGACAGAGTTATTGTGAATTTCTTCAAATGTTGCTGTTCCAATAGAACAATTGTGGCACACACTCGAATACTTCTCGGAACGATTCTGAAGTCGCAAGAGCTAGGAACAGAGAGACCGCTCACAGTGCACCGCCTGTCCGGCGACTTGCGTTTGAATTTCGGTACGACATTGAGGAGCTAATTGAAGTTCCACATCCTATGGGCACTCGGTGTCAACTATTTTTATTATTTTCTGAGGGTCTCCGCTGCCTGCATCAGCGGTTCCCTTTAGAAATTAGATATGCAAACCCATTGCTCACAGATATCCGAACCTTGTAGGTCGTGGTATGCTAAGCTCCGTTCAGGCGTGTAATTTGAGTCGCCCGAACTTGAGCAAGCCAGTTGCGAGCAGAAGGAAGACCCCATTTATATTGCTGAACCCGTGACCTCTCCCAACATATCATCCATCTCAAGTCCCCAGCCTAGATACAGAATATAACGGAGTAACTCGGTGCAAGTGGTGGGTAAGCGATACAATAGTAACCGATGTCTCCGAATATGGCGGCCAGACGGAAGCTACAAAAAGAGAAGTTCCGAACTTGGAGATCGTTCATTGCGCGGCGACCAACAACTGTGATTTCCGCGTCTCCACATGAAAAGTTTTTCTTATATTACAGCTCAAAAGATCCTGACGAAAAATTAAACTGACGCTTACCAACCATTAGTCATGCTACCGAGAGGAGAACCGGAACATGGACCTCCGAAATCCTTTTTCCGAGGAAGAGTACGCTGAGCCACGAAATGGTCAATCTAACGGTCCTAAGAGAACTCGCATGAGGATCAGAAGCATGAATACCTGTAATTCTCTGAGCTTCCACTTTACCTATGGTCAACACTTCGACACGTAACACCATTCTGTTACGTCACCAGACGTAACTGAGTCGAGTGTCGAGTGTCGTAACTGAGTGAGTAGACGCCACCAGGACAACATTCTGATTCAGACGTTCTGCTGTCGGGCTGGACAGACTCACCGACTGACTGCTTTTCGATCTTCGTAGACTTCGTAGTGGTTGACGTGAATTTCTAGAGAGTGGCTCGCTGCCCCTCCACCGACTCCATTAGCTGGCGTTGACTCCCCTTTAGCAGCGAGAAAACTTTCAGCAAGTGGCCGCCATCTCTCATTCGGTGCCTGTTCCTAGCTTTGAAAGCGAGCGGTTCTTTCTCGTTGGCGGAGTCGCTTGCTCCCAACTATCAACTTCGAGAGGTTCAGAATCGATTCATTGAAGATCAATCCTATCGGAATCCTATAATCATATCCGCTCCCATAATTCATACTTAGTCGACAATTAGGGAATTCGAGGTTCTTTCAGCGTCAAGCTCAGACCAATATTCGAGAAACACGGATCACAGCAATCGTGAATCATCTCCTAACTTCTTGACATGCTGTTTGTTTGCTATCATTCTTGAGAACACGCTCTCAAATCGATCCGTCGATTCCCAGAAAACTCTGTGCGTTGGTGAGAGAGTTTTTTACTCGTTTAAAATGTTCACAGTCTCGGCAACTGTACGCAGGTCGATCGGCGTTTCGCGATTCGAACTCAAAGAGTCACTCTTATGGCGCCAAAGCTTTCGCCGGCACCGAATCTTACCAAGAAATAATTGGAGATCATGCAGAGAAAGGCGAACTGAGTCATCGAGGAAGCGGCGGAGCCATGGAAGGAGATCTGGCTGTCGAACTGTTTGAACGATCCTTGGAGTCGAAGGATCTCAAAAACAAATATTTCATCGGAAACGGAAACTTGGAAGCTATCAAGAAGTTCGTCGAGCCAAATCCTAACGGCACACAGTGGGAGGGAATGCCATTTTAGGCGAAGTGAGTCTTGCATACAAGCTCTGTATACCATAGTGTGGAATCGGCTTCGGAGTGGCTCAGGACCCGGATGTGATCATAAGTATTAGGAACCTGGATGAACTAGAATACTGAGATGGACGTCGAAACATTGTATTCTGATCCAAACTGGAATCACGGAGTTCCCGGGACGAGTTCTTTATTCCACCCAGAAAACCACTGATTCTCGCAATCTTGACCGAATGAAAATATGCCAGGCGATGTCGAGCGCTGAAATTTGTGCTGTGATACTAGCCAGATCAGCGCGATTCCATCCGCAGACATCTCGCAAATGCCCGAAAATTCTGGCACGCGGTGTTTTTTTCTGCTTCACAGACCTCCAACTGCTCGAAGCTGCTTCAAAAAGTGTATCCTGATGCACAAGAGTATTCTTCAATGCAAATCGTGATTATTTTCAGCTCGAATTTCATCGAGTCGTGGACAAGGCTCTGAACAGTGTTCCACAGACTACGAATAGAGCCGTCGTCGAACTAGGAGACTGAGAGCTGAGAATTCAGTCGGACTTTGATATGATCTCGGAACTCAACGTGGATAAGCCCACACAGGGGCAAAGCAACACAAATGATGGTCATCCAACACCAGCCGATCCCGGTGGACATTCTCGTAGAAGAAGCTCAAAAGGCACACCACAAAGATTGCTGTTGTCACGAGATGAATGGTTTGAGGAAGGAAGCAAGAGAAAACTGCAATCTCGATCTGTCCCCGATGCTTTGTCTGCTGGCCCTCTCCTGAATCATTTCCGCGAGCATATGCAAGAGAAGGTTGAGAAGACGAACGTTCCGGAGCTGATCGATCGAAATTCCACAGCTCGTGAGAATTCTGTTAAAAGCGTTAATTACCCGTTTTTTAACGTTTCGGTTTTTCGTAATTTTCGTTCTATCGGTTTCTTGTCGAAGGCCCCATGTTTGAGGATTTTTTTTTGTCTCGTAGAGTTCAATGTAAAAGTACCTTATCTGATAAGTCCCTTAGAGGCCAGATTTTAGGGTATTATTATCAGAGCCTGGAAGTTTAGGCATTAATCATTTTTGACTCTCCATCTATCCATATGAATTGATGGATATATGAGTATTTGATGCTTGATTGTTCCAGACCAGGCCGTGAGTGGGCGGAAATATTCGACGTGGTCGAACTCCGATCAACTATTCCATGAATTGATGGAGAGTGAATAATGAATAATTCCAAACTTCCAGGTTCTAATTATTATTATAATTCCTGCGCTTTATTCGAGAATAAAGGATTGGGGTTCGAGTTATTCCCACAGGGAACCAGTTATTCACAAGTTCAGTGCGGGCAGTTTGTTTTGGTCTGTGCTTGCAATCAGTCCTCGTATAGGTTGCGACAAAGTCGAAAAGGACGGAACAGGGCATGAGATTGTGAATTATCTGACCGAAGACTCGCCGATCACAGCTGTCAAAAATATGCCACATGGGTAGCAAGTCAATCAAATCTCCATCTATACAACAGCGGAAGGCAACAAGCCTTCTGAAACGCCTGTGAACCGTTTCAAGTAACCTGACGTCTCTAACGAAGGCCGGTCGCTAAGCGGGTACTGCACACTTGATAATTGGGAGAACAAATGTGTTGAACAGTCAACAGTAAGTGGGCGCATCTCTGAGTATGGGGCAGCAAATCTAAAGGTTCAATTTGGGACTTCAGATAGGGGGTCCGCCCCGGGCATCACGCTACGCTACTGTAGACAACGTCTAAGTTGTCATCAGAATTGTAAAGGATTCATAGTCGTTTTGATATGTAGCTGCAGAGTGCACAACAGTCCTCTTCTATATGCAAATTGGTTCATATTCGCATATAGAATTACATATATACATCTTGGTATATATAAGTTTGCTTTATATATATACTCGTCTCGATATGTACTTTGAGCGAACTATTTCTACTTTTGAGCTTCAGTATTGCTCCAGTCGAATCTTCCCTCCTCTCCATATACATTTGTACAAATGGTAATCCCCACAAACTAATTCACATGATGTTATGCAACTTTTGTTCATTTCGTAGCAAGTTATGATATCCGTGATAGGACCCCCTCGTGATCCTGTGCCTCTGTTTGACCTGTGCTCCTTTCCACCGATCCGTTTCCATGCCGGGGATTCATCATGGCAAAGTCTGATGTAGAATTCGATCGAGAAATTCGTCGAAATCTGAAGGGCCGCCCTCCATTTCCCGCAGAAGCAATGAACAAACTGACAAACGATTATGGTAGTGCCAGACGCAAGAAGTCGGACAGTGTCAGCAAGATGATAGCAGCTATATGAGCCACTCTCTATCATCGGATATCGACCAACAAATCTCCACAACATCATTTGTGTTCACCGGATTCATCTAGCTGGTGTACATGGCAGGAAGAGAAAGCCAGGATCCAAGAAGCCGATTCAAGTATACCTTAGTCTGGTCACCGCAACTTCATGAAGCTCTCGAGCCAATCCACGAGCAGCTTAGAAGATGGAAGAATGTTAAGCAAACTGTCGAAATGTCTGTTCATCTTGCGGCTTGCACATTCAATGAGGCCGCTACCCATTGCCGGTCCCCTTGGCATGGGACTGTAACCGTGCTTCGGCGGGGCTGAGTTTCTGGCGTCATGGAGCACCAATGACAATTCGGTTCGTTCCCTCTGGTGTCGGGTTGTGTCCGCTAGGACCCTCACTTCACCAAGGCACCGTTGGTTGGAGTTGATTCAACCCGTGTGTCCGAAAAAAGGATCAAACGGTCGATTGTTGGTGCTAATCCTGTAACCAGAACTCGATGGCGGCGGTTCAAATCTCGAAGCCCGCCGGGAGGCACACCACGACGTATACAAACGTGTATAGACGTCGTTGCAGCACAACTGTGCGTGTCTGCACCGGTGGACGTGACCGCGCTCTAGAAGAGCGAAGCGGTGCTGTCCATCGTAAGTGTGTGCATTGATAGACATGTCCGGTTTGCTCTAGAAGAGCAATACGGTGCTGTCTATAGGAGTGGGTTCACCGGTGTCCACTTTCCCCAAATCTGTGACCGTTGTCCCGCTGAGCTTGCTCGCCCCTGGAGTGAAAGGGTCATTCACCAGAATGAGGATACACGATAACCATAACCATAATGTTGCAAACTTTGACGGAGGTTCAACTAAGGTGATCACACAACGCTGTAGAGGACATACATATGCGAAACTGTACAATACTCCTCGTGGTGGCCCCGAAGGAAGTCAGACGCCGTAGCGGCAAGGCAATCGCTCACCCAAGGTGAGGCACGCATTATAGATGAAGGTCTGACACCCATCACAGTCACCTGTTGGACCACTGCGCTCGATGGATGCATTGTGGATGAGTTTCCATGATATTTTTTTGTTGTTCGTCAGCACAGTTCATTTTCGGGGGAGATGTTGTAATATGAGTATGAGTTACCAGAACACCGGTTGATGGGTCACTCCGAGTGATCGGTTGTGAAAAAACAACATGGGTATATTGTATGATTTTACAGAGTACAATCTCGGAAGATACGTCGAATCTCCAGAGTTAATTGAACGTCTAAACTTCGAACATGCGGCGTCACTATTCAGAATAAACCCAAGCCGTCCCTCGCTACGTTGAACTTGGATTTTCCGAAGTTGTACAAATTTCATCTCCATCGTTACACCTTCCTCCTCTTAATTTCCGCTAGATTTTGATTAGTAACGAGAGGCAGAAGAGTTTCGCGGGTCTTTGCGGTTGGCCGAAATCGCATTTTTTCTTCGCCATCCTTGGGCGCAACAGTCGTCGAAAGATGACAACCCTGCTTTAAGACTCTTGCGTCACATCCGTGCAGCTTCCGTTACCTCTGATTCGTGAAAGCAAGCCCTCGAACGGATTCCTCCGCTAAGAGAGCAACGCCGGTGATTCGACATGCTAGAGCTCGGTCCGTGCCTCGGAGTATGAGGAAAAGGCTTGTTGGATAAGCGTCGAGGGTTACAGGCACTCGCTCCCTTTCTGGTCCACGAACAAACAAATGCTCACTACCTGGTTTGCCGAAGTAAGCTCCGGTATCTGGGTAGGAATGAGAGGTCTTGCATTTGTATCTTGAATCGGATTACAAGTTGTTCGAACTCGAAGTCGACCTATAGCGATCGACGGCTTGAGTTTTCTTACATCGTCCAGGGAACAATCTTGCAAGGAGAAAGGCTGCAAGAGCGCCACACAAGAGCTCTCAAAAACCTAAGAAACGAATGAATTCTCCGAAATCGGGGCCCACCTGTTGGCTTTGAGGCCAAGGCTGAATACATGACAGTCTCCGATCGCGCCGATTTTTCCGATCGCAGAACTGCTGAAGAAGGAAGGATGTATTGTAAATCGGAAAGAGCTCAATCCACACCGAGAGTGTTCCGTCTGGTGGACCCGTGGGCGATAGGGGGAGGCACTTTTTGATCCCGTACACCAGCCGGACTTCAGCTTATTCGAGGACTTATGGGCTTTTCCGAGGGCCTAATCTAACGATGGGATGAATTCTGAACTCGTTTATGGAAGTCATTCGGTCATTTCGTCACAAAAGCTGTTGTTAATGAAACCCAATCCAACAAAGGTAAGGTGAGAGTACTTTCGACCTGTCGTACATCGTAGTCCTGCAGTTGAACGTGCCTCGGCTGAGAAAGATGAGTTGCTATGGGTGTCAGGGTTTCCCAGGATTGTAACAGAGTTGGACGAGATATGGCCTCTGAGAGCGAGACATTACAAGTCTCATCAGAATCTTCTTCTTCTTCTTGGTGAATTTCACTACGAATCAGAGTTCCTCTCGACCGGGAAAGCCGATTTCGTCGGCGCTATCGAGGATCATTGGAAACCTACAGGTGCTCTTCGAGTCACCGAGACTGTAGTCCGAAATAGCCACATCGTTTTGGAGCGTCTCGTCACAGTGATGATCAGCTGACTTATTGGAGAGGAAAAAATCAATTTGCTGTTTTTGATTCGGCATCTGGAAGTTCTCGTTTGAGAGATGGATTGCGCGCTCGAAAAAATCTTTGCAAGGTGAGCCTGAAGACCATTGGTTATCCCTTGCTTACGAATGGTAGTCCGCTTCTGCCGAGCAGCAAACGTGAGTAAGATAGCTGGGAGAAACCTGAGCAATCATGCTCGCGTCTTTCCATGGATGTTATTCGCAGAAGTGAGAGTCGCAGCTTGGCAACGACCATAAGTCATTCAGAGTATCTGATGCTGATAACGAGGGACACAGTCCGCTTGAGATCGAAACAATGAAGCATTGAGAGATTCCTCATCAACCAAGACCAGAATCTTCTCGATCAAAATCGTGATACTACAAGGGGTGATGTCGTCGCTCTCCAGTACCCGCCTGACAGAGTGGAATTCTCGACAATACTTGGTTGTTTTGTGGGAAGCTCACTCATTGTCAGCAAGATTCGTTGTCTTCAGCCACGCACGACATCGGTTTCAAGAGACATGTCCTTTCTGTGCTCCTAGAAAACTCTGTTGGAAAAGAGGGTAAACAACGGGTAACTTGCTAGAGCCAAGTGCGTGGATCTAATCCGCAAAACTGACCGGATCTTGTAAGGAGTGCAATGAAATCTCATTACAGTAGAGGTCATTCAAATGAAAGGTCGCAGGTGAGGTGTCACAGACCGCGATACACGAAGCCGACTCGACCAACGTTGCAAATGCTTCGTTAGTTTCACAGCTTTGGAGAACAACGGGACGGCCAATCACCAGAGAGGTGAGCTTAACATTGTCGGTCATGCTCGCGCGAAAAAGGAGCATCAGGTTCTCCGCTCCTCACTTCGCGATCCACACCCTCATCTCGTCCCTTCTACATCAAGATGTCGAGTGAGCGACAAACTTCTTAGAAAACTTCTTATTCGTCAGGGTCGAATACGTTACTTGGACAGTTTGATCTTAACCTAACTCGGTTATCGCTCACCGAGACATCACCTAACCTCAATCGTCGCAAGCTATCGATTCTTCTAACGCACTCTTCAATAATTTTTATCACTCACCATGCCGCATCCTGAGATCCTTGAGGCATCTCTGGTCTCTTTTGGAATCCACTGGCGCAATGCTACCATTCCTGAGATATCTGATGAGGAACTTTGGTCCACACGGCGGGCCAGTCAAAGGAACGAGGGAGACTCCTTCGGTGTATCAAGTAGAATTTAACTATTTTTCGGTGTTCGTTGTACGAAATTCCATCGTATTTTCAAATCGGAGCCGGGAGTTTCGTCAGACCCTCCTGCACCGACCCCGAAATCTGATGATCTGACTGAGTTCATGATGACTGACCCCAAAAACTGAAATGACTTCGAAAGTTTGTTTGGACCGCGGGCTATCCTGGATGTTCATGTTCCTATCTTATATCTGCCCTATTTGTGAGCCTGATTGCGTACCTGTAGAAGTATATCGGAATTACGGACATGTCCTTGCAGATGAGGAACGGTGCGCCGGTTTTCTCGTTTCTCCCGGAAAACACGGAACCCAGCAGAAATTTTTCGATAGAGGACCGCCGCGAGCATTTCCGTTCCACCTCACGTAAACATTCATTCGAGTCTATATTCGGAAGGTACCTAAATTCTTGAAGAATTCCTCTAAAATGCCCTCCATTGATTGAAGTTCATTTGAGCTTCCGGCTCAAAATCTTCTGTGCCTTGTAGTAGGACGCATTCCGTGACGCAAAGCATCACGATTGTCGAAGCGAATCACAATGAAATGTCGGGACGTCGTGTATCACAGGACATGGTGGACGTATATGTAGATCCAATCCTCTCCTGGTGGAAACCGCACGGAGTCTCTTCCGATGTATGAAATATATACTGTATCATCAAAGGTTAGAAGGATCCCCATGTTCACAGAAACGAGATTGAAGAACAGCGGGGAAAATGTCCTCCGTGAACCGTGGAGTTCATCGATTCAACGACGGAAACTCGACTGCTCCCAAAGATTCTCAGTAAACCAAAAAAAAAGTGAAGTTTGTTCTGAAAGCAGGAGCGGATTCTCCACAATCCGTAGACAGGAAAGAAAACCTACCGGCAAGACACCTATATAGAGGAAGAACCTGCTAGAGTCGACCGCGCGGATCGCAACCCGCGACAGAACCCGGTCGGCCGAGGCTCGCGTGTCAACCCGGGGAGTGACATTCTTCATTTTCCTGTTCGATGGCTACACGGAGGGGCCGAACCTATCCTGTACGTTGGCAGGTTAGAATAAATCTTTCGTGCATACTTACTTCCCACATCTATCCCACACACCTGTAGCGATTGTTGTCGTCAATATGCATCTCAGAATGTTCGATCGCCTAAGTTACCTCCGATGGAAAAAATCGACATTACTTTCGATGTACAGCTGCAAGCGTCAGTCCGTAGACGAGCGAACGTTTTTACGCCCACACGGCGTTCGATGGCGATATCCATTGTCTCGAATCTGCTTTGTTCTCCAAATAATCATTCACATTATATACTGAACTCGGCTCGTGAAAATTCATCTCGGAAAGTTCATGGAGCTACCGGACAAAGTCAAAAATGTTTGGATTGCCTCGTTTTCACTTCACGACGTTTCATTGTGAATGCCGCATCTCGATGAGAGCGGGACTCCTGTCGTACTCTTCCATCATTAATACGGAAGACACAAAAAAATCTATTCCGAGATCATCCTTCATGGATAAGATAGAGAGTTGTGGGTCCGCGTTGGAATCGGAACTATTATTGCGATACATTGGCGGAACGAAAAGTATCGATGCGGTGGGAGTCGCCTGAAGATTCTTACCTCTATAGAGGCTGTGCCTGATGGCGTGAGCGACCTCATCGCCTTTTCGAGCCACCCATTAGTGCTGGATTAGGCCGACCGACGTCGCAGCCAGCAACCGCTTCCTGAATGAATCTCAACAGTATGGCACGAAAAACTGGGGCCGCCTTCAGGCTCAGAGCCCATCCAACAATGAGACAAAAAAAACGATCGACAAGAGCGCTGTTCCTTGAACTAATCCCAAGGACAAAAAGTGGAGGTAAAATATATTCCGACGCTTCTCGTGTCGAGCGAGTTCGGAGGACCGAACCAATATATTGACGGGCGTGAAGTCCGATTTCTACTTCTTCGAAATTTCGAGATTTTGAGCCGACAACTTTTCTGTCCGACTTCTTTTTCGAGATTTTTGGCTGTCGATCAAAAAGAAAAAACTGTAGGTCCAAAATTGACTGAGTTATAAAAAGACCCATGCCAAGAAATGCCGTAGCTTTTAGTGCACACCCTGTACATGGCACACAAAATCTGAGCGGAACTTTCAAAGGGCTGGAGAGCGGATCAGTCAATCCATTCGACTCTAGCAGACATGGCTTGCCTGTCTCGTCGCTGTCTCTCTGTCGGCGTTCCCGTTCGGGTCGTGGGCGAGGCGTCGAGTCCATATCACGAGAAACGATGAGAGATAGAGTGAAAATGGCAGAGCGATTGAGAGAAGCTCGTCGCTATTCAAAGCTGCGGGATCTGTGCCCAAGGCCGGGCGCTATGTAAATGAGCAATTCTCTTTTCCCATAGGCTCCCAGTTAAGTGAACTCAGCGGCGCGGAACTGCTCCTGGAGCAGACCGTGCTCGCCCTCCACTTCACTATCTCGCACGCTTGCATATATCTACTGAATGTGTAGATGGTAGCGATGATGATGATGGTGGATGTCGACAACAGCTGCTTCTTGTTTTCATATCTCGCTTCATTTCCAGATGTCAATATCCCTCCTAGATGCCTCGGTGCCACGTCTAGGTGGTCGCCCTCACGCTGCGGGATTCGGTGGTGATGTTGCCGACGGAGAACGCGTCCAAATGTTTTCAGAGATTGGCGTTTACACTGAGCTCGACATCCAGCGACTCACGATGTCAGCAATGCCGGTGAGTATCGTTCAATCCGGCGTAAACGATGCATTCCCAATTCTCGCTCCAAGGTTGAGAAATTCTCGCTTCCGTGTCATTCCTGTCGTTAGACACGCACTCCATACGAGCAAGATGGGAACGGCTCCCGGGGGGCAAAGTTCGTTGACGCAAACATCAAGAGAAATCCTGTATAAAGACCTCCTAATATGAGTGCCGAGAGGTATGATGAAGCGAAGAATCGACCGTTCTCCGGAGCGCTCATCAGGTGAAACTCACCTCCATTTTCAGGTTCCTTTTTTGGGAAGACATGTGTCATACACTGGGGCGTATAAAGTATTCTGGCAACAAACTGGGGGAGAACTCCAACAAGAGAGCTTGTCGAGCTCGCAGAGGCTGGAATCATGAGAGGATCTGGAGGTTAAGCAACTTTTGATCGAAAGCCTTGACCAGGATGAAGGGAACATGGAGCGTAGAAGATATCTCGAAGGAAATAGAGAGAGGACGGAGAGAAGGGGACTATCTCGTCGAACGCAGCTTGGAACAAAGATGGACGACATCGGTTCTCTTTTCGCTTCCGGTGAGCTCTGCTCCCCTGCGTTGGCCACTCAAGTCCGCTTAGAGCCAGCCAACGCGACACCCGTCCGCACGTCGCGCCGTCGTTGGCGACCCAATGGACCTCGGCTGTGTGTTTTGTCACTTGAAACGAAGAATGTTTTCATTTCAACTGACATGGGTTTCATTCTGCTTCATCGTTGTCTCATAATCCATAACCGAGTTCATGATAATTCATGTTCGTTGCAGGGGATACTCTGCGAGACTTCATAACAAGTCGAGAGGAGAAGTGAGTTGAGAGTGGAATCACTTTCAATTCTCGAGGGAAGCGGAGCCGCGACTCAACGAAAGCAGCTCCGGTTCCGAGGTCCGTCCGACCGAGAAAACCGACGGCAACCGCACCTCACGTATCGCTAACGAGCACTGAGTAGTTGGTCGATCCGGATGGACTGACAGCACGCGAAATTCACGGTTCAATTCGCATAGACTAGAAGTGCTTGTTCTCCGACAAAATCGCGACAATGGAATTTACATATATGGAGTACACGTCGGGAAATTCTTACCCGAGGGAAAATTTCCCGAATCATTGATTCTCCAATCGATTCATGTTCCTGGAACACAGGCTGGCTCAAATCCGCCACGCGAGGTGAAAGGCTTTCAACTTGGATCATCAAAATCGGAATCGAAAGCCCCGGGCTCTCAAAGATCCGCAATAACAACGCAACTCGAGAGGTCTTTGCGAGGAAAGTTTGTTGAGGAAAAATAAACACCCTCTCTCAAAAAAGTAAATTGGAATGGATTCTGTGATCTGGGAGTCGACTACAGCCGGGTTACGTGAAAGGAACTCAAATCGGACAAATAAACGGGAGCGTACCGGAACGGAATGGACCGCTGCGGTCGACGGTTCGATTCTGGAAATCGACAGCTTGTTTGTGATATCCAAGGGATAAAATTTTAGAAATATTGTGAATCTCACTCACTCAGTCAATCGGAGAGCGGCATAGTGAAGTAGTCTCCAATCTAGCCGCTTTTTTCTATCTGAGACGAATAAATGTGATGGTGAATGGGATGGCTGTAGTTTCAAAACGTATCCAGGAGTAGGGAATCCGACAGGGGGGACAGCATGTATTGGAGGGGGGGGGGGAGGGCGATTCTATACTCCGGGGGGCTGGTATAGGGAGTTGACGTGGGAAGGAAAGACTATAAGGGGGGAGGGGGGGGCGGATGCCCGATCGCTCTTCCACAATATCGGAATTCCACAGAATTTTGGCGCGACAGCCCCGAGCACCACAGTAACATTATCATCGATTCGGGGACGGCAGTCAGAGCACCAGTTGCGGATATTTTTGTTGCGATTCGCCTTCCAAATGAAAAGGATCATATTGTGCATGCGAAAAATAAAGCAACGATCTGTCCGGTTCACAGAACTACGAGTATCCGGGTGAAACACGAATTTATATTTTAGTGAAACCGTTCTGTTCCAGCGACGTCGAGTCCTCTGACGATTTTCTCAGGAGGCGTCCGATCCACGGGTATCCCTTGGAGAAATGAGCGCTTTCGGGGGTGCACAGTCTGCAATCGAAATTCGTTCACCCTACTGGAAAAACGAGATTTTGCGTCGTCGATTCTTTCTCAATCGCGATTCGCGTCCCATGGGAGTAAAGGAGAGAACACAGGAGCAACGGCGAGAAAATTGTCGGAGTTGAAAGTCCGCAGCCGAAGAACGAATCAAATGAAAGAATCCGAAGTCTGAACTGGCTGGTGACGTTGAGTTCCGAGGCTAGAGAGGTCTTTCGACCATCTGGTTGGTTGGCTGGCTGCGGCCGCTGCTCGGTTGGTTGGTCGGCCAGTCAGTCAGTCAGTCGGTCGGTCGAGGCCAGGTAGGAAGAGTAGGAAATAAATTTACTACGTTGCACTAAAAGACGCCAGGGGGAGCTCGTGAGGGGTAAAAGTCGTCTGCTGCGCTCTCTGTTTACCCCTGTGGTCAGCTGTCGTACCCTGGATGCTCCGGGGCAGTCTTTGCTAGAGCGCCGTACAGGAGGCGCTCTTCATCCATCGCCTCTGAAGCGACGATACCAGCGGCAGCAGCAGCAGTAACAACAGCAGCAACAACGACAACAACATCAGCAACATCAGCAACAGCAGAATCGACAGTTTCAGAAGCAAGAACGTGGTCGGAAACGGTGTCGACATCGCCAGCACGTAGAAATAAAGCATTTGTGTTTGCAATCCTGTTGCATGCCGACCCAGTGAAGTCAGTGCTCGACATTCTGCAAGGTGGTGCGAGAGGTGTCGGTGCTAGAGTGCGCGAAATTTCACTTCAATGGAAACCTGACCAGTGAGCAAAAAAAATATCAAAGGGAAATCCTTGACAGTGGAGGGAGTTGAGCGGAGCTAGCGCGACTCCAACAGGCTGAGCAACAGGACCGATCGCAAAGTGAGTTGAAACTATTGTTCTAGATCGCGACTTTACGAAATGAAGAAAACTCAACTTTTCCAACTGGACAAATCACTCAGGCTGGATGATGATAGTAGTGCGCAGGCAGCGATCCCTAAACTGCCGATCATTAATCGAGGGGGACGTTTTTTTTGCGCGAAATTTTGGAGAATGTTAAAAATGAATCCACGGCATAAGAAAGAGCTCTTGCGTTGAAATCGATCGAAGAGAGAAGAGTCATCCCATTCGCTGCCGCCCACGACGAATGAGGAGCTTGCCGTATCGGCGGTAAAGCCGCGATCCGGTGGTGATGGTGAAGGTGGTTTCGGTCCAGGCCCGCAAACTGTGGTCAGATGCGGTCCATGTTCCCTTGCCATCATTACTCTCACTCTCTGCCTCATAAATAATAACTCACGTGCTTCGGAAAGTGCGCCGCCCGCATGCGAAAACTGCGTGCCGCAATATCTGAGCCAACCATGCGACTCGTGTGGATTTCCTTCGTCCGTCGCGTCGTCAGTCGACCGACTCACCGGCCAACTTGCTGATCCTGTTGCGCTCGTGGACGATCCTTCTCTCGTTTATGGCCGCTTAGACGGTCTCTGGTGCTGTTGCTGCCCTTTGCGGTCAAGACGACGATCTTCGGACGGGCCAGGATGACCGTGATGGACAAGTTGAGGAAATCGTTTGCATGCAAACCCAACACCGAGGGTTTTGCACGGAAATCAATCTCAACGCTCACTCGGATATGAAAACGGAAAATATTCACCTTGCGATCAAACTCGGATCCCGAGTCTCTCCAGACCGGTGCTGCGTTCAGTCGGATCGTTTTTGCGGCTTCTCCGTTCCACGCCTAGGGCTCTCGCGTCGCTGGTTTTGATGCGGCTCTCGTGCCGTATAAGCATATTCCAAAAATGTCCCGTTTCTGATACGATCGTTCCCGTTCCACTTGGAGTTTAGCGATTGAGAGGAACCGCATTTCTTCCTCCAATCTCCAGCATCACGATGAAGCGAAGACTTCGTCCCACCGAAAACCGTTCGGACGGGTTATCAACTCGCCAGGCAGCGCTTTTCTTCTACTTTGCGACTCACGCCCCTTTCGGCCTTCAGCTGGCCCGGTACGAGACGGACCTTGACGAGATATGACAAGCTATTTTGGCAAGGCGGGCATGGCACAGCACTGCGGTAGTCCGACCGGCCAGATGGAGCAGCGGCGGACTCTATTAGACGTTTTACTCGGCTGCTGATTGAGTTTTTCTTCTTCTCACATCGAACACAGTTCTCTCACCATACGAAAGCCGGTCGCACCGAACAATGTCCGATCGCACTACATACGATGTGAGCCCATCCATCTGTTGTCGTTGCACTCTTCTGTCCTGTTTTGCAAAAGGCCATTTTTATTCTCAAAGAAAAACACACTCGCTCCTGTTGAAAGCAACGCGTTCGGATCTCGGAATGCAACAAGTGCTGGGGGTTCGACAAGTCCGACTCGGAGAATATTGGTGCGAGGGCTTAGCCATAAATGCTCCTTTGGTTCCGTTCGCCGCCAATTACCCCTCTGTTTCCCCAAAATCCCTTTCGGCTTCCCGAGGCTTACCTAATGGGCTCCCGCAGAGGGAGTCTCGGGCTCGGCCTCATCCTCTTTGTCGCCTTTTTCATCTCAGTCGTGGTCGTCGAATATTGCTCCAGGCTCTATTGCATTATAAAAGCCCACAAGAAAAAAACCGGCCATGAGCAAGGAATTGAGCCGGAAAGAGGAGAATGGCGCGGCTCGGTCAGTCACTGCAAGGGAAGAGGGTAGTTTTGTGAGCATAGAATTAGAAATGCAGAGAACATAGAAAATGAGGCAAGAAAAATCCGGATTTTCCGAGGTAATCCGGGCGAGATCCTCACTCGCCTCGTGTCTGAGAAAAGGAACAAATCGTTCCTCGAATTCGGTCGCGCGGACTTCACAATCAGAATCGTAATTTGACGGCGATTTCTACGCAGCGAAGGAGAACGAGACAACCACTGGGGAGACGGCAAACGGCCGTTCTCCGCTAGACTGTCCGAACAAAGTCTCTACTACATACACGAATTATCTCTTTGTATCTGTCGGAATCCGTACTCCGTAGAGCCTTGAGAGGCTGTTGCTGCTTTCGAGCTTCTGAACTCCCGACGTTCCCTCTGTGGACCGAGTTTACTACACTTCTGTCGGGCTACTTTGTTCACTTCCATTTGCGCAGTTTATATATGTAGAGTCCCTTTCTGCACGCCAAAGATTTTGTCGTTTTCTTAGAAACTTCGGGAATGAGCGCAACCGTTCCTGTGTGATCGGAAACACGGGATTCGCGTCCGTTACAAGCTCACCTGTTTTCGCCACAGCTTCCGCCTCATTGAGCTGACTGTTGTGATCATAACCACTGGACCAGGGCGTACCGTGCCAAAGTGCGGCCTGAAGCAGCACCGGAGTTCCGTCGCTCCCCGACCCAAATTCATATGTAGGTTGCTCCACAGATTGTTGGGTTCCGTTGACAATGCAGAAAGAGGGCGGCATCGGAGTACTTAAAATCGCTCGAAATGCCGCACCCGCTACTGCCTATAGGATACGGCTTTCTCGATGGATGTGCGAGCCTGAACTTACCGCGAGGCTGTGGCAACACGCGCCCCAATCACTGTTTATGAACCCTTTCCGCGCATCAGGCAAATATTGATCCTTAGTCCAGGTTTGATCACCTGAACGAGTGAATGGATCGCCGTATGAATGACTCCAAGGCGACGATGTCGACGAAGACGAGCAACCACGCGAATTTAACATCAAAGAGTGTGCGCGTGTACTGTTCGTTGGCAAACAAGCTTTTCTGGTCTCGGAGCTGCGACCAAGAAACGCATCCGATTATTTGGTTTTGCATCTGGAGAAGACGATAGTGACGTTTTATTCTCAAGAAATTTGAAATTATAAAACATCCGTCGGGAGAACAACTCGATCGGAGGAATTTGATTCAAGTTTGAAAAACCGTGTCCGCGACGTGCATCGAGGGTCGGTGTTGAAAACCCGATCTTCATCGAGTTCACTCGATAGAATCGACTCCAAGTTCGCGGTCGCCGTCGTTCCCCGGAGCTCTAACAAAAGTTTCCACTCGATCCTTCGATGGCCTTGACGGCATAATCAGCAGCTCAGCCAAACAAGGCCCCGGGACGATGAAAGAATACTGGAGGATACGGAGTAGCGACAGCGGTATTACTTGTCACATGTCAAAGACACTTTTCGGCGGCTTCAGCAGCGCAGCGCCGGAACCAGTTTGATTTATTTGTTGGAATTTTTGATTTCCGCCATCTGCGAGTCCGGAGAAATTCCTCTCGTGGGATCGCTTACATGGCGAGACGAGTCGTGAGAAAGCCGCGCACTTGTCCCTCGATTTGGCGACTGCAGCAGCGCTCTTTTGAGATTGGATTCCTCGAGATTTTTACTTCGTTCAAAAAAGTCTATGGGGACGAGTCGAATTCAATCGCCATTCTTTGGTGGAGCGACACGATATCAAAACAGGCTGTGGGGGACGTTTCGAAGTCAAAAAGAAATGCAGTCCTCGGAAACCTGTCGACGCGAATCGATCCTGGATGAATTCATGAAATTTAAAACAGCGCTCGCTCATAAGCGAAACAATGTGGGCTTCTTTCCTCTCGACGAGAACGCTGTCGAGCACGGCAACCTTTATCAATATTGGATTAAACAGGCATCGATGACACGACTGAAGTAGAGTTTGAGGAGAGGAACGACGGAGCCCCGACCCCCGGCTCGCTCACCGAGAATGAATTAGCTAAGCACGAACCCAACCAGCTTGTTGGCTGCTTGGTTCGTCGGATGGTCGCTTGGTAAGACCATTGACTCCTAATGGAGGCTCGTTGGTTACCTTTCTCTCTTTTCCACACCTTCGACTCACTCAGTCCACAAACAGGAGCAAAGGTAGTAGCGGTGGCAGAAGCTCCTGCTTTCCTTCTATCTGCAGAGCGAGTGTAACTAAAGTGCAAAATCCAATCAACTCTGGTCGAGATAACGAAGCCCAAAACCACCGCCGCGTAGCTTTTCCTCGTCGCACCCAAGTGGATAATTTACTTTCTTGTGATTTGTGAATCGCGTGCTATTTCTGTTCTCTTCCCCGCCGTCCGATGGATACGTTGGAAAAAAGAACCATATTCTGCTGCACTTTATTGCCCTCCTGAAGCTCGTCGAAATCTTCGACACTTTCGATCCGATCTGAGGTTAGTTGGATCACTCTTTCTCATCATTTGCTCGAACGCGATGTTCTCCTTCTGATTTTATGAAATTGTGAACTTGACTTGAGTAGGTGATTGAGAAATCACGAGACTACTCGGACTCCGTATCGTGTCATCTCAGACTTCAAACTGGGAAACCACTCCGAATCGGGCGATCTGCTCCCGAAGTTGATGCAGAGCTTCGTTCAAAGTTGGTGCATGTTAATCGGTCGGTCGACCGTTCGCTCGGATCTAGTCGGGAGCTCGCGTTTATCTCGCCCTCCTCTCGTGCACGAGCGGCAACGCTACCGTAGTATCCTTTCGGGTCTCTTAGCATACTACATTGCGTAGGAGAGCGGCAATGGGCACTGAGCGCGTAAGGGCGAGGAAGCCGATGAACGGCGAAGCACAGTGAAGGGAAGGGGGATCGTCCTCGAGGCCACGTGTGTCGCCACCTGAAGCGGACGTGCGGGGCCTTGCTTGGCTTTTTGGTCGACTCGACCTCGCATCTCGCCTACGAGCTCGTCGACCGCAATGGGTACGGTCAGTTGACCTACATCGACTATTGTGTGATGGATCACAACACAGCCGTCATCGTTATGGTCTTTATTAGGGAGCCAATTCAAACGTCGAAGTTATCGTTCTCCTGAACGCTGTTCGACTTCAAAGCCTTTCCTATTCTTGGAGATTCGCACACAACGTGCAGATACGCTTGCGAATGTCCTACCACATCACATAACATACCATGTTGATTGGTACCGGAAGGCCGAATTCTTTGGAGATGATTCTCATGGCTCCTTTTCTGTGCTACCAGAGGATAGAGTTCTGACTCCAGACCCCCGTAGGTACCTTGTCTCCCCAACACAGGCAGCAGTTTGCGTTCCGAAAGCTTTCGTTGTTCAGAAGGTTGGCGGTGGATGGAGTGTCGGTCCGGCATGGTTTGCGAGCAGGCGAGGGAACGAGTAGGGAATTAACGGAGTCATCGATCACTTGACGGATATCCACTGATTGGGATTCCCTTCATTCGTTCACGCGAAAACTCAATGGACAAACTCGAATCGAGCTCGAACAACTCTGCTCTTTTTCGCATTCTTGACTTCCGCTGATTGAATCGAGCAACTTCGGAGGGAACACAATTTTCCCTCACGCGGGATTCCGTCCGTTGTAGGCTTCGACATTTGAACAGTTTCTTGTTTATGGCCCGATCATTGGGCGAAGTTTCGTGTGATCAGACATTTCACTTTTTACTCCGCATCCGGAACACCCGGGCACTCTGGAAGCGCAAGTTCGCTCCGGATGCGGCTCGCGAAGATCCCGGGTCGATTTTTAAGAAAAGTCCAAAAGGGTGGAAGAAGAGTCCGTTTCCTTCTTTTGGTTTCTTCGTTCTCCTCGCTGTCGGCGTCTGGCCGCTTCCCTGTGTGCTTGCTCGTTGCTCGTAATAGAGATGGATGCAATCGGAGAGAAGCCGGGGCAAACGGCTGCTCGAGTCCGGAGGCCGCGTGAGTGCATGTGCGCTGAGGAAAATAAACAAGGAGAACGAACGAGAGAAAATGAGCTCAATACTCACAAAGGAGAACGACTTGCAGCCGAGGAGATGGACGATGAAGAAGAATCCTGCGGAGTGAAGTTGCCAGTCTATCCAGGTTCGCTGCGTTCATCTAGATGAGAGCGGCCAGGAATAACTCCGTCCATTCTGACGTCGGTCCGTCGCGCTCAGTCAGAGGAAACAAGCTGACGAAAAGGTTCAATCTTCCGAAAGTCTTCGCTGTATTTAGGAAATCGTCTTCACTTTGGAAAGCGCTCCTCAGTGCACTCGGAGGAGGCCTCACCTTATTTCGGCCTTCCTCTCCGTTCGAGCCATCCATCCATTGAAGAAGGGTTTAAGCCTCCAAAGCTTGCCATCGAGCGATGACGTAAAGAGAAAGCAACACGCGCTCTTCTTCCTCGGAAGTTCTCACCGCCGATAGAAGAAAAAGACAGAGCAAGAGGAAATTGCCAATGCTCGAAAGGAGGGACCAACGGACGACAGGGGAACGAACGGAGAGACCAAGAACAGGCGGAGGCCAATGGATGGCTCCGTTGACTGTGTGCTCTCAGCCGTCCTCGTCCAGGGGTTTCCTTTCAACAGGAAAAAAACAAGTGAGCCGCGGCACTGGCCGACCACCGGACTTTCCGACCAACCTTAGATAGTAATTCGGACGGAGAAACGGAATCAAAGTTTTTCTCGGACTCCTTCCCGCTCGCTGTTCCCCGACCGGAAGGAAGTTACAGTATCGTCACATAGGAGAACATCTCGTGTTGAGGCTCGGGACAAAGGGAGTCGGCATCCAATTTCGACGCAAAACAAGTTGACAGAATCGAATGAAGCTTCAAGTGCGCCTTTCTTTCGGATTCCCCGTGTGTCCTGAAAGGATGTGAGGTCATGTGTTCAGGGTTTTCCGCCGCGTATGCTAGTTCCTGAACAAACGCACACCTCTGGAGAGGGTATTCGTCCGCTGTCAATTCAGCTTCGCGATCTCATCCGAACCCCGACGAGATTCGAGCAATGAACGCTTTGCTAGCCACATGTCGGGGCAACATCGACAACAACGAAGCATTTTTCTCAAAGGGTAGAAAATGTGCGCCGTCAGCCAATCTGACTGACCGGGAGAAAGCTCAGAAACCTGACAGGGCAAGAGCAGATGAGCGGTCGGACAGGCCTGACTTGACTCGACTGGGTTCGTGCGGAGGTTTTGAGTCAGTGCTGACCGTGATGAGTCCTCCTTGCCTCCTGAGTTGATTCCTTCCTTGCTCGGCCGCTTTCCTTCCGCATACCGTCCCTCCTATCCGGGGTGCCGCTCGTTTCTCGGCTCGATGGAGATGTTCAGAGGGCTTAACTCATCTTAATCCCGTTCGTTCGGTCGCACGTCCTGTGCAAACGGAAGAATCTTTCTCGGCTGAACGTCAAGCACAACGACATTCACTGCCAGTGGTCGGGCGCCCTGACTTCCCCCGTTTGACTTTTCAGAGCTGAAATATAAAGCGAACCGGAGATCTGGAGAATAAGTCCGATTCCCCTTTCGTTCTGCCGAGCTTCGATCGTGTGACGCCGTCGAATGAGTTCGCTCTGTCGTTTCTTCCCGGTCGGCACATTCCAAAATGACGAAGATTTTATTTCGCCCGGCGGGGGCATTGCCGCCGGCAAACAGAACCTCATCCTCGACTGAAGACACGACCTTGCCGAGGCGAATGACGAGGTCATGGGCAACGAGTGACGGTAGGCTTGCTGACGAAAACAGCCGTAAGACGAGTGAGTTGTCGTGTCGCACTTTCCGTTGTCTCAATTCTTTGTCGGAAGTCTTTTTCAGCCTCTCTGCTTTCCTCGGACAGAATGAAGTTGTTGATGCGATAAGTTGCTTCCCCGACGCCGAATTGAAACTTTTTTCAGTGGAAGGTATCTGTATTAGGATGCAGCACAGCAACCATTGAGCTGTGGTCCTTGGAGAACGGAGAACGAATTATCGTCCTCTCCATTCGATTCGACGAACTAAACCGAGAGGGGTGAAGCCAAGCCAACAACCAACAAACCAGTCAGTCAGTCAGTCTGTCATCCGGCCGACCACTCCCCAAACCACTGTTGCTGAGGGAGTCGTTTATAGCTGAATGAATCAGTTGAACGAGATCTCTTTCATTCGGCATACGAAACTCTCTCTTCGGGGGGGCTCTTGAGAATTAAGGCTTGCGGTCGTCGCGTTCTGCTCCCGAAGGCCCGACGAAACTAAAACGCTGATCGCATGAGTGAGAACTAACATCGATGATCTTCGGTGCACTTCCATGTTGAGGCATTGCTCCATGTATCGCGATTCAGTGGTCGATGAATCTTCCGTTTCAGACGATTCAGACGGAAGAATTCTGATTTCAGAATTGGTTTTTAACTCTCTTCAGCAGGTTGCATGCTCCTGCACAGCAACTGTTCCATGGTTTGAGCTTGTCAATGGCCGCCGAAGAGAGGAAAGCACGGGAGCCTGTGGCTGCGGCGGCTGCACTCTATCCTGTGTGAAATATAGGCCACAAAATTTAACGCACGACTTGCCACAGTTGCTTGACTTCAGTAGGGCGCAGCGGTGGAAGTCAAGTATCCCACTCTGTTTTGCTGAAATGAACGCTCCGCTCCCTCTCCTGATCGAGATTCTGCATAAACCGTTGAACGCATGGAATTTCTCGAACGAATGAATATAAGTCGGTGGATTCGGTTGATCGTTCTCTTAGATGTTAGCCATTCCGACCTTCTATTTGAGATCGAACCGTCTGATTCCTTAGATTCCCCTGGATCCTGCCGCATGGCAATCTGTTCTTATGCAGGAGTCGTTTCGTGTTCAAGTATCGTCACTTGTTTAGAGGGTGCTCAGGAAAAATTATGAGCGTGAGGTTAGAGGATCTATTTGTGAGAGCCATGTCGTCGTCGCCGCCGCCGCCGCTCGACTGGAAAAGTTCTCTTTTCAAAAGAGGTCGTTAGTGTCCTTGAAACTAATTGACCCCTGCCTCGTCGTCAGAGCGCCCAAGCAGTCTTTGAATTCAAACTCTGTAACAGAATGACGGTGGCGGCGCAGCGGTCGCAGCGACCGAACACGGTGAACGACTTCACTCTGGAGTGACTACATTAAGAGTCGGATCTGGGAGCGCGAACAATGAACAGCGTTTGGCAGAGATGCACGAACAATCAAACGCTCATGAATCAACCGAGAATCCTTGGAAATTCGGGGCAAACTGTTGCGCACGCGACCGGAGCGGCCCGCCAAATTAGGGACTTGCTCCGGAGACTTCGGCGTAAGTTGAAGTCAGGCTGTACCCTGATGATAATAATCCACTCGAACATCAACACCACAAGCAGAAGGCGGCTCCGTTCAAAGCCAACTTGGATTGGGAAACGAGATTCCGATGTTTGTTCGGTCGGGAGCGAGCGAGCATCTCTTACATCGGCTGCCGATGTGAGTAATTACCACAACACGGAGGGCGCAGACAACCTCGGGGACTCTGCTTTGGGGTCTTGAACCTGGCACAACATCAAACCACGACCAACGTCGAAAGAAACTTCTGGAAGCGTTCATTAACTCCTGCAGTTTGGCTTCGTGAAACCAATCATCCGACCGGCGATTTCCTCCCGTCACTCTGCAAGTCAATCCTGGAGCAGGTTTCGTTCCGCGCGAAAAATCGGAGCCGCTGACACCGCTCTAAACGTTGTCACATCTTTTTTTATGTCGCACGATATGTACCCGGGACACGAACGAACCATCGGCCACAGGTTGTACACTTCAAATGGGTAATACATAACCAGTCAGGCGGTCATCATCCACCGAGCGACCGATTCAACGATCGATCGACTGATGATCGAACACTCAACAGGTGACTCCTAGTGGGCATAGCGGCGCCGCTAAATCTTTCCGCGTTAGTCTCTCGTGGCCAAATCATTCCGATTTACCATATTGCTCGCTCGCTCAGACGGACGGACGGACGGTCGACTCGATGGCAAATCGTTGGGCGGCAGCGGCAGCAGCCAGACCGACCGATAAATAGACGATTGTGGAGGATAGATCACGGCTGTCACGAACTCGCTCGCTCGCTCGCTCGTTGGCTCACAATGGTTGCGAGAACAAACGGATTGTGAGACTGTTTGTTTGTTGAACACCGGATTTGTTTAATTGTCGCTTTCGCGGTGGCAGCGGCGGCGGCGGCGCTCAGGTGAAGACGTTCGGTGGCCGACGTCGCGTCGCGGCCGTTTTGACATAACGAACCAGAGACACACAGGGACTTCTCTCCACTTGAATTGGTCTCCCAGAATTCGGGCGAGAAGGAAAACGAGCGGACCGCGCTGAATGAGAGGCCAGACTCGCCTTCTGTTTGCCGAACTACTTCTGATCATCACGGACTCGCCCACTGTTGAACGGAACTGGCAAAACGTTCATTCTCTTGGCTTTCAACGCAGTCATCATTCAAAGTGCGGCAATCTCGTCACGCGCGGTTCCTTCAGTGCGCCAACGGATACTTGTCAATTGAATTGTGAGTTTACAGCTTCTCGTTTCTCGCCCGAAACTTCGACATAATGCTTAGATTTTGTGAACTCGAAAGAGTGTCTTCCGATCGTTCAATCGGATGTTCAACTCCAGAGTCGATCGTCAGCTCAGACAGCTTGTTGTGAATGACACGGTTCGGTTTTGGTTGACAATCGCGATCGCATCGTCGGAAGTGTCAAGTCCGCGCGGTGAAGCCTCCTGAGTAATCGAGAACCAGTGACACGACAACCGACAGGAAGTGGCTCATCACGAAGACCAGAAATTCGCGCTTCGAGTTTCGAAAAGCACGTCACGTCATGTTTCACGGAAAAGCGGACTCTTGAATTCCATCGAGAGTTATAATTCAAATGTTCACAGTTTTGCTGCGGTTGCACGGGGCTGGTCATCTCTAAATCCGTGGACTTCTCGTCGATGTTGCTGGGTGGTCACTTTGTAAATCCCGGTGTAGAACGCTCCCGATTGCAAAGTGCGCGAACAGCCTCTGTTAACAAAGATGTTGACGCGACTTGAATTTTGAGATTCCCCGAACTTAAATAACGCCGATGTTGTGAAAACGTTGTCTTGTCGAAGCTGACTGCCGTTTGTAGGAACGAGACTCCGCGGAACGAGTGGGTGTTCTCGAGAACTTTTGTTTCCTCTCGGGAAAAGGGAGACGTGACACGTTTAATGTGCTCTCTTGACGCCCATCGCTTCTCAACTCTTGTTGCAACTTGCGATCTGACCGTCGGAGCTTCAATTTCGCCTGATCGCGCTTGCAGAGAAGTTGTTGAGCGTTGGGTGCCAAATTATTATGTACATCCAGCCTTCGGGGCATCGGATGGTTCAGGATCAGAGTCTTCTGACATCGGTCGCATAACGCGTAGGATGAAGATCGATGACGTCGCATATTGACCCGCCGCGGAGTCCAATTAAGTATGCGAGCACTTTTATTATGATCGAAACTCCAAGGCAAGATGTTCTTCGTGGAGCTCATTGAAAGGATTGATGAACAGGAGAGCGGGTTCTTGAGTTTTCTTGACGCCGAGAGGTTCCTGAGCTTCGTTGTCGTAAATGATGCACACATCGTCACAGAATGTTATTTTTATAAGGTCTTTACAGCCTTCTGTTGCAAATCGTCGTCCTCAGGGACTAACAGACAACACCAGCGTTGCTCTCTCGTATAGTCCTCGGTAAGAACGGTCATTAGAAAATGAGCGGCTCATGTCGAGAACTTTTACAATGATGGGTCATCATTGTAAAGTTGGAAAAGAAGAATCGGGAAATAATTGTCACCCGAGTTTACTGATTCCATCCGATGTTGTCTTCGAGGTCGAACGAAGATGCTGCGACAAACAAAGACAAATAATAGCAATCACATACGTTTCTTGATTCATGAGCTCCTATTCCGAAGTTGGCATTGACTTCAATCATCGCCGGCATCTCGAGCCGAAAACGTTCTCCTCTCGGCGAAATGATCGGAAACGAGCTGGTTGCCCGGGTATCTTTCAGTTGTTCTCATCGAACGAAACGAAAACGAAAAAACTTCCCGCGCTTCAAATCGGAATTTCGTTAATTAGAATACGTTGAAAATGTCGCTCCGATTCGTGTTGGTTCCGAGAGTCGGGAGGCTGTAATGTAATTTCCAGCGTATTTTTTTCGGCGAAAATCTTTTGTAAACACTCGTGATTTGTTATCTCTGCCATCAGCTTAATTACAATCTGGAAAGGAAAATTAGGACGCTGAATTTCTTCTTGGAATGTCCCTTATTCTCGTCGCTTTCATCAAGTCGGGTTGTTGGAACATCTCCAAAACACGGTCGAGTCCTTTTCTACGATACATCTGACTTTCAATAAATTTCAAATATCACAAATTCCTCGACGACTTGAAATATCGCATGGTGGACTAGAGTCACGATTAATGGTCACGATTTCACGTCGCCCACACTTCTCTGCAATACAATTTTCGCCTGTCATCGGGACAGGTAGTGTGAGTTCCTGCTTAACTACAGCCTGGGACCGATGAAGGCGATCCGTCATCGCTCCAGCTTCTGCCATCTTCATCGGACTCGAGAACCGAGAACGCTGGAACTGACTTCCACCGATGAGGCTCGAGCTCAGATATTCACGAATCATCGAAAACGACGCTCGAGGGGATTTCTTTGATCTCTCGCCTCGACGCACCCCTGAATTTCGTCCAAGCGCGACGAAGATTCAAAAGTGAAACGATGGAAATCCGTCGATACGATCTTGTTATGCGAGCGGCTCGCCCAGCAGCTTCTTCGCACTCAGGGCCTCGCTCGCTGTCAACGGCTTGGTATGCCGCCAAATGCATAATTCAGTCGTCGAGCTTGTCGCAGTCTGAATCTTTTGATCATTATACGGGATGCACACGAGTCGGAGGCGTTCCGTGCCGCTCGAAAAGCAGAGCGCGCTTCGAATTGTGATTCCGAAAAGTAACGAGCTCCGCAACAAGTGTGAGTTTCGAGAGAAAAACAGAAAGCGCAAGAAATCGATTCATGGTTTCTCGGTGCCCAAAAGGGCCGCTGGTGACGAAATCGTGTGGGAGGCTGAATTTAAGCGCGTCATTCCCGTAGAGACGCCCAAGGCTCCGGAGCAACCGAACGTCCGTCTGTCCGTCCGCTTACCGGTACTGTCGTTCAACAAGCGGCTGCGGGTACTTTCATCGATGTCTTGCGGACTGGACAACGAGATGCTCGTTGGACGCTCGTAAGCCTACTACTGACAGGAGAGCGACTGAAGAGAGTCGTAAATCGTCAATGACATCGAAATGTTCGTTTTCCAAGCAACCTTGGAGGGCTGCGATCGTAGTAGCTGTTCCAGCCATCCCGAGGCCGCTACTGTTGTCCTAATTTGATTCAGATTTTCAATCGGCTGCGGAGAAGAGAAAGCGGAGGAAGGAATGAAGACTATTTTCTTCTTTTCGACAAAGTGAGAGCTAAGACGTTTTCCCGCCGAGTGAGCTACAGTTGTCAGGGTCTCAAGCATCGGTTAGCTGCAGACTCCTGTGAGAAATTGTGGAAGTGAGAGAAAGTGCGACGGACACGAACCGCTGTAACAGATCCGAACGAACGAACGGCATAGGGTCGTCAGACGCACGGACAGAGAGGTCGACCGTCGTCGCTGTAACGACAAGGTAGCCAAATGAGGCAAGTGTATCCAGGTGGGTAGACTGATGTCATGATCTCCATTCTGCAAGTGACGTTTGCTCGGCACGAAACTCACACAGGAAAGTGGGAACCGCTAATGTACCCTGCTCACCATCCAACACACTGAAGTTGATTGCGTGAGGTGTTCCCGAAACGAAGTTTTCCCGAAACTTCCTCTTCTCGACTGTTGAGTCGGTTGCTCGGCCCGCGACGACAAAAAGGCAAGAGGTTTTTCATTAGGGGCCTTCTGAGCTGATAAAAGTCGGTTACGTCGGTTAGCCTAACGACGAGATGACCCGCTAGACTCTAGACTCAGAAGCGTGTATGAATAATTCAAGTTGGTTGTATACACAAAACTTCGCTTGGCTCTCCTACGTAGGGTTATCCCGTGCGCCCTTTGCTATTTGTACGTCGGATACTCCTTCGGAATGAGGCGGAGGAGGAGGAACAGGCGGCGGCGGCGGCGGCGGTCGAGCCCTTAGAGCTCCCTAACTCGTGTTACGTGATATGGGAGATCCTTCTGCTGCTACTTGAAACTTTAGAAAACTTTCGGCTCTTGCTCGCTGACGGTCGTTTGACGAAAACTCAGATGAGAACTCTCACAAAGCTTTGGAGACACTTGTTGGCATTGTTGCCAACGCCTTGCCGTTGGTGCTGCTGCTGTTGCCGCTACGAGCGCCGCGCCGGTTTGTTGCGACGACGGCCACTGGTCAGGCTGCTGTTCGGTCTGTTGAGCAAGCACAAAGAGAAAAGTGTTTCTTCGACCATTCCCGAATGGAAAAACGCTCCCACAATCGGCGGTCGCGGTTCTTGACCCCACCTTCCGCTTTTCATCTGTTCAAGGTTGCCGTTGCCATAATCACCATGACGATCTGTTGATGTTCTATCAATCAGAGTTCCTAAGGGATTCCGGAGCTATCGAGGACTGAACTCAAGATATGCAAATCTGACTCGTTGAACTTCCCCGACTTGGGACACCTACGACACGTCTCAAGTTCATTGTGACAACCGCAAATTTCGTACTTTCTTCGCCGCTTCGCCAGCCACGAAAGGTCATCAAATATTTCATTTCGCATTCGATGAACACGAAAGTGGCGGCGGCATTATCACGAGGTTGTCGAACATCGTCTATCGTTGTGCTAATTTCAGCGCATCCATTGAAAAGTGGCGGGCCTCTTTGCCAAACGTCATGTCGTGTAGTGGAAGAGATCGCTCGCTCGGGCGAGCGAGCAACCGGCAGTCTGACTGACTGAGCGACTGCTCGTTCCGAGAGTGAGCGAGATCAGACTTCCGTCGTCAATCCAGCGGCCAGATCCAGTGATCAGGCTCATTTCAAACTGTTCTATGGAGGCTATTTGAGTGTCGTTTTGGAGAGCTCCACATTTTGCGAAACTTCCGTCCTTTAATGGCATGAGAGGTTACGGTTGTCTTCGATCTGGGAGAACTCCAACGAAGTTGATTGCAGGGAGATACGTCGGGAGGCGACATCACAGTACCACGGAACCACTTTCGATGAGAATCTCCGAGTGCAGGCCGACGTGACAATACTTACGGCCGTGATGTAGCATCTCTACCACTGGGGAGAGCATTCAAGGTTACGCGGTAGTGAAATCGTCCCAAAAGTCATCAAAATGACACGGATTTGTGTGAACTTCTCCAACAGGCCGTCCTCGCGGAAAGTCGAGTAGTCGGAACGCTCATCCGACGGAGTGCGATATTCTCATCGCGAATTTTCTTCAATAAGAGTATCGGGAGATGATGTAGCCGTCTCATTGGATGGGAATCCACGAAACCTGAGAAGTTCGTTTTGAAACCTTCACGGAAAGCACCTTTCTAGGATATTGCACCTCGAACTCTCTGATGCAGCCATCGGTAGCTTCGCCGAGGTCGAAAATCGGAGAGAGCAAAGAATGAAAAGGATACCTCGACGTCGTTTATAGCCCCACAGTAAAGAGAGAGTTAAGATGGGAAGACGTGCTGGATGAGATTGATCGTTTGCTCGTTCGCCAGCTCACACCGGCCAGGCACTAGAGAAGCGCGCTGGGTGAAAGATTGACTTTTCAACGACGCCAGGTAATGACAAGCAACGAACTCTTTCTTCCTTTTATTCGACTCGCAATCAGTGACTGAGCTCCGAAACGGGATGACCAGCCCCGGTCGAAACTCCATGACGCGGTGAGGTGTGAGCTTGTAGCAAGCCTCCATATCGGATTGGTTGGCGGTCAGAGCGGCATGACAGTTAGTCGACTGCGTTCCGTAGCGGGCGGACGAGCTTGCACCGTGGATCACTGGATAGTTCTGATGGATCTCTGCGATGGTGGTGCTGATGGTGGTGTTCGTGGCTGTGGTGGATCTGTGTCCGGCGTAATGTCTCCTCTCTCTTCCTGTGGCCCACCTAAAAGCGGCCTCCGCAGCCAGTGATTCGTATTGGTGCGGAGGGACGGTCTCCGGGTTGTCGGCGTGTCGGCCATAATCCGCTCAGCAATTCACGCCCGTTGGCTGGTGGAGTTGTCCATGTTACGAAAATGTGAATCTCGGCCTTCGAAAGTACGTCATTCATGTTCACCGTAGAATTGTTGCCGGCTGCTCGTTCGTTCGCTCGTGGATTTATCTTTTTGATGAAGATTATCGGAGATGATTTTCTGATGAAAGTGAACAGTGCGTGGAATTCAAGCCCATCTTGTGTCGTCGTCCGTCAGGTATCTTGATCACGGGATCACGAACCGAGGGGCAGATGACTCCGGCCATTGAACAACGGAGCGAGTGGAAGGAATATTTGAGAATGGCGATGAATGTTCCGCCCCTGAAATGTCGCTCTCTGTTCGCGATCGACGACAGTTCAAAATAGCCCCTCCCACAAACTGTGTGTTTCTTGCTGAACGCGTGGATTCTGATGACGGTTTCTCTTTTCCTCTCGTTACAGTTAGGCGAGCTCTAGTGGAGATTGCGCGCAGTACTCACAGGTGCTGGCGATGTCGAGCTCACAGGTTGGCAAGGGCGAAGACGCCTCGACGCCCATGCTTCCCGGTGGGGCGGGCCAAGCACACGTCATCCGCATGGATCCGAACACCAACAACCTCCATTCCTCGGTGAGTCTTCCATTTTCATCGCTTGCCATCTAGATTGCCACATGAATGAATCGCTCTCGACAAGGACGACGTCGGGCTGTTCTCTGCTCGACAAAATGCGGAGGAAACGTCATGGAATATTTCAGGAAGCGCAACTTCTCTCCTAGCTTCTCCTCCCATATGAAAATCATTTCTGAATGTGATGTTTGGAAACTTTGAAAAGTTGGAGGTATTACATTCGAGAATCGGCGAAGAGAAAAGACGAAACCCCGGATGTGGTTCCGGTCTTCTAGTTTTTTCTCGAGGCGAACGTTTCATGATATAGTTCAACCAAAAAGTGTTTTTCTCCGGTTTGATGAAGCTTGTCGCTTCTAGCCGTCCTTTTTCGTGACGGGGAAGAGAGAAAGGAACGGGAGGAAAAACCGTGGAACGAAAGTGGAGGTCAGCTCGTGGCCCAGTGGCGAAATTTGCACATAAATTGTGAGAAAGGCAACAAGCCCGATTCCTTCAGTTGGAGGGACATCGATCGAGGGAAGAAGACTCCTTCCGAAACAGCCCCCAGGCATTCATCGGACGAGGCTTTTGAGCAGATATTACTAGTTCCGTGCGGGATTATCAGAACAGCGGCGACAGAGACTGCTTCAGCGTCCGAGCAGTTGCTTGCTTGACGGCCGGCCACTCGACATCGTTCGATGGCCTTCTGTGCCTGCAGGCGATTTCATGATTCATCCCCCCTCCCCTCTCCCAAAAGCTCTTGGTGTCCCGCGTTTTTCCCTCTCTCTCTCTCTCTCTTCCTCGAGCCGCTGTTAGAACATTCTCCCGGCGACTCTTGCCTCGAGTCTTGTTGAATGCCGAGAAGGGAACCCCACGTCTTTCATTGCATCATGGACAACAGCGGCCTCGAGGACGAGCACGATGAAAACGAATATGATTTCTACAACTGAAAGCGCCGTGAAAACCTCGGATGCACCTCTCTCGGTACCGCCGGAGTTTTGGAGCAGCAGAGAAAACTGTGTGTGATACAATCGTGAACGAAATGCCCGCCCAATCTTTCAATGAGAGCCAATTGAGGCGTCTGCGAGCGAAGACAAGCAGGTCAGCAACTGACTCGTCCACCGCGCTCAGATTGAATGTGCCTTAAAGAGTCTCTCCGTTGCTCATTCAGTCCATCCATCCCTCCGTCCGTCTGCTGTCGATATGTATTTGTGGACGGGGACCAACCGCAACGACAACCGGATCGAGGATGTACTTCGCTCCGAGACAGCCAAGCAAGCTGACTGGCTGACTGCAGCCATCTAGAGCTACACAGAGATCCGACCGGATCGTTGCCTACCAACTTGTAGCTGAGCGATACGCCGCTCATCGTCTTGGTGGAGATTTCTCCATGCGGATGTCAAGATGACGACGAACTGGCTCCGTCGATCGTGAGAAACGTTCTCGTCGCCGCCGCCGCCGCCACCGCCGACACTGATCGTTGATGCGGCCGTGAGGGACGAAATTGAAGGCGGAAAATGCTTGACATAAGTCCCTTAGTCGATGGGGTCGCTTCACTCCAGATCTGATAGAGATTCCGACAAGAATGCAAGGATGTTGGCAACGAGGGGGGGAATTCAGAGCGAAACTCCTCGAGAAGAACGAGGGGGGGCCGCATCGTCCTCAGGCAAGGATTCACGCCTCCAATAGGCGCCATGGATCCCCTCAACTGTTGCTCGAAGAGTGTGATGGCCCGGCTTTTAGGCTCCGGGAAAATCAAATTTCTCTTCTTATACATTTCATTTTCCCAGGAGAATCTGTAAGGAAAAACATTGGAATCGAATGCAGAACGAGCGACGAACCTTTCCGTCAATGTTTGATTCGACGCTCGAGGAGAGGAAGAGAGAACTTCCGAGGAGAAATTCAACTGTTACGTCGTTTCCGCGAAGTTGCTCAATTGTTGCCACTTAACGCCAGTCGGAAGCATAATTCAGTTTAATTGTGCGACGGGATCGTTCGTTCGGTCTGACTCCATTTGGAGAACAATTGTCTGTCTGTCGCTTTCATTAATAACAAATGTGTCTATCTGTCCGGCCGATCGTCCTTCTGTGCGCTCGTGTTTCCCTCCTTTCATTCGCCTGCCTGCTTCAAAGCCTGAGTGGCAGCGGTTGAAAGAGTGTAAACTTAAGTGAGAGAAACGAGACTCGTACGTAGTATGTTGGCTCAACGAAGGCCTGATGCTGATTTATTGTGCTTCGGGTCTGTCTGTCCGTCCGTCTGATCTTTCGTTCGGACGTTCTGCTCGAGTGTTCGCCTCAGTCTCCGTTGTTGTGTCTCTCTATGATGTGTTGCGAGCGCTTATTCAACAAGTCGTTTGTCGTCGCCGGCCATTGTCGCCGTCGTCATCGTCATCATCATCATTCTCGCCGCCAATGAAGTCGCAACTCTTCCAAGTTGGACACTGTTCGAGCACTCGAGAAGCTCCAGAGATCGTTGATGAATGATTCGATGAACTATTCAAGCGCGTAGCACTCCGCAGACGCCACTCAATGGTTTTCGCTCGCGGCTGCCCGAATGAATGAAGGGTACTTCGCATCGATTTCTTTCTCGAGCGTTCGAACATTTATCAGTGGGAACAGACGTCATTTCGTCGCAAGCGCTGCTCGTTTTGACGACAATCCATTCTTTTTGAGGTCGATCGGGCGAGCAGAGTTCTATTTGCTTCAATCAATCGGGTTTTCTCCGATCCGCAGCTCAGGTTACCGTAATTTGATTATTAGTCAGCGGCGGTCGAGGCCCTGACATCTCCGGAATCCCAACGGCGACTCCCGTTCCGGTGGAGCGAGGAATTCTTTGTGAGCGACAGCTGGTTAGACAGACAGACAGACAGACAGACAGACAGACAGACAGACAGACGAATGGATGGATGGATGGGTTTTTGAAAAGATTCCTATAATCCATCCATGAGGCCGTCGAACTGTCTGACTGTGAGTCCCTTCCGGAGAGCTTGGCTTCCAATTGAGACCCAAGGCTGGAGGCGACTTTGCGAGCCAGGCAGGAAATTGTATTAAAAACTCAATCCACTCTAGACTGGCAGCTCTGTGGAGCCGATTGCTCTAAAATCGCCTCTGATGGCTCATCGTCGAGCACATACACTAACACTCACTGGCACACGCGCGCGCCCTCGGAGACCGTGCGCTCTTTCTCTTTCTGTTGCGAGCTTGTTCTCACGCCCGTGGGCAGCCTTACATGCCCATGGACAAAATATGCGTTAATACGTTAATGCTTTCACTGTTATATCGCCCCCGGCTGTGATTGAAAATCGTCTGGAACTTCCGACGACCGTCATCCGAGGGATAAACGCCACTCGACGACTCGGCCAAGATGAGAAACGAGCGAACCTGGAGAATCCACATGAGCTGCAAGACTGAAACCGCGAAAGCCCTAAATACGAAAGACACACAGAGTTTGAATGTCGCCACGGTGAATAATTTACACCGGACTGCGCCAACTTCAGTCACGTATTTTGCATCGGCAACCGAGCGGCGGACGGAGCTCTCTCCAGCTCCACTCTGTGTCTCTGCTCCACTTCAAATACCACACCAGCGAGCACCACGTTTTGTACAGCGGCAGCGAACTCGACATCGTCCTGGTGTTATTCACTGAGTTTATCATCTGCACCGTTCGGGTCTTTGGAAGCATCTCTTTCCTGAACTGTCCCGGATCGCTGAAATATCGACGACGAGGGGAGAAGTTTTCCCGTACTCGAGCAGCATGGACTTTCTCGTTGGAAGGTTCTACTGTCGAAAAGTCGAAAAGATGTTACCGAGGCAGAATCCGATTAAAATAACGATGTTTTCAGAAACGAGAACGAAATGATTCCTGAAGGCGATTCGAGCGTCAGAATCTCAAAATTCAAATCGAAGATTCTGAGCCAACGTTTGACCTTGAGAGCGCGATGCCTCTTCAATGTAGCCAATTGAGAGATGCTCGTTTCACAGACAGACCGACCGCAGCCTGTCTACCTAGCTTTTAAGAGGGATGCAATCACGCTAGGTTGCATGTCTTTCCACCCACGCTCTCACTTGAACGCCCAGAGAGAATGAAATGATTAATTAGTGGAGAAGGTTTTGAACACTTGGAATGAGCGATCAGTCGCTTACCTTTCACTCTGCTCCAAACATCAAATCAAGAGCCAAGCAAAGCGTGAACACCGCATTGGGTCAGGAACCTCCCATCGGAAAGCCCCGCGGCTTCGTCTCGCTATCCGCAGACTCTGACTCGGCCGATACAATATGGAACAACCAGTCACCGGGGTACGCGTCGCGCAAAACGGCGGAACGATATGTGAATTCATGGTGAATACAGGAATGAATACATCATGAATATCAAGGAAATATGTACTAGAGCGCCGTTCGGACCTAGAAGTATAGCTCGCGGAAAATCGCGAAAGCCATAGAACCGCGCCCTTTTCAGGTGAGATATGCTCGTGTATTGAAGAGTTTAAGATGTTACTACAATCGAGCAAATCGTGTCTTCTTCGGAAACGAACTCGATATTGTTATCAGATTGCGGTGCTTGGCGCCGCTCGTCAGATCTCAGGTATCTCCGCTGCTCTCTGCTTCTCATGAGAACTTCACTCGTGCGTAAAGCATCATCATACGTGATAAAATAATAACGCTACTCAAGCATGTCAGCAGGTCGTGCTTTTCCCTCCGGTCGTTCGCTCCTCGCGAGTCCACGCAATCGGAGTTCTCGCGGGGAACTCTGCGCTCCGTTGCAGAAAGTTTTCGCAGAGATTTTGCACGACACAAGGATCTCCTTAGAAACGAGATTCTTCGTCAAAGCACGTCGTGACAGGAGAACATCGGTTTCGAAGCCAGGAGGAGTTCAATGGACTCGGAAGGTTCCTTTCATCGGAATTCCTTTGAATTCAGGCAAAACCTGTCTGAGCTTTCGATGAAACTAAGCTGGACCAAGCTCGAGAGTCTCGGTTGGGGGTGATGCTTGCGCTGCTTTAGATATCTTGATTTCCGTCTGCTGTACATATAACCTATCCCCGAGTCCTTCGCGCCGAAGCAGCTTACGCAGGGCTCTCGAGGGACCTCATGACGGCAGGCTGCTTCACCGTCCTGGAATCCCATCAGACAAAGCTCCATAGAATGCCTGAGTCTGAGTCGAACCCGTCCAACAAAACGATGAGTCAAGCAATCCCCTCGATCCTCTCGCATTCTGTTTCATCGTTTTCATGGCGCAAATATTCGAAAGTTTCCTCCTATCACCGCGGTCTTGAGTCTCGCGACCGCAGTGGAATCTCGTTTCGACGATCACGTTCAGCTGACCACCGTGAAAAGAGTATCGGAAGACTTTCGTGGTAACGGAACTTTGCTACCACGAAAACATTTCCCGTCTCCAGAGTACTTTCTGCAATACGCTACTACTCTAGAGGTGGGTGAAGTCTCGGCAAGACGTCGTCAGATGCTTCGAGTCGATGCTCTCCAAGCTGAGGTGAGTTGAACGTAAGCTTTGGAGACCTTTTTGGATCAATCAAGGACACCGATCTTCCCAATTCGGGAACTGAAGGTGGACACTCCAATGTCTATACTCGAGGCCATTCCCAAAGTGTCGGCTCCTTGATATGTCTCTGAGTTGAGCCACTTGAAGCTAAGTCCTATTGAGCGAGCTTTCAGTCGGAAGTGTCCATTATAAAATGTGATCGCTTCGGCCGCGAAGTCCAACAAGAATCGATCGTCGAGGTGATTAGTTTTCACAAGACGTGGGATTCGAAAACGTCCTGGAGTCACTCGGGATCTGCACTTCCGCGTTCTCAGAAGAGCGGACTCTAGCTGATCAGGTCATTTTCCGTCGTTTGTGAAGTCAAGGGCGCTGCTTCTGAGTTCTCGAACCGATGATTCTCCTTTCTGTGTTGATCGCGTGTTGCCAATATCATCGAATTCCGATTGCGAAGATAGCTCGACTAGAGCAGAAGCGCTTGAGTCAGCAGCGGATGCTTTCGCCGGAAAACTGATGCTTCCGTCAGGGCTGTTTGCGGAAGCCTCACCGAAGAACTCAGGATACGTTCCGTTGGGAATCGTGGCTATATTGTGGTAGACTATCCGATATCAGCTTTCCTTCTTTCCTGCGGCTGGAACACTTTCTTGTGAAGCTCTTTAGGCGAAGTCTTCTCAAGATGAAGGTTACCCCGAAGGACCTCGTTGTGATTTTGCCCATGATCGAATGAACTTCAACTAACGCGTCGTGACCCGAGGGGAATTCGGATCACCTGCAAAAGCTTTGTTCTTGTGCTGCAGTTGCTGTTGCTGGTGCCGGAACGTCTTACTGTGAATCTCTTTGTCGCGGTATGACATTTGTCAGAAGAGTTGTTGCGGCTTCAGTGGCATCTGTTTTGATAGTCGTCCGCTATCTGATCCATAATGGAAAAGATACTATTGCGGAAAACAGGGAGAGGAGTCTCTCGCTGCCACATGAGCATGAGCCGCAGCATAAACGACAATAACAACAACAAGAGCGGCAGCCATCACAGTGGAGCGGTATGTATTTTGTCAGGTTTGTAGCGAGTGCGCCCCACTCTTAGAAAGGCAGATGTCACATGAAACGACAAACGAAACTAGACACTGCTCCGAGAGAAGACGGAAAACGGGAAAGGAAAAAGAAGGAATTCTTGTGATGAACGCCGGAAGCCGATCGGCTGCTCGCGCCAATCCCCTTATTCCCCCCCTCCCCGTTCCCGCCCCCATCGGCGGTCTCCAGAGGATCTAGATTGCGGAGAGAGTTGTCGTATTTTGTGAATTGGTTTTTGGTAGTAGGTAGAGAACGTAGATCCAGTCTGGCCGCTCGCCTTGAAGCCACAGAACAGTTCCTGCACTTGGATGAGACTCGTTCCAATCACCGTGTCCGTTGAGCCTCAATCTCCGACAGTTTGCAGCGAGAACTGGGGATTGGGAATACGGAGAGCTGGTCAGCAAGTTGGATGGAAAGACAAGAAGAAAGCAGCGGCTGGACTCACGGGCAGATCAGCGGGTCAGGGCGCACACGATGGCGACCCGAAGAGCTCTGGGGGAGGGGGGGAAGTGACGGGCGAGATGACGGGCGGGAAAGCGCGGATGCGACGAATTCGGAGGTGGTCAGCCTCGAAAAGGAGCCTGTCCGGCAGGCATTCAGGCAAACTGGCAGGCAGCATGCGTTTCTTTATTAGCGCCCCTCAGTCTCACTGTCCCTCTCCAGGGTGTTGCAGCGACTCTCCCGAGCATGACACGCCGTTCGGCTGCCAAGAGTCTTTTGAACAGCCCAGCAGCCGGGTGAGCGTTGTGTTGTGTTGCGTTCGATGGTTGCTCTGGTTGGTTCTCGTTGGTCGCTCGGTTGTTTCTTCCTTCCTTCCTTGCTTCCATCCTCCGTTGTGTTGTGCCTACCTGCCCGCTTGCCGCCCGTCCGCCCGCCCGTCTGCCGGTGTGCCTGCCTGCCTGCCTGCCTGGCTGTCTGTCTGCCAACCAGCGAACCGGCCGCACTCGGCAGCTCAGCAACCCTGTCTGCGAGTGTGGGTGAATAGGGTGTTCGCGTGAAAGCGCAACAGAAAAGTCGTGCGCGGAATTTTAGTCGCGCGATCGTCGACCGACGCACCGTCTTCCGAACGTTCGAAACTCCGTCCAGACATACAGTTCTGAATAATCCGAGCGAGCATCGCGGAAATGTGTTACGAAGGTGGAAGGGGACCGCGCACGATGCCAATCAACTGCTGCAGTGGGGTGAGTTCTCCGAACGTTTTCGTGAGGCATTCCAGCACATTGTTAGAAAGGGTTTGTTGGATGTTACGTCAAAAGTATCTTCTGGGTCTTTTGTTATGAAAAAGCAATTCGAAACGTGTCGATTGCAAAAGTTCTGTCTATCGCTTCATCAACAACGAGCCTCACGGAGATTTCCGCTCAGATCGAAAGAGTGTTTTCACTCCGGGGAAAAAAAATTACTTCCCGATGTTGTTCCGCTTGCCGGCTTCCCGAGTGAGTCGACTCCGTGTTCGAAATATGTGTTCAACTCAAAAGATGCCGCTGCTGTGTTTCGTCGAGCTTTTCTCGGGCCGTCTCGACACGACGACCTGTAGTCAGCTCGCGACCAACAGTCAGGACAGATAGACGAGCGGCACAAAAATCAAGCGTCTGCAAAAAAAAGAAGAAAAAACGAGACACCAGTTCGAGAAGGGATCATCCTTCGATGTCGAGTCAGCACTAAAACGTTTGACGTGAGCGTCATCGCCGCGCACGGAATCAGTTGTGATGATAGTCGAGTCGGCTGCTGTGCAAATGACTCGCTCAGCATCGACGTTTATTTCTCGCCTCTTCATTCTAACGAAGCCTCTACCTTCGGATCCATGCGATGGTTGAATTCCGGATGCTCAAAGTACGCGCACACAAGTACTCAGCAGTAGAGGGAGTCATTTGTCACCATTTCGATGATTCGAGAATTTCTAGACGATTTGTTCTTGCGGCGGTCGACGTTTCTGTCGAGCCTTGTCGATTCGGAACAACCGAAACTGGATCGAGCATATTCTCATTTGGCCGGGAGAGTAGTTTACGATTGTCACAGCTCTTCAAGCGCAAGAAGATCGGTCATAAACTCTCATGAACGAACTATATTCTGTGGAAAACTCCCTCCTCGAAGGAACCCACGGGAACAAAGTGTCAAGTGTCCGACGTTATTTTCTCCGCACCTTTTCCGGGGCTTGTTGTTCCAGGAACGAGTCTCTCAACTCAAACCATTTTGAAAGCAAAACTCTACATCGTTATGGAGAGGAGAACGGATTCGTCAGCTCCGCAGAATGATCTATTTATTCCTCACGAGAGCGACAGTTTAAAGATCCTCTCGCGATTGAGCCGAGCACTCCAACACCTGAATAAGTGCCGGCGTTTTTTCTAACATCCATCCAAAAGAGCTCCCAAGAGCCCATCGACAACCTTGTCAGAACATGTTCGGCTATTTATTTCGTCGCAAATTAAATTCTCCGATCACTTCGCTCGAAGTCCCAAGTGTCGATGACGCCATGTCGTCGTCTCGAGGCGCGTGACCGAACAAAAAAAAAATCATCGTTCCTCACTGATCTCGATTTCTGCAGCTGTCGCAGAAGGAGGGTGTGATCGCCTTCAACCTGGACCCAGTGTCCCCTAAAATTGAAAACATACGGGTCCTTTTTTCTTCGGTCCGTGTCAACACAAATTCTCTGGATCAACAAAAGAGGGTATCCCTTATTGACGCTTGCGTGACGTTCCTTACTTTTTCTCCTTGGACTTCCGTGCAAGTTCTTCTCTCCTTTCCGTTCGCCTTGTCCGCCCAAATCGGCTGTTCGATCGGCAACTTCGACTGCAACAACAGTGCTGAAATGCCGAATTCTCCAAAAACGGTTTCTGAACTTTTCAATGGCTTGTTTTGTTAGATCCCTGTTTCTATTTTGATAGCTGTCGCTTCCTGTTAGCAACAGAGATTGTTTGTTGACGATCGCCTTCATCAATGAGTTTGTTGTGGACAAGGTAAATAGGCAACGTCGAAACTCAGGGATGAACAGACGCCGACGGATACGCAAAGAGGCTCAAGAGAGTGGTTGTCTGCGGTTTTTTAATTTCGATGCTGTGATGAGACTGCGTGGAACCGCAACGAAGGGGACACTAGGATGACGAAAAGAGGCGCAAGACGCCGCCAATTTTCCCTCTTTTCTCCGCCGTTATCTCAAAGATAGAGATTCTTTGAAGCGAAACAGAGCCCGAAACTGACCTTGGCCGTCCGGTAGATTGGATGACCAACATTGTGTCCAAGATATCCCTAATATCTAAGTAAGAGGGGAGGCCGAGCGCAAAACGAGCGCAAGACGAATCTTATCTCACGTCGGCCGGCGTGCTCGGGAGCGTCATTGCCTAATTAATCATGACCGAAGTTTTGCGAAAGCTTGATAAAGTAGTCATCGTCCGAAAGAAGACTGGCATGCAGTGAAATAAGCCAGCGAACAACATACGTTGGAGCAGATTGGCCAACGCGGCTCTAATGAGTCTGGGCGCGAGTGATCAAATCGGTCCAAGGTTTGTTCTCATGTGTCCGTCAATGAGTAAGCCGACGCCGCGCCACGTCGGCGGTCAATGATGCTCTAGGAGTGTGCGATCAGCGAACCAAACTCGAAGTCTCCGGACGAAGTGGCCGTGTTGTAAGAACACGTAGGACCGGGGAAATCAATAGCGTCCTATTCAGTATTTCACACCACCGCAATCGTCGACAGTGATTCGGGGCATAGTTATGATTTGCAAATCAGCGGTAGATGACGACAGCCTAGTATCCGAAGAGAGAGCGAGATCGATAGTTTCTGATTCGGGCAGAGTCGAACCGCGTCGGGCATTGGAAAATCGAGGAAGCGCGCTGACTGAGCGGCACGGAATCCCCGGGGCGGAACAGACACTACATTCGTGACTCAAAATACTTCTTTTTCCGATGATAGCTCGCGTGCGCAGCAATTAGTTATAGATGCACTAGTACGAACACACACACTTTCGCGCCAACGCAAACTGCAGTGCCAACAACACTCCTGTAGTGGATGGCTGCCTTTGCACTAAGCTCCCCACCCAAAAACAACATGAGCTGAAACATTAACCACTCGCGGCGGGTGAATGTAGGGTCGACTATAGTATATCATAATGGGAATTGCAAGAATATGAGATCACGTTGACCTTGAGTGTTTGCTGCGGCATTTTCTTCAAGCGACCGCTCTACGAAGGCTACCTCATGAGCTCCTTCCTATACGTAAGAGCCAGAATGGCGGAAGAGGCGCTCCATCGCAATGGTGATGTGTCAATTATGAACCACTCATACAAAATTCACTCCATACAAAACTGCGACCGGGTAACAGTTGCCCCGCAAAGTACCTCCTGATCTCCACGCCATGAAAATTTAATTGAATAAATCATCAGGTGTAAATCAACCTTCACAAACGGCGAGTTCTTAGATGACTGGATCACAGGATGATTCGATTCGTGTCGTCTGGTTCGCGAAGAGACGCAGAAAAAAGCGGAGAAGAGGAGCACGAGAAGGCATTAGAGGAGAGTGCCCTCTGAAACAGCGGGAGACGAAATTAATTGAGCTATTGTGTCTGACCGAAAGAGTCTCGGTAGCCACCGCGGTCTCGAGAGATGTGAAGTAGAGGTTCAGCATATTAGGTCGGGATCCACGGTCGGGGATAACAGCTTCAGTCGTCGTTTGCGCTCATGAAAGTTTGGTTCTGCTCTTAGACTCGCAAATGAGGTAGTTTTGGAACATTGGATGTATTCTGTCAGTTTGTCCCTCATTTCATGTCAGTCAAGCCGCGCTCGGTCGCCCTTCATTGGTTCTCTCTGGACGGGTGGGACCACCATGGACTCTAGATGATCTAGACGTTGTTAATGCTGACGTTTGTTATTTTTTGTTTCAGCTGAAATCATGGGGGGAGGAAAATCTGTTGCTGGTGTTGACTATCGTCGGCGTGCTGCTGGGTCTAGGCATAGGCTTCCTTGGCCGATGGGCGAGCCCGACGACGGAGACGATCATGCTCATATCATTTCCTGGAGAAATTCTCATGGGCATGTTGAAAATGCTCATCCTTCCACTCATCATATCCTCCATGATCTCAGGTGAGTTCATTTCGATGCGAGGTGCCTTTCACCGGATAGCATAACGCGAGCTTTGAATAATTAACTCTCTCGGTTAGTGAACAAAAGCAGAACAATCCGTTGGTCGTAGAGGTATGTGCGGTCTGAGACACGGCCTCGAAAACGTTGGAGGTAAAAAAGTCGTCTCGATTGAAAACGTTGTCAACGCTTCCATTCTTGGTCTTATACGCTCGAGCGACTAGCTCGTCGTCCCGGACGACAAAATTTAATTTCGCCTTTTCTGAAGCCACGGGCTTTAACTGAGCTCCGCTCGAGGGGAAAGTCTCCACGGAGCCTCCTCCGGCACGAAACTCTCCAGACATCCTCGTGCGTTCATCCCAGTCAAAGAAGAGCTTCATATCGGGAGCGCTCTCCCGAAACGAAGTTGCGTAAAATCGGTTTGTAAAATGGGCAAACCCCGTTACAGGTTTATCTCAGCTGGACCCCAAATCCAGTGGTAAAATGGGCTCAAGGGCACTTGTCTATTACTTTGCCACGACAATTCTCGCTGCCATCGTTGGTATCATTATGGTTATCACGATCCATCCTGGCAATCCGAATATCAAGGAAGGAGTCTCGCTCGTCAAGGAGGAGAAACAAGTCACAACCCTCGACGCGTTCCTCGATCTGATTCGGTGAGTACTGAGTTCATATTCATCCTGTCCAGTACGTGTCGTCAACTGACCAGGAAATATCAGAAATAAAAATTCGCCGCTGAGTAACAATAATTCACATCATATTTATTTCTACAAATGAAATCACAATCCGACCGTTTCAGAAACATGTTCCCCGAAAACCTGCTTCAGGCTTGCTTCCAACAAGTAGAAACGATCTACGAAAATGTTACGAAACCCGGGTTAGACAAAGACAGCCCGCCTCAATTTATATTACGACGAAAATTGGTATTCAAAAACGGCACCAATGTCCTCGGTCTCATCGTGTTCTGTATTGCTTTTGGTGTGGTGTCGGGACAAATGGGTCCACAAGCTGATCTCATGGTCAAATTCTTCGTACAGGTACGTCTGTAGAATTCGAATTTTGATCGGTCTCGATGTCGAGTATCGCTGACTTCGATCCAAGAATCGATGTTTCGAAGAAAAAATCCCCCCGATATTGAATTACCTACTCGAATGAGTTTCTTCCTTCGTCATGGAATCTTTCCCCGGTTCACCGTGAATGAATCAGTGCTCTAACTCAATCTGTACATTTCAGCTGAACGAAATCGTAATGAAAATTGTCGTATTGGTTATGTGGTATTCACCTTTCGGTATTATGTCGCTGATTATTGGCAAAATCATGTCGATAGAAGATCTTGCATCTACCGCAGCTCAGCTGGGTCTATACATGGTGACTGTGGTCGTCGGCCTGTTGATACACGCAGTGATAACTCTGCCTGGAATTTTCTTCGTTATTACCAAACAGAACCCGTTCATTTTCTTCAAAGGCATGCTCCAAGCATGGATCACAGCCTTGGGAACCGCCTCAAGGTCAGTGGTCTCCCTATTTTCCGGTTCCAATCATTACTCGATTCCGCTCTGGAGACTTTGGGACTCAAGGATCGCGGAGATCGTTCCTTTATGAGAGGTCTCGCTGTGCGTATCGGGATTGAGATGGAATCATCTAAATCTGTGGGAAAATTAATGATCAAAATTCTGATTTATCCATTTCGTTCCAGCGCGGCCACTCTACCGGTGACATTCCGTTGCTTAGAGGAGAATCTTGGTATCGACAAACGTGTTACTCGTTTTGTACTGCCTGTGGGAGCCACCGTCAACATGGACGGAACTGCCCTCTACGAAGCCGTCGCAGCGATCTTCATCGCCCAGATGAACGGTGAGTTCTTTGAAGTTCTCGACCATCTTCATTCACTGACAGATCGAGTCGCACTGAAAATCAGTCTCCTCCACGCGCCGATGATGAGATACCTGAACGTTTCGAGGAAATATATGGCCAACTCGTCGGAGAACTGTGCCACCAGGCTTCGGAATGTCGGAGTTCGCGAGGGTCCGTTTCCTGGTGGCCTGGGAGATCGTCGTCGAGGAACGAGTTGAAACATGAATTTTTCCGCATTCATTGGCAACCTTGAACTCGACTCGACGGCAGCGAATGTAGAGAAATCCGCCAAAATCAACTTCAGTTGAAAATCCTGTGCGAGTATATCGCCCACTTTGTCAACGGGTTGTAGCTGATTCAGCCCGTAACCGTTAATGTTGGCGTTGGGCGTTGCCTAGAAGCTGTAGACAGTGTCAACTCGCACCCTTCTCCTCAACCAGTCTCGTCTGTCGTTTGGCGAGGCGCTCGTCTTGTCGGCGCTCGGTAAATAGCCGCTTGTGTGAGCGTCTGATTCGAATTCGAAATGGGGTTAAGTGAGGCACGCCGACTAACGATGTTCCACTGCAAGCGTGGACTCGATCGCGCGAGACGACAAGCCGAGAGTCCCGACGAGCGAGGTTCCTCGGGCGGCCTTTTTTTTTGCTCGCTTTACTTGACCACGCCACCTCTTATAGAACCCAAGAACCCCGTCTCTCTCGAACGGTCAAGCACCGGCTCTCAAGACAACGAGACTAAATCTCCGAGTAGCTGGAGACTCGTTAGCCTCTTGGTCCCTGTAATGAAGGCACTTGAAACAGGAATGACAGGAGCTCTTTCCAGCGCGAGACAAAAAGCTGAGGCAACTTGAGGATCGATTCATCCATTCAGAATGAGGATGAAATCTGTGCTCACACGTCCTTGAGCTCGGCTCGTCGTCTGCGAGCCTCGTCAGTTCAATTTTGCTCTTGCATTGCAGTAGAATCGATCAGAATGATAGACATCTGTGTGTTTCGGGAAAACAAAGCGACTTTCGAAAGCGACTTCGATTCTCTATCGCATCGTTCCGAAGGCCTAGAAATAGGGTTGGCTCTCCCTCTTCTGGCTCAAAGCCGCAAGCTATTCGCCACATTTTCCATATTGTGTTGCTGTCGCTGTCGTCGTCGTCGTCAGTGTCCCTCTCTTGTCGACTGTCTCCGCTGCTGGCCGCTGAGACTGATGGCTGTCAAACTGTCGCCCTCGGGAAATTTCCAGAAGCTTCTCACTCCGATTCCATCAAGCGTAGCGGAATAGAGTTATAAATGAATTATTATATTTATGGTGATGATCCCTCATTTTCTTCATCCTTTCTTCCTGCAGGCATCTATCTCAGCACGGGGCAGATAATTGCGGTGTCACTAACGGCAACGGCCGCCTCGATCGGTGCGGCTTCAGTGCCTTCTGCAGGACTGGTGACCATGCTGCTCGTACTGACTTCGGTGGGTCTTCCCACCGAAGATATTTCGATGATTGTCGCAGTCGACTGGTTGCTGTAAGTATACGACGTCGAGTCGTTTTCCATCAAGCTGTCAAAACATTGGCACTCTTCTCGTTTTCTCATAACGATACTGACATCGGCCTTTCCCCACACTCAGGGATCGTATTCGAACTTCGATCAATGTGCTCGGTGATGCATTTGGCGCGGGTATCGTGCACCATCTCAGCAAAGACGAGCTGGCCGAAATGGATGCGAAGAAACATCAAGACAAGAGCCGTAACTCGCATCCGACTGAAGGCGAGACTCAAATCTAAGTCGGATTTCAACTCCGTCTTAGAATCTCCGGCACCGCGGACGTAGTGCCCCGTGGCTCTGGATGCTTGGCTTCCGCTAGCCAATGTCAGACCGCGCTACAGAACCCTGACGGCTCGTCCGGATAAACGAACAAGAAAACGAAAAGAAGCGAATTTACAGTGCAAATTCACCCAATTTGGAGGAATTCGACGCCACTTGTTACCGGCGCTATTTGTTATCACTAGAGCAACTTTCCCATAAATTACTCGGTACCTCTGGAATTGTTCAAACCAACGAAGTGCTCGAAAAATCTCGGTCCGCGGACCAGCCGACTGAATCAGTGAAACATGGTTTGACTGACTGCCTGATTGACTGAGTTATTTTGTGTGATCAACAAGAGGACATGGACAACAAAGAGGATGGATCGAAGGATCGCCCCAGCGAATTTCCGAGTCGGCCTGTTGGTCAGACAACGAAAGGTGTTGATCATCTCTCCGTTCGATCTAATTGTGTATCTAGTTATGTTACCCCGCATGATGAAAGCAGCAGGGTCGTGTTGTAACCAAATCAATGATCATACATGTTCACGGCGTCGACAACGACGTCGACGGCTACCGGAGATGCAAGCAAGCAAAAAAAAACCCATGCGAGCGAAGAAAATGAGAGCAAGCAAGAGGAAACATTGAAGAAAACTTAGAGTTCATTGAAGCTCATTTAGTAATCGAAAAAGAAATCTCTATCGCAAGGAAGTGAGCTTCCTTAATCTGCCTTCGTAGTACACGCGCATACATATGATAATACCTCATTTACTTATATGGCTATCAGCATGACTTAGTGGATCAGGAAGCAAACGTGCAAATGATTCGAAAACGATGCATATCATTCACTTAGCGATTAAGACGAGGAGAAACATATCTAAGTAACCACTTCGTCTCGAGTGACACGAGTTTGACAGTCGTCACATGGTTGATGACATTTGCAGCCACCATCACAACACGTAAAACCACTACCACGACGAGGACAGAGAGAAACACACGAAGAATATTTCACGATAATGACGAAACGCTTGAGTTTTTCGACTTTTCTAAGCTCTCCACATTCTGGGTCCATTCAGTCTTTCACATCCAAACTTTCTTTCGACTCCTGAACGCTCCTCATTTGATGAGGGCGACTCCTCCAGGAATAGAAGAAGGTTCCCTCCCGAGAACCCTGGTCACAAACTCCCTCTTTCGTCGTTTCGTACATTACAAATGTCAACCGAATAAACTCAGCAAGGAACGAACTACACAACCCAGAAGACTTTCAAAGCAGCGCTAGTGCCGTAGACATTTACCAACTACCCGCAAGACATGATAAATCCAAGTCTTTCACTTCGTGCCCATTTAGTTTGAAAGAAAACTATACCCAAAAGACAAACGATACAAGACGGTCGATGTTCAGAAGAATGAGAGCGAACAACTCGGAACAAGTAGAGTCAAGTCGCCACGGTTTTCGCTATCACAGCGAACATAATCCCCGGAATGGAAATCACACACAACGGCAAATGACCCGACTCCGACCGCTGAATCGTCGACAGTTCTCTCTTGCCAACAACCTTGATAAAAAAGAATACCGCACTACAGCCGCCCGCAAGTCTTTCCATATGTCCGAGTGAGATTCCGTCTCCTCGGCGTCAGGTTATTTACAAAAACACAATATTCAACCTTACTTCGACATTGTAACAACCCACAAATTGGGTGAACGTGAAAACTCACGAGAAGCGACCTCACGAACACGGAATCCTAGAAGGGGAGGAAACGAACACGTTCTGACACGCAATCTCGCGAATTAGATGGGTGTTTACAAACTCGAGAAGTCCTATTCAGATCCGCAAATTGAGATTGGAAGTCAGCAGGGGAAGTATTGGCTCCTGAAGAGATGAATGGAATCGACTGAGCCGTGGAAATTACGGCCAAGCTATCTCCGATTGGAAATTTCTCACGTAGATGAATCCGATCCGGCCTTACCACTCACCGTGAGGGTCATTATTGGAATTCCCTATCTGACTAAGAGAAATTTATAACATTCTAGGACATTCGGGGGAACTCGATAAATACATGCAAAGACACATTTAAACTTTACCACAACAACAAGCAACAATACAAAAGCTGAAAAAAAAACTAATAAAAATGACCTTAAGTTACAAGATACCATGCGACTTTCAAACCAACCAGTCAGCCATTTTACATACATACATAGGTTTTTCACTCGTCCCTCATCCATACGATATACTTATCTGATATATACTTATCTAAAAGAAGAACCTGAATAAGCATATGCCTATGACTTCGGTCAGGTCCAGTCTGAACCTTCATCAACAAAACTCTGACTGCGAGCCGAGACCATCAACAAGAAGATTATCAACAATGACATGACCGAGTAGTTTAGGGATAACAAACACATATCATTGAACATATACCTAACTAACTACTGTCTCGATAGAGTCATGGGAGCGATTGAATGATTGGCTCGAAATTTGAGCCACATTGTCATCCTTTGGAGAAATCCGAGTTATTTACCTAGAGCTGCTGCGATATATGATAGGACAGTTATTTGAAGAAAGCGAGAAAATGGAGTAATCAGTGCATATCGACAGTGTGGAGAATTCTGGAAGAGGTCAAAAGTTGTGGAATGACGTAGACTGACTGAAAAGCATACAGAGAGTTGAAGCTGAGTTTGAGGAAGCAGAGAGGAAATTTAAGAAGACAGTCGGTTCGCAGTGCAAAGAGGTGCCGAGTGCGGGGGATGATGAACGACGTCCCAAGAACAGAACTGCTTCAATTAGAAACAGAGCCACTGAAGCCTCTCTCGCGTCTTCACTCGTCTCCGGTGCCGTTCCGCTTGCGTGCGTTTTCTACACAATCGCTACCTCGAATATTCGAAAAATCTTTCACCAATGATGATGGTCATAAGCTATTCATATACATATTATTATTATAATTATATATACGTCTACGACCTGAGATGATCTGGAAACAAGCGTGCAAGCGAGCGAGGACGAGAGCGAGATAAAAGTTTGAGTTTGGCATCAAGTTTTGAAACGTTCACGTGCAATCGCAGTCTTTCTCGAAAACCACTGTTGCTATTGATATTGACCTTTCTGACGAGATGAGATTGATGACAATAATGGAATGATGATAATGATAAACTGATGATGATATACAATACCATAAACGATATTCATGATTATGTCGACAAACAAACAAACATACTACAGTAGGACATAAATCGCGCTGCTCCTGGTCAGCTTTCCTGGACTTCCTCTCCCGACCCAGATCGGTCGGATTGTTAGTTGTTAGATCATGATAGAAGTTGAAATACCGATCAATTATTCAATAAATTGATAAAACCGTTTAAACGCTGGAGATTAAGCATTCCAACGGAAACGGGGAGCTCTGGAACGGAGGCGGAATCGAACCCGCCGCTTCGAAAAACATTACAGGATCTTGATTAAATTTTTTCAACGATATCATGGTTGGTGATTCGAGTCAACCTCTTCGGTGATGCTATCGGATTGAGCCTTACTTCAGTTACTTCTGATGTTGATAACACCATCGTTTTGTAATCACGTTTGTTACCTTGTGATAACCGATATTATATTCCATTGGTACACACTCTCGCATTTGAGAATTCATGCTTTCTCCTGCTCTGTCTGCCTTATTTGCGGCGCCACCTCGATTTGAAACAGTTTCGTTTACGCGTTGAAAGAGCGTTGTATCACGCCAACTCCGCGCTATGCCAAGCCTCACGGCTTCGCAGTGAGCGCACAGGATCTTGTGCCGCCAAGAAAAGAAGGCTTACTTACGGAGCTCTCGGGTATTTCTGAAATGCGTGATGTCGTACAAAACTCCGGTGCGTAAGATGACATGAATATACATAAGTAGCCAGATCGGATACTCAGAGTGTTACTTCTGTGGAGTGCTTTGTTGGCGCAGCCTCTTAGGTGATGTGCTCTCGTAACAAAACCAAAATGAAGCTAAGCATCAACGAACGTGTGAAACCAATCCAGCGGCGGAGGAGAGGTGCTGCACCAGAATACGTCGAACACCCCATTGGAATGGTGCATGTACGTCTGGTAGGTGGAGGCATCTGACGCGGACGGTACAATGCCGAAGTCTTTCTTTCTCATCGGATGGCGGAGCCTTCTCCAGAACGAGGCGCGTTTGCTCATATCCCAGATGTTGAACGTTGCCGATACGAGGAATATTTGAACTTGCCCAGATCTGAGAGCGTTCAATACAGAGGAATCCGTGGACAAGTCGATGTTGAAATCAATTCTACATTCTGGACCCTGCTATTCCGGGCTTGATATTGAGAAACCTGCCGAAGAATTCTCAAGGTTCCGAGGCGACAAATCTCGAAAAACAACTTCCTCTCAGAAATGTCGCAAATGTGCGAGGCAGACGTTCCATGATGCTCGGTCTGGTGCTCTGCTTCCCTTCCATTGGCCTTTCCACCGTCATTCGAGATTCCCCGAAAATGCACGAAGTTCGAAATCAGAATGAGATTCCCATCTTTTCTAAAACTGTGCCTGAGAAAGGATGGCACCTGCAGTCATACATAATGGAACAAAGCAGGAATCCACACCATCGTCTTTCAAGAGAAGCGAGGAACCGTCAGAGATGGAATGTTGCCGCTCAGGCTGTAACAGCGACTCCTGATCCGCTATTCACTGGGAGCTTTCACCGTTTGAAGCCATTGCGTATGGTTCCTCTCTGATTTCGTGAGCGGAGACCAAGGAAATAATGAATAGCGAAGCTTCAGGGCTCAAGTCCCCAAGCTTGAGATGATTGGTGTTCCCGGCGATCCGTTCCATCTCAATCTTGCTGGACAGGAGGCGCTGCTCACTGAGCAGACCCTTCTGGTGGGCCGCCCCTAAGAATCTTAGCATGATGTTATTGACTTTCTCCGGCTCCATTTGATTATTTGTGCGACGGGGAGATCTCGTTCGCCTCTTGAAGCAATCAATTTCCGGGCACCTGGTGAGACTCGGTGAGAGTGAAGCGCCAGAGGAAACTTTGGCGAGGTCGGAGCATTCGCGTCCTGCTGAAAGAAAACCTTCGCAGACTCGACCCAACCGGATCCTGTTGAAAACGTGTCTCTATTAGATATGTGTATGGCACGGCGAGAGCTGCGCTAGAACTTGGGATATAGATCGGAAATTTGGTATAATGGTTATGAGAAATGAGTTTCACCAATGCAATGACGATTATTATGATGTTGAATCTATAAATGAAGCTGAAAGAAGTTTTAGTCAGAGAAATGCATGGATTAGGGAAATCGTTGTAAGTAGACAGGGAAGCCTAAAGAGTATTCGGAATCATTCAAACACTTTTTGTTCAATTCGTCTGATTGTGAAACCTGAAGGGGTCCACGTATCCTACCATTCTCGTTTCGGTAGGTCAGGTGCCGGGGAAGCACGGATCATCCGGGCTACTCGTCGAGTATCTTTTGTGGCTTCGGAGTACTCAATGGGCGTTTTCAGTCAGATTACCTGACGCAATGGAACTAGTCGTCTGACGACTAGATATGAGGATAGCATCTTGTTGTTAAAGCCGTCGGGAAGCTGACGAGTCGCTACTAAATTGCTTCCAGTCTACTCTCTGGATTCAAATGGTCGACTTGTAGATAACCATCATTGTAACCACCATTCGCGAATGACGGTGAGAGACGAAAAACATTCATACCGAGAATTCTGAATAAAATTGACTATCGAAACTGGAAGTCCTCCGAAAGAATCGTTTATTCGTGCGTGCTCGAATGCTATAGTCCCTGATATTCCCATGCAAAATCGAAATCTCATAGTTGGACTTTGTGAGAGGCTCAGCGGCGACTTGGGACAGGAGAACTCCCGGGCAGCGCTCCGATAGGATGCCCGTTTGCTTGTCTCTGTGGGACCCACGCAGTTTCTGGATCGAAATTTGTTAGTCCATGATCGCATCCAATTGATGCGATGATCTCGTTTGAAAACCGAGATGTTGAATGGCAAAAAGTAACGATTTCTTCAGAGTTTCATCAGAAACTGCGGAAACCTATGAAAAGCCGGGTCCTTTTTCTGACTTCGTGCTTGGAACTTCAAAAAAGTCGGCCTGTGGTATTCGCACGTTAGGCACAGACCGTGCCGATTCCCCCGCAACCTTGTCGGACCAGGATAGAGAGATATCTCGGACATAGGATGACAGCGGTGGTTCCCTTGAGTTCCACACTCGAATAGTCTTACGATGGACGCTCATCGTGAAGTTTGGGGCATCAGGAGTCTCTCTAACAGTTTGTTCATTGATAGCCCGCAGCAAACGCGATGGAATCATGCTACATATGAGTTTCAGGAATCTCCGGGTCGCTACTAGACATCAAATCCGTAATTACGGATTTCGGAATTCGCCGTTAAAACGATATAGCGTTTTTTCGTAGAGGAAGAGGAAAATGATCCGACTGAAGTTGGATGTTCTCTCTCTTGGTCTTTTCCTTCTTCTTGCGAAGATACGCATGCATAACCTGCCGAATTTCGTGATCCGTAATTACGGATTTGATGTCTAGTCGCTGCGTACTGAGTTACAAATTCGACTCTCCGTATGCGTCGCACGAGTCGCTCAACGACCTAGATTGTCGACGAGTCCTGTCGCACTGTCTTCGAATATTGGTGTCATATAGTCCTCATAAAGGGATGACCATTCCCGGGGCGAGCCGAGCTCCGCGAAGCCGGTAACAGTTTTTGGGGTCTGGTAACAGACTGGTCACAGATTGGTAAGGAATTCAGGAAGGACACCGCTGAACCCACTCCTGATTCCTGACAGTCGTCTTCTATCGATCGAAACAAACATAAACTGCGGCGTTTTACCGCAGACATGTTTTTTCAACAACATCCATACATGTGAGTGGTACACGTCGCGTATCGAGCCCCACCGAAGCACGGTTACAGTCCCATACCAAGGGGACTGGCATGGAGAGCTCTTCTTGAGCTGTGAGTTTTCTGCCGTGAGCTGTTTCCCGTCTCTCCTGAAGAACCCTGCCTTCCTTGCATTTCGTCGCTGAATGACTGCGAATCATTGTCTTCGAGTCGAAGAGAGCCCGATCAGCTTCGCCATAATTCATTCCAGGGAAATTCGTCGTGAGGGACGCTATCTTGCTATTCGCAAAGAGTCATTCGCAGAAGTCATGTAACTCCAGCTAGAGTGCAGGGCAGTCCATTCTTGCTCCAGTTATCGCGAGCCGTGATAGACGATTCCCGTGAGAAGGCTTCCTCGGGCGAAACTTCACGATAAGAATGTCATATTCGACATGAACGAAGTTTTATTCACTCCTCGTCCATGAGGGAATGCGATGCTGAACAGCAACATCAGCGAGCAAAGCAGCACGGTAGCCCCAGGACTCGCTAGCGTGAAAATCGAACCTGAGAACTTTTATTGTGTGAAATGGGACTCATTGTACCTCAAACGAACTCAGGGAAACATTCTCCAAAATGCGTCTGGTGTTGTACGCTTTGGAGAAATCGTGCTATTGGTAAGCGACCCGTGTTCGTCTTCGCAAGCTCTACTCAATATCTTGGCGAATTCCCTGCAACCCGATCGTGGCGAAGTTCGCTACCATCCCTCGGTGAGAATGAGGGAAACAACTTTCGTGAGGAACTATGAAGCTGACGAAACCCTATTCAGCATCTCTGTGAAAGACTCCATCGCGACGCATGTGATCCGATGCTTACCGAATGATGTTTCGGACGACGACCGAAACTTCATAATTGGCACAACTCAGATTTCGATTCTTCCTCATCGAGACAAATGCGCCACCGACTTGAGTCGATGCGAGGCGAAATACCTGGTTCTCCTTCAGACACTCAGTGTCCCCCACAAATTGATTCTCTTTGATGAGCCCTTCGAAGGCCTACGATACATAGAAACGCTGAGCATCCTGAAGATCCTCCAGACGCTCAAGTCGAATGGCTACACGGTGGTGTTATCCTCCAGTGTTCATCCCGAAATACTCATGAAGTACGCTGACAGTGTGCATATCTTCGGCCGGCAAGGTATTTTGACTTTCTCAGGAGAAGCTAAGAAATTCCTAGATTCAATCGACACATCGGAGAAGAGCCGTCAGTTCGACGACCTGATCAAGTACCGTGGTAAGGAGGAACAGCCTCGAAAGGTCCAAGAAGGTGAAAAAGAAGATCGCATCCAGTTGATTGATGTGGTGGTTCCGGATAATCAAGAACAAGTTTCGAACGCTTTCACTGAACTGCTTTTCAAGAGTTGCACCGATGACAACAACATTTTGACTCATAGAGTCTTGACGAACGGTGTATTCATGTTCGCGCTGGTATCCATCTCGAAAAAACGTTCGGAACTATCAGACGTTGAAAGGCCTCTCTATAATATGAACCTTTACTTCATTTTTCATCTGTTCCTCGCTATCCAATCTTTCTACTTCGGCTACCAGATCACGGTCAAGGTCTGTAACGTCATAAAAAACGAGTACTTCAACTGCCATTACCTGCTTGCATCGAGTGCCATGTGCGCTCTCAGCTCGATCCATACCATGATCGAGGGTCTCTGCACTGTCGCACTGTCGGTGTTCGTTTTCCTCGTGACAGATCAACAACAGCTGTACATTGGCAGCTCCTGGAAGTCGGCAGTGGGTCAGCAACCTATGAGTGCCTGGTCTCCATTTCTATTCTCACTGAGTGCACTCGTAAACAGTTTCAATTTCGGTCGTGTTGGATTCTACGCCGGAATCCTTAAAGTTCATCAGAAGTCACTGAAGAGCGCTGTCCTTTCAATGTTCTATATGGGCATGATCCTCATGGTGGTTTGTGTTATCTCATGTCGTTTCCCTGAGATGCGCGGAACCTCGAAGAGAAAGACGTCTCATAAAGTACTCGCGTATCTGTCACCTCTGAGCCGGCTCCAGGAAATGACGTTCTATTCTGTTTATGGTACCAGAGAGGACATATATTGTATATCTAAATCAGAAATCAAGGACGGCAACTTGAACTCTTCGACTCCCTCCGGAAAAACCAGACGCTGCAAACCCTTTCGAGCATTAGTGGATGGCCAGGCGGATTCACTATTAGTACTCCCATTGTGGAGTTGCGCTCTGTCGATTCTGCTAATCATAATGTTTTTGCTCCGGATGCTCGGGACGATTACATTTGCGATGAAACTGTATGAGCAAAAACTGAGGATAATCGATCAGGTTCCTCTAACAATCCAGTCCTCAACAAAGACATCTCAGCCGGCCATAACTGTCCCCACAATGGAACTAACGATGCCATAAAAAGATATAGACACGTAACTTCATTCATGTTTTCTACTTTCTCTCGCAAGATTAGATCAACTTCGCTCTTCCGAGTATGACCTAGTGCAGTGTTTCTCAACCGGGATAGGGGTCCACGGGAGGGACGCTGTGCCGTTCGAGCTATTCTTCTGAGGCGAAAAGAGGGGGCCGCGGGTCGAAAAAGTTTGAGAACCACTTACCCAGATGCAGTGGCGCACAGTGGCGTAACCAGCTTTTTTTCTTTGTTAAGCTAAATCTCTCTCCCCCTCTATCTCTCTCCCTCGCATCTACCAAAAACCCTCTTATCAAAGCTCATTTTGTCACTCTGAGGACAAGTTTCTCTAAAAGCTCACTATGTATTGAAAGATGTTCAATTCGATGAAGTGGAACTTGAACGTTAAAGTTTTCAAGCTCAGATGCTTTCTGGTTTCTCGACCAGACTACCTGCGCCTATGTGTCTAATGTTTTCAAGCGGCCCGCTGACGAGACCTGTCGAGAGATATAGAACATGAGGAATTCAGTATTTCATTCCGGACTGCAGCCCAGAACTAGGACGCTGGCCGAGAATATTCCGAAAGCCATACCATTATGGACTCTCAGATCCGCATTAAGCTAGCTTAATCGAGTCTGAAAAACTTTAAGCTAAAGCTTAAAAAAATAACCCTGGCTACGCCACTGGTGGCGTAACGTGCCAAAATGCCGCCCGGGGCGGGTCACGATATTACCGCCGCCCCTCTTCCCTTTCGTTGTCGAATTATTATAATATACCGTAAAACTTCTATTAGAAGGGCAGCCCGTTTACTTTTCCAAACTTCCGAAACCTGCTCGTATATTAGAGACTGCCCGTATATTAGAGGCTGCCCGTCTATTTTTTCAACTTCTCGGAACCTGCCCGTATATTAGAGGCTGCCCGTTTATTTTTTCAAACTCCCGAAACCTGCTCGTATATTAGAGGCTGCCCGTTTATTAGAGGCTGCCCGTTTATTTTTTCAAACTCCCGAAACCTGCTCGTATATTAGAGACTAGCCGTTCGTTCCCTCGTAGAACACGTCAGGAATCTCTGAAAACGACGTTCATCATGCTAAATCATTGGCTCATGATGAATCTGAATGGAGTTCTCAAAATTCATCTGGCTGCAAGAATTCGAAACGGGAGGGAAAAAAATGGTATTGCACATATAGTACGTGGATGCGGTTTATGTTCTCAATAGATTTATATTACTCATATGATCTCACTTCAAAATCTCACTTTCGAGGCTGCCCGTCTATTGGAGACAGCCCGTTTATTTTTTCAAACTCGCGAAACCTGCTCGTATATTAGAGACTGCCCGTATGTTAGAGGCTGCCCTTCTAATAGAAGTTTTACGGTAAGAGGCTTATGTGTTTAGACGAAGACGAATGATTCGACTCAGGATTATTCTGTTCTTTACGATCATCGTGAGCGTATTTATTATCGGTCTTCGTTGCCATCCTTCTAAATTAAGCGGGAACATGACCATTCCGCAAGCCTGAAACTTCACAACTACAACAAAGTTTTACAAGTTGGCAACTAACAGACTCATACGAATATATGTTCGGCAGTTAAAAATTTTGATGGGAAAGACCTATCAGATTCGAGAAAGCTTTCTGACTTTCTTGTTAAGGAATTCGGATCTGATCTGCTCGGAGTCCAGATCCTCCAGAATTTGATGTATTTACTTCCGTAATTCGCGCGCTACCCTGCCTTGTTGGACAGATAGAACGGCATTCGATACTTGGAGTCGACCAGAATGCCGCCCTCGAAAAAGTGCCGCCCGGGGCGGACCGACGCGTCGGTACGCCACTGCTCAGATGTCAGGAGCGAACGTAGGATTTCTCCTGAGGGAGGGCTGAACGTCGTTTCCCAAGAGGATACCCTTGCTAAATTCGCGACAAATCGAGTCTACGGACGACAACCCCATTTACGATACATGGTATGAATTTGGACTTCTGGGTAGGGGCTTAAGCTCCCTCAGCTCCATGTTGCTAATGGCCCGTCGCTACAGTCACCGGATAGGCTTTCAAATCGCGCGCCGCGCCGCGGCCTCTTCGTGAGCTAGCTCCGACCAGCTGACAGCTGGGCATGGCGCGGTCAACAATCAGCATTGCTGAGAATTTATTCTCGCATATTCTGTTCTTGAGTCGTTGAGCGTATTGACGTCACCCGAGGATTGCGATCACCGACAATTGCCAGAACTGAAGCGATGCGACTGTCCATGAAGCTCTGGAAGTTTGTCTCGGCTGCTCAAGAGCCTTAGAGGTCGTAACTTCTCCACCTGTTGAACGTTGATTGCATCATCTATTCGTTAGCGAGACTATCCGCGACATCTGCGATAGGAGTGCTTAGGCATCTTCTGCTTCGAAAGCCTGAACAGCTTCAAGATGAGTGATCAAGATCTCAGAGTGGGTCAACGGATGATGGCTTCGGGAACAGGTGATTCAAGCTAACGTTGAATGTGAGTGTTCTCCATTGGAACGGTCTCCACGATGTACTTCCAATGAGACCGTGGTCAACTTACAGGGGGAACAGTTTCTGTACTTTGTATGACACCTCTGGAAGTGATCAAGACTCGTTTACAAGCACATGGAAAAGACAGCTACGCCAAAGAACGTTTTAAAGGTGCATTTCTGGCGAATTTATCTTGGTTTCCATTCTCTGTGTGTATATGATTCTTCGTTTTAGAACTCGGGATCGAAATAGCTCGGGAGTTTATCGTTTCAGGGACACTCGATGCCTTGGTCAAAATTCCAAGACGGGAAGGAGTGACGGCTCTCTGGTCTGGCCTGAGCCCAACCCTGGCGATGGTGATTCCATCCACGGTACTTTATTTCACCTCATACGACGTCATCAAAATACATCTTCAGACCAGACGAGTGAGTGAACAGGAAGCTCTATCAGACGCAATGCTCTTCTGAAATACTTTTTCCAATTCTTTCTTCTCGTCTTAAGTAGGACTTCTCACCACACTATGCTGTTGTGACTTCTGGTGCCATCGCGCGAACTGTCACAGTGTTCGCCATCGCTCCTCTGGAATTGATCCGTACAAAAATGCAATCCGAAAAGATCACATTCTCTGAGTTGAGAAAGGTTTTGAGAAGTGTTACGAAGTCGCATGGAGTTCGTTCACTCTACATGGGTAAGTGATCCGTCGAATGTCGCCGTCGAGTACGGTGACAAGCTGCTCAAAAAGTCGAGGCTACTAAAAACGAAACATGTTTTCTTCATGAGGGTTCAACTTTTTTCTAGGTCTGGGCTCGACGCTCTACCGGGATGTCTTCTTCAGTTGCATCTATTGGTCATCGTATGAATTCTTGAAACGGATGTTTTTCCCTGATGAGAGACCTCCTCTACAGTTCACCATGATCGCGGGAGCGGCCGCGGGTTCGACAGCTGCAGTTATCACTCTGCCATTCGACGTCATCAAAACCCACAGGTTGGCGATGGTTTTCATTCTGATTATCAGGGAAGAAATCGTCAAGATGATTAAAGACTTTCCAATGAAGAATGATCTCTATGTACTGTGGAAACTCGAAGGCCTCGATTGCGTTATAGGCAAATGGATCTCGGAAACAAGGATGTCCTACATAAAAAGTTTACGACGAAGATGCTCATAGAGCTATATCGGATGTCGGGGATCTGAGCTCTCTTTGCTGGCCTAGTACCGCGCCTCGCTCGGGTGGCTCCATCTTGTGCAATAATGCTCTCAACTTATGATGGATTCAAAACATTTTTCTTGACGACCTCGAAATAGAGCGACTGTTCATGGAGTGAAGAACCTCTAATTCCGTTGAAACGGAGACATCTCGTGGAAGTCTCAAGAATGTATTTTTTTTGCCTCCGCTTCGACCGCCCTTGGATGTCTCCCACAGCTCCTGAAGGGCCAGTTAAAGCGGAATGAGGAATCTGATGCTCATGATGGGCGTCACGCCCAGCCTGAACGCGATCCGAAGAAGGAACTCTTCATTCTCTTGGGTTTCAGGAGTCTTGGTTGAAACCATCGTAGTTCCACTGGATTCCTCCATCCATTCGAGCAACTGGAAATCGATTAGGAATCGCGAGAGGATTTCAGATTGCCTCCGATCTTGGGTCGCTCGTCGAGTGTCGAACTGTGGCAGGAGTGCATCCAAAAGGAACATGACAGCATTTTGTTGGGGAAATATGACGGATGAATATTAGCACGAGAGGAAATTCAAGATTGAGACCCATCGAGTCGAACCACCAGAATTCGTGACTCACTCTCCGTGAAATATGAGGAAAAAAGATAACCTACTACATTTGAGCACATCTCTTCTTGGAAGGAGGAGAATTCCGGGCAACGGAAACACTCGTGATGACGAGCCCGGCGAGACAACAAAACGTATTCATAAATCAAATGAGTTCTTCCTTGTTCTTTGAAGACGAGAAGGAGACACACTCGGTCTCTCAGGCATTCAGAAACTGGCACTACTTCTCTGGTCCCTTCGGCATGTTCGATCCAGTGGCGGCTCTTTTCCGTCGGTGTTTTTTTATCTTGGAAGTGGTCACCTCCTCCACAGCTTCCTGAAAGTACAATGGCCGATCTGGTTGATATTCAACAAAATAACTCAGTAATTCACTGACGAACTCAGTAATTCAGCGTGAGATTTGGAATACCAATTCGTCGTGCGAGAAATTTTTATCGGAACACCATTGTTCCAAGCCTCAAGTCTCCGCTACGCAGTCTTCAACGGAGCAAGAAGGCCGTGAAGAAAGATGCGCAGATTAATACACGCTCAGACAGAGCAGTTTCCAATTTAGGTGAGATTCATGGATGGTGTGAAGCCCTGTCAGCTCGGAAAATACCTACCACTTGAGATTTTCCGGTGGCAGGTGGCGGGATTGTGATCTCGTGTAGCCTAGAAGAGCCCCGCACTCTTCCCAGCTGCAAGTTCAATTGCTTTCTCTCTTTCCGCGCCTTCACGTGGGACTCCTCTACAGCATTCAGTGCCTCTTTCAATTCAGGGGGTGTGCTCGCTACGTACTCTTCCGGAAGCGGCTTACCGTAACGTTTTTGATAAAGTCGATTCCTTTCTGCCAGCCGTCTGAGCGCGACCATCTGTTTCTTGGATAGTTTCTCTCTCTCAAACGGCGGCATTTGCTTCGGTTCTGGCGACAATACACACACAGTTTCATCACCGAACGAAAGTTTTTTCCTTGATGCCTCGCTCAGTACTTCTCTTTTTTTCTGCATAACTCTTCCTTTCGACGGCGCATCCTTCGGAGAATGTTTTCGATGGGGTGAACCTCTCCTTGGAGACCGAGGTAAACGTCTTTTTGGAGACCTTCTGCGTTTAGGCGAACCCGGGTTGTGTTTATCCCTGCGTGAAATATGCTTTGGAGGCGAATCCTTCGCTTCTGAAGTTCTTGTGCCGAGCGCTTTCGTGCCCGCTATTCTGATGGCGGGCGAAGCGCTGCCCTTGGGTAGAACCAAGATAGGAGGTGCCTCTGTCTTCTTCTCGTCCAAGAGAGCACCGGCGGCTGCTGAATCTGACCTCATGACAACACCGCCTGATTTCACAGCTTTTGGAAGGGCGGAGAGCCCCGCAGTGACTTTCTTGTTCGGACTCCGACTCTGGGCTTCGGATTTCGGGACAGTCTTCACTCTATCCGACTTGAGCTTCGATTCTTTAGCTAACGTTGGCGCTCTCCGGACAGGTGGATCGCTTTCCAAGTTCCTCCGAACGTTGAAAGAGCTCTCGTACTTGTCAGTGGGTGGTAAACACCAGCCGTAACAAGTTTGAAGCCATGATATGACCGCTTCTCGGAAAATCGAGAACCTCGACGATGTCTGTGTCGGAACATCTTTGAAATTATTTGGGATGAATTTTTTCCCTTTCGAACCTGACATCTCTACCAAACTGTCTGACAGTTTGCAATGCCTCTATCTCCCGCACTTCATCGGTGAACAATTCACTGTGCAATCTATTGGAATAACGCTGCTTTTCTTCTGGCTCGTCGCTCGATGAAGTCGTCCAATCTTTTGGGCAAAGACAGAACGCCTTTCGTTGTCATCGAGACATACGATCGTATGAACGAAGATGTAGACCTTATCTTCTCCCATTGAAGCGCAAAGTTGTGAGTGATTCATTCGAGCCCAGATGACACATCGTATCAAGAGGAGATGGGGTCGCGAGTGAGCTGTGCATACGGGGCTCATTCGAGTTTCCGCGTTTTCCTCGAGACATATGCATCCTAGGCAAAACGGTGTCACGGATGCCCTCTCGCGCAGATGGAAAATAAGGCTTGGTCCCTTCGAATTTGTGGCGCAGCATTCTCCAAAACTTGGGGTTCAAACGCGGCGGACTTGGAGACCTTGTCGGCTTGGAATTCGACGACCATCCGGTCTGGCAGGTTTTTAGACGATGCTTCCATGGGAAATGAGGAAGTTCTTGGAAAGCCCTGAGCTACTCAAGGATGTCCAAGGGAACAGATCAAGCTTATCACGGGTATTATATATATATTATATATATATTAGGGGTCATCCATCGAACTTTTTCCTCCGAATGCGTATTTTTGGAGAAAAATTCGGGAAACCTAGTTGATAGCACCCCTGGATATGGTCCTTCAGGACTTTCCCGCAGTATACCTCAGATTCTGTGGCTTTAAATTGTTTCCTTGACGACAGGACGTGAGAATGTTGGGGCCTTGGAATCATTATTTCGTGAGTGCTCCTCTGGCGGCTTCCTCTCATTTTTCGAGAGGAAGAATCGGAACCGTAAGCCACATCATCCGCGATTTCTGACCAGGTGGTGCCTAATGGCGACGCACCGCTACAAGCAGAGATGGAATCGTCAGGAGTATTTCGATTTTTTACTCATATTACATTCCATATTTACACACGCATACAAATCAACATATCGAGTCGAGTTCTGTCAGCCGCTCGCGACGCTGCCATCGATCTCCTTTCCTAACAGTGCGGATTGGACCACGACAGTATCAACCAGGATATGAGAAGGTAATATATTACGATCGGGTATCTGAAAGAACGAGAAAGCGTCATTCTCAATCATGATATGGTTCGGTATTCAATGAAGATCTCTATGAGTTCGGCTAGGATCAAACCTCAATGAGGTCTCTACCAACCTGACTAGGATAGTTCGGTGTTCTTCATGAAGACCTGAGAAGGTTCCCGATGCAGCGATAATACTCCATACACAGCCGAGCATTGTTGCGGAAACTGTGGCGAAGAACAGGGCCATTTTGTTGCCTATGATTGCCGGCAGGACCTGGATGAGCCAAGATGGATGAGTAGTCAGAGGGAAGTCGTGATTTAGGGAACCAAGAATGTCGAAAGTGTCTCAGGTTCAGACTCATACAGCTGCAGCGAGTTCTGATCACGAGATTCAACTCTGATCATGTTCTCCCGAATTTTCAAGCTAATTGATTGCCTGAGTGCGTGAGAGGTGAGAAACAAGCCTCGCCCGCGTACTCAGGTCCCAATCTCGAATTCTAAACAGCAGAGCTCCCATTCTCCGACATTGAGGGAAGGAACAATTCACTGACCGATCACACAACGATCAAAACTCACCTTGCACACTATCAGCGAAATACACTGTCCCAGAAGACAGTAACCAAGCACACAGAGCCCCTGTTCGATGAAATCGAGAGATACAGTCAGATTGAGGGAAGACGCATAAACTGAATCGCGAAAATGAATGAGAAACTTCTGTGGGAGCGATAAATCTCACCTGGAAAAATGACAGCTGGCTGCCCACAAGGATTGTGTTCAGTGTAACCAATGCAGCTCCACCCCAAACCATAACGAAAAGCTCGGCGAAGTGTGGCATCGCTTCAGAGTTTGAGGTACCGGCGGAGGTCTGGAAATCACAGACTTACTTCACGACTGATACACATGTTTGACGAGGGTTCAACTGAAGGAGAGGCTCGTGTTTACAGACCTGCAGAATGACAGCCAGGAGGACGCAAATCATGAGAGGACCCCATAGGTCCCAATCCCGGAGGAGTTGCTTCTGTTTCTTTGGCGTGTACACGTTCACAAATTTGTTCATGATGCTCCGGGCGTCGCGCATCACCTTTTTCGGAAGTAATGATTCAGGACGGCAGAGCAAACAGCTATGGGCATGTATATGAAATAGACTCGGATCGGCAGCAGATACTCACGGTTGTCATTATGGGTTCATCTAAAGTGTTCAAGTTTTCCCATTCTTCGGAACCTGGCGGTGCCAAACCATCAATTACAGTCGACGGAGGAGCTAAATTCGCTGACGACATCGGATACACGATGTTGGAGCCTCTTTTCTAGATCAGCTGATGTCGATCGAGTCTACGCCAAACGACCAAAAGTTTTCGTGGATGGATGCATTACCGCGCCATTTTTAAATCCGCATCCTCAGGTTGCTGCTGCGCTACCGGGCGGCTTGCGAGAATGCCCGCATTGTCAGTCTTCCTCAGAGCTTCGAGACCCTTCACAATTGGAGTTTTCTGTTCATGAAGCCGAGCACGGACCGATTAGGACCGGAGCGCTCAGTCGAGTCCAAAATCTCGCCGATCTTGCCACCCCATTGGATAATATCGTGAATAAACTACATGACAGCGGAGCTCACAACTTTTCGGGCTCATAGCTCGCTGACGCCGCATTTGCGTGACAAACCCTTCGGCAAAAGTCAGTTTCCTGCTTTGCGGCGATCCTCGTGGGTGTGGGACAGTGAACTCCGATCAGATTCCGCCATATCGTTCACCTGCCGGACATTGCCGCTGTGTCTTCCCGAAAATGCCATATCTATTGATTACAGGAGGACGATGATGAATAACCAAGCCCCCCTCTAAAAGATATATCGCTTGAGTTGCCCGACGATTTGGACAATGTCACTCGAGTACCAGAAGCTGGAATATTTTTGGATAGTTGACGACATTAAGGTCGTATTTGTTGCCCGCTTGAACAAAAATCCGCCCGACAACGATATCTTTGGAATCTTTGTTTTTTTGGGATTCCTCTGCGGAGGTCGGTTCACAAGGCTTGCAGCAATGATTGCATTCCGTATAGGTATCTGCCTTCAGATTTGAGTTCGACGGGTGCTCGGTGTTTATCGCGAGTTAGTTACCGGATTCTGATTCGCCCCGTAACGTCGCTTCTTCGCAGAAATTAGATGTCGGAGTGCTTTCCCAACGAATCTTGGGTAACTTAGCGCAATCGAGCGCCGACATTCTTCCAACTTCGTGAGATTGTACTTCATCAAAATCGAACATTACATGACAAGCGGAAAGATCCTCTCCAGTCAATCGGAGAATCAAAACTCGGATCAGTTCGGAATCAGTGTAGAGGAAGTTTTGTCACATCAAGGACCCTCGCTGGTATCGACGGGATTCTTGAGCACTAGGATAACATTCTGGTGATAATACCGGAACTCCCGTCTCCGGTCATATCGCCAAGTACGCTGAGGATGGGCTAGCCGTCAATCCTGCCAAGTTGAAGATTTTATAGGAGGTGTCCACGTCTTCTCTGAGGTCTTGCCGGGTTGTGGCCGCCTGACTACGGAGGCAGAGCTCAATCCGCTGAAAATTTTCCTCCTTCGATTCTGCCATCTCTCGCTGGAGTCTAAAAGACAACTTAATGGGAATTCGCCGCACCTGCTTCAGTTACTACTGTCGCCAAAAAGAAGATGATAAACGTTGATAAGAGGTTCTTCTGTACCATTGAGGAAGTTGCCCGTAGTAAATTTGACCACAATCAGTGCGCGTCATCCTCGGCTGATAACGCCGCGAATAAATTCGGCCTCTCGTTACGCAGCACATACTTTCTATTTCGTTACTGAGACAAGAAACCTCGACCAAGAGCCAGAATCGTACTGGGATAACGAAACAGATGAGACTTCCTTTCTGCTCTTGAGAGACGCCCGGTTCTCCGTTCTCGTTCGGTTAGACGGGCTTGCCAAATCAAAGCTTCAACCAAAGCCAATCAGGAATTCGAAGATTTGCTTTTTGATGACTCCGATCGTCCGGGGATGCTGGTCTTGATAAATTTTAAGACGCGTAATAACACTGCGGCTGGGACTTGGCGACGGAAGCTTCGAAAATCGCTGCTTGATCCGATATATCTTTTAAGCTTTCACCATACTGAGGATGTTAACAGTGCCGAGATGACAAACGGCGCTGAGGGTCCTCAAGCTGTCGTTTAATATCCAATACATGGTCTTCATCGTGAATAAGCACTGGTTCTACGAGAATGACCCAAACTACTTGCTATGTCCGATACTTTGCTTTTCAGTTTCGAGTTTTTTCTCTCGTGATCATTAGTGAGATTTTGATCCCGATAGACTTCATGACAGGGCTTCAGCTTGATCAAACCGGAGGCGAAAAGTACGATAATCATGAGGGCAGCGAGGTGCGAATTTCTCGCTCACAGTTGTTTGGGCAGCATTCTCTAAACATTTGGATCATGTTGTGAATTCCGTTCTCGTCGGATTACCATCGAAGCGAAGTCATCACAAATTGTTCTCTAACACTTCGATCCTATGGTGTCCTAGCGAGTGGTAGTCGCATTTATTGATGAAAGCTTTGTTCTTCGATTTATCACAGAAACGTAAAAAAAATCCAGCTGACTCTGGTCCAGCCGTCGCTCCCGAAACGAGAGGGGACGACGCGTCACGACGACGGCAACGACAACTAAACGAAGTGCTGAGGAGATTTCCCGCTGAATCGATACATCACAACAACTACGGTCACCGCGAGCGTCACAGCAGTGGCGACGGGTCACACATAGAACGATTGCCAGCATAACTTCAAGTACATAGGGAGAAAAAGACAGAGAGAGATCGATTGTGGTTTGTTGTTGGATTCGACGCGACGAACCCACAGGCGGATCGGGAAATGCGGATTACGTCAAGAGAGGACAAATTGAAACTGAATTTACGGAGGAGTTACAGAAACACACAGACCACCTCGTCGATCGGAGAGAGCAACAGTCCAGGCAAACGGCCAGCGAGCCACTCAGTCCATCCGTCAGTCATCCAGCCAAGCAGGCCGGCAAGCGGGCGAGCATTCGACGACCACCTGGGAAGAATAAAGAGGATTCCCCGGTTTCACAAATGCTTTCAAGTGCGCTTAATATTTATTTCGGCTGTAGGAAACTAAACTCAAGTAAACGAATTCCAGTGGACCCGAACGATTCCCGAGTTTCCAGTGGAGCGAGGTCAAACGTGTGAAACCCGAGGGAGAAACCACATCCAGGTCGAACGAGGGAAAAACGGCCTAAACAGGACAGCCCATTAGCTCACTCTTCCCGCGGTTGCAGTGAACGATATTATTGTTGCCTCGTATCCGTCGATGAGAAGGCCATGCGGAGAATATATTCGGAAATCCTGAAATAATCGCATCGAGTAAAGACATACTCAAGACGCTCATGAGATCGTAGGTCCAGCTACTTGCATCTGCCGAAGATGAAGCTTAGACTTGTCCGTTAATTCCAGGTAGCAATCGATAAATCTCATCATTGTCAAGATGGGGAGGTATTCAGGTCCGGCTGGAGAAGCGCGCTCGTTGCGTATAAAGCGGTTTCGACTGTACTCTCTACTCATTATTATAGCTTTGAAGTTCAGGCATTGATCATTCTTGAACCTCCATCAATCATTATGAATTGATGGATATAGTTGGAGTTAGTAGGAATTGATGGATTGATGGACAATAGTGCCCGATTGTTCCAGCCCATGACTTTGTTGGGCTAATACCATCGAAGTAATCGACCTCCGATCAATTTATCCATGGATTGATGGAGCTTGATTAATGAATAATGCCTGAACTTCCAAGCTCTACTCATTATCCTCGACTCGTCAAAGCTGGAATGAAGTATTTTGGGCTTCTCCAATCTCGAACCGCTTGCGATTCTTTAGGCGATGTTCTTACTGAGGACAACTGGATGAGAGCGAGATTTTCATGCTAAAATTTTCCAAATAATCCTCATTTCTCAAATCGAGACGTGTATTGCAGAGAAGTGTTGAGCGTTGCTGTAACTGATATCGATTCGGAGAGGAAGACCTCTACGAGAACAATAGAACGAAGACGTCAACGACGGAATGCCCTCAGAGAATCTGTCGGGAGGGAATGAGAAATTGATGGAAGACAACAAAAGCTGAAAAACAAGGAAGTCGCCTGAGAAAGCGAGCAAGTAGGCAAGCAAAAAAGACATAGAGAGAAAAAAGTGAGCTCGGGTGGTCTTACTCTGGTCTGAATGCGGCCGTCGACGACGTCGACGTTTCTACGTCGGTGGTCTGACGGAAAACGAGAGAAAACGTCCGTACCAGTGAGTGAGGAGAGAGCGTCTACGGCGGCGGCGGCCGCTGCTGCTGCTGCCTCGACCGCGGACCGTTGTCGTAAATGCCCTCGAAAATAGGAGGCACAGGTCAATGTTAATGCGGTGTGCACCACCACCGTTCAAGCAACGACCACCACCCACTAAACCATTTATGGTGGGGCAAGCTCAGTGTGCTGGGCGTGTGCCGCCAGTCTGTCCGTTCCTTGATTTCATCCGAGATGTCAAACTCGGGGGCGCACTTGTTGCCGGCGCCGCCGTCGTTTTCGTCGTCATTACATCCGTTACCGCCGCTCTGGATCATTTCAGCCGAGTACAAGAACATATAGAGAAATAGAGATACAATGTCAAACGCAGTGGTCGGGATAATCGATAACACGCGGTAACGTGCGTCATACGTGATTCCCTCCAGGGTGGTCGCCTGCTCTTCTCCGAGTCGGTATGCGATCGCTGGGCCAGTGGGTTAGCTTGTCGCGGTTCGTGTTTACATTACGCTTCCTACGAGTCTCGTCTTCGGGTAAACTTCGTATTCTAAATGCTTGTTCTTCGTTAACCGTCCATCAGGTTAGTTCGGTCCAGACTAGGTTGAGCCGGCATCCACGAACATGTCTAGCCTGCATATGCGCCGTTGCCAGACCAACAGCAAGGTGGACGAACTCCCCACCACAATGACAGAGAGACGAAACACAGCTAATACTAGTCGGCTCCCCGGTCCCTCGCAGTCCCTCTCGCCACTTAGCTCCTCCCCGGACCACACACGACTTCGAAGACTTCATCGAAGCCCAGACAAGGCTGGCTGACTGACGAAGTCCGCATTTTCCATGGCCGTGTTTTACGTCTTCTACGTAACAGTGTCGTGTGGCATCACACACAAACAACTACGACCTGAAACCTGAAGTCGAACAGACTGTGGAACGGTCTCTGTTTACCCCCAGTGTCGTGCGTCCTCTGTTTGTGGGAAAGCGGTGTACGAAACTTTTCAGGCTGCCTCGGCACGGCAATCGGATATGGCTCCGGCGGATCCGGTTGAATCTACGATATTTTACGATCGAGATGAGGACCGGATCAAAATTGTTTCTTCAGCCCAACCACATGGAGTATCTGTCAGTCCGGCTCGCCTGCTGCAGATCATACAGGTATGTTCTGAGCTCAAAATACGACCTGTTTGAATCCGCAAGCAGGATATTTTCGATGCTTCATCGTTCGACAACTTCCTTTTGAGACAATTTGTTCTGAAATATCTACCAAGTTGAGGGAAACTATTCTACCAGGGTCACATCCACGCTTTCGTGTAGAATCAGACGAAGCTCTTCGGAGGGTTATCTGCATTCAAGGAAGCAAACTCACTCTATTTGGCTGAGAGTCTATGTGGCCACAATACACAACCGTTGTCAATGAACTTCTATCTCCCCATGCCACTGTGGATGCTACCGCTGACGAGTATGAGTGGATGTATGCACTCGGCTGCGTCTCGAGATTCTGCTCGAGTGGGACCCTAGTTTCATGCTCGCATAATGTTGGGTCAAATGTCCAGTGGGTGTACATTGTCTCATCAAACACTTGAACCTATTACAGACCTCAGCCGGATCCTATTTCCTTGTAGTAGTTGAGTACTGTCCTGGTAGATCTCCCTGCTAAATGCATGCGTTGCTTCGTTCCGAGACGTGCGCTGAAGAAATTGCGAAACTCAAGAGAACAATGGGCGCTGAATGATAACAACTACTGTGAAATTCAGCTGCGAGTTCTACGATTTCATACCCAACGATGGATTCCGATCGCTACACATTCCGGAAGCTTGAGAGATACTTCGACTATGCGTCTTCGATCTCGAAGCTCAAAAGCATCGGATTGGAAGATCGAAAGCGATTCGACTTCGAGTCGTCGGTCTTCTTTAGCCCCGGTACAATGAGAGTTTTGTGGTCGAAAATCATCTCGTTGGTGTGCATGACATAGCAGAGGGTCGGCTCTCTCGAAGCCCAGAAAATTAGAAGGAAGTATCGAAATGTCTTCCGGAATTCTTGAGGCCATCCAGGAGATAAATTCTATAGAGATGTCGTGAGCCGGATGCCCGGATGCGGCTATCCATCTGAATGTTCGAATGATGTAGCCGTACCCCAAAAGTAGGATCTCTCGTTCACATAAGGTTTCAGGGAGCATACTCATGTGATCGATCCAAAATTGTTGCACACATGTATGTAGCCTCAAAATGTGGAATTTGAAGACATCCAAATCGGAGTTGGTTGGACACTACTATAAACTCTCTTCGTAAACTTCGACCGCGCTTCGCTCCTGCCGAGAAGGGTTTCTCCAGAGATGAGAGAATCGTTCACGGAGAGAAGACTTATGATAGGTTGAAGAACTATGAATGTCGTTTCCAGGAGAATCTGGCTCCTGCAAGCGCGTGACACATATTTCTCTCAACGTGCGTGTGGAGCGGTTTGATCAGTTGAACTTCTCACCTGACTCGTTGATGTCGTTCTTCAAATGATACCGAAGCGATTTAAAACCAAACCTCGAGCATTTTTTGACCCATTTTTTGAATGTTTCCCGATTTTCCACCGTTATCCATTGACGACAGGTGGATTCTGTTCCGCATCTCACGTTTCCTCACAAATATGTGATCGATTCAGAATGGGAAAGAGGATGAGCATTGGTGAAGGTTCCGTAGAGAGATTGATGAATATGATATCAAAGAGTTCATCGTGATCGATTTCTCTCCCGTCAGCTGGACAGGTTACTTTCTCAAACAGTATGTCTCGGAATTTTTTTTTGCGCGGGAGTTTTGTTCCATGCTTCCTTTCGTGATCTTCGCAACGGAAGAAAATCGGCCATCAGGTTGTCAACCTCTAAAACTCATTGAGGGGACCAGAAGTTTCTTCAAGCTACCAAATGCCCACATGTTCGGTCTACGCTCGTAAAACGCCGTGACAACATCGAACTTTGAGAGGCAGAAGTCATCTCACATTTTGAAGGGAATGTGCCGTCATCGGACCGCACTCGCGGAAAGATTCTGTTTTACCCTCTGAGGCAAAGAATCGCACCCGAGAATTTGCGACGGGGCATATCTGAACAATCGATCTGCGAATACAATCAAGAACAGTTTCCAAAACCATTATGCACATCTCAGTTGACTCCGGAAAGCTGCTTACAGGTGTCTGGAGCTTCGGCAGCGGCTCAACAACACCGCTCGTTCCGCTCTGGAATAACATGGAATCCAGGGGAATTTTTGAGTCGAGGGCAAGGACAATATTTGGTGGAGATCATTGTGAGATTATCGGGAAAAACGCCTACTTTGAGTCGGCAAGTGAGCAGGAGCGACGTTCGAACGAAAGCGCTCATCCTTCTATCCACGAGACCCCAGAAAGAGATGAAGAGAAGGTTCTTTGTGTTTCTTCGAATGAGAGCTCCGATTGAGACATCGCTCCGCTCCACGCGCAGAAGAAAGCATTCCGGGAATACGTTGCTGTATCCGCTGCTGCTCTAAAAATCATCCGATGAAGTCAAGAAAAAAGAGATTTACAGTCTGCTCGAATAGAGAGGCCAGTGTTCAAAGTGGGAGGTCTGAGACCTCCCACGAAAGACACCTGTCACTGTGGAGGTGTGAGAACAACCTCAAGAACGACAGCAGCGACAACTCGCTCGTTTATTAACATTGGCTAAGATGCCTATGGCATGGATGGCCATGACTAAATGGCGGTCCGAGAATGCTTTGCACAGGCCATTTGAACCCTCGAAGAGAATTTATGACTTCGAGTGGCGGAGGGAAACGAAGAGAAAGCTCAACCGGGGGCTACCGTCGAATATGAGATGCGTTACACGAGGTCGTTTTGCCCCGATGGCTCGATTAGCTCAACGCGTCTTTTCCTTTTTAGCTCTTGTTCTTGAGTCCTGGCTGGCTTCGGAATGACTAAGGACCGAATTCCAAACTCTGCGTTCCAAGGAAACTCAATAAGTCGACGATCAAAACAGTCGTAGTTGTTTGGAGAAAAGCATGGAATGGGATTCGTCGGCACGTTTTGAATCTGAAACCTTGGAAAATGCTGTTTCTGGACGGAAGACAACAATCCGGTTTCTGTGAGATCGTTTCGAAGCGGAATGCTCGAAGAGACAAATTTGTTGGAGCCACCCGAAACAGTTGGACCTTTTGTCTGAGTTATCTGATTAGAGTTTCGCTCTCCATGTGACTTTTGAGGCCCTGACTCGTCAAAGTCAAGGGGGGTAGCCCCCTTGGACGAACTGTCTTGTCAAAGGGCGACCACGATCAGCTTAAAAAAGGGGCGCCTTATTGCCGCCGCCGCCGCCCGAGACCTTTTAAGGTTCATTTTTTATGACAGCAACCATCGGCAATCGACCAGCTCAAGAGCATAATGGCGATTCGGGTTCCAAAGGTTTTGAGACGCAAATCGTTTTCAGCTTCCGCGCTGATTCGGCAGAGATCATCGCGCTGGGATGCATAGAATATTTGTGCATAGAATTGTTCCGCATTTTTTCCCAAGCGGATTCGTTTGCGCTTCATTGACAACACCCGGCATTACTCGAACGAGCGAAGTTATAGCTTTCGGGTAAAATCGCAACTCGATTGGACTAAAAAGAAACGGATTTGTGACTCTTTGCAAGAGTTGACGGCGGTCCCAAAGCGAAGCGAAGGTTTACCGATTCGTTCATGAGCACCATTAGCCTCGATGATGAGAAGTCCATGAATTTGAGGTGAGAGAAATTCTTTTCGGATGTGGATTGCTGTGCGGCGCCTAGGCTGGGATGTTTTCCTCGAAGTGCGATGAGTTTTTCTCCGAGTTTCGGAGAGCACTCACGCAACTTCCGCTTTTGTTCTCTCACCTCTTTCAGGCGGTGACTTTCTGGCCGAGGACACAATTTGTGGGCAAATCCCAAATCCTCGCTCCTTAGCTGTACCACAGTTTCTGCGGTAGGCATGCACACCTCCGGTCGAGGATTGATTCATTCTATACAGGTCATAGAGGAACTCGCAGCGTTCTTCAGCTCAATTTATGGTTTTTTCATTATAAAATCCGGCAAGTTCTCCGGCGGATGAATACTAAAGTGACTCGTCCATGCGATGCAAGTCGACTCTAGAGGGAGATAGGTATCCTTCGTTCACACCAAGTCAGTCTGGTGGAGTCATCGATTCTTTTCCTTAAACTAGCGCCAGTCGCCTGTCGATCAAGCTAAAGTAAGCTTAGCTGCGAATATTGTAGCCCGCGCAGTCGGCAGACCGTAGACTGGAGCCACCCACAGGGCGTTCGAAATAATTCCGGCACGCTTGCTGCTATCTAATTTACTCAGACAATGTTTTCGAACCTCGGCCTCAAGCTGAGTCTGTTGAAGATAGAGAGCTGCTGCCGCTACCGCCGCCTACGGACTCTACGGACCTCACACGGCTTCATGCGAAAGGACCCGAGCCTTGATTCGACTTCATTTGAACATCGCACCGCAGAGGTCCGGCCACTCCGTTCGGCTCTGATTCCAGAGATACTGCCTGCTCCCCGCGCAGCGGCATCGAGATTTTGGATTGATAGTCTCTGTTTGTTGCTTCTGTTTATTTTGATGTGTTTCCCATGAGTCAGCCGACGAGTGCCACAACGACGACGACTATGACAACGACCACCCTCGACAAAATATGCGCTCAAGGTCATTACTCTGAAATGCCCGCGAAGAAATTTCTCTCAGACTGCTGCCACATCTGAACTGAGTCAGGACGGTACCCCGGTGAAGGCATGCACCTCGGAGAAACACTCGTTTCTCATCGGAACGAGTGATCTTCGAATTTTTCCTTCCTAATCCTGCGGACAGTTCTTCCAGTCTTTCGAAAGCTCTACTTGATTCTCGCGGAGGAGAGCGGGAACGGATGCCTCCTTCATGGAGAATCGAACCGCAGAAATGTTGAACTTCGCGCAAGCTTTCTATTTAAGAAAAGTTCAGATTGATTCACCGTTCAGCCCTCGTGCTACATCCCGGCACAGCGTTTGAGCGCGCCGCTTGGGTTGGACGGGATCGAACCAGGGGGCAGCACATGTTCAACGACAGCACAGTAACCGAACCGTAAGGGAAGAAAATTCTCTCGCTCTACGAAGCTGAGCGAATTAGAAGATCAGGAAATCGTTGGAAGACCCGATTTCGGTGTCGGAGGATAAGTTCTGGCGCAAATCAATCAATCAATCAATCTATGTCCATGGTTGATATAAATCGAGTTTTGTGTTTTCTTGAATTAATTGCTGTCTGCTTGATGGGGCTTGGCGAATGTTTCGAGCTCCTCATTGCTGGATCCGCCGTCTTTTCGAAAAATCCTTAGCGGATGTACTCGGTTTCGAGATTATGTGGACTCTTTCCGGGCTTTTACTCAACGTCAATGCCCCACTGATTCGTCAAACAGGGTCCAATCCAGCTCTGCAACGTAGGGAATGTTCTTCCAGAGAGATCTGAGCTCACGTCAGCAACAATGTCCCTGCGGCCCCTACCGCAACGCACTCAACTTCCTTTGGCGGTTCCTTAGCGGACAGCCTCTTCCAACCTCACTCCGGACGCTCGCCTGAACGAATTCCGAAATTTAGACTTCTGAGAGCTTGTTTTACGAATGACGAACTCATGATTCAATTATTGTTCAGATCAGAGAGAAAAGATCTCAGTCTGAACAGCGAAACGCGCGCATAGTTTACTTTCGGCGACCGCCAATTGCTCGCTGCCTTGTTAGTTAGGGAGGCGACTTCGTTCGCCGCTTTCGATGTTGTCGCCGGCGTTGTCGATGCTGTCCCGACTATCAATGCCCGGCCCCGGACCCAAGACCCCGGACCCACGTTCAAGCGAGCGACCAACCAAATTTCTTCTTTGGTGGTCGATGACGACCGCCAACATTTCAAATCGTCGTCGACGTCGTAAATGGGCGGAGTTTCTCCAGCACGAACAGCGCCATCTATGAGTACATAGAGTAAGCGAGCACCATGTTCCCTCACCAGTTTCTACGAGCCGCTAGAGCGTTAGGTCGCAAGAGCGCTTACTGGCAGCTAGCTGCACCGTATGAACCATTTCGAACAGACACACTCCGTCGACTTGTTGTGATAAGTTGCTCGTGGCACCAGCAGTGCAGTTCAACGTTGTTCGCTGGCCGACGAACGAAAGGCAGACATACTGACAAAGCCGTTCCTCGATGCTCTGTCTTTGATAGCGTGCTCACCACCAGGGGAACAGATCCCGAGCAGGATTCAGGGTCGGATCTAGTGACATCGAATCAATGCGTTCAACTGCTGGATCGAACGAACCTTCATGAAGTTGACTCGTGTAGATCGCGTCTAGTCTTGACTAGAGTGGTGAATGTGTGACATGTGTGGTTTCGCTAACGGATTATGTGTTTCGTGCGGCGGGCTACGAAGATGAGCTCCACAAGCAACGAGACACTGTCAAACCTAATCAACCGGCACTCTGTTGACGGTGTCGAGTTTGATCTTCTCCACAGGACCAGCTGGGCAGATGCATACACAGCATACAGATGCATAAAAAAGGTACGGCAATCCAACGAAACATCGTACGTCCACCGACAGCTCCAAAACAAGCGTAAACCGCGAACTCCGCGATCAACACGAACACGGGGCGGATCACGGAGCAATAGCAGTGCATCAACATAGCGTTGACGCCTGAACCGAACAGCCATCAGCCCTCAGCAGAATCTGCATTGTGGGGTGTTCTGAATCGGAGGACGAGGACATGTGTTCTGGTCCATTTAGTTTGTAACTTGATGTTCCTCCGAGTCTCTCCGGGATTCGACCAACGTCCCAGCGCTCCCGGGACGACAGCGAGTGACATCGGGCCATGGAGAGCTCTTCGGAAAGCTTTCAGACAGAGGAACCTCGGACAGTTCTGCTTCGAACCGTGGCTCGGGATTCAGTATTCGGTTTCCGAGAACGTTTTTGTATCTCTGGAATTTTGCTGCGTCCATTTGCCGCGGACTCCTGTTGTCGAACGGTGCCGTTCTCGTTTCGCTCCTGATTTAGGGTAGTCTGTCGTACTTGTCTTCCTTCTTGAAGATGCCTCAAGAGAAGATCTGGTTGAAAATTGTATCTTGATTTGACTCGTGCAAGGTCGGCGATCTCCATAAGATCACTGATAGGCACGAAACCGGCGGTGAGTCGGCGGCACGGCGGTGAAACTGAAAAGGTTTCCGATGTGCTCAACTTTGCTTTGAAGTTGCTGAGGAACCTCGTCGGCCCTTCTAGTGCGAGCTGAACTCTACCGCAATCGGGAGGACAGACATTTACTGCTTTGGATCGTGTTCTCATTTGAACGGCACTCGTTTCATCAGTCCGCAGGTCTATGACAGCCTGGAAGGCTGGCAGGTCGCTCGTTGACTCGTTTTATGATTTTGGATTCGCACTCATTTCTCCGAAAACCATGATCACTGCTGTTCTTGTGGCTGTAAAGTCTCAAGCGGAGAGGTTTCCACATGGTTTCCCGAACCAAAGAAAACTCGCTCCCTTCAGCTAGTCGTTCAGTGAACCACCTACTACTCATTCGAGCAGGAGGCCCCTGGAAGAAAAAACCGAGAAAAAAACAGAGACATTCGTACGGAACGCCTGGGGCAGATCTGTTCTTCTTCGTCCCTCAGTTTTCGTATCGAATCATCGAGCAGCTTCAGTGCTTCGCTGGCATGAAGTGCGCGTCTCGAGACCAAAGTCATGATCGATCAGCATCCCGGCGCACCATGCAACCGATCGAATGAGTTGTCATTCGCTGATGCGCTTCGAGTGTACGCGGTCCTCTGTGGGCACGACTCTCGACCGGATAAGGATCGAACATGTGCGAAGTTTTCCGGAATCCCCGTTTGTCCGACAGCTCAGACGGAGGAGAACAACAACGGATCTTTCAACTTACCCGCTGTCTCATTGCGTCGGACCGCGAGCATAGACCGTGACTCCGAGGAGAATCGCATTCCAAACATGGGCCTGACCCCCGACTTTTTCCGAAGTTTTCCACGTGTCCAGAACCGACGTCACCATTGGGGAGCTGTTTCAAGAGAAATTTCTGAAAGTGCGACGTTCCGCACCAAAGAATGAGGACCAAACATTGTCTTGTTCAGATATTCAGATCAAAAAGAATCAATTTTCAGTCGTGACTGTTTCGACCGTTATTTTGAGAGCTGCACTTGCATCGCTCGCTTGTGATGTCAAAGCGGAACGAAGCGGTGGCCATTGTTGGATACGGGGCTGTTTAAAGCGGCTCTAATGAAGTCATCTCTCGCCGTAGCGAGTTGGCGATGGTGCTGTTCATTGGGTTCCCGAAGTTTTGGTGGCAGGCAGGCGAGCGGGCGGGCGGGCGGACTGACGGACTGACTGGCTATCAGGCGGTTGACTTCGGCAACTTCGGCATGAGTGGCGCGAGTGAGTTAATACCGAAAACGACGACAACGACGGGGCATCCGCGCGAGTGTAGTTCATGGAGAAAGAAATAGAAGAAAGAGGAATGGATGATGGTGGTGGTGTCGTTGTTGTCGACGTCGACGGCGGCGGCGGCAGCAGCAGCAACAACAACAACAACTACGGCCTCTGCGTCTTCTACTTCGTCTCCGAGTTGGGTGGCCGATCGGCCGCTTGCTAGGTCCGTTGGTCGGTCGCTCGCTCGCTCGGAGTGAGCCAGCCAGCCAGCGAGGCAGTCAGTCAGTCGATCGGCAAGCAAGCAAGCACCATTCCTAGAAGGGGCATTCATTCTCTTCTCTCCCGGTCGAGACAACCCCCGGCCGAGATAGAGGCATCACGGTGTGAAGTGGTCCGACTTCACGCCGCGACAAGACCGCAATAGCATTTGGTCTATGTCTTTTTTTTCATCCATTTGTATTTGAGGGAGCCGTACAGATCCGTGTGACCGACCTGTCCGGCTTCACTTTGTCTTTGTTTATTCCATATGTCTCCCGAACATTCTTTGAATATCTTTTCTTTTTCGCTGTCGTCTTCCGTCTTCATTTACTCGGTTCACTACTTTCGAACTCGTTCCGTTGTCGTTTTCGCTGCACCAGACCCTGCGAACACTCTCTTTGGTTCGGCGAAGTCGAGGTATTGTACGCGGGTGACTCGAGCGGGTATTAGGTTGTCACGAAACGAGATTTCAATCGGTAGAGGTTTATGATTAAGTTTGTGGAGCGGCAGGAGCAGTACGTCGGCATGCGGTACTAAAAACCAAGATGCTATCTATTGACTCCACTGAAGTGCTTGTGAGCGGAGTCATGTTGGTATGTATGTACGTGGACGACGACGACGACGACGAGGCCTTAAGGATGCATCTCTCTGACTACCCAGTGAGCGAACCGGCCTGCTTGTGAGCTGCTTCGGCGGCAACAACAACGGCATCAGCCGCTTCAGCTACCACAACGACCAGTGAGGGAACGGGTGCTCAAACGCGGCACGCAACTTTAGATGAAGACATCAACTCTCTGACAGAGGAGCTGGCCAGTCAAGCGGTCTGGCGCCTCCTATTGCGAGCGACGTCCGCTGAGCAACAAACGCCAATGACGATATGACGTGACGAACATTGAAATCCCGAAGGGTGATAGGGTTCACTTGTTGACACTCTTTACTCCGAGTTGATCACGTGTTTCGGACCCGCGGCCCGTCGACGTCGTTTTAATCTTAGACGGAACTTGACGAGAAAGATTTCGGGAAGTCACGGGTGAATAGTATCTCTAGTCCTGCTGAGAACGTTGCCAGTCAACGCGGTAAATCATCATTGTCATAGAGTGAAACTCTTCTCGTGGAATCCGCTGCCGAAACTCCGTTGCCCATAATACGATATCTCTAACCCGTGTTCCATCTTTTTCTTTCAGGAAAAGGCCAGCGGAAACCAGGCTTCTCTCTGGGTCCGGAGTCAGCTGCAGAGTCATCTTTACGACATAGGCAGTGGCATTCAGCGGAATGCGGGGAAAATTCTCTTCGTCGGACTACTCTTTCTGGCCGCATTCTGTATAGGACTGAAATCCGTCCACATCGAAAACGATCTCGAAAAACTATGGGTCGAAGGTATGTAAAGCCGCATAGCACCCGAGCTGTGGAATGTCTATTGGAAACTGATCAAGCCAATGTTTTGGTAACGTCAGAGTCAGAGAACCAATGGAAGAGTCTGAAAAAAGTCTGTTCGGAAACTACAAATCAAGTCGAAGACGGGGACAAGAGTGAAAGAGACCAGTCGTTTTCCCAAAACCATATACTCATGAAACTCTGCAGCGCTCGACTTTAACAAATCTTCAACAGTTCAACAGTCGGTCTCGTGAGAGCTATGATTTGAAGATGTTGTGTGAGGCCGTCGAAATTCATCAGCTTTGATTGATGCTCGACTAGTTCATCTGATTGCATCTCGGAACCGGACGAAATGTGATGTTCGACAGTTACGGGAACGCAATCTGTTTGTTGTAGTAAAACTTGAGCTGAGTAGTTACTCAGAAACGAGCGATGATTTCAAGAGCGCGTCGGAGTTCCGTCAATCCTCGATGTCTTACTTGATGATGCGTGAGTGTGTGTCTCGCTCAAGTGCTCGTCGATCTGGCTTGTTCAAGTGCTGAAGATGCTTACCATAGGAGCACTTCAGTACCACGCTAACTGCGGCGCTCAGTTCACGTTTTGCGGATTCTTGTGATTTCCGTGAATCCGCCACGCTTTCTTCACTCGAAATGGATCGGAAATGAACCAAGAACTTGATTCTTCTTCCGTGTAGCGATTCCGGGCTTGGACATCAAACATTTTTTTCTGAGGCAATTGTAGCAAAAGCCTCAACATCTAATCGGAGGAAACATCTTGAGAGAGAAGAATTTCTGACAGACAGACAGACAGACAAACCCCGGCCCGAGACCAATCCAAACTGTTAATAGAGACATCTGGTTGATGTGATGACGGTGGGTGCTGCGAGTAATTTGGTCTTCCTGCGTGCCGTCTGTGATCGGGGTCCGTACATCCGTCTGTCCGTCCGCTCGTCTTTCTCTCCATTTGTCTGTTCGTCCGTCTAGGCGTCCATGTTGACGCATGAAGACACGCTGGGATGGGTGTTCGCCATCTGCTTTGGCGAGTCGCGCCGAATCATTGCCAGAATTGGCCAGCCCCCGATCAGAGCTTTCGTCCGTGGTCTGTACCCCTCGTTCGAATCCCAAATCACTCGCTAGCTCGCTCACTACAGGTCATACTATTACTACGTCGTGGTCCGCCCGCCTGTCTGTCTGTCTGTTTCGTACGCCCATTGTAGAAACGCAATGAACCTTGTGTGCCGACTGGGTGCGGTTCGATATCATGAAACTCGAGCTCACAATGATTCTGCTCCCATCTGCTCCGAAATCCGATACTCGGAAACTTGACGTAGAATGACGACGATCTCTTGAGTAATCGCAGCGGACTGCATATTTTCCCGTTCCCCCTTGTTGCTCGAGAAGCTTCTATCTTCGGCTCACAAGAACGGCCGAGTTCTTTGACTTCTGTTCCGAGATTCTTGAAGTCGGCTTCGCCTGTCGTGTTTTCGTCCACCCGAGTTTGGGGTTTTGTCATTTTCCGATTTCTCAGACGGCTTTTCGGGGATTCGTTCGTTCTTTTCGTTGTGGTTAGCGATGTTTTTCAGAGAATAATTTTTTCTCTACTCAGCAGCACTAATCTCGTTACTCAGAGGCGCCGGGCCGTCTCAGGTAAAGAGGAACATTTCAAAAGAGAGAAACCAAAGATAAGGCAGTGTCGCTTCGACGGACAGGTGACACAAGCGCGGACCATCATCGTGGCTGGCATCCTGATCCCGATCATCATGAGACAATCTTTTGCTTCTGCTCCAAAGGTTTAAAAGACGCTGAACGGCTAGGAGCTCAATGCAAACTCTTTGCATAAGTCGTCGCCGTCGGCACCACAAAGGTGTCAATCGCATTCTGTCACAATGCCTTCGAGTCCTGTAATGCTCGTTCGTTCCTCCGCTGGTTCTGTCGAAAAGGAATGCGGGCGCAACATGTCGCTGCTGCTCCTCGCAAGATACAGCTCGAGCACGGTAGAAGAGCTCTTATCCGAACCAGCAAAGTCTGGCGCGGACGGGCAGTTATCAATTTGGATTCGACAGTTTGTGGTCTGTTTCGAGTCCGGGTCAGCGAGTATCGTCGAAAAACTTTATCGTTTCGTGTCGCCTCGGCATTCCCTGTGTTTAATTGCCCGATATGCTCAGAGGTTGCCTTCCGCTGTGCTCCCTGCGGCACAAAAGTTTGATCGTTGGATCACAGGATCGAAGAGCCAGCACCCAGACTAACCAACTGTCTGCTTGGCCGATAGGTTGCTGTGCCTGCTCTCCCTTCATATCATTCTCTGTGTATTCTCCCATGTATTATCCGCGGTCGGTATCGGATGGCATCAAGGATCAGGCAGAATATGTAGAAGAATGAGTGGCTTTGTTATTCGAAACCAGCGAGAGTTTTCGTAGATCATGAGTTCGTTAGTGACACAGGGTCAATTTTGTGCGGAGCGGCCTTTGCATACTCTCTTGTTTACATCTCTCTTGTTCGCTCACCCCAAGATCCATGACAGACCGATCTGATGGCACTCCAGTGATCGGAAGTCTGTCATCCTCGATTGTTGATTGAGCCAACAATGATCTTCAAGGGTGCTCGGATCTGCCTATCGAATTCATTTTGATCGTTCTCGAACGCTCAGGCTCGAATTCTCGGGAATCCTCGTGTGACCATCTTCTTTAGTGAGCTCTCAGATTGCAGCAGCAGCAGCAGCAGCTTGCTTGAAATAGAGACATCAACCGATAGCCGGTAGTTGCTGCCAGCGCTGGCCATGTGAGAGCCATCGCATCGTAATCAAGAGGTAAGAAGACCGGTTTGCGAAGGGTGCCGCCGCGGACGCTCGGAACGCATCTTCTGTGAATCAACAGAGACGACGGGTGCAACGATTCCACGTTTGGGCGCCGGCGGAGGTACATCAGTCAGCGGCAGCATCACGACGAACACCGTAGGGGATAGTCCGCCGGCCGTCTGAAGGCGGTCCCTCACGAGGGCGAGAGGCCCACAAAAGGAATTGATGAAGACATCTTCCTCGCCTGCCATCCAGCATGCGAGCAAGCGAGCGAGCGAGCGGATTGGGGCACCACCATGACCAAGCGAGGCATGGGTGAACAAGCAGGCAGGCAGTCAGTCAGGCAGGCATCTCTGTCCCTTTCTTCCCTCCCTCCTGCTGAGGGAGACATCGTTGCCGTTAAACAAAAACCGGACCACTGTCAAGCCAACAGAAAATCGTCGGTTTCGTCGCGAACTCTTCGAGCGGATCCGCGAACAATGAACGCGTTTTTCAATTTTCTCTGTCAACTGGACGGCCACAATCGGCACCAACGATCGAGTCTTACACAACTCAGGAATGACTGCGACGTCTCAATACTCACCCTCCTCAGATTGAATTAAAGAACTCTTATCTTTTCGTGTTGAAATTCAAAGGGAAAAGCTGTTCAGAGTTGGTTCCGAATGCGTTTTCGATTCGATTGCTGTGGAGCAGAATATTCCGCTGTCATTGAGACATCGAACATTGTCGAATTCATTAATAATTGTTGTCGATATCCCGCTGGTCGTTCTCTTCATTCTCGCCTCCTTCTGTTACTTCGGTGGGTTGAGCAGCTATTCCGTAGTCGGGAAGTAGATCACGTACAGGAGGTTCGGCGGTTGCTGGACTGAATAATCTCTGTGGACGACAACTTTGCCGGTGGTCCCGGTAAAGTTTTTCTCTTTTGCTTCTTCTGGGGCGGGGGCAGCTCTACTTCGGGGGCTCCAAGATTACGGAGGCACCACGCCTGTCTGAACTACAGTCTGCATCTATTGAGATATATGCGCTAATAGCAACAAGCAACTGCCGACAGCAGATTAGTAGAACAGAAAGTTGAGTCCGCTGATTTTGATCAGTGGCGGCTTCATTATCTTTTGAACGAGACTCGATGTTCATTTATTTATTTTTCTTTTTCCCGTTTCAGAGGGAGGCCGCGTTACCCGAGAATTGGAATACATCCGAGCTAAACTGGATGCGTCGCCAGCCACGTTCTCCGATCAAATCGTTATCCATACGCCGGTTTCGGGATCGAGTCAGAACATTTTGCGAGCGGAGAACCTCTTGTCTCACGCTCGTATGCTCGAACTCGCTCTGCAGATCGAGGTGGAACTCTATGACTAGTGAGTATTGTGACAAACTGTCGAAACGAGGAACGAATCGCATATTCGTCACTCATCATGGGTTCAGGCGCCGACAGGGATAGCTTGAATTCATCCAAAATTCTCAAGAATCTTGCTTTTTCCCCTCTTTCAGCGCGTGGAGCCTAGAGGACATCTGCGTGAAGCCGAGCGTGCCTCCGACGGGCTTGTATTACGTCGATGACATTCTCGAGAAGCTGATGCCATGCATAATCATGACGCCTCTCGACTGCTTCTGGGAGGGGTCGAAGCTCCTGAATCGGAGAAATGTCCCTTATGTCGTTGTCGGCAACGATACCCAGTACCTTCGGTGGACATACCTCAACCCGGTTCAGCAGTTGATCGATGCACAGAGCCAATTCAATGACACCGAATTTTCGTTTGATCTCATGCAGAAATATGTCTCGCGCGCGGGCATGGGCACCGGCTACATGGAGCGTCCCTGTCTGAATCCAAATGATCCGGGATGTCCGAAAAGTTCACCGAACGCGAAGTCGAAGTCTCCGCCGTCGACATCCCATATCGCCGCAGCTCTCACGGGAGGCTGTTATGGAATCGCCTCTAATTTCATGCACTGGCATGAGGATCTCATCATGGGTGGAATCCAGAAAAATCGCTCAGGGGTCATCGTCAAAGCCGAGGCTCTACGAAGTATTGTGCGCATCATGGAGGATAAGGAGGTGTACGCGCACCATGCCGACAGCCACAGCCAAGTGAACTCCGACTGGACCGTCGAACGCGCACGTGAGGTCATCAACGCCTGGCAGAAGAAATTTACTGAGCAACTCATGAAGAAAGCGCAAGAAGAAGAGAAGAAGCAGCAGTTCAATGTTTTCACGTTCAGCGCTCTGAAAGATATCGTCAGCTCGTTTAGTCGACCCAGTACCACCCGATTGATTATCGGGGCCGCTATCATTGTCGTATACGTATGCTCAGTTCTGGTGAACGTCGAAAAGCCCGAGTTATCTCAGGCGTTCGTTGGCTTTATCGGCGTCGTCCTGGTCGCTCTGAGTCTCACGTCGGGATTCGGATTGTGCGCTTTGATCGGACTGACGTTCAACGTCACCTCCACCCAGGTCCTGCCTTTCCTGGCTCTCGGCCTAGGAACCAACGGCGTCTTCCTGCTGACACACACGCTCAACAAGATAGTATCCAGTGGAAGCGTCCCTCTAGAGGTGAGTGAGTGAGTGACTGCATGCATGCATGCATGCATGCGTGTTTTTGGCCGAGGCCAAATCGATCCTCTCTGTCAGCATGTGATTGCCATACGTCGCCGGCTTGCTTGGAAGACTGGAGTGAGATGACGACGACGATGAAAGCTGAAAGTTCCGAGTGAGTTCTGTGCGTGGCTCGTGTTTGATGGACCGGAGACGGATGGGCCAGCGGAAAATCAACAGAACGCTCTCAGCCGATGAAAGCCCAAACGGATCTGGCTTTCTTCCGAGGCCTCTAGCGAACAACTGTATCTAGCTTTCCGCTAAGTCGAGAGCGGCCGTTCGCTCGCTCGCTTGCTCGGTCCTTTCTGGCTCGACCCGACTCGACTTGACTTTCCTTGTGAGCGAGCAGCGGGTGAGCGATATCTCGCTGTTGGCGACGACGCATGGCCAAAGGAAACCCGCATTGGGTGACACCTTCGAGATGGCGACAGCTTGATAAACGATCCCTGAATCATTGGTCCTGAAATTGCTTCCATTTTTAGAACTCCGAAAAGAGCTTTCCACAGCCGTTGTTGTCATTGTCAGCTTGTCGCGTGAAAAGCTGAGTTTCTGATTCATAATCCAGTCTCGAGGTAATTTCGGGTTCATCCCGGATCGGCGATGAACGTTCTCGCCGGTCGGCGCCACTGAGGGACTCACTTACGGAGCATCCAATCCTATACGGGAGTTCTGAATTCCGTAGATAATGGCTACGTTTAGACTTGATTCCTGGTATTCACATGCTCTGAGGTAGAGCCGATCCGTCTCATTTAGAGAAGAAAACCCGCGCAACTAGCGAAAGCTTCTTGTGATGACATAAAATTGGGATAGAAGACCAATCCGCGACGAATATCAATCATTCATTCTCCTCGAGTCGGTGTCATTTTTCCGGTCGTCCACGCACACGCAACACAGTCTGACATTTATCGATTTGCCGAGATATGAATTAAAGGAAAAGAAACTCAGCATGTGCCCTTCGTGAGTTTGAGAGGAGTCTTTGACATCTTGATTCCGGTAGAGCCTCGATTGTTAATGTCATATTATTCTTCTCTTTCCAGGAACAAACTGGCGAATGTTTGAAGCGCACAGGGGTGAACATTGTTGTTTCAAACACCTCATTGATTCTGGCATTTTTCGCTGCCTCACTGATTCCTATTCCTGCTCTGAGGATATTCTCGCTGCAGGCCGCAATACTTCTCACGTTCTCGTTGGCCACCGTTCTCTTCCTCTTCCCGGCCGTGTTCAGTCTGGATCTTCAGCGGAGAGCCTCGCGACGTTTGGACCTTCTGTGCTGCTTCAAAGCTTCCGAGCCGGTTGGTGAAACGCGTAACAGAAGAAGCGACTCCGCCACCGAATTGGTGACAGGTCAGCCGTTGCGAGTCAGAGACGAAGCTTTCGTTAAACCAACAGTGTCAGTGATCTCTATCGAAGAAAACGATGAAAACGAACTTCGCCTCCGAAAGCAGCGAGGCATCGACGACGGTTGCTTCGGTTTCTCGCTGAGTGGCTTCGCCGCCGACGTCTATGCGCCATTTGTTCATCATCCCGCGGTGCGAACGCTAGCCGTGCTCTCGTTCATCGGGTTGTCCGTTTTCGGAATGTGGGGTGTTACGCATCTCGAGGACGGAATGCAACTCAGTGACCTCATTCCCAGACAGAGCCACGAGTACGAATACCTGATCAAGCAGGAGAAGTACTTCAGGTTCTACAGTATTTTCGGCGTAACTCAGGCGAACTTCGAATATCCAGCCAATCAACGTTTGCTACATGAGTACCACGCCGCTTTCGCGAGAGTTGGAAACATCGTGAAGAACGACGATGGCGGACTGCCCGACTTCTGGCTGTCGCTGTTCCGGGATTGGTTGTTAGGTGAGTGATTGATTCTAACTTTTAGTTTTTCGTGTCGTGTTTCTTCACTCTGGACATCTTTGTTTCGAGAAATGTTTTACTTTCTGTTCTTGGACAGACTCGATTCGATTACGATAAAGTGAAAACTGCTCCCAAAGAGAGAAAACCGCGCAACTAATCAGATTAAGATAAGCTGCCAGTCCGACCTATCCGTTTATCTCCATCCATACGTCCGTCAGCAGTGCTCGCGATGTCTTATCTCAATGATTGACGGAAAAATAAGATTCCGCGCTTGTTTGTTGTACTGTGCGATGGATACGGAGTCCGCATACATTCGTGTGTGCGTGCGCGTCCGATTGTTCATAAACAAAACACGTGAAGACGCCCTTATCGCCGCCCAGTCGGCCAGACAGATGCAAGCGGCGCCGTTGTGTGGCCATCGAACTTTCAATTCTAGTCCATCGGTTTCGGTCGCTTTCTTTCCCTCCGAAGCCGGAGATCATCGCCTGAAACGCCCGTTGAGAAAGATAGATCATAAAACAAAAGACACGCCAGAGCTTCTTGAGTTAGCCTGACTGAGATAAAAAGGCAATTTGTAAGCGATAAGAGATAAGTTTCATCCTCCCTTGCCTCGTGTCTTCGGAAGAGCATGTGACAGATTTACGACGCGATGTAAGTCGACTGACTTCTGGCCACTGATAAGACGGTGCCAGCAGATTTTCAAATGTTCCTCCGAGCAAATGAAGAAGTCACTCTTGAGAAAAGAAGCTTCAGTCCAGTTCCGTTCCGCCTGGTCCGGGAATCGTTCGAACGGCCGGCGTGGCGTCTTCGCAGAAGGATTGGGCGGCGATTTGGCTGAGTTGCCACCTCATCACCGGGCTTTAGGTAATCCTCCTCCCCCCCCCCATCCTCCCGCCTCCTCTCCACAAACTCGGGGGTCGCTTCGAGCTTTGGCAGGCACGATTTTGACGTTGTGTTACGTTCGACAGAAATTGGATTAGTTCCACCGAATTCCTACTTCTTAGACAGTTGCTCACAATCGGCAACGATCCCTCTCTCACTCACTCAGCTCAGCCGAGTTTGTCAGTTGCATTGGTTGGCGGATCGGTTACAAACTCCGCTTTGATTTGGAGGAGCTGGTGCGCGGTTGTTGTTTCGGAATTCCGCTACCTTCGTTTCCACCGAAGTCAATGAAGCCTGTTTGAGCACCTGATGAAGACGAGGCCACACAAAGAGTCTTCTGTGTAAACTCCGGGCTGGCGGCGCCGCGCCGCTGCCGAAGCTGTGGTGCGCCTTACGAACGCCCCTCGATCGAGCGTTTCAGAAAACGAACAACTTGCGCTCTCGTTCCTTCGTTTCTGACAGGACGAAGCGGTGGGAGCGAACACGAGTTCATTTTGGACAATATTTATTGACACAGCGTTTCGGAGACGTTATTGTGGTACCTCGACGACGCATGTCAAGACGATCCAACGGATGGGTAGGGCAGGGGCGGGACCGTTCTCGAACTCTACGTCAAGCGCTTTATCCGGAGGAGAAGCAGAAATCCGGCTGCGATAAGACTGTGTCATTCTCAGACCGAGTAGTAACGAAAGAAAACTCACCGAAAAGGCGCCCCATTCATCAGAGCGAGACAACCTGGGCCGCTTTCCCGATCGCTTGTTTGCTCGGTTTGTCGCTCCAGTCGTTGTTGTTGTTGGTTGGCAGCTAGCGGGAGAGCGAGCGTAAGGCCGGCGACATCGAATGACAACTAATTTGTTAGTCGAAACTTTGATCTGAGCGGAATGCTAGAGAGGGCGCGCACAGAGCCGACAGAGAGACGCTTCTCAAACCCACAAAAGGATACGAGTGCAGATAACTCACCGTTTCCGATAGACAATACAATACTTCGTTAGGCGCACATACAAGAGCACTTCGCTGCAAGAGAGCCTCTTTATACTCTTGTAGAGCTTTTTTAGTTTTCTTTTTTTTATGCGCGACCACACCGAACGAAGTGCTTTCTCCGCATGACTACAGCATGCCCATTTCAATCAGGGCAGAACAGAATTCGAAACTTGTGAAACAAACAACAATGCACAGTGCACAGGCGCCTTTAAATCACGGATCCGTCGAGAAGCTTCGGAGAGAGCTCTCAACATGCTCTAAACTTTTACTCTTTTTCACTTCAGGACTCCAAAAAACTTTCGACGATGAGCTCAGGCAAGGTTTCGTGAACACCGAGGGCTGGACATCGAATGCCACGACGGACGCTGTCCTCGCTTACAAACTACTCGTGCAAACAGGCCGATCCGACAATCCCATCAACAAGAGTCAAATCTTGACTAACCGTCTTGTTGATAGGGATGGAATCATCGACAACAAAGCTTTCTACAATTATCTCACCGCGTGGTACAACAATGACCCCTTGGCCTACCAAGCATCTCAGGTGAATATCTCGTTCGATTCTCGGACTCCGGATTCAACGAACGTGGTATGAGTCACGGTCGAGGTAAAGCCCTTATTCCTTTCTCTTCTTCCAGGCGCAGCTCGTTCCTCAGCCACCGCACTGGGATATGATCGCTCGATCCAACGAGCTCAGGATCAAGAAGAGTTCAGCAATTCAGTACTCCCAACTGCCATTCTATCTCCACAATGTGAACTCGACGAAGGAAATCACTTCGATCATCGCACAGCTAAGAGAGATCTCCGGAAAATTCGAAGACCGAGGCCTACCGAACTTCCCTACTGGACTGCCAATAGTGTACTGGGAACAATATCTGAATCTCAGATTCTACATGTTGCTAGCGATCGTACTGATCCTGGTGACGGTGTTCATCATGATCTCGTTGGTTCTCTTGAACCTGGCCGTTGCCTTGACAATAATCGTTGTCCTGGCAAGCTGCGTTTGCCAAGTGCTCGGTGTGCTCCAGGCACTCCACACGCCTCTGAGCGCGGTTCCGGCGGTCCTGGTTATCATGAGCATAGGCATGGGAGTTGACTTCACCCTCCATTTGACCATGGGCTACCTGACAGCTCTGGGAAACAAGACCCGTCGTGTCAGCATGGCGTTGGAATACATGTACGCTCCGATGGTACATTCAGTCATCACTACCCTGCTCGGCATCGCGATGCTCGCGTTCTCTGAGTTCGAGTTTGTGATCAGGTAAGATATCGATCGATCGATCGATCGATTTACTTTTGCTTTTTTAGCGTAGTGTTTGTCTTTTTCTTTTCCGTGCCGCTTCTCGGATATCTTCGGTAGCTTCTGTGAAAGTGAATTCGTTAGTCTGCCTCACTGTTACGCTGTGACAGTTTTACGGCTTCATGTGCGGCTTCTAGCAGAGAACATTCGATCAGCGCGGCCCCTTCGCCGACCATTGTTAGAAGAGATTTAGAGCTTGGCTTTCTTCGTGGGTTGAGAGAGACGACGGCGATTTCGCTTCTCGCGTTCTCGTTCCAATGAAGTTCTTTGCGATGTTCATGAGGGGTTTTGTTGCTTGCCACCCGTGTTGGTTCAAGCCGCCCCTCCGCTGGAGTCCATAGATTGGTGCACACATCGATGTGAGTCTCGCTTCACTCGATTCGCTCTGAAGGAGTACGGAGGATCGATCTGTGATCTCTGGCGGCCAATCGCCTTGACGTTCACTCGATCTTCCGTTCCGTGGATCTCCACGAAAAGAGGTTCTTCCTTCGAGTGAGGTGCATTAGTTTGGTCTCATCCGCGACGACGACGCCCCTCATTAGCAAACCCCACCCAATCCACCACCCACAGCGATTCGGTAGGAAGTCGGAAGCAACGAATACGCCTCTGGCCGACTGATTGTGTGCGGTCGGATGCTCGATATTTCCTGGTGGATCCTCAGATTCCCTCGTCTATTTTCCATCATCCAATCGTTCATCTGTCCGACTTCTTCCCGGTTGAGGTCTCTACGGACAGGAATCGAATTTCGTCTCTTCTTGTGGCAACACCAGACGCACGAAGGCCACGCGTTTTGGAATGCGCCCGCCAACGGAAGTATCTGGAATGATGAAACCGCTGCTGCTGCTGCTGCGTCGCCCTTAGACACATCCTCCACCCACGCATTCGACATTCGAGAGATTGATGCCGTGGTCGGCGAGCTGGACTCCGGCAGAATTCAGGGCGATCTTGCTCCTATTGTTCTTTCGGATCTAGCGGAGTCGGCCATTAGGGCTAGCAGACAAAAGGCCAATAGTGACGATGCCGCTCTCGATAATGTTTGGTGATGATCCATATCTTGGACTCGATCTGATCGCTAATCACTGAGCGGATTTCGCGGACTGGGCGTCATTGAGACTAGAGACAGTAAAACGAATGCTGCTTAAACCGCCGCCGCCGCAAAGCACCTTCGCTATAGAGGAACCAGACCCAGAACGAACTGCCCCCGGTCGACTCGACGATCAGGGTGGTCTCTCACTGCCATTTCTCGTGGCAGTTTCGGCTGACAGGCCTCGTCGGCTCGGTCAGGCTCGGCTCTGGCTCCACTCGACGACGACGACGAGGACGGTTGGACCGACTGGTTTCTGATCGGTGTTTGGTTTCATCAGTCGGTGGTCGAATGTTTCCAGCTAGAAAACTAGCGAACCGAATTCTTCTTCCGTCAATCTTGTGTTTCAATCCCGGGGATAGCTTTCAATCATTCTCCTCATGGTCTCCCTTCTCGTTCCAGGCATTTCTCCTATCTGCTGTCGGCCATCGTCGCTATTTACTCGTACAGCGGATTCGTCGTGCTTCCCGTACTGCTCAATCTCGTGGGACCTCAAGGAGAGTTAATCCCACGAAAGAACCTCAACCAAATCGATCCTCCTACACCCCGCTCATCGCCTGTTCTGAACTCTCGGAAGTCTTCACGGAGAAGCGCTTCAGCCGAGGAAACTTCAGCTAGCTCTTCCAGACGGAACAGCAGACGCGCAGCGCTGGCCGCGAGATCCGATTTCTCGCTGTCGACCATCACCGAGGAGCCGTCCTCTTACCAATGCAGCTCTCCGGAACCGGAACCAGCTAAAATCGTTGTCGAACCTGAAATCACCGTTGAAACGACTACGACCACTACAAACATGTGCAACGGTGCTGTTACGGCGTCGGCGACGACTTCTGCCCCGAGTCCGATGCCATCGACGGCTTCGAGCGGAATCGACAGCCGCACAGACAGTCCGACGATCGTCACGACGACCGACGTAACTCCAAACGGTACCAATGTAACCACTAAGGTCACAACCACAGCCAAGGTCAAAGTGGAAGTTCACGCTCCGATGCCTTACATGCATCACGATTATTGGGCTGGACGACCTCCTAGCCGTCGAGGCTCACGCCATACGTCCGACTACAGAAACTCGAGCAGTCATTACGCCGAGTTCAATAAGTGCCGGTGAACGCTCAAAAATGATCAGGGAAGAACTATTCAGAATCGGAATCAGAGAATCATGCTCTCGGATGAATACGAATTCCGCTTGAATCTCGAATCATTTTTGTAGTTGTCAGGAGGAAGCTAGTGTAGTTGCAGGGAAATGACGTCTCATCCTAGACATGTTGGCATTCTGTTGTAATGGTGTAAATTGTGTACATGGTTCGAGAGAGAAATAGAGAGAATTGGTGCTTCCAACAGCGTAGAAGAGTTGGAAGAAAATATTGTAAATTAACAGATGTACATAGAGGAAGTTTGAACGTTTGATCATGTCGGTCAGACACAAATGGATGAGTCTACCTCACGAGACACTTTTCAAGGCGAGCAGCCAATTTGAATCTCAACCTAGTTCAGAGGATGGAATAATTCTGAAATTGTTGTTCTAGTCATGCTTTGAAAACTAAATAAAAGAGCTCATGTGTATTCAGACAAACTTCACTCTGCTCGAGCGCCTCATCATTCCGGGGTAGAATTTCGAACTTTCCCGCAGGTTGACATTTCTTCGAACGATTACTAGCTCTCACGCTTCTTGAGCAGCGTCAGTCATAGTGGACAGGGGCAGACTCTCGGATGAGGTTCTTAAGGCGATGATGTTCCAGACTTCTCGTCATACAGGGCGTGTTGTCAGACTCGCGCTGTGTGAAACCGTTATGTGGAAGCAGCGCTGCCAGTTCGATGCGGGAAAGCGGCTGATCGCTTTCGATGTTTCAATGGTGACGTCCTCAAGTAGTCGGAGGTCGAATACCACCATTCTACTTTTTGAGATTCCGATGAAACGGCGAATGCTTATTGTCGCAAAGAAGTTCTTCCCCGATTTTCACGCTCGGAGACGTGGGCCGTCAACATGTACGCAGTTGAGCAAGAATTTCAAAATCGAGAAAGATGAAATTTCGAAGTTTTGGATCTGGTCCACAGAGCAGAAGCTCGAAAGGCCGCATGCAAACAACCGAGAAATGAATTTCAAATATGAGTCCATGGGACCGAGTCTGCAAGGTTTTATTGCATTGTCGTCGAACAGCGATTCTCCACGGCGTTGGTTACAATTTCCACATTTCGCCCAATATAGTACATCACCCGTGATTTGAAACGTAAAACTGTGACTTCACCGGATTGAGAATATGGCTGAAACGGATCCTGTCGCCTCGTTCCTCTTCGATGAAACTCAATATGGCTGAATTACGTGTAAGATCTACCCTCAGTATCCGATCGGCGACAAACGTATTGCCCAAACTGAAAGACTCCATCCCGCATTTTTGCTACCGATCGACTCCTTCCAGTTGTAGATCGCCCTAGAGGCGAGATTACGACGAAGGCTGCCTGGTTAAGATGATCTGGAGATTCGTCATTCGGCGAAGCGGATCACCTTCATTCGAAACGAAACGAAACGTTGAGGAAAGCATCTGATAGAATCCTTGTGCACATGAAATGGTTTTGTGGGCAGCACCATGATAAATATTGTAAAAATCGTTCGCTAGAACGAAGACCCTAAGTACTTCAGGTTTGGCCCTGTGGGCCGAAGGAGATCAAGATTGGTAGCAGCGGCTCTGCTGAACATGATTGAACACATCAACGGCTGGTGTTCGTTTCCAAAAAGTGGTTTGCGGTCATCTCTCATGCGTATGTAAATGCGAAGGCACTTGTCTCTATCACTAGCAACAATCCAAGGAATGAATGAGGCTTGCGCGTCTGTGCCACAATTTCGCAGCCCCAAAACGGGCACCCATCATGAAATTCGCCACTTCCTAGATTTGTGTTAGCGACCGAATAACGCTCTGTTCACGAGATTGCACTCGATTCTCATCACAAGTCGCACCCGTTGACTACAATTCTTCTGCAAGGGGATCGAATTTATCGTAGATGTATTTGGCCTGCTTTGGCAACCGCAGAGGATCTTCGGAGGCAACGTTCCGGAGATCTCTGGCAAGATCCTCGAATGTCGGTCGTTCGTCCGGATCCATTTCCCAGCAATGGAGCATCAACTGGAAGAGGCTTGTGTCGACTCCACGAGGCTGGCTGAGTCGGTGGCCTCGTGACACTTTTCCTTGCACTTCGTTCAATTTGACGTCAACGTATGGAGTGCCTCCCAAGGTGAATAATTCCCACAGGAGAACCCCGAAGGACCACACATCTCCTTTATGAGTGACGCGTCTTCGCATGGCCTCAGGCGCTGTCCATCGGGTGTAATCAATTCGTTTGCCCAACGGAGTATACCTGAAGGGGTGAAAAGAGGAAAAGTCAAGGAAAGAACGCCGAGAAAGCTCTCGACATCCGACAGATGTAGCATGTGGACAGGGCTCCGGAGCTTACTTGGCAATGCAGAAGTTTGAGATTTTAGGAAGCATGTCAGGTAGCACCACCATAATGCTCCTCGTGGACAGATGACCGTGGGTCACTCCTCGATGCGCGAGATGCTTCAGGCCGTCAGCCAATGAAATCGCCATTTCCATCAGTCTGTACTCCGGTATCGAGCAAACGCGATTGTCTTCTTGAGTTTGTCTGCGGGAAACGGAGTTTCTTCCTCTTGAACGAATTTTTACTTCGAGCGATCAGATTCAATATTCTAAAGAGAAGTTCAGACTAAAACTACGAACCGACTGGAGAGCAGGATGCCTCTGAGTGGGTTGTTCGGATGTTCCGTGGCCATCCACAGTGCATCTCCTTCTTCGCAACCTCCGATGAATTCCACAATGTTCGGGTGTGCCCCGATCCTCACCATGGCTTCCAGATCTGAGAGTAACACGCGACGATCGCGATCCGAAAGAGCGAAGTGGGCTCCGCATCTATGAGAAACGCTATAGGAATTTAGAATCTAGGAGTTGAATTACACTGTTGGGGAACGACTGGTAGCGCTCATATTTTCATAAGTCGAACGTGTCAGCGAGACTGCAGAGCGAGGAGCAATATCGCACCTTTGAATTTGCGCCGCGATCTCTTGGCCGTTCCTCAACACTTTGCCAACTCTCACCGGCCCGTATGTACCCTGGCCCAACATCGTTTCAGAGATATGGAGCTGGGGTCTCGGTATTTGCCAGTAAAGGTCGCACAATTTGTTGTAAAAGCCATTGAGATCTGCTCCCTCTTCAAGATGCAAGTGACCATTCCCGAAATAAGTGTTCTCCTGCGCGAATAGAGAAACTCGATTATGTTATTCAGGTGATAGTTTTCGCGAATTCGTTTCGGAATCTGCATCTCTGTCCGAAAACTCACGTTGTCGTGGTCGTGAATCTTGAGGATGAGCTCATCGGAACGTCTTTTCTGACTATACTGCCTCCGCAGAATGACGTAGAGTATGAATGAGGCGACAAGGAGGAATCCTAGGATTCCGATGGCGACTGAAAGCATGAACACAAGGACGGCATCTCGCTGTCGCATCGATTGGGCCATAGGTTCCTCTACGTCTACAACGTTCCCGTGCACGACGCGCGCAAACAATGGAGCCGAGTAAACAGATTTGGTCTCCTGTGAAAACAATAGATGGCTTTTACAGACTTTCCGCGGCTACTAGCCCAAGGAAAAGGTACACATCGAAGTAATTTGGATCGGTGAGACTCGATCTGAGTGGGGGAAAAACGATGGATGGTGAACGGTTTGATGAATACCCCGTTCAGAGTGCTGATAACTCCTGTCAGGATGTCGAATTTCTGATCTTTCGGGAGAACGGGATTCGACATTCCGTCTCCGACCATGAAATAAGTCTCGATATCGTTGGGAGCTCGCTCGCCAGCGATGTAGTAGGTTGTGCCATCTTCATTAGCTTTCTTGTAGTCAGATAACTTGGACGGATCGAAAGCCATGACGGAGTCGCTTTCAAGTACAACTATCTGGTATTTCCTGGAATCAGGGATGAAAAGTTTGATTTCCCTCCGAGTTGTACTTTTGGAGAAATTCATCATCGATCGTTCGATCAGCGATTTCGAGTGAACGACTCTCACGAGATTGGTCCCTGGAAGTTGTCTGGCGTATTGATTTTCACTTTGATTATGCGTTTTCCATCCTCCTCCGTTTCTTTCACGTCGGGTCGAGGTGGCGCTGTCAAGTCTGGAATAGGAGCAATGATTTATGTTTTCTCTAAACTCGAAATACTACACGACGCATGCAATGCGCTGCGAGAGCCGTTGAGCATCACAAGAAACAAAATTCAAATTCATTCCAACCTCCGATCAGAGTCCAGGCCTCGACGAAACTCTTGTCCGTGGAATTTTTGTCGGCAGTTTCTCCCCAAATGGAGATGTTGTAGCGAGTCGCCGCGGCGAGCCCGAGCAGCATGAAAGAATTTTTTTGGGCGCTTGCGGTGCCCTCGTAAGGCTGACTGTTCGCGGAGTATGAGAAAATCGGGTTCGCTATCACTTGAAACGCATCCAACGTAAAACCGGGGGGAGTGGAAAGACTGGACCAAGAAATTGTCACGGAGTTGCTTGTGGCGTTCACGACCTGTACGTTACGTGGACCAGCAATGCCTGGAATGAAACAGAGCTCGTTAGTTCAGTTTCCAATGGAAAAAAGAGCCAAGGATGATTTATTTGAGCCCTGCACAGCATATGAGTGCACATAAAGAATCGAAAGCTCCTCGGGATGATGTTCCCGATGACAAGCCGGGAGACCCAATGCTCGTAACGGAAGCAAAAAGCTACTTCCTCCTCCGGTACGTCACTTTGTGACCTGCTAGATGAGAGGACTTCTACGATCGGTGGGTGTGGTGACAGCAAACCCTATTCGTGATGATTTTTTCGTTGACAGCAACCCTGAATTGCTAACTGGCGAGCTTTTGCACAGTGAGTGCCGGTGGTCGAATCCAACTCCACTAGTTTGAGATCCAACGATACTATTCGAGTCTTAAACTTCACGAACTCGCTGCGAGTTGTCGCGTTAGAATTCTCTACTCGATGTCTCTATGAGAAGTTCTGCGAACTAGCGTGAGACAAAAGGTAAGTCGGCCGCACCTAGGTCGGCGTGACCGAATTCACTTATGGTGACTAGGTTACACAGCGTCGCTGACATCATCGGCACCAGGAACAACGGTTTACCTTGACTGAGAGTCAGGGCAGTGGCCAGGTAGGCCACAACGAGCTGCTGGTTGCTGCTCCACCCCATGCTGGGGAACGACCTTGGGCTCGGCTACCTGAAACAGCGGATCAACACACGCCTTAGTGAATGTTGTGCAAGTATTGGGGTTCACCGCGTGATTATAATGTCAACCGTCCTCTTTTGACTACCAGCGTTCGACCATAACTTCGAGGCCGAACCCACCACGGAATCATGAAAAAGTCTCATGAATTCGATGGAAGCCACCGCAGACTCTTGGACGAGTTCTGACCACCTACGCTACTGTCAACACCAGGGCAAAGGTTCTCTTTCGAGGCCACGAATTATGTCGTTTCCTCTCTCGTAGAACCGAATCGAGGGAATTTCTCGTGAATTTTCAACCGAGAAAGCTAAACGCGGCGAGGTTTCGCAGTTTGAATTCATCGGATCGATTCAATCGCTTGGAGCGCTTTTCGCGAAGTTCAACTGATGTGGTTCATCGACTTATGAGAGCGTTCGATAGCTAGGGTTGGAGCAAAAGAAACTCAGCTAAGCGTCCAGTATCCCTCTTTTGTTGTAACCCTTGCCCAAAGTGTGGCGGAATGAGCTGTGACGCCATGGACAGAAACAGAAAGAACAGCGCTCGATTGTTTGAGACTTGGAAAAAGGCAGTGACAAATGAGACGTTCTTCGCCGGTTCGGCTCGTAGTACCAGTCGCGTCGGTGCTTCAGAGAGCTGCATGGCTCGCTGGCCGCGTTTACTTTTAGCGCTTCCATAGCAACGGATGGCTGAAAAGAAACGATAGAGCCAACATCTATGCTGTCCGCAACGTAACGAACGGGATCCGATCAACGACGCTGTCACGAAAAATTCCACAACATCCGAGCCTCGCGTAACAACAAAAAAAACAACACCCTCTTGCCACAAAATCATAGATTTTCACCTATTGTACTGACCGCGAAGAAATCCAAAACCGCGCCGAAATTCTCTGAACGTTTGATTCGAACTATGATAAAGTAAAGTTCTCTTCTCTAGAACATTTCACCGGTTGGTTCGAATGCTCTTTCGGTCAGAGGAATAAAGGACTCCTTGATCGCGTGCGCAGATGTGAAACCGTTCCACTTACGAAGTCGGAACACTCACAAACTCACAATCAGATGAAGCGCATTCCATGAATGGTGGCGACAGAAAAAGTTCAGAAGCTTCTGAAGTAACAAGTGATTTTCCGAAGAATTTTCCCTCCAGACTCTTCTTTGAGCTCGAGTACAGTTCATCTCGGAACATGAGTCGCATTAGGTCATCTACACCGAAATCCTCAACGCTCGTGTGTCGCTGCTTTCAGCATTTTAATTGTTAAGTTCGTCGCTGTGTTTTCCTCACACATGTGTAGTTAGCGTAGCGCGGTAGATGACTCCGCACGAGTCAGATTAGCCATTCATTCCATTACTTGAAGCAGTTGACGATTTCCATGTTTCGAATGGAATTTTGCGCAAAAAATAAATGACCAGACCTAACTCTTCATTCGGAAATGTGATATTCTTCGTGTTCATTCTCTGTTCAGCTGCTTTCGTTCAACTCCGCTTGCATCGGAATTCCCGACCCGTACGCCGTCATGAGTCAGAGTACACAGAGCGGAGAAGTGCGAGAGAGCACTTCGTAGATTTGACAGATAGAGTTCAAACTTTTTTTGTACAGGTGTTTCTAGCGCGGGAGTTTCAAACCTACCTGTACTCCTACCCCAGATCTTGTGTTCGATGTGAATAAAGTTCACAAAAACTTCCTGGGACAAACTCACCGTCAAACGGATCCCTTGGTGAAGCTAGGGCTTTGCTCCCACAAAACAACCAGCACAAGGCTCACCGAGAACCACTGCCTGGCAGCACAACACGCACAGTCAGCGGTTGGCCGCCGCAGCGGCGGAGGGGCAACGTTCGGTCCTCCTCTTTCTCTACCTGAACGCCGCCGCTGCCGCCACCGTCGCCATCACATGATCATCATCAGTCGAACGAAGATCCGACGATCTCGCTTTTTCTACGGAGCTTCGCATTGATCGGCAGCCGTTAGTTGTAACGTGGGCGTGGAGTTCGGATGTTGTCCTCCCAGAGTAGATTTCACCGATCGCTTCGAACGCAGCTGCGCGGGAGACAGGAGATTCTCTCCATCGCAGACTAGTTCTGAGAAGAATCGTCTCATGGTCAGTTGTGTGGAGAATTTTGGGCGCCAAATTCGAAAATCTGCGCGCCGCCTGATCTGACATCGAAGTCGATCTGAAATGTTTCTCGGTATACGCGGGCAAAACGTGTGTTCCTCCGGTCCTATTTCGATTCTTTTAGTGGGTTCCCAGTTGGATTGCGGGTTGAGTTTCGTTTCGGTGAGAAAGGAAAGCTTTCTCCTGGATGCCGGAGACGAACCCGCATCTCGTGGCATGATGGCAGATGCTCAGGATGGTCCTGTTCTGACCCGAGAGGTCAGCTGCGAGGAGTCACACGATTCTGTCTCCGACGCCCAGCCTTAACATTGCTTTGACGGAGGCTCCTGACATACATTAGCATTGCCCACACATGGCTAATATGCCCATGACCGCTAAATCCACGCCTCTTCCTCGTTGATGTCGGATCTTCCTTGACCAAGTTTCGCGGAGAAGGTTCTGACCATGAGGGAGCTAGACTTTCGCGTAGAAGGTCGAATTTGATCCTCATCAAGGAAACCGCCGAATCAAAATTAGCGATTGTACTACACAATGGAGTGCCCTCGACTATTAGTCTTATCTACTCGCCGAATAACCCAAGCAATGATGACGACAATTTGGCTGACGTATGATTGTTCGAGATGTCCCGAGCGAATGCTTGCTCCAGTGAGCGGTTTAGTTTATCAAGCCTGTTCTCATCAGCTCGAACACGCGCGTTCTAATAACAGACGGATGATCCCATTCTCAAGGTCACTTCATTATAATTTGTATTCCGTCGTTATCTCATTCGTTTTGGACGGCGACACCCCGTTCTACAAAATCCAACGCATCGAATGTAAGTGTCGAAGAGGCGCAGAAAGGGTCTCCGGCATCCTGGAAGAAGAGGATTCGGATCCAACATCGGTGCAGATTCTCCGATTTAAAATCACCTTCGCATCCGTCGAGTATGAGTTCCGGAGAAACAATGGGAGGATCAGCAGGAAGGGAGTTCACTCAATGCAGTCTATCAGACGACTCATGGTGACATCGCGCTGCGGAGTCAGTGGGTCCGATAGTTGCTTGAGGGAGAGCAATTGATCTGAAGGTTGTATTTGAACTTACCGAGTAGAAACTGAAATACCATATTTCTTCTAATTGCAGGGCACGGCCACGTGAATGTCGAAATTGGTGTATTCAGAGGGACCAATAAATTCGGATTTTAAGGGGATCAATCAATTCTAGATTAGATGTAGAATTGAGAGATTCAGAACACTGTTCCAAGAATCCTAGTTTGGGAGGTTCCTGAACTTGTCGTGTTTAGGCCTTTTGGAGGAAGATTCCCGACTGATAGAGCATGCTCGCTCGTTTTCTCGACCGTCTATAGGATGCTCGCTTTTTATTGAAAATACCCCACAAATAGAGCATACTCTCCAATTAGATAAAACACGGTAAAGAATTATATCAGAGATTCTACCATCAACAGATTTTCAGAGGGGCCTTGGGCGCATGGCGCAACAAGTGTTGAACTGGCTCGTAGATTTATGAGCTCTACAATTCTAAGCCATACCCCGCTTTTCGCAATGAATCATTGGATTTCATGCACACACGATTTATTGTCATCTTCCAAGATACCATTTCTTTAAATACATAACTTATGCAAACCTCACTACTGTTGTTGTTCAACTCGATTTCGCCAGGCTGGCAATCGATTCTACAAATTTACATTTGGTAAGGTGGTACTTCAGAGTAGCCAGTCCACACCTCTGGCAAAGGGAATCTTCGTCCGGCTCGTGGTATACTTTCTTTGTACAAAGTTGCGCGTGAAACCCATGGTCTGCGAGTCTTTCAAGGCTTCGGTTTCTCGGAGGCTGCATGGAATTTCGTGCTGACATAGTACTCGGATGCCGGATGTTGGAAAGCCACTCAGGATTCGAAGACTAGCGGCTCAGGTTTCGCATTTCCCTAACAATAGGTGAAATCGCTTCTGGAGTCCAGAGGTTCAAGCATGGATTATTATATATATTTTATAATAATCTATTATATAATAATTATATATATATGGACGGTTAGTTTGAAGCGGTATCGGCCGGCTGTACTCTGCATTTGGTCCTTAAGCCACATGACGTGATGTCTCATCGAAAGTCTGCCAAGCAATCATCTCTTAAAACTTTACGAGAAACTCACTGCTACGCACCCCTCGATATCTTCATGTCTTGTCAGAATTCTCTTAAAAATTTATGGCATTTTCCAGACGGTCACTGACCGATGAAGAGCTCCATTTTTCACCTGCGATAAGAAGCAGTGAAGTAGTTTCGGAACATTCTCGATTGATCTCAATCGGGTTGGAAAATTCGATCAATCAAGCTTGAACTCCATTGATCTATACTCCCTGGAACGTCTCTACTTCCGTCTCGGTTCGGTAGAAAAAACAGCCTCATCGTCGGTCTGTAGATTTCTCGCATTCCCTTGATTTCCCGCATGTCGTAGTGATTCCCCATGGAAGAGAAAATCGGGCTGCGGATCGCGGCGAATTCGGCCGAAAATTGTCGCGAAATATTTAGCGCCCTATCCATCATCCTTCGCGAAGGTGCATCAAATACCCTCAAAAGTTGTTTTATAAAATACACTTAGAGTTTGCTCCGTGATAAACAAAACGTTGAATTGATTCAGAGTGGCAGCGATCTGAGTGTTTTCGGAGTATCCAGACAAACCTCGTGAGGATCAAACGAGGCCTGACTCCATCGATACAGCTGCTTGGGCGTGGAGCCTCGATGGTCTCCCGTCCTGATGAGAGTTCGCCGTGGTCGCCATACGTTTCTTAATGTCGAAGTTCTCTCTTTTCTCGCTTTCGAATGACGTCCTGGATTGATGATTGAGGGAGAGAATCACGGAAATTAGGCTGCCTCGGGACGGAACTCACTCTGCTGAGTTCACACTTTATTATGACGCGGCGTATTCCGCCTGATAAAGAAACTGTCTCTTCCTCTGTCTGGCTGTCTCTGGTTATTCACGTCCGGTTCACTAACATTTCATACAGGAATAGACACAGAATGAAACGGAAGTATTCATCGGAAGCGTGACTTCTACACGGGATTTAAGTCTGTAATTTCCGCTATCTACATGACCTGGGTATTGCATTAATTGATGTCGGAACACGTGTGACGGTGGAAGTGCATTTTGGACGAGAGAAAATAATAGCCTGAGCCTGAGCAAAAATAGTGAGATTACTCAAAGTGCAAACTTCGCGATCTCTGCAAACTCGACTTCTAAGTTCGATCCTCGTCCGTTTGACGGCACCTCAGAAGAAAGCTCGTCCTCACGAACGGGGCCGAACCTAGGATTGTGTCGTCTTCCATGAGGGAGAAACATCGGGGGGGGGGGGGGGGCACGAAGCAGACAGAAATGCAAAGAAGTCCGGATCAGAAGGACAAAGAAATCACAAAGAAGCAGGCTCTCACCAGAAATACTCGGATAACGGACAGAGCGAACTTCCGGACCCTGATTTCCTAGGGAGTATCTCTCCACCGTGTCTCTTTCGACGGCCCGCTTTCCCTCTTTCGTGTGGAGTATGCGTTAAATACCGTAGCAAGCGAAACAGGATTGTAGGCCCTTGTTTGAAGTGTCTTCAGGTCAGCCGGCTAGCTAGGTTGCCTGTGCTCTTTCTTGTCGGTTCTTCTAAAAGACGTCTCGGGAGCGGAGCCATTCTGTTCTTACACTCGGTTCCCGCGCTACTCCATCTTTCCTTCCTTCGAGCAAAACCAGGAAGCTCTTACTTCTCGTTGCATATTTCATCCACGGTGTTCAGTGTCTCCCTTGGGTTCAGAACTAAAGACAATCGACAAGAATCTTCAACTTAAAAGATGTCAAACCCGTTGGAAGGTTTCCCGGAGAAGAAAGTTGTCTACTGGACCCGTATGCGCATCAGCACGGTTGCGTTGACAGTGCTTGGATGCATGGTGCAAACAGCTTCGTACTCCCTATTAGCTCCTTTCTACCCCAGTGTCGCCCGGAGTAAGGGCAACGATGCGACTCAAATTGGAATTGTGTTCTCGGTCTATGCATTCGTAGGATTCGTCAGTAGTCCTTTCATCGGGAAAATGGTGAGTTCGTTTAAATGATTCACATTTGATCAGTTCGGGAATATCCGGGAGTATTTTTTATGAAATCCGACAAGCTTGCAAGGGACACTGTTCGAGACTGATCGTGCTCCCCGAACAAGCCCTGACGTTAACTTCAGCGATCGAATCGTGGGGGCAAAGACACTTTAGAATCCTCTCAATTTCAATTTTGTCGCTATCAACCGTCCCTACTAGTTCCGGATCACGATACAGTGATCGAGATTACCGGTCTAGTAATCCAGAGTTCATTTGACCGAAGACTAGTGATATCTCACTTTACAAGGAAATATTGAGCATCTCGGAAGAGCGGCATCTTAGGAATACCCTGTCCTTGAATTCTCAAGGCCACATGTCGGAAAGAACTGAGAGCATCGTAAAAAAGTCCTTAAGAAGGCCCCATTTGGCAATAGTGCAGCGGCAACAGAAACTTCCTGAAACGAATGATAGCGCTCTAGATGCGATCGTGAGGTAACGATCGAAACACATTCATTATTTATTTTGAGGGCTCTTCAAAGTTTCATCTATTGGGGCAGTGATATCAGGATGAGGTAAACAACTCCGAAAACAATGTTGACACCAATGAGACACACCATAGCATAGAGTATGGAGCTATCAACGCCAGGGCAGGTTGAAAAGTATACACAGCAGCGGTCTTTCGGTCTTGTTTGTGACAACAATTCGCCTTGGAAAATCATGAATACTGACGGAGTTCAAGGGCGGCTATCGCGCGGCAGATGCCGCATCGTTGTTCAGCAGTCTCCATGTGTCAGTGACGTTGTACTGCTTTCATGAATGTCGAAACGGAAATAGTTGTAGAATTCTGACTGATGGAGCAACATCGGTTTTTGATGTTGGTAGACCGCGTCCTGCTCCGGAAGACGGAGGTGGGGAAGAACTCACTCCATTGATCTCGAAGGAGCGATTTTTCCCGATGGGGAACACTCCAAAGTAGAGAGCGAAAAACCAAGACTATCACTCGTGTTCGTATGACAACGAAAGTGATTATCGGAGGAGGACTCGAATAAACTATTTGGGAAAAGAAGGGGATCTTCAATCTTTTACGTCCATGTGTTATTTCCCAGAGTTCTCCGCTTCGTTCGGTTCGGTCGAAAGCGAATTCATCGTACATGGTTTTTGGTCAGGAAAGACAAAAGACTCCGTCAGTTAGAGATCTCAAGAGGGAAAATTCGATGACTTTCCCTGTATTTTGTAGCGGACGGCACATTAGGGAGCCGCCTCCTCCTGATTCCATAGCTGACATAGCGCAAAGCTTCCAATTTGAGCCGAACGCCGGAAATCGTTTATCCAGCTATGACACTGGGCACTGGGCAACGAGCAGATCCATGAACTACCCCATCATGAGAGATCAAATCTTGAATTCCATGTTAGCAATTCGATATGTTCCATTCAAGTACAATTTCTCATGAAGGCACGACAATTTCCCGATCGCGCTATCAGAAGCAGTTTCAACTGGAAAAGAATCGATTGGAAGATCGTTTAGAAATGGGTGAATTCACCACTCAGGAACTGTCATCATCTTGCAGCTTACATCCGGAATCACCCCCAAGACAGCCATGATGCTTGGCCTCGCCATCGACGGCCTATTCTTGACGCTAATGGCTTTTCTCACAATGATAGAATCCTCGATGGGATTCTTTGTCGCATCTCTCGTCATACGCTTTGTGGAGGCCGTGGGATTTTCAATGTGCCTCACAAGTTATTACACCCTCGTTTCCGCACAATTTCCTGACAAGGTGGAAATCATGGTGGTAAGTAAGTTTTCCCGTCGACTATCAGGTCCCGAAGCTCAGTTGAAATAATAAAAACTTGATAGCTCCAATGTATATTTTCAGCCGCTGATAGAGACAGTTTTCGGATTCGGAATCATGGTCGGGCCTGCCGCAGGAGGTATTCTCTATGGGGTGAGTACTCTGCTTGAAAAGCAAAGAGATTGTTTCTCGTGTAGACTCTGACGTCCGCATTATTGTCGTTGTTCGTGTTGTTTCTGGTATCGCTTGTGTAGTAGCGAAAGAGTTTATCGCGGCACTTGAGTCATTGACGAACGATGTCATGGACATATTGTTTGGTGACTACTATCCTCCCGCTCAAGGTCTTGCAAGCTTCCATCTGGTGTTCAACTGAGAGTTTTCTAAACTCATCCAATATCCATTAACTCGAGAGCATGCGATTCAGAGAAGGAAGCAAAAAGAATTATCGACAAGGAAACGTGATTCTATTTCTTGCCATTTCAGATAGGAGGCTATCGCCTTCCGTTCTTGGTGTTTGGGACTTGTAGTTTGGTTTTTGCATCCTTGACATTCATCCTGCTGCCAGACGAAAACGAACCGAAAATCGTTTTCGACGACGCTCTTGAAGAGAAGGAGCCAGCAAAGTTGAAAATGACCAGTCTCCTGAAGGATCATCGCGTTGTATTCGACCTGATTGCTGTGATAGTTTGCTGTCTCATAATAGGATTCAACGCATCGACGCTGGCTTTGTGGATAGAACAATTCAATCCATCAATTTCGATGAGCTCGTTGATCTTCCTCACTTACGGCATTGTGTACGGCACATCGAGTTTTATCAACGGAGTCATATCAAACCGATTGGTAAATATCATAGAGGCAAATCAGGAAGAATGGCCGAACATGGATATTCTATGTTCTGCGTAGCGTGACTTGTGCTGGAGGCGAAGGAATTCAATTCTTGTCGAATGATTTCAGGAGGACTGCAGGATTCTGGTGTTGATAGGAGGTGTGATTTTCTGCACCGGGATCTCTCTGTTGGGTCCGCTGCCGTTCTTCCCCATCCAACCGTGAGTTGAAAGAACTGTCTCCGTGTCATAAGGGAGAATGATTGTTGATTACACTGTCACTGATTTTCTTTACCAAAACTCGCAGGACACCCTGGCTGATAATCTGCGGCCAAGTTCTGATGGGAATCGGCAATGGCGCCATCTACAACTTGAGCTACGTACATGCTCTGAAATACGTGATGTTAATATCGCCTTTGCGGAGACATCTTCTAAATTGATTTCCTGGTTCGATTGAGTGCTCCGCTCCATGAGTGGACAGGACTTTCTGCGAGACGAATTCATTGACCGAAAATTTCTCCTCCTCAGAACTCGGATGAATTATACCCCCGGGCCGACAACATATGCTCTTGTTGCTTGTCTGTTCTCAACTGGATTTTTCTTTGGGGCCTTCATGGGTCCCATTCTTGGTGGAGTCCTGTTCGACATCGTCGGATACCGGTGGGCGAGTCTTATCGTTCTCCTGCTCATTATCATTCCTGTAAGTGTGGTTTCTTCTAACGAATTGAACGAGCATCTGGCTTGAAGCGCTTCGAGGCTAACCCAGGAAAACTGATTGCATGACGAAAATAGAATTCTTATGAGATTTTTTATAAATATTTCAGATGCTCCCCATGTATCCTTTGGTGATACGAGATCATATTCGAAAGGTCCTACAGAGCACTCAAGATCCTACGGCTTGAGGCGACTCAAGTCGTCTCTCACAGCTTTGTGAGATTGTAAAAATGTATATAACACTATTCTATAAAAAGTTAGGCTTATCAAATTGTTCCAATGTTTGGCGAATACACGGTACTCTGACGAGTTCCAAAACTTACAACATTGTCGCCTTCGAAAAATCATCTTTGAGTCTCGTTAGTTTCTGCGGGGTTTTTGTTGAGTCGGGAGTGGGGGAAAGCCCTCCCGTGGACTTTGTTTTCCGAAACGATTTCGAGGATATGCATGAAAATATACTTCAAAAGCAGCTGAAAACCTATGCACTGAAAACCGGAGAACTTGTCGCAGCGATGAGAGCCATTTCTGAAGATAAAACTTCATCTGAGGTTTCCGGGCCAGACCACATAACGATACCGAGCCGGATGCGGGGTTCGAAAGTGCAAACTGTGCTCCGTTATCCTCGACTGCCAGGAAACTTCCAGCAGCGAAGTTTCAGACAAATTTTTTTCAGACCATCTGACTTCTTCCAAGGTCTTGCGTTCTTCCGAAGCGAGCTGAGTCGTGTCTTGTGTTCCCAACCGAAAAAAAATACGTTCAGTTGCCAACAGTGAGGCCTTACAAACCGACATTCCCTCTTTACGACGGCATCACTGCGATACACACCTTGATATCTTCATGTGTCATCTAAATTCTCATAAAATTTTATCACGGTCCACGCGTTAATAGTCGCCAATGGTGATCTTTTCAACAGTGCTCTCAAACAAGAGCTCTCAACAGTACTCTCAAAAGTTGTATGTCTCTGAGATGACTGTGTTTTTTCGCTAAATCGTCGAGTACCGGAGCATGAAGGCAACGGGGGCGATCATGTCGAGAACTCACCGGAGTGATGCAGGAAACGGGAGCTCATCGATTTCAGGCAGCGAAGTCCTCGCTCACACTGTTCTCTCAGTTTCATGACAGCGCTTTCTCACAGTGCCGCCGTCATTTCACCCCCTTTCCTGTGGATGTGACGTCAAATCCTATGAAACTCGGTGCATAAAGGAAACAGCATGATAATTCTCGCGAGTAACTTCTAGAGATCCGCAAGCTCGTGAGGTTGGCTGAGCACCTTTCTTACTCTCTCACCGGTGTTTCTGCTCGACTCTGTTTCCCCGCGAGCGAATTTCACGTGAAAACCGCGAAGGGCTACCATGGAAGTATCTTGTCCCGAGAAGAGAACCGTGAGCTTCACCCGTATCCGCGTCATCACGGTGGGACTGACAGCCCTTGGATTGATTACGGAAGTGGCTTCGTACTCTATATTGACGCCGTTCTATCCCAGCGTCGCCAGGAGCAAGGGAAACAGCGCAACTCAGATCGGAATCGTGCTATCAGTTTCTTCGCTCGTAGGATTCGTCAGTAGTCCATTGATCGGGAAAATGGTGGGTTCTCTTCGAGCGTTCCAAACCCATAGAAGTAGTAAATTGAGAGCTTTGGAACGTCATGGTCGAAGGAGAATGCGTTGAATTTCGAAAGCTCAATATTGAAATTCTCAGAATGCATCCCAATCGAGCCTTCGAGAGCAGTGGCCGTCCGAGGTCACTATTGATTTTCCCACGGCGGGCAATATGTGGCCATCTTATGTATTATTCGTTACTCCTGCTTCACACTTTCTTGACTCCGAATGCGGCTCGAGGGAGTCTGGATACAGCGGACTCCCTCGAAGCGGTCCGACCCGATTAGAACCAACTGATCAGAGTCTACTTCGTGAAGATGATTCGCGAGACATGAATTCAGAGGGGGGCTTTGGGTCAACTGTCCATGAGAACGCGCACAGAACGTCGTAATCAGCTTTTGAGGATGCTCCCGATGTCGAGAAACTCGCGGTCTGTACACTGCGAGTTGAAGAAGTCTTCTGCCTCCGGGCGCAGAACCCCCTGTCAAACGATAACTAGAGATTACTGATGACTTCTATAGATAGTCAAGGAAGTAGTCGACAATAATTGTTCGATTGGCGGATGCCCGCGAGTCCAGAGGCCTAAATTAGCACGTGATCGCAAAGTCCAGTCTTGGAATGAAAATGAGGAGAAGAGTTTCTTCCTGCATTCGCTGATGGCAGATCCACTTGAATTGGCCCACGCGTTTTTTTTAGTTACGGAACGAGGTACCTCTATGAAAATGTGTCTTTGAGAAATATGTATTCATGAAACAAGTGTCTATCAGTTTATTGAAATTCATAATTATAATTTATATACCCTAAACTCGCGCGTATGACGAACCCCAGAAATGGGAAAATGACTTCGCGTATGACGAACCTTCCGCAAGAAGATCCTCGCGTATGAAGAACCTCGCTTATGAAGAACTCTATTTTAATATGGAGAGTTCGTTATACGCGAGGTTCTTCATACGCGAGGTTCTTCTTCCGTGAGGTTCTTGATACGCAAGGTTCTTCTTACGCACCGTTCTTATTACGCGCGAGTTTAGGGTACATATATTGACTGAATTTTTATGGAACAAATCTTATTTGGCAGCTCTCGTCGAGAATAACCCCTAAAAGAGGGGTGCTGCTGGGCTTGATCATCGACGGTGCATTCCTAATATTCATGGCATTCGTCGCCATCATCGAGGCCCCCTTGGGATTCTTTGTTGCATCGCTTCTCATACGATTTGTGGGATCCATAGGGATTTCCATGTGCTTCACGGGTTATTACACCCTGATATCTGTAACGTTTGCCGATAACTTGGAATTCGTAGTAGTAAGTGAGGCCCTTCTTGAGTGTGAGACTTTTGGGATTCCTGAAAAGCATCAAAACTCCCCTACTGCGCGCGCTTTTTCAGCCGTTCATGGAGACAGTTTTTGGACTCGGGGCCATGATTGGCCCAGCTGCCGGAGATCTCTTATACGATGTGAGTAGTCCTATCATCAGATAAGAAAGCGTCTACCTGGTAAAAGTCACCGTTTTCATTAGTCTTGTTGTTCGTATCGCCATTTATACAGCCGCAAAGGGAACAAGGAGTACAATTGCGACATTTGAGATTTTGAAATATGAAACCACTAACGTTCTGTAGACTGAGTCGTTTGGTGTCNGTTGAATTTCGAAAGCTCAATATTGAAATTCTCAGAATGCATCCCAATCGAGCCTTCGAGAGCAGTGGCCGTCCGAGGTCACTATTGATTTTCCCACGGCGGGCAATATGTGGCCATCTTATGTATTATTCGTTACTCCTGCTTCACACTTTCTTGACTCCGAATGCGGCTCGAGGGAGTCTGGATACAGCGGACTCCCTCGAAGCGGTCCGACCCGATTAGAACCAACTGATCAGAGTCTACTTCGTGAAGATGATTCGCGAGACATGAATTCAGAGGGGGGCTTTGGGTCAACTGTCCATGAGAACGCGCACAGAACGTCGTAATCAGCTTTTGAGGATGCTCCCGATGTCGAGAAACTCGCGGTCTGTACACTGCGAGTTGAAGAAGTCTTCTGCCTCCGGGCGCAGAACCCCCTGTCAAACGATAACTAGAGATTACTGATGACTTCTATAGATAGTCAAGGAAGTAGTCGACAATAATTGTTCGATTGGCGGATGCCCGCGAGTCCAGAGGCCTAAATTAGCACGTGATCGCAAAGTCCAGTCTTGGAATGAAAATGAGGAGAAGAGTTTCTTCCTGCATTCGCTGATGGCAGATCCACTTGAATTGGCCCACGCGTTTTTTTTAGTTACGGAACGAGGTACCTCTATGAAAATGTGTCTTTGAGAAATATGTATTCATGAAACAAGTGTCTATCAGTTTATTGAAATTCATAATTATAATTTATATACCCTAAACTCGCGCGTATGACGAACCCCAGAAATGGGAAAATGACTTCGCGTATGACGAACCTTCCGCAAGAAGATCCTCGCGTATGAAGAACCTCGCTTATGAAGAACTCTATTTTAATATGGAGAGTTCGTTATACGCGAGGTTCTTCATACGCGAGGTTCTTCTTCCGTGAGGTTCTTGATACGCAAGGTTCTTCTTACGCACCGTTCTTATTACGCGCGAGTTTAGGGTACATATATTGACTGAATTTTTATGGAACAAATCTTATTTGGCAGCTCTCGTCGAGAATAACCCCTAAAAGAGGGGTGCTGCTGGGCTTGATCATCGACGGTGCATTCCTAATATTCATGGCATTCGTCGCCATCATCGAGGCCCCCTTGGGATTCTTTGTTGCATCGCTTCTCATACGATTTGTGGGATCCATAGGGATTTCCATGTGCTTCACGGGTTATTACACCCTGATATCTGTAACGTTTGCCGATAACTTGGAATTCGTAGTAGTAAGTGAGGCCCTTCTTGAGTGTGAGACTTTTGGGATTCCTGAAAAGCATCAAAACTCCCCTACTGCGCGCGCTTTTTCAGCCGTTCATGGAGACAGTTTTTGGACTCGGGGCCATGATTGGCCCAGCTGCCGGAGATCTCTTATACGACGTGAGTAGTCCTATCATCAGATAAGAAAGCGTCTACCTGGTAAAAGTCACCGTTTTCATTAGTCTTGTTGTTCGTATCGCCATTTATACAGCCGCAAAGGGAACAAGGAGTACAATTGCGACATTTGAGATTTTGAAATATGAAACCACTAACGTTCTGTAGACTGAGTCGTTTGGTGTCTTGGTTCTTCACGCCCCTGCATCCAAAGTATGATTGCGAGTTTTGTGAGGGAATCGTGAGAGAATAGTAATGCAAATATCGACACTCCAGCTGTGAGGCTTTCGTCTGCCATTCTTCGTGTTCGGAGGTTGCAGTCTCGTCTTTGCATTCTTGACCTACGTGCTGCTACCGGATGAGAAAAGTTCGGGGATACATTTGGATGATGCTCCTGTTGAGGAGAAGCTACCCAAGCTGAAAATGAGCGATCTCCTGAGAGATCATCGTGTTGTATTCAACCTGATCGCTGTCATATCTTGCTACCTTGTAATCGGATTCAATAGCTCCACGCTGGCGTTGTGGATCGAACAGTTCAATCTTTCAATATCCATGAGTTCGCTGATTTTCCTCACTCACGGAATCGTCTACAGCATTTCAAACGTCATAAACGGCTTCCTATCAAAGAGACTCGTAATTATCTGGGTATAAGTTGGAAGCTCTAACTGGAAAACCATCTGGGAGTCTATTTTTTAGATCTGAGCAATTTTTTGGCGAATTTTAGGAGGACTGCAGACTCCTAGTTTTAATCGGAGGATTGGTTTTCTGCATCGGAATCTCTTGTTTGGGGCCTTTGCCGTTCCTCCCAATAGAACCGTGAGTACTTATTGTGGGGTACACAACTTCTAACATACTACTGTCGCACTCAAACCTGATAATTCAGATGATCAAGAGTTTCAGATTCCCAAAAAATCTCTGTCTTATGCCACGAGAGAGGGCAGTCCCAGTCGCTACATCTGAATTTGAAGATATTTTTCAAAACTTTAGGACACCTTGGCTGACAGTTCTCAGCCAATTCCTGATGGGCATCGGCAACGCCGCTCTCTACGGCGTAATCTGCATTCACTCTCTGAAATACGTGACGCAAGTACCTATTATGATAGCCAAAGATGCCATATGACCGGACATTTTTCCGAAAATCGGACATCACTCGGACGGAAAAACCAGAATCGAAAACGGGACATGATTTGCACCGCGTAGAATCATCGGTCAGAGTGATGCTCACTAAAAATTCTCATATCGCGTATAATTCGTTCTGGACCCGGCCGCGTTTCTTCTGTGATGCCCAGGGACTCCGGCAACTTGCTCACTCACTACACAATACACAACCTGTCCAAAAGTTTCAACTTTTCGCGAATCGTCAACGTGGTCTCCCGCCACTTCTATCCATGCAGCGGGGAGTCAGCAGAAGCATGCCGCTTCACCGGCATCGAACGGAACATGATCCGTCAGCAGAACGAATATCACTCTTGATCGGGTTTCCCGGTTGCTGAGTTACAGGACCTTCTACGGCGATCTTCCCCACGCAGCTGCACACCAACAGTCTCATTCATAAGTGCTGCACCACGAGGTGTCTCGCTTCACGTAACCACCGAGACGTGATATTTCGCATGCTGACTCGGAGAAGCATTTTTGAAGAGCGCAAATCAGCGGAGCCGCGAATAACCAATCGCGAATGATCAAGGTTCTACTGCATATATAAGTATGCAGCGATCTCCGTCCATCGAAAAACAGCCATTTCTTTCTCCGTGAGGCAACTCCGAATATACAACTTCAAGTCGGAGTCCATACCCGTTTGTTTGGCTGAAAAAATATCTAAAAAGCATCACATTGGGTATTTCCCCATGCTCAGGGCAGCGTTCCTCTCAAACGAACGACGGCACTGAACGATGCTCCAGGAAATAGATGATAAGATGGTGGGAAACCTTCCAGTCCACTGGACCGGAAGGACTGATGTGAGTCCAGCGATGGCCAATTTTTTCGACCTAATGAGACGGCAACTACATCTTGGTGGATCTCACGGACCGGTAGCCCCATCTCGGTAGATCTCACGGCTCTTTCTGTTCCCTCACTCGTTTTATTCATCTCGGCGTCGCTGTTATGCTCAGGTCAATCAAAGGGTTGTTCCCCGTTTTCAGACAGCAATATGTTCGTTTTTGTGAAAGTGTGGGAGCACATTCGCTTCCAAACTGCTGTTTCTACTTCGTCAAAATGGCATTCAGAACGAATATACAGAATTTTTCGCCAAGCTTTCATTGGGCTGAAGAGTTTAGAGGTTTCATTCGACCAAGATGAAACAATAGTTCGTCTGAAAATCGCGAGAATTCAGTCGCGGACTATAAAATACTTCGCTCCGGACCGGCTTTGGTCCGAACTTTCTTCTGTATGCCTCAATCAGTAACAAGTCAGAATTCCAGAGGTAGCCTCCTTGTAAACGCGCTGACACTTCTGGAACGGAACGGTTTGGCTTTCGTTTCGATAAGTATTTCAGGGCGGGTTCGACTTGATCGGACGCTTCTCTCACCCTTGACCGGTTTCCCCGAGATCCCCAGAGCCGGACAAAGCGGCCGAACAAGGACTTATCCGGTCATATGGCATCCCTAATAATAACATTATATATGTATATATATGACTTGGGAACTAGGTCCAGGCTCTCTTGATCGCTGAAGACACTGGTGAAGGGATCATCCCCGCAGATCTCGAATGGATTATGCTTCCGAGGCGACCACTTACGCCTTGGTTGCCTGTTTGCTGATAGCTTCGTTCTACTTCGGAACGCTCATGGGATCCGTTGTGGGTGGTGTTCTCTTCGACACGATCGGATACCGATGGTCTACTTTGATCTTCCTCCTGAGCGCTGCTATTCTCGTAAGCGGACCTATTCGATATCTAGACTCAATAATCCCAGAGAAATCGTTGAAACGAGTTTCCAAAGCACTATAAGATACAGTAAAGAATTTCCACGGACGATTTTTCAACGTTTCAGCTGCTCCCCATGTACCTATCAGTGCTGCGAGATCGTGCTCGAAATGTTCTACAAAGCACTCGAGATCCTGTAATCTGAAGGAATTCTCCTCGGCCAGACCAACTTCGCCATATTCGTGTATGTGAATCGAGACACCTCCGTTCAAAATGAGTCTAAGTGAATTCATTCAACTTTTGATAGATATAGGGCACTTCATCGAGCTTGCTCAAAGTTCACATCATCTTCCAGAGGTACTTTCTCAGAAGCCCAGATTATTATTGTTGTTGTGAAGAGTTTCGTAATTCCACGTTGAGCATTGTTGCTCGATCTAGTGATCTGCCGGGCTTGGCGCCAGCTCGTAATTGCAAATGGCGATTTCACGCCATTTGAGGATATCGTTCGATACATTATTAGGAGAGAATGAGATAGAAGTTTGGGGAGTAAGGATTTCTAAGATAGTAATACCCCGGGAATAGAGTTTCAAGGGCAACGACGTTTCACTGTCAGGGAGCCAGAGCCTTTACTTGGAATAAGTTCCCGGTGGAGCTCACCGCAACTTCCTTTGGATTTTCCAGGAACAAACGAACGGAGCTATGGCTCGTTGAGCAAATTCCAAAAGCAGCCCAACGACTGCTTGCACTCCTCATGACTTGCAGTCATCAAGGCAGGCTAGCTCACGGCTTGGCAGAGGCTCTCAGTCGGTGGGACGTGACATCTTTCACATTTCCGGTGGTTCGCGGAGAGATTTGGATCGACTCGAAATCAGGGTGGTCTTGAATCGATACATTCTTCGGCAAACTTCTGGACGTTTCCCATCATCTCTGTGCGCCTCTTGAAATCATACATGAATACAGTTCTTGCGAGCTATGCGATGAACGAAACTTGTCCGATCGTGAGTCTTTCTTATTTGTTCGTATTCTGTCAGTCCCGTTTGCACAACGTTCGGAAGGGTTTAAGCGTCGTAAATCGCATTCGCTATCAGTGATCTCGGCTTCATGATAGTTCTACAGTCGGAGCTGCTTGTAAGGAACACTTCAGGAAAGTAAAAAAAAAAGAGTATCCTAGTGTCTCTTATATGATTTCCGCAAAATTGACGCTACCGATATCGCAACTCATCTGGATGCACTTGACTGGCCCTCCCTTTTCAGTGGTTGTTACGATGTTTTACTCCATGTATCTCGAATTCGTCGGATGCTGCAGATACTTGTTAGAAAGATTCACCCCTCTGCTCAACCGTACCGCAGTCAACATCGCCAAAATCCAAGAACACATCATTACTTTGAAGACTCTAAATTACACCCCAGGCTCCCCGCAGTATGCTAGCCTGTCTAAGAAACTCGCAGGAGCAACACGCAGAAATCGCATCCTAACAGAGAGATCTCTCAAGGGCCGAAAAGCTTCTCTAGGTATGCGGACCTAAGAATAGGGAGGCAATCCGCTGTCTCCACTCTGAGGCAACTTATGCTCCTCCGACAGAGATTCGACCTCCTCGCTTCTCATTTCGCATCTGTGTTCCTCAATAACGCAACGTACACCGACCCTCCACGGACGAACGCAACCAATCATTTTACGGATTCCCCACTTCGTTTCGTAGAGCATGAGGTCTTCAGGCCTCTATTCAGCCTCAAGAATTCATCAAACAATACACCAAACTGCACCTCGCAAACAACGCACGTGAAATGACCTACATTGCCCATAACGGACAGAGCACAATCGACCTAGTGTTCGTGACAGATGACCTCCTCCACCTGTCAGAACTGAAAATTCACCCAACGGTTGAAAGAAAGCACCAGCGGGTAACCATCAACATCCCCATGCAAACGTGCCAAACAACGTTCAGAGGTCGTCGCCCGAAGCAACCCATCAGGAAAATCAGACAAACTACACTTGCGAGCCGAATGCCCGATGTGAGACAGCTAGCGGAAGACACCGCCGGTGAAGCATACACACAGTTCCTCAAGCTTGTAGAGGAATCCGCCGTCACGAGCTACGGCAGTCGCCGGAAGAAGAACAAACCCTGGTACGACAGGGAATGCCGCGAGCTCAAGAACCTCGCAATCGCAAACATCGGAACCCACGCGTACAAGAACATACGCAGGGAATACAAATCCGTGAGAGACAGGAAGCGGATCGCGTATGAACTGAAAGAGTTCGAACGTAAAGTCAGATTGAGTCGAACGAAGCCGTGGCTGATACTCCCAAGGAAGANGCCAATTCCTGATGGGCATCGGCAACGCCGCTCTCTACGGCGTAATCTGCATTCACTCTCTGAAATACGTGACGCAAGTACCTATTATGATAGCCAAAGATGCCATATGACCGGACATTTTTCCGAAAATCGGACATCACTCGGACGGAAAAACCAGAATCGAAAACGGGACATGATTTGCACCGCGTAGAATCATCGGTCAGAGTGATGCTCACTAAAAATTCTCATATCGCGTATAATTCGTTCTGGACCCGGCCGCGTTTCTTCTGTGATGCCCAGGGACTCCGGCAACTTGCTCACTCACTACACAATACACAACCTGTCCAAAAGTTTCAACTTTTCGCGAATCGTCAACGTGGTCTCCCGCCACTTCTATCCATGCAGCGGGGAGTCAGCAGAAGCATGCCGCTTCACCGGCATCGAACGGAACATGATCCGTCAGCAGAACGAATATCACTCTTGATCGGGTTTCCCGGTTGCTGAGTTACAGGACCTTCTACGGCGATCTTCCCCACGCAGCTGCACACCAACAGTCTCATTCATAAGTGCTGCACCACGAGGTGTCTCGCTTCACGTAACCACCGAGACGTGATATTTCGCATGCTGACTCGGAGAAGCATTTTTGAAGAGCGCAAATCAGCGGAGCCGCGAATAACCAATCGCGAATGATCAAGGTTCTACTGCATATATAAGTATGCAGCGATCTCCGTCCATCGAAAAACAGCCATTTCTTTCTCCGTGAGGCAACTCCGAATATACAACTTCAAGTCGGAGTCCATACCCGTTTGTTTGGCTGAAAAAATATCTAAAAAGCATCACATTGGGTATTTCCCCATGCTCAGGGCAGCGTTCCTCTCAAACGAACGACGGCACTGAACGATGCTCCAGGAAATAGATGATAAGATGGTGGGAAACCTTCCAGTCCACTGGACCGGAAGGACTGATGTGAGTCCAGCGATGGCCAATTTTTTCGACCTAATGAGACGGCAACTACATCTTGGTGGATCTCACGGACCGGTAGCCCCATCTCGGTAGATCTCACGGCTCTTTCTGTTCCCTCACTCGTTTTATTCATCTCGGCGTCGCTGTTATGCTCAGGTCAATCAAAGGGTTGTTCCCCGTTTTCAGACAGCAATATGTTCGTTTTTGTGAAAGTGTGGGAGCACATTCGCTTCCAAACTGCTGTTTCTACTTCGTCAAAATGGCATTCAGAACGAATATACAGAATTTTTCGCCAAGCTTTCATTGGGCTGAAGAGTTTAGAGGTTTCATTCGACCAAGATGAAACAATAGTTCGTCTGAAAATCGCGAGAATTCAGTCGCGGACTATAAAATACTTCGCTCCGGACCGGCTTTGGTCCGAACTTTCTTCTGTATGCCTCAATCAGTAACAAGTCAGAATTCCAGAGGTAGCCTCCTTGTAAACGCGCTGACACTTCTGGAACGGAACGGTTTGGCTTTCGTTTCGATAAGTATTTCAGGGCGGGTTCGACTTGATCGGACGCTTCTCTCACCCTTGACCGGTTTCCCCGAGATCCCCAGAGCCGGACAAAGCGGCCGAACAAGGACTTATCCGGTCATATGGCATCCCTAATAATAACATTATATATGTATATATATGACTTGGGAACTAGGTCCAGGCTCTCTTGATCGCTGAAGACACTGGTGAAGGGATCATCCCCGCAGATCTCGAATGGATTATGCTTCCGAGGCGACCACTTACGCCTTGGTTGCCTGTTTGCTGATAGCTTCGTTCTACTTCGGAACGCTCATGGGATCCGTTGTGGGTGGTGTTCTCTTCGACACGATCGGATACCGATGGTCTACTTTGATCTTCCTCCTGAGCGCTGCTATTCTCGTAAGCGGACCTATTCGATATCTAGACTCAATAATCCCAGAGAAATCGTTGAAACGAGTTTCCAAAGCACTATAAGATACAGTAAAGAATTTCCACGGACGATTTTTCAACGTTTCAGCTGCTCCCCATGTACCTATCAGTGCTGCGAGATCTTGCTCGAAATGTTCTACAAAGCACTCGAGATCCTGTAATCTGAAGGAATTCTCCTCGGCCAGACCAACTTCGCCATATTCGTGTATGTGAATCGAGACACCTCCGTTCAAAATGAGTCTAAGTGAATTCATTCAACTTTTGATAGATATAGGGCACTTCATCGAGCTTGCTCAAAGTTCACATCATCTTCCAGAGGTACTTTCTCAGAAGCCCAGATTATTATTGTTGTTGTGAAGAGTTTCGTAATTCCACGTTGAGCATTGTTGCTCGATCTAGTGATCTGCCGGGCTTGGCGCCAGCTCGTAATTGCAAATGGCGATTTCACGCCATTTGAGGATATCGTTCGATACATTATTAGGAGAGAATGAGATAGAAGTTTGGGGAGTAAGGATTTCTAAGATAGTAATACCCCGGGAATAGAGTTTCAAGGGCAACGACGTTTCACTGTCAGGGAGCCAGAGCCTTTACTTGGAATAAGTTCCCGGTGGAGCTCACCGCAACTTCCTTTGGATTTTCCAGGAACAAACGAACGGAGCTATGGCTCGTTGAGCAAATTCCAAAAGCAGCCCAACGACTGCTTGCACTCCTCATGACTTGCAGTCATCAAGGCAGGCTAGCTCACGGCTTGGCAGAGGCTCTCAGTCGGTGGGACGTGACATCTTTCACATTTCCGGTGGTTCGCGGAGAGATTTGGATCGACTCGAAATCAGGGTGGTCTTGAATCGATACATTCTTCGGCAAACTTCTGGACGTTTCCCATCATCTCTGTGCGCCTCTTGAAATCATACATGAATACAGTTCTTGCGAGCTATGCGATGAACGAAACTTGTCCGATCGTGAGTCTTTCTTATTTGTTCGTATTCTGTCAGTCCCGTTTGCACAACGTTCGGAAGGGTTTAAGCGTCGTAAATCGCATTCGCTATCAGTGATCTCGGCTTCATGATAGTTCTACAGTCGGAGCTGCTTGTAAGGAACACTTCAGGAAAGTAAAAAAAAAAAGAGTATCCTAGTGTCTCTTATATGATTTCCGCAAAATTGACGCTACCGATATCGCAACTCATCTGGATGCACTTGACTGGCCCTCCCTTTTCAGTGGTTGTTACGATGTTTTACTCCATGTATCTCGAATTCGTCGGATGCTGCAGATACTTGTTAGAAAGATTCACCCCTCTGCTCAACCGTACCGCAGTCAACATCGCCAAAATCCAAGAACACATCATTACTTTGAAGACTCTAAATTACACCCCAGGCTCCCCGCAGTATGCTAGCCTGTCTAAGAAACTCGCAGGAGCAACACGCAGAAATCGCATCCTAACAGAGAGATCTCTCAAGGGCCGAAAAGCTTCTCTAGGTATGCGGACCTAAGAATAGGGAGGCAATCCGCTGTCTCCACTCTGAGGCAACTTATGCTCCTCCGACAGAGATTCGACCTCCTCGCTTCTCATTTCGCATCTGTGTTCCTCAATAACGCAACGTACACCGACCCTCCACGGACGAACGCAACCAATCATTTTCCGGATTCCCCACTTCGTTTCGTAGAGCATGAGGTCTTCAGGTCTCTATTCAGCCTCAAGAATTCATCAAACAATACACCAGCCAAGCTCCCGCAATCCTTCTCCAAAAGATTCGCTCTCTTCCTTGCTGAACCTCTGACGGTATATAGTGTTCTCTCCTTCTTATGAGGCGTCGGTAGTCGCCGACTATTATCGTCAGAGCTTAGGTACACCCGCATTCCAGAAAGGAAAAAGGAGAGATCCTAAGAACTGTTGGGCCATCGCGCAAGGTTGCCTCGCAGCTAAAGTCTTCGAAAAAATCCTCAACTCTCACCCAGTTGCTCTATATGACTCAAGACTGGGCACTTTCAATCAACGCCAAGAAAAACTTCGACTGCATCTATATCGACCAGAAAAAGCATTCGACCGCATCCTCCCAAAGGCTCCTACTCAAACTATCCTCGCTCGGTGTCGAAAGACTGTCGTGGCTATCCGAGTTCTTGAATGGTTGATCCTACCAGGTGATGCTCGACTCAGCGTTTAGTCAGGATCACCTTGCACCATCCGGGATGCCACAAGATAGATGTTTATCTCCTATCCTGGAGACCACATCTCATTAAACACACTAAAACCCTGCAGAAGGTCCGAAATTATTTTTTCAAACGTCTGCGTTTCAGATATCCTGATACTGCTTTTCAACCGCCCCCTGATCTAACTACAATTTATGATTCCGCTGACGAAAGAATGTTAAGACACCTCTTCCTCCATGATTCTCTTGACCATTTCGTTGACACTGAGGGAAGAAGTCCCATAATAAAAGTTTCGATTCACCCCAAAACCCCATCTCACCTCACCACTGTATGCATTATGTTCGCGTGGAGGATGACCGGGCTTTTCATTATTGATGGGGCGCCTCTATACCTTATTATGCGCTATGACGTTTCCGTAAGAAATACTAACCCTTTGAAATAAAGGCGACGTTCAACTGGATTGGAATAAATCTGAAGAAATCTGATTGTGGGTCGTGAATGGAGTCCGTATCCAATGAATTTAATTCGGATACCAACAGTGCAGCCTTTAAAAAGTCACTCCTTGTTTTTGAAGCATCGCTGTAATAAGCACCTTGATATCTTCATGTGTCGTCTAAATTCTCATAAAATTTTATCACGGTCCACGCGTTAATACCTGCCAATGGTGAGCATTTCTATAGTGCCCTAAAACAACGGTCTCAAAACCAGTATATTTCTGAGATGACTGTTGCTCTTATCGAATCGTTGAGAACCGGAGCATGAGGATAACTAGGGCGATCCACGCGAACTACGACAATTCCACTGAAGCGATTCAGGAAGCTGGAGCTCATCGATTTCAGGCAGCGAAGTCCTCGCTCACACTGTTCTCTCAGTTTCATGATAGCGCTTTCTCACAATGGCGCCATCATCTCACCCCCTTTCCTGTGGATGTGGTGTCAAACACTATGAAACTCGGTGCGCAAAGGCAGAAACTCGATGAATCTCGCAGAGCTTCGCAAGCTTGTGAGGTACACTTTTTTTCGAACTTCTCACCAGTGTTTCCGCGAAACTCTGTTTCCCCGCCACCGAATTCCACGGTGAAAGCCGAGAAGGGCAGCGATGGAAGTATCTTTTCCCGAGAAGAGAACCATGAGCTTCACCCGTATCCGCGTCATCACGGTGGGACTTACAGCCCTTGGATTCATGTCAGAAGTGGCTTCGTACTCTATATTGACGCCGTTCTATCCCAGCGTCGCCAGGAGCAAGGGAAACAGCGCAACTCAGATCGGAATCGTGCTATCAGTTTCTTCGCTCGTAGGATTCGTCAGTAGTCCATTGATCGGGAAAATGGTGGGTTCTCTTCGAGAGTTCCAAACCCATAGAAGTAGTAAATTGAGAGCTTTGGAACGTCATGATCGGAAGACGATGTCGCAAATTCCAAAATCGGATTGGTCCGGGCTAATTACAACCGATTGAGCAAAGTCCACTTTATGAATATGAGAGAGAGAGAGGGAGAAAGAGAGCTTAGAGGGGGCTGTGCGTCAACTTTCCATAATCTTCTTTCGATAAGCTTTCGCGGCTACCTCAAGATTACGGATAATAGAGTGTGACTGCTAGTGATAGTTATAAGTATCGTCGACAATAATTGGTCGATTGGTGAGGAACTGCGGTTTTAACGTCTTTCAGTGGATTATGATTCATAATAATTATAAAATTATATTTTATTTCAAATTGACCTTACTAATGTGAAGCAAACATTACCTCAAAGCTGTCGTCCACGATAACCCCTAAGAGAGGGGTCTTGTTGGGTCTGATCATCGACGGTACATTCCTCATATTCATGGCATTTGTCGCGAATATCGAGGCCCCCTTGGGATTCTTTGTCGCATCGGTCCTCATCCGATTCGTGGAATCCATAGGGTTTTCCATGTGCATCACAAGTTATTACACCCTAATATCTGCGAAGTTTCCCGACAACTTGGAACTCTTAGTGGTAAGTGCTGCCATCTCGAGCGTGAGACTTTTGAGATTACTAAAGAACATTGAAACTTTCCTGAAATGCGCGTTTCTCCCAGCCGTTCATGGAGACAGTCTTTGGACTCGGAGCTATGATTGGCCCTGCTGCCGGAGATCTCTTATACGACGTGAGTTGTTCTCCCATCAGATGAGACAGCGTCTTCCTGGTAGATGTCACCGTTTTCATTGGTCTTGTCGTTTGTCTATTTATACAGCCGCAAAGCGAACAAGGAATTTAATTGCGCCACCAGAGCTTTTGGGATATGATACTGCCTACATTCGGTTGACTGAGTCATCTTCTTGTCTTGGTTCTTCATGTAGGGAAAACGCAAGAGCGATGGTTTTTGAGAATCAATGTCGAATAGAGAACGTTCATGTGAGAATGTTCGAGACGGAAGAGTAGTAACAGAGGAGTAAAACTATCCGGACGGCCGGTTGATGCGACGGTAGCCAGGAATAAAAAGAGTGAAGCTGAGATCAGACGTGAGCATTCCGTGACCAAGGAAGATTCTCCACATGCGCGCCCCACATCCAAAGTACGATCGCGAGTTTCGTGAGGGAATCGTGAGAGAGTACTAACCCAAATATCGACACTCCAGCTGGGAGGCTTTCGTCTGCCATTCTTCGTGTTCGGAGGTTGCAGTCTCGTCTTTGCATTCTTGACATACGTGCTGCTACCGGATGAGATAAGTTCGGGGTTACATTTGGATGATGCTCCTGTTGAGGAGAAGCTACCCAAGCTGAAAATGAGCTATCTCCTGAGAGATCATCGTATTGTATTCAACCTTATCGCTGTCCTATCTGGCTACCTCGTAACCGGATTCAACAGCTCCACGCTGGCGTTGTGGATCGAACAGTTCGATCTTTCAATATCCATGAGTTCGCTAATTTTCCTCACTCACGGAATCGTCTACAGCATTTCAAACGTCATAAACGGCTTCCTGTCAAAGAGACTCGTAAGTATTTAGGTATAGGATGGAAGATCCAACCGGAAAAATCGATGCACTCGAAGGAAGCCTTCATCTGGGAGTCTACTTTTCAGATCTGAGTGATTTTTTTTGTGAATTGTAGGAGGACTGTAGAATCCTAGTTCTAATAGAAGGATTGGTTTTCTGCATCGGAATCTCTTGTTTGGGGCCTTTGCCGTTCCTCCCAATAGAACCGTGAGTACTTTTTGTGGGCTACACAACTTCTAACATACTCCTGTCGCACTCAAACCTGATAAAACAGATGATCAAGAGTTTCAGATTCCCAAAAAATCTCTCTGTCTTATGCCACGAGAGAGGGCCTCCCAGTCGCTACATCTGAATTTGAAGTTATTTTTCAAAACTTCAGGACACCTTGGCTGACAGTTCTCAGCCAATTCCTGATGGGCATCGGCAACGCCGCTCTCTACGGCGTAATCTGCATTCACTCTCTGAAATACGTGACGCAAGTACCTATTATGATAGCCAGAGATGCCATATGACCGGACATGTTTTCCTCCGAAAATCGGACACAATACTACACGTCCCTGTCCGGCCATATGGCTTCTCTAATGTTGATACGATATATATACTTCGGGAACTTGCTTCAGGCTCTCTTGATCGAACGAGACATTGATGAAGGGATCGTCCCCGCAGATCTCGAATGGATCATGCTCCTGTAGCGACCACTTACGCTCTGGTTGCTTGTTTGCTCTCAACTTCCTTCTATTCCGGAACGTTCACGGGATCCGTTGTGGGTGGTGTTGTTTTCGACGTGGTCGGATACCGATGGGCCACGTTCATCATCCTCCTGAGCGCTGCTATACTCGTAAGCGGACCTTTTTGATATCTAGACTCAATAATCCCAGAGAAGTCGTTGAAACGAGTTTCCAAAGCACTATAATTTACACTGAAGAATTTCCACGGACGATTTTTCAACGTTTCAGCTGCTCCCCATATACCTATCAGTGCTGCGAGATCATGCTCGAAATGTTCTACAAAGCACTCGAGATCCTGTAATCTTAAAGAATTTTCGTCGGCCAGACCAACATCGCCATATTCGTGTATGTGGATAAGACACTTCCGTTCAAAATGAATCTAAGTAAATTCATTCAACATTTCATAAATATAGGGTAGTTCATCGAGTTGGTCCAAAATTCACATCATCATTGTCTGTCAGAAATACTTTCTCAAAAGCCGAGATTATTGTTGTTGTGAAGAGTTTCGTAATTTTTCGTTGAGCATTGTTGGTCGATCTTGTGATCTGCCGGGTTCGGCGCTAGCTCGTAATTGCATATTGCAATTTCCTGTCGATGTGCCTGAAATTGACATGAAATCTCTGTTTGTGGCCAATCCCCTTTGATCATAAATTACTTGAATTACCATCATTACTAGAATCGGATGAGGGGTGATCGAGCTTATCAGGATCGCGTCTTCTTACCTCTGTGAATTCGCCTTTCAGTCCGATGTACACAATTTTCGTTTTTTCGGCCCCAAAACTCTTAGGGAAGTGTAACGTCAAATGATGGATGCTCGCGAATTTCACAACTCTGGAAGGAAAAATTTGAATTCTTATCGTTTCGGTTCGCTGAATTCTCGGAGCGGATGATCGAAGTTGTGCACGGAACAATTCTCCTCTATTTTCCCTAATCTCTCACCTCGTAGGATATTCTAGGGTTCCGTCGGAGTCTTTATTCAGTTCAAACTCCTGGTCAGGCTCGACAGAGACATCGTCGAAAGACATGTTCGGTCTGTTTTTGTACATTCTCAACGATGATGGGTGGGTATCGCCTTCGCCTCCAACAATGATGATACCTTTGAGTTTGACGTTCCCGGTGAAAGGAATGGAGAATAACAACTCCTCATCACAATCGGACTCGACCACCTGTAGATGAGAACGTTCCGGATGCAATCTTGATTGTCGTTGTCAGTCATCTCCAACGCATATCGCAAGGAAAAATTATTTCGTTCGAAAATCTGATAAGATCAGATTGATCCGACTTCTAAAAAGGACGATCCACAATAAGGACGACTCCTCGAACTTTTTATTTTACTCACGATTTCATCACATAACTAAGAACATCAGAGGCCGACAGCCGCCGAGGGGTCAATCACGAGGCGGCGGTACATGTTCCTTTTTTCGGTTTCCTCTCCTTCTTCTTCTCCTTCACTACAATCCCCTTTGGAACTCGATAATACAGGAGCGCCATGAACGAGGGCAGCTTGAATAACTTTGGCTTCAAGTTCTTCAAATAATCCGGCAGTTGGTCTCGGACTATATCAACTGCGTCTTCCATCGTGAGATCTTCGAATGAGTCCTTGGGAACAGAAGTCTGCAGGATGATTTCTTCCCCCATTTTGACCGAGAGATATAGCCCAAAATCCTCATCTAGCTTTGGCCACTTCTGTTTGAACACTCCTTCGTTTCGCTCGAATTCATCGTATTTCACCTTGTCGACAAAGCCTTCCCATAGTTCGGATGCGAAATGAGGACAGAACGGAGCTAAAGTAATCAAGAGGTCGCCCAATCCTCGTTCGTACTGCGGTCCGAAGTGATTATTCCCTCCTTTCAAACCGCTTCGGAGAGCCTTTGTGAAGATTTGCATTTTCCTGAGGACCAAGTGATATTGATGGTCATGATCCATATGATAATTTATTTTGATGATATAGTCGTTCCTAGCATCCCGTATCATCTTCTCTTGCTCATCATCGAAGTTCTCTGCAGAGGACTCCCTCGACTTCCGGAAGGTGTCAACCGTCATCCACAACTTGGTTTGCCAACCGACGAAACCATCGAACATTGGACTTGGCCATTTGTACGGAGCTGTGGGCCCGAATCCTCCGAGAATAAACAACCGCGTTGTGTCGATACCATGTCTAGCAGTCAAATCTTGCGGGACGATGCCATTGTGTTTCGATTTCGACATTTTATCCCATCTGACAACGACTGGATCCCCGGTCGCTAGTTCCTTCGGTCGTTTCGGATCGCTCAGATCGACTTCACTCTTCGGAAGGTACTTCCCGGTCGACTTTACACTGAAGGTTTCATTCAGAACCATGCCCTGTACGATCATCCGTCTGAAGGGTTCCACGAAATCCTTGTTTCCGAGACCGAGCTCCTTGTACATGAAATACGCCATGAAACGAGCGTAGTACAGATGCATCACAGCGTGTTCTTCTCCTCCGATGTAGTAATCGACAGGCATCATCTTTTCGACGGTGGGAGCATCGGCAAGTTTTTCGCGATTTCGAGGATCAAGATATCGCAGGTAGTACCAGGAACTGTCGACAAACGTGTCCATCGTATCCGATTCCCTCTTGGCCGGGAGGCCGCATTTCGGGCAATCGGTGTTGAGCCATTCATCGGTTTCGGACAACTTGTGCCCTTCGGCTAGCACGGGTAGTTCAACAGGAAGGTCTTTCTCAGGAACTGCCACAGGACCGCAGGTTTCGCAATGAATGATGGGAATGGGAGTCCCCCAGTACCTCTGACGTGATATCAACCAATCTCGGAGCACTCTGCTGGAGTTGTGACCCCCGAAACCTTCGGTCTGAGCCTTGGTGAGGATTTTCCGACGAACTTCTTCGCGAGGCCCGTTGAAGTCGCCGGAATTCACAACGACGTCTCCATCCAGGACGGAATCGAAGTCTATGCTGTGCTTCTCGGCAAACTCAGTGTCTGTTTCGGAGTCGCAAGGAATACCCAGATAGCTCTGGGTAGATCTCGGAACATCAAACCCATTCGAATTCACAAAGACTGGCAGCCGTTTCCGGTTCAATGGATTGATGGCTTCAACTTTCTGAGTTTTGAGAATATTCGCAAGAATGTGATCATCCGAAACGACGATAAAAGCAGCCCCAGACAGTAGCTCGGCTCGGTCTGTCCACACCTCGATTTCATCTAACGGAGTTGTGAGATTCATTTTGAGTTTGAGGATGACGCCTTCGTTTTCATCGCCGAGCCAACCTTTCTGCCTGCCGATTATGTCATCCCAACCCTCCAGGTTATCGAGACCTTGGTACAAATCCTCTGTGTATTCAGTTGATTTGATAAACCACTGACTGAGCAATCTTTTCTCCACCAGTGCCCCCGAACGCCAACTTCTTCCTTCGGCGTCCACTTGTTCGTCAGCAATCGTCGTATTGTCCACTGGATCCCAATTCACCACGGCTTCTTTCCGATACAGAAGACCTTTCTCGAACAACCGAACGAACAGAAATTGAGTCCACCTATAGTACGACGGATCACAGGTGGAGATCTCACGATCCCAGTTGAAGCAGAAATTTAAATCCTGGAGCTGCTTTTTCATGCTCGCGATATTTTTCTGGGTCCATGCTCTGGGGTCCTCTCCTCTTTCTATGGCAGCGTTTTCCGCCGGGAGACCAAAACTGTCCCAGCCAATGGGATACAGTACGTTCTTTCCACGCATGCCATGATACCTTGCCAGCACATCACCTATAGTGTACACCCTTATGTGTCCCAAATGTAAGTTTCCAGACGGGTACGGGAACATTGCGAGCACATAGCTTTTGTCACCATTCGGATTCGATAAATCGTGAACTTTATCTTTCCAGAATGTTTCAAGATCGCGTTTCACATCCGGAGTGAAATTCGACGACCAAACACCGGCACGGCCGTGGAGAGTCCGCGCGAACCACAAGGGCTCGCGAGGATTGCTGAGAATCCTTCTAAACATTTATGTCGCTAGCGCTGAACACTTATTAGTACGGTTTCATCTCTGGGTCCAAGCTTTCAGTGGGGTACGTCGGTCAAGAGAATCAAGTCCACTTCGAGAACTATTTTCCTTTCAAAACACTGTGTATCCGACAATTCGCTGGTTTCGACAAATCTGCACAACATGAATGGATGCATTGCCCAGCGATTCCATCACAAAGCATTCACGACGTTCACAACAAATAAAATCACAACAGCTGAACAAGATGGGATTTCTTTTCTCTCCCGGTAGCGAGGAAGTGCATTTGCCACGGAGTCTTGAATCAAATTCAACCTCCGCTCTACTGAGAGAACCTCTCGCATTTGAAGATCTGTCCAATTCACTGGAAACTACAGTTTTCCTGCCAAAGAAAAATACTCTTGCCATTTCCACAACTTACTCTGCTGAAATCGAGTCTTTCATCCCACGGCTTGAACACGGTCTTGCCACTACCTTCCGTAGCTTCGTTCAAACACTGCACATTGTCAAGATCGATTTTTGTATACAAGGTATACTGAACTCCGAGCTCCGGGCCAACGTGAGCATCGTCGCCTCCGTGATCGTGATGCTGGTGAGCACAATGTCCGCCGTCCGACATTTCTGCCCGACGGTCAGGCTGACTTCAACTGATACCAAATTCAACAATTGAGAGTGTTCGAAATCACGCAATCGGTCTAGGTGGAACGGAGCAAGATGACGAGTAAAAAAAATTTGAAGACGACGTGTTGTGAGAGGGCGCTGTTATTCTCCGACAGCGAAACCAGTGGCTGGGCTACTGTTGTGGCTGCGGTGCTAGTTCTGCTGCAGGACTGTCTGGCCGGTGCACTCTGACGCTCGCCCGTTGCTTCGTGTACGGCGGCTCACTATAGAATTTGGACGGAAGTTCGGATCTGGAGTTTTCCATTGAAATTCTCCCTGGTCCGAACAATCAGGTGATTACTCTTGTCTTTTTCGGATAGCAGCCGGCGCCCTGCGCGGAGACATTTCCCCAATCAGGAAGCGACCGAGGGTATTTCCACGTGGAGTGAGATGTGCACCAGCTGGCGTACAAGGTGTCAATTCCATTCGAAGATGAATCGAAGACGATGCAAGTTAGGTGTCGTTCAGGCCACCGCAGATACTCTCGATCCTAGAGGTTGAGTTGAACGTTAAGATTAGAGGATGATGCAATATGTTTTTGATGGAAACCGGCACCTACGGTCTAAAGGCTGAACCTCTACGAAGTTTCCGATATCCTGCACCCCTGGCAGAGTTCCACGCAAACAGAAGGATCTGCACGACATTCATGATTGCGGGTGATTGTGTGACAACGTTCAGATACCAAAGAACTGTGATCTTGAGATTGCATGACGAAAGAGTGACGAATCAGCCAATGAAGCGCGAAATCGTTCCAGGAAACATGGCGACGGAAAGAAAAGGCACATTCAAGGTACAGGAGCTTCAGAGAATGGAGTTAGAAGTTCAGAAGATTTGGGAAGAGCAAAGAATTTTCGAAGAAGACGCCCCGGGTCCGAAAGATCCCAAACCACCGAAGTTTTTCGTCACATTCCCTTATCCTTACGCGAACGGGAGACTGCATTTGGGACACACTTTCACCCTTGGCAAATGTGAATTTGCCGTCGGCTATCAACGACTCCAGGTAAAGACCAACGACGTAACAACTTGAATTGGCGATGAAATCATCTCCTTGGAAATGTCAGAAGAGGACCTATTTCGATTCGCTTCAATTCCAGGGCAAGAAATGTCTCTACCCGTTCGGATTCCACTGTACCGGTATGCCAATCAAGGCCTGTGCCGATAAGCTGGCTCGAGAAATCGATCTTTTCGGAAACCCACCGATTTTCCCCGAGGACGAAAGCTACCATGTCGAAGACGAAGTACCGCAAGTGAGTCCACGCTGAACGAAACCACCCGGAATTTTCTTCCATGCCACGATTTCCAAAGGCATTGTGATGACAGAATCAGTCTCGAATTCGTGTCCCTATTTCACAGGTGAAATCTATCGAAGATCAGATGAAATCGAATGCAAAGGGAAAGAAAAGCAAGGCTGTGGCAAAAGCGGGTACCGCAAAATATCAATGGCAAATCATGAAGAGCATCGGGGTTCCGGAGAATGAGATCGCGAAATTCGCTGATGCCAAATATTGGTGGGTTTTTTCAACCTTGAGCTTGTGAATGCTTCGTGGGGTCTATGAACTCACCTCAATGATTTATTCTCCGGCCAGGCTTGATTATTTCCCTCCGGCGGTGCAGAGTGACCTGAAGAGGATGGGACTCCGCGTCGATTGGAGGCGATCGATGATTACGACCGATGCAAACCCGTACTACGACTCATTCGTCAGATGGCAGTTCATCAGGCTGAAAGAAAAGAATAGGATCAAATTCGGGAAAAGGTTCGTGGGGAAAAACTCACGCTGCGCGATTAACCAACTCCGGTTTCGTCGAACATCACATTCTTTGATAAACTTCTGGCTCTGTCGAGTTCTCTGAAACGCAGACGCTGACCAAACATGATTGACGTCCAGGTACACCATATTCTCGCCGCGCACGAATCAGCCGTGCATGGACCACGATCGTCAGAGCGGCGAAGGTGTTGGACCCCAAGAGTACACTTTGGTGAAAATGAAGGTCCAGAAGCCTTTCCCCGAATCTCTACGAGAACTCGAAGGTATTTCATCAGTCCAATCCACAAATCAATCAATCTTCTTCACATTCAAGGCCTGAGATTTTCATTCTATGGGGAAAATTTCCCATTTCAGGACGTGATGTATATTTCGTCGCTGCCACTTTGAGGCCCGAGACTATGTACGGACAAACGAATTGCTGGATCTCACCCGACATTGAGTACGTGGCCTATGAACTCCAGAATGGCGAAATCTTCATCTCAACTTATCGAGCCGCCTACAACTTGAGCTACCAAGGCTTCTTAAAGAACAACGGTCAGGTCCCCGTTTTGTTGTCAATTAAGGGGACTTGTCTCATGGGTGTTGCCCTGAGCGCACCTCTCACTTCCTACAAAACAATCTACACCTTGCCCATGCTCACCATCAAGGATGATAAGGGAACTGGCGTCGTTACCAGTGTACCCAGCGATTCTCCAGACGATTTCGCCGCGTTGAGAGATCTCAAAAACAAAGCTCCTCTACGAGAGAAATATGGAATCAAGGATGAAATGGTTCTTCCATTCGAACCAATTCCCATCATTGAGGTGCCTGGGTTCGGAAAGCTCTCGGCCGTCAAGGCCTGCGACGACTTGAAGATTCAGAGCCAAAACGATCGTGAGAAACTCGAAGAAGCCAAGGCTATGGTATGCAGTTTGTCCCAAGTACCTCTTGATATATTCTACCTCTAGATTGAGCCTCTGCTTCCGGAAGGGAATCTGAAGCCAAGCATTTTCTTAGGTTTATCTCAAAGGATTCTACGACGGCGTGCTCCAAGTTGGAGATCATAAGGGCGAGAAGATCCAAGACGTCAAGAAGGACATCCAAAATCTTCTGGTGGAAACCAAGCAAGCGGTGAACTATAAGGAACCTGAGAAGAAAGTAGTGGCGCGATCTGGCGAGGAGTGTGTTGTAGCCCTCTGTGATCAGTGGTATTTGGACTATGGTATGTCATTGTTTTAGTGTCGAATTCCGGTGCAATGAAAATGGTATTAATTTCCAACTCATTGGATTGGTATGTCTGAGCAAAACGCTTCAGGGTGGGTCATTAGTGAGTATTTCCGATCGCAGGCGATAAATCCTGGAAAGAACTCGCGAAGAAGAACCTCGACATGGTGGAGTGCTTCTCAGACGAAGTTCGCAAAAACTTCGAAGCTTCATTCGATTGGCTCCAGGAGCATGCTTGCTCGAGAACCTATGGACTGGGAACTAAACTTCCATGGGACGAAAGCTGGCTCATTGAATCTCTGTCAGATTCCACTATTTACATGGCTTTCTACACTGTGTGCCACCTCTTGCAAGGGGGTGACATGACCGGTCGCCTCGGAAAAAGCCCGCTGGGTAAGTGTCGATTTCAAGAGCAACGCCGATGAGGTCCTCTCAAGCCGCAACAATGCTCGTCAATTGATGATGTTCTTAGCGGATCATCCATTTGATATTTCAGGCATCAAGGCGAGCGATATGACTCTTGAAGTCTGGGATTACATCTTCTTCAAGAATGCTCCGTTCCCTAAAACAACTAAAATCCCGAAAAGCTCTCTGGAAAAACTCAAGCGAGAATTTGAGTACTGGTACCCTCTCGACGTTCGCGTCTCAGGGAAAGACCTCGTACCGAACCACTTGACGTATACCATGTTCAACCATACCGCCATGTGGGACAAGGAACCCGAGAGTTGGATTCGCGGTATACGAGCAAACGGACTTCTGCTCCTGAACAGCGAGAAAATGTCGAAGTCCACCGGTAATTTTATGACTCTCATAGAGTCCATCGAGAAGTTCAGTGCAGACGGGACGCGATTCACTCTCGCGGACGCCGGTGATAGTATCGAGGACGCCAACTTCGTCGAAAGTACAGCGGAAGCTGCGATTCTTCGGCTTTTCGCTTTCGTCGAATGGGTCAAAGAAATGCTGAAGTCGTCCAGTGAGCTGAGAACAGGTCCCCGGGACACTTTCGCCGACAAAGCTTTTGACAATCAGATGAACTTCTTGGTAGCGGAAACTGCGAAGAGCTACGAAGGTTTCCTCTTCAAAGAGGCGTTGAAAACCGGTTTCTTCGAATTCCAAGCAGCGCGTGATGACTACCGCGAGCTCTGCCTGCTGAACGGCATGCACCGAGACCTCGTGATGAAGTTCATCGAAACTCAGTTGCTCATTCTCTCCCCCATATGTCCGCACGTGGCGGATTACGTCTGGATGATGCTGCTCGGGAAGAAGAAGAGTATCCTGAGAGCTGATTGGCCTAAGACAGAAAAGGTCGACGAGACCCTCCTGAAGTCGTCCGAGTATCTTCGCGACACGTGCCATGAATTCCGAGTGAGGCTCAAAACTTACATTGCGAGTTTATCAAAGACTGGTAAAAAAGGAAATCAACCGCCGCTCACTGTTCCTTCTGCCGTGCCGAGAGTCCTTGAAGCTACGATTTACATCGCGAAAACGTACCCGCAGTGGCAGAGTATTATCCTGACTACGATGACAGATCTTCACAAAAAGCATAAAGGCCTTCCTCCGAATAAGGTCATCTCGGAACAGCTCAAAGATAGAACAGAGTTGAAGAAATACATGAAGAAGGTCATGCCTTTCGCTCAAATGATGCGGGAGAAAGTTGAGAAGTTGGGTCCGAAGGCGCTGAAGCAAACAGTCGATTTCAATGAATTTGACATCTTGACTGAAAACTCAGCTTACTTGACAAGCACCCTTGACGTAGTGAAACTTAAAATCGCATACAATGAGGGGGCCGACGAGAAGATCAAAGAAGAATGCTGTCCTGGTGCTCCGCACATAGTATTTCAGCAGTCGAGCTTCTTCATGCTGAAATGCGTGAACCCTCAAGCGCACAGCGGAATTTTCGAAGTGCCGGTACCTGTGGTTGCCGGGGACACCGTGAAGAATCTTTCAAACAAGATTCGGAAGACGAGTCGCCAAATCAAGGAGAGTTGCAAGGTAAGAAGATGGCTCAGGGATTTTCTCACGAATCGCATATTCTAGAGCAGTGGTTCTCAACCGTTTCTGGCCCGTCGACCCCTTTGAACAGCTTCTCCGGGGGTCCATGGACCCCCTTCCATAGGCCTTGATGTAAGGACGGACATCGCCACCTGGAACTCTGTTGAGAATCACTGTTCTAGAGTAACCGAAAGCGGGATTGTGTTGCTAGTCAGTGAGATATTATACCGAAATGCTTTGATTTTCAGATAAAGCTGTATCGTTACGAAGATCCTCGCTTGGGACCACTGAAAATTCCCGTTTTGGGAAAAGTTCTGGAAGGCAAGGCATTGATTCCCGAAAGCGCAACTCTGACAGTGAACGTTGATAAGAAAAACATTGAAATCACAGATGGCAAGAAGAACTTCGATCTCGGAGATCAAATCTTGTATATTGTTGAGTAATAAAGACGATGCACTTTCCTTGCTTCTGGTATGGTGTGCGTAAATTCATGATTACTCATCTGACTGACAGCAATCACGAATGTGTTATTGTCGTCGTTTCCACCATTCGTTCAGCATTTTTTTTTGTAGATTGTTTTCTGTGACGCCCATGTTTTGACCATGGAGTTCGGGTTTGTTTGCCAGTTCTATGTGTTACGAAGTATGATGTCAATCATGTCATCTCTTTTTTTCAAATCAAATCAAATCAAATCGCTTTTTATTCAAAGGTAAAATTGTTCGATGGGGAGACTGTCCGATATCTTGTCATCTCGGATTCTTTTGGTCAAACGCCATGCAAACATGTTGGCTACAACATCGCTTTTTGCGACGATTTTTGGGTTGATAGATACTTTTTTCCTCAAGTTTGAGGGCTCAATATTCACAAATAGATTAGCTAGGTCGCAGCGTAGGATGGTACGAAAAGTGGAAAGGTCTATCTTATCCAAGACAGTAACAATATCGGGCAGGTCTGCAGGAGTATCGGTACCGCATCTGAATTTCAAGCGTCGAAGGAAGTAACTTTGAACACTTCTGAGTACTCGAACATGTTTGACTAGATATGGTTTCCAGACTGGTGTACAATATAAAAGCCCAGGAAGGACAATAGATTTGTACATGTGCATGTATACTTCAGGGCGGCGCAGTATAAAGCAACGAAAGATTGTATTGATCAATCGGCGAGCTGAGGTTGTCCGTTCTGCTATATGAGCTGAGAAGTTGAGGTTAGGTGATATGAGGATTCCTAGGTCTCGTACATAACTTTCGACTGGGATCTTGGTTCCATTGATGTTATAACTCGCATCAAAGAATCCCGACTGTAAGACTGAACATTTGTTCAGTCCATCTCTGTCATGTACTCTCGGCCCGTTTCTTTCAATCCATGTCTTTCCGCTTCCGCCATCTCTTCTATCCTCTGCCTCCTGATATTCGTTGACTACAAAATGTTATCTTAATCCGTGATGACCTATGGAACTTTTTCTGCTGATCCGCCTTGGAGGCCAGACTCGAGGGGGGCGAACGTGGTTTCAGGGTCAATCATACAGCTGTAGCGCTTTCTTGCAAACTCGGTTATCGATCCATGTTTTCCTACGGTCGTGAGATGATCAGATACTCCCTGCCAGCGAGTGCATCTAGGTGGATGAAATTCTCAATGCCTCGTAGCATCGCCGCGTCAGATCCAGCTGGTCTGATTAAGAAGGACTCCTGTTAATTAATGATAATTGTGAAACAACCAATTATGGAAGCTCTTATGAAATGACCGAGATCACACGGAAAGAGTGCGAGCTTCACGCATGAGTATTTCAGTGCGCTGTACGGATTATTCCTATGGGTGCGAACTCCAAGCGAGCGTCAGCCATCAGAGCAGAAAATGAGCGGGAAGTGAGCTCTGCTCATCAACCGCCCTGCAGTCGACCCCAGTAGTAGGCAGAGATCATAGTCATCATCAGCGCCGCCAGGACCACTACCACAGAGATACACACTGCCAAAGAGGCAGACCGACAGACACAGTGCGAGCGAGCGGGAGCCCTGCTTGAATGAATGAAGCAACAAGTGTCGTCGTTGTTGCTGCTGCAGCTGATGTCGTCGCGGCTAGGATTCTCGGCATTTCGTTTGTGATTTAAAAAGTGAATACGTGCCAGGAGATACAGCTTCGAAGTGAACTGTCCGTTGAACCTCGGATCCTTCGGTTGATTGGATGCCTGCTCCCCTGCCCGCTTGTTTGCTGGCTAGCTCGCTTGTTCGTTCGTCTTGATAAGTTTGAAATGTCTGCGTCGTGTGTACGAGTATGAGTCCGTTCTAGGATGTGTATGAAGACCGGCAACGGCTCGATTGACAACAACCGGTGGATTAATGTAACTGCCAAGTGAGTAGCGAAACACCTGCAAGTAACTCTCACGGGTCTAGCCGACTGAGTGAGTGAGCGAGTATGCTCCCATCCTAAATGACATTCAGCATCAAGAGAATGTACGGATAACCGAGTACGCACGCGGCGACACTCGAGTACTTCGAACGCCCAGGGTGAGCCGCGGACGCCAAAGTTTGTCCGCAGTGGCATCCACCCATGGACGAATTTCACAGCTAGGAATCTTATGTCGAATCGGAATTTGCATTCAATGTCAGTGAGTGAGTCTGTCGGTGTGTGTTTGAAAATCTTGCCAGAAGCACTGCAGAACTTGACTTTGAGAGATTTCTGAAGTTTGACAAGTGTACTGTCTCAAGGAGGCAAAAGACCACATTCTGAATGTGTTGTTTTGGTTCTTGGAACGTGGGTGACAGAACACAATAACGAATTTTTCACTGACAATGAGTTTGGACGAAGTCTTGCTGAGATAGATTCAGCAGTTCTGGCTTGATAGTTTTGAACTTACTGTAGAATCGCAACCGTCAATCAGCCGCTGATACAGTTTTTGCAGCGACGGCTGATGTTTTTGCGGGTGTTTCGGTATTCAGAATCACACTCGCCGTCGATGTTTTTGTACCTGTTTTCGCACCCGCCGTCGCTCCTACGGAGCTTATTCGTAGAGCCCAACAGGTTGGGCTCTGCTGCCGCAACATGTGATGTTGAAATATTCTGCACTTTAAAAAACTTTTCCTGTTTCGGTTCTCCACGGAACAAAATCTCGGGCTCCCTCTGAGTGTGACTTACGCCGATACCGATCATGATATCGTTTCTGTGAATATATGTTTTGGCAAAAAGCTTGAAAACAGAAAATTTAATCAGAATTCCAGACTTTTGCGTTGGATCGTTGTCTTTTGCTGCCGTCGCACAGCATGACTGAGCTGGCGATCTGATCAGGGATAAATTCTGCCAAATCCAGATCAATATAATAATAATAAACAAGTATAACAGGCTGTCTCTCGGCTAACCACTCTCGGTCCTGTCGGCCGGCTGACTCCTACAAAAAGATCACTGATTGGATCATACAAAACATTCATCGCCGAAGATGTCACAGCGAAACAACTCTGATCATAGTCGGAGAGTTTTTTTTCCGAAAGGATGACACTTCCATGGAGCGTTCTGCATCTTTCCGTTGAGCTTTGATTTGAATGTTGACAACATTCTGCCGACGCTTTGTTCGCGAAGATCAGGTTTTCGTCTCTGGTGTCGCTCAATGGGATTTTGAGATTTTGAGACCGATGTAGATCAGCATTGCCGATTCGTCGGACTCCGTGACGCACAAAGCAATCGTAGCGGTCGACGAAAACGTCGGGTTTCATAATGACTAACTACAGAAGCACAGTTGGCAGTTGGTTCGGAGAACGCTCGTTCGAAGGATATCCGGATTATGGACGGCGCTGATGTGATCCTGCATCGCACTCAATGCAGGTTCACAACAGTAAGCATCGCAGCCTAAGAAAGAACTCGCAGGCGGTAGCCGCAACGCACCGTCCGTGGAGTGGGAAAGTCTGCGCGATCGGGATCGGAGCACAAATAGTTTAGGAACGGGATCAGTTAGAGTCGGTCTCAACCTTCTTTTTACTCAGGGCGAGTGTGTTCCGCGGAATCGCAGTTCTCCAAGCAATCAAGAAGCTAGTCAGTCAGTCATTCAGTCGGCCGGAAGCGCCTTCTCTTTTTTGGTCGAGTAGCAGAGATTGTCTCAAAATCGGAATTATAGAATTCCAAACGAGCTCGTTCAGAGTCAAGGTCCGCGCAGAATCCTCCCAGACCGCGTGTTAATCGATTCACGATGCCAATATTTGTCATGAGATATTTATCGCCTGCCCGAACGGGCGCGCGACTATCCCAACACGATTGATCAAAGGTAACCGTATGTATCCGAATATGATTTTTCCACGAGTTCTCTGGGAGAAAGAATTCTGTGAAGGATCGGACCTCCTTCCAAGTGGGCGATTCCTTTACGAGTGAAGAAATCTGTCCGGTATATGAAGAACAATCATGCAGAGACATGTATTGAATTTTGCTCGCTCAATGTCTGAAATCTTCGCTGATTCCAAAATAGCATATTAAATACTGTTCCATTACAGGTGAAGAAGGCAGCGATGACTACCAACAAAGTGTCTGAAGCATTGGTAAGTGTGAATAGCATTGTGTCCGCCTTGCTCCAATTATCTGCATCGCGTATTTCTTGAAAGGAGATGAGCGAAATGTCGGGAAGCCGTTGTTAATGATTCTATGCTGTCATGGGAAGTCTTGATTTTGAAACAATATCCCCTAATCATTCACCAACGCCACCACATCCTCAAAGTGTCTCTTCTCATGATACCGTTGCTCACTCCCTCATATGATTTGAAAGCAATCTGGCTTTTGAAACACTTGTTGCCACGTCCGACTCGTCCGACAAATGACACTTTGGTTCTGCTAGCACTGCGATATGTGAAGGGCTGCTAGAACTATATGGTCTTGGAACTTCCGGGCGAAGACACGGAGCTCATGAATCGCCGCAGCGAGCAGTTTCGAAGCAATCTTTGTCACCCTGTCGTGTTCGGATCTCGGCAATTTTATGCTCATGCACCTCCAAGACTCGATGTTTGCTGTCCTTCTGACATCCAAAGAGCTCGATATGCACGGAGGAAGCGTGAGTGTTTCATCGTATCGCATCCGTTTATTCAACGACACGTTCAACTCAGGCTCGAGGATGATGTCTCGTCAGTAAAGCGTGTTCTGGATTCGAGTCCCTTGTGGAACTGAGTCGAATCATTTGATTGTTGATTCAGAGGCAAAATGAATGGCAGCTGGTCTGTTTGATCGTTGAACGTCTGACCGATCGTCGTCGGCACCGACTGCTGAGGTTCAGTTCAGTTGGCGGCTCGTTCAATGTCAGCCGTCACCGAGCGATGGTCCAACCCCGCCTTGAATTCTCATTCAAAATACTCTTCTGCATCTTCCTCCGAGCGCGCAACAATCAAGAACACGCGTAACCCTACGTGAAGCCGAACGCTGCATTTTGTGTTCATTAGGGAGATTTTCACGAACAAGCTGGTCATAGTCGTTCGAGCGGCGAACTCTGCGCCTTGGATTAAGCCGATGATCGAGTCGTCCAAGACAAGAGGGAAGTCACTTCAACCTTTCCGAGGGATTTGCTCTCCTTGCAGAGCCTGGGATCAAAAACTACGCCCAGTTAACTGGTTCCACGTGATTTCAAGGAAAAAAACGAATATTCCACGGTATTCCGAAAGAAATCGCCTTTCCAACCATTTAGGAGAGAACATCCAAAGACATCGAGACTTTTATTTGTAGCACAAGTCATTCAACGGTGTCGATCGACTTTCATTCGTTTTCCATTTAACGGTATAATGTGTGCCACAAGGAATCACTTGACACCTAGAAATATTTTCTGTAACGGGGAAGAAGCGACTAGACAATCGGAAAGGACGACGAAGGAAGCTCAGACTTGAATCAAGTGAGCTCGGTCGGTGACTGTTGACCGGACCATAAATCTAGCTGACCAATTTGGATTCGCCCGTTTTTCCTGCGGGTTGACCACGACTACTCTATTGTGTCCATGATGAGATCCCCACAATTTGGGCCATTACTATGGTCTGTGGCGAGCAGCAGAGGCTCTTAGTTTTATCACTGGCCAGCTCTACAGCCCTTACAGTCGGGCTTTCTCGCTCGCTCGCTGGCGTTTCAATCAACCGAAAGCGAATCCGGTATCTCCCAGTCTTGATGGCACGGGACTATTAGGCCTGGAGTTGGAATAAGAAAGTACAATATTTGAATCGAGGATTTGATCTCATGCCATGCAATACAATCGGAGTTGGAGCGGGAAGAAGATTCCCTCAAGTGCCCGCGATTGTCTCCACTGCGTCCGCGATCCGGGCTCTCAGTGACAAATTTGCCTATCCATCATAAAACCACGATGATTCTATCGCGTGTCTCCGATTCAGTCCGACGACATCTCTGTTTGCTTATGAAGACGTCAGACTGAGCAAATTTTCGTGACTGCGTTCGTTCGCGAATTCGTTGACAAAAACAGACTCGCGGAGTCGGGGATCAGGTCGTTTACGCGGATTCGGACGTTCGTTAAGAACCGCAAATTCACAAATCTGAAACACAGCCCCGATTCATATCCTCGGGAACGGCGACTGAAGTTTCCTCGTCGCGATGGAACGCAAAAAAGAGGGATCGAAACCGCATCACACCTCAAGGGGTTCAAGTGTCGGCTGGATGTGTGAGTCGTTCGCTTGGACGGACAGCGAGCGACCGGTGGGATTGGCGCAAAGCTGAATCTCTCTCAAAGACCGCGAAGACGAATAGTGGCCGCTTTTCTTCCAGAAGTCTCAGACGAGTGACGTCTGTTACCGCGGCTAGAAATGACTTCTCGCCATCTGTGGTTCGACGTTCGCAAACGCGCGCCGCCGCTGTTTTAAATGTTGAGGAGGAAGATTCCGAATGTCGGATTCTCGATTGATGTCTATTGACATTCTGTGCAAGAGGAAATAAAATCATTCGACTTGTTGAAGTCTTCGAAAACTAGGGAAATTGTTCGGTTCGCGGGGTCCATCGTAGGGTGCCCCGAAAGAAAAACGCTGAGAAAAACCGACTGAATTTGACTGCTGGAAGAATGCGGGAATCTTTCCCTCATCAACTTCCTACTTTCTATCTCCGCGATCGCAAACTAAAAAACAATGATCGTTTTCGACTCCATTAGAAAAGCAGCAGTCATTGCTTGGAAGTTTCTTCTTGACCAAAGGATAAATGTCCTCATGGGTGAGACTGGAGAGAGATTCATTCGACCAAATCACCGTTCATGCGACAACGGTCATCTTAGGAAACGACGGCGGCTAACTAGATTCGAGGGTTTTGTCGGCTCGAGTATTCTCAATGAGTTTCAAGAGCAAACCGTAGTGGCCTTGCTCGTACTCAAGATTCTAGGACACTTTTGACGGATTCTCTAAAATTTACATTGCTGCATGCATATCCCGTCTGTGTTTCCGAATGGATGCAGGGACTGTTGGAAGAAAATCGTCCACCTGAGTTGATGTCTTTCGACGACAACACTCAGTCTTTGTTCCGTTCCCGTGGCTGCCGAAGCTTGTCCGACTTTCGTGAATTTCATGTGCCTTGATTTGTTCCGCGAGCGATCGCACTCTTGGCGCAACACTCACGAGCGCGCCCTCCACTAGCTCTAAAGGCCACATCAAGGAGCTCTCCGGCGGCGGACTGGTCGAGTCGTTGTGTATCCGTCCCGTTTCTGGATAGATAGACTGCTTGCTTGATGACTCATAACGACAACGAACGTTTGTTCTTCCCATCAGTGGGAAAGGGCAAAGCTCCCTCAATTCTTTCGGAAAGGGATTCACGCGTTGTGGTCCGTTGAACGCTCAAGCCCCACATGGGTTGAACCGATCGCGCCGATGGGGTCATTCAGCGCGTGGTTTCCATTGTTTTTGGCAAACCTAAGTTTTTCGTTCGACATTCACAAACCCGTGGACAGAAGTTCGAGTAGTGCGAAGTTCGTTCGACAGCACGAAGTGATTCTACTTTCTAGAGAGTGATTGTTGTGGTATTTCGGTCGTGTGCCAACGGATATTGGATTGAGTGTGACGAAAGTGATTGAGTGACGTTCTGAAGCCGATCAGCACAATGGTCATCAAAGTCAGCAAGGTAACGGAAGCGAAAATGCCTGAGAATCGTTTTTGTTCCATTTGTCGAATAGAAACAATAGGGATTCAAACCTCATAACAAGGCGACCCGAGAATTTCTGGACAACATTCCTCTGTCGTCTTCGGAATTATCGCTCCTTCTATGCGACACTGCTCCATACTGTTTGCAGTATCAGTATCACGTAAAGCTTCATGGCCTTGTACCGGTTTTGGTGGATACGTACGGCACCCTGATGCAAATTTCGAATTTGTTCGCGGTCTGAATAAGCTCGCGTGGGCCCACGGGGGCGATTGTCGCTGATGTCGTTTCTGCTCTGTTGGTGTCAATGAAAATGGGGACCATGAGGAGCAAATCAAATGTCGTTCGATGTCTATCAGTGTATATTGATTCGCTGTGCGGGCCAGTCTCGACATTGATCGAATGTTCATTTTGACACACGTCATCTATTACGCGGAAAGAAAAAAAAGACCATCGAACGGAGTTTGGTTCGCGTGATGAAATAACCGCGAGCTTTCGGGTTTCCCCGTCGGGGCTGACTCAACGGAATATTTGAGTTTGCCGGTACCATCAATTAGGGGTAAAACGGTTGAAAAAGAAAGACCAATAATTTCAGAGTTTTCCGCCCAGATCTATTTCCATTGTCCAGAGCTGTCACCGCGAAACACCTCGTTTCACCTTAATTGAGGCACGAATCCGAGAGGCAATTTCTATTTCGAAACGTTTGGGGGAAAAACTGCGACCAATCGACACCTTCGTTGACAAGTTACAATGTCGACACTGTCTTGAAAGAGCCGCGCGAACGGTGGACTTTGATTCCGTTCCGAAGAACGTTCCCAATTCACTCAGTGAAGGAGTTTGTCGGCGGCTACGCGAAAAGAAACCTGGAAAAAAGAACGTAGTTTCCAGAAGTTTTGAGCCGTTGGCTGAGGGGCGCAATTGTGGGAATAGAACAAAGGATCCTCGCTGAAAAGTTTTCCCCTGACCTCCTAAATATGCTTGGTGAGATACTCCTCTTGGGTTTCTTGTTCCGAAAGCTCGCGCCGCGGTGCGAAGAAGTTCATTTGATTATATGAGGTGGGAATCCGACCTTGGACAGAACTGAAATTCCAAGAGAAATTATGAGTTGTATAGTGGTGTGACGTACAAAGCCGCAGCAGCGATGTTTGATCGGATCGGGGTTCCAATGATGAGAAATGTCATCCATGTAAAAAAAAAGAGAAAAAAAGTACAGAAGAACAACCTTGCAGCCTTTCGGAATGGAATCTTCTTCGGACGTCAACTTTCGACATGATTACACGTTGTAGCACATCTATCTGGCGAAGGCAAAGTGTCCATTCTAGAGTGAGATATTGATTAGGCTTCGACGACCTTCGTTTCTCGATTCACGATCGCCGCGATGAAGAATCTTAATGTCGACCGAAGAGTTGAGATTTGGGCTAAATTTTAGCTTCCTCGGTTGCTGATGTTGGTAACCCCCATGAGACCATCCGAAAACACCGTGGAATCTTATCCGTAACTTGAATTCCCTAGTGTTTATTCGCTGGATCTTTCTGGATGTGAAGAAATATTCGGGCGTTCCCAAAAGGGAAATCTGGAAAGTGAGCTACGATACCGGAACGATAAGTTCTAGTAAATGATTTTCCGTCGGAACCCGTTGCAGCAAGCGATATTCTGGCAACAAGTCAACTACCGTCGGTGATACTTCTGCTTCCATAGCAGAATTTTGTAGCTGTTTCGTAAAGAACAAGCACCGCGCGCATATCCCGCTCAGGGATGACATCAGCGATCTTGGTCGATGTTGGTTGAATCGACCGAAAGTGCTTTTTTTACCACTGGAACGGCGTGGCGGCTTCGTGTAAGTCCAGTCCGGCTTCGATTTTGCTCCGCCGGTTCCGGTAGCCCCTGCCGTCGGAGAGCGGGTACGGAGGCATTCCTTGCTTCTTAAGTGGCTTGTTTGAGGCCCAAAGGGGTTCCACGATGGTTGCCGCGCCGGTGCCGCCGTCATTGCCAAAAACCTCAGAATCGTTTCATCGAGGAACCGACACACGCTCCTCGCGAACATTGAGCGAAATCCCCAGAACCGATGGTTGTCCTTTTCTGCTTGATCGTTTTGTTGTCGGCGCGTATTATGCAATTCGAGGTCCAAGGCAAGGATAATCGGGGAGTTTCTCAAGGCTGATTGCAGTTTTATCATCTCTTTCTGACCTCATGACGCTACGGGTAATGTTTGGAGTTTCTGTGAGAGAAAAAGTTGCCGTGAAGTAATTTACAATGGCGGACCGGTCAACTTACTATCAGCCGCAGTCGTAGTAAGCGAGATTCTCCATTGTTCCCTTTTTTATAGGAGAGTCTTCGGGCTCGTTAGGGTCGTGACATCGTAAAATCACTGCGTTCGGCCTGATAAGATCTAAAGTAAAGCGGCCCGAGCGATCATTTTTATCCGATTCGATTCGATACAATTTCACCAAACAAAGGCGAAGTTTTTCCCACTTGGCATTCGTCGATAAATGTGCGAAGTGGTTTTGGGTTCTAGAGGATGCCGATTGGTCTTGAGGTCTGAGATCGCTTTTGGTACGCACGGGAATGTCTCGAAGTCTGTTGAATATCCATTGTCGCTCTTGTACGTTATTCGGATGTACAAACGTCGCGGCGACCTTGAGCTATTGTTTCTTCTGGAATTGTTTTCGGTGTGCGACAAGACGCCGCGGGAATCACCGTAAATTTTCAAGATGACACAGTTGTGTCTTGCGAGTAGCGACAATGGGGCCGGATCAAGGCGAATACAAAGCTTGGGAAACCTCATTTGACACAGGCCTCGTTCTCCTTTCGGAGTACACATTCTTCACGGTCTGCCGTAGTGTGACCGATTTTCTTGGAGTCCTTTCCCCAAAACTTTGATTTTCTGGAGAAAATTTCCAACATGAGGTGCCGCTGCTGTTGATCATAGTGAAGAGCAAATGGCGATAATCTTCCTAGATGGACTGTGGGTTCGGGTCAGTCAGTGACCCCGGCTGTACTTCGGTCAATCAGGTATTGGGCGCTTTGCATTGCTGCGTGCGAGTACTCGAGCTTAGAAAATGATTCAAACTAAACGTTTCCGAAAAGCAGGGTGCAGTTCGTTCACTCATCTGCAGAAACGTTTCCCAGCAGTCAACCGCATACATGCATGGAATAACTGACTGGCGAGCTGCTTGAAGGCCTGGTCACCGTGGAGCGGCCTCATTCGATTATTCAAATACAGCTGGCGATAATTTATCAAGCTCATCAGACGCACATGGTAACGTTCGTAAGCAAGAGCGCTCGGTGGACTAGAAGTCGACGAAACAAAGCTCCCAGTCCGGTGACGGCGCGGCGGCGGTATCGAACACCGAGCTTAATGTAAATATTTTATCGAGTAGAGTTGTACAATTCAAGAATGTGGACGCGTGAGAGATGACTTAGATTCTTAAAGCGTACCCGCTGTCATGATTTGTAGTTCCGGAAACCGCGGCTCGGCTTGCGTCTTGGAATCCCAAGGCAGGAATGGGAAACTTTGATCGTCCTCGATCCGCATTTTCGTGTGTGATTTTCTTCGTCATAAATCAGTTTTTCATGAAGTCTTGGGAACGGAAAAACAGCTTCTCCCAGGAACTTATTCCACTGAAACCGACCGAGCTGACCGAAGTCGCCCTTACACAATGTTTGCCCCTGATTTCATTGTTTCGATGTTGGACTCTAATCGAGTGAACCATTCAAACGCATACGCAACAGGAACTTTCTGTCAAACAAATTTTCTTTACAGTTCGACATGTTCGGCACGAAGAAGAACAAGAAAGGGGCCGGCGGGAGCCTGAACTCGACGAAGGCCCCTTTATCTCTCCAGGGCTCCATCCCTACGATCGGATCTCAAGATGACGTCAATGGAAACAGCGTGCCAACCACGCAGCAGATGCTTGACAGCCTGAGTGATTCAGAGGTCGACCGACTCTTCCGAGAAATGATGGTGAGTGAGGAACGAGCACAGTTTTGAATAACCTAGCTCCGCATCCAGGAAAAACTTGATGATTGATTTTCCCTTGATTTACTTGATTTTGACTACCGCAATTCGGCGGGACTTTGCTGCGGAAATCCCGTTTCGTACGAAGATCACGGTGCGGCGCAAGGCGGGTTGTGTGATGAAATGAATTCACGATAATTTTCACGAAGCTCGGAGAAATCGCCGCTCCTTCGGTTTGTTTTGTTTTTAATCGAAAGCTGAAAACTTTCCAGTTTTCCTTCTTGAGGAAGTGATTATGTTCCCACGATGAAGCCTGCGTTAAGAAATCGGTGTTTCATCATTAATTAGGACCAATGAAATTTCACTCACGTCCCCGTCACGAGGGCTTGTCGCTCTACATTTTACTTTGCTGGCCCGTCACGATAGAGAAACTTGACGGCTTACTTGTTAGTGATGAGATACCTGATGAAGTTAATTATTCCGACTCTTCTTCTGACTCTTGAGAAGTCGACTCTTCGTGAGACTAAGCAGTCGTGAGGAGAGGAATTTCAGCGCGACAGAGCCGTGGGTAGATCTTTGGTGGACAGAACCACATTCGAAGATTTTCATTGTTGTGTTCGAAACCATCTCCAGCGAGACATTCTCTGTCGCCAAGCCCACTTCTGACCTGATGCTTTCATGCTAGACGAGTCGTCACACGCGGCCCTCTTGGGCAGAACAATTTTTTCAATATCACCCCCGCGATCGATTCATTGTCCTCAACGGAAAAGTTCATAGAATAGCTTTCCGAGTTCCGAAATCCAAGTCTGACATAGTACGTCTCAACGTTTTCAATCATAGCTCTTCTGTTTGACAATCGAGTCGATTTGCATCTCAATCCCAAATCCGACGACTGTTCCGAAGAAAGCCGCATGTGTGACATTTGAAAATATCGAAGTTGGCGGACGTCGACACACCCGCGGAGTCTTTCTGCCGCGGAGCCTTTCTCTTCTAGATTCTCTTTTTGCTCAGAGTTTGGAACTCAGGCTCTCGTCCGAGAGAATAAATGCTGTGCTTCTTGAGAGTAATTGGATTCCACTAGAATATCAGGTGGTATTTGTCGATTAAGATGTTTGGGGCAGAAAGCGCACCGAAGGCGGTCATTAGTCTGTTTCGATCATGGAGCTCCATCGACCCGACGCGAACGTCAGGGTTTGATGTAGCAAATTCTTGCTCAAAATTGCCTCTTGAATTGATCTTCTTGATGAAAAGATCACAATCGATTCCAATGCTCCCGAAAAATCCGATGCGCTCTCGATAGCGTTTCTCAACGATCAATTTGTCGTTTCCAGGAGGACATGAACGTTCAAAATATCGACAGTTTACTTCGGAAACCACTCCACGAGAAACGGATGATGCTTTCTTTGAGGGAAAACACCGACAACTTGGTGAGTGTCCCTCGATTATGTTTGAGCGTAATTCTTCCCGAACACCGAACCTCTTCAGAGGAGATTCCCACTTTAGAGGACCCGATGTCATGATTTCCACGCTTCTAAAAGTCGACTCCATTCTAGCGAGGCAAACCCGAAGCGCCTGATATGTTCATTCAATATTTGCGGAGTGATCTGAGCTCAGAGAAGTTGTTGAAGAATTGCGAAAGCCTTCGGATAGCCTTGACGAGCAAAACGGTATCTTGGGTGAAGGAGTTCATCGATAAAGGGGGCATTGATGTTTTGCTGAATCTACTTAAAAAAGTCAAACCAAAGTAAGTTCCCTTTCTTCCGAGCGCTGGTTTCTCACAATCACCGAGAATCCGAGGACACAATCTTATTGCTCGAAAATTGTACTAATTGTAAGTCTTGATCTATTTGTTTCGCAGTAAGAAATTGAACGAGAAGATCGAGACAGAACTCATCAAATGTTTTCGGGCCGCCTTAAACATCGGTGTAAGTTCATCGTCGTGTTACAGTGGAAAGTGCTGTCAATTATCAAGCCGGCCGTCGTAAATGAGTTGGAAGAATAGAGAGTCAGCCGGCGTTTGTTCCCACGGTGGGTTTTCCGCAGAAAGATGTGATGAAGTCTCTTCTTACGTGATTTCGCCAATTTACAGCACGGTGTGAAACACGTTCAAGCTCACCAAACGGCACTCCAAGTTGTATGTAGCAGTCTCCGTCCGGATCGAGCGTCTGTGATGTTGGAAGCCGCCAAAGTGATCGCTCCGATTTGTCTCATCGATGGCGGCCACGCATCGGTTCTGACGGCGTTAACGCAGGCCGCCGAGCAGGATGGAACCGAGAGATTTCGTGCCATCGTGCAAGGACTGGAAACCGACAACGATCAACTGAAGACAGCCTGCATGCAGATCGTGAACGGTATCCTCGACGTCGAAGATTATGACTTCCGTGTGCACCTTCGGAACGAATTCATGCGTTCGGGCATGCTGCGGCTATACGAGAAGCTCCTGACGGAAGAAGATCTGTCGAAAGAGTTTGGGTGCCAGTTTGACGTGTTCAAAAACGCGCTTGAGGACGATTTCGACGAGCTGACACAGAAACACGAGAACATCTCTCAGGACTTCTACGATCTATCGGAATGCTTCGATATGATAAAAGCCAGCATTACCGATACCCCCGCTCAGTCCGCGCTGTTGTCTATTCTGCAACACATGTTGCTGATTCGCGACGATGCACAAATTCGGTGATTATTATCAAACAGATCGGTTATCCCAATGACACAGCGTGCCCGAGTTGTATTTCTTCGAGGCGACAAAAGCGACTCTTACCGCGCGCGAATTGAAATCCCTATCCATCTTTTCCAGGGCTGCGTATTATAAGCTGATTGAAGCCTGTATAGCACAAATTACCTTACATCGAAACGGTGTGGATCCGGACTTCGCTTACACTCAGAAATTCAACATGAACGTGGAAGAAATAGTAGAACGCATCAAAGGGCATTCGTCGGTTGAGGACATCAACATCGATGCGCTGCAAAACCGATTAGAGGAAGCGCTGACGCAAAAGCAAGAAATGGAGGCGAAGTTAGCCAACTATGAAGCCAAATTGGGCCAACTCGGCACTCAAGGATCTCCTACAAAAGCTCTCAACGTGCCTGCAGGTTTACTGATTGGACAAGGTCTAGGACCCCCTCCAGGTTCAGGAGCTCCCCCACCGCCGCCACCTCCGATGCCAGGTCAGACAGCCGATAATCTTGAACAACATTCTAGATTTTGGCTTGCGAACATTAACATCAACACTGAGTTCAACTGCTTTTCCACAGGTTCGAATGTTCCAGCTCCTCCGCCAATGCCAGGGATGGGGGGTCCTCCTCCTCCCCCGCCGATGCCGGGCTCAGGAATTCCGCCGCCACCCCCGCCACCCATGCCGGGAATGGGAGTCCCTCCACCACCGCCGATGCCAGGAATCAGAGGTCCTCCCCCTCCCCCGCCGATGCCGGGTGAGTTCGTGGTTCTAGGCTTGGAGCGCTAATTCTGACGACTTTGATTTCACATTTATCATCCAGGTGTTCGTCCGGCAGTCATTCCAAAGACGCCTTCTTCTGTTGATAACCAACGATTTCTTCCAGGTATGGGAGGACCTCCTCCACCTCCGCCGCCTCCAGGGGGAATGATGCCTCCGCCGGGGATGCCTTTCAATCCAAGTTTCCAACTTCCGTTCGGCATGAAGCCCAAGAAGCAGTTTGAAGTTCACGGGACATTGAAAAGAGCCAATTGGAAAAAAGTGAATCCAACGCAAGTCACAGCGAACTCGTTTTGGGTTAAAGTCGATGAAGAAAAGTTGGCTACCGATTCCCTAGTCGAACAGTTGACCGCCAAATTCGCCACGCAGCCGCCGAAGAAGGAACTCAAGAAAGAGGATACCACCGGCCACAATGGACACAGCAAGAAGAGCTCGAAAGAACTCAAGGTCATAGATGCCAAAGCCGCCCAAAACCTCAGTGAGTTGGTTTTTGCAGTAATTTTCATTTTGCCCGCGAACGAACCGTGAATCATGTTTGAGTTTGCAACATACTGACTAATGGCAACGTCTTCCAGTGATCATGCAAGGGTCGCTGAAAATGTCAGCCGAGGACATCAAAGCTTGCCTGCTCGAAGTGGATGAGAAGCGTCTCAACGAGAACATGCTGAATCAGCTCATCAAGTACATGCCGACTCAAGATTCGCTGAACAAACTCATCAATCTCAAAGAAGACTACAACGAGCTACACGACGCCGAACAATTCGCCTTGTCCGTCGGCTCAATCAAGAGGCTTCATCCGCGGTTGAATTCGATAGCTTTCAAGTTACGATTCCAAGAGATGGTTGGCGACATCAAACCGATGGTGGTCGGTGCCACGGCGGCTTGTGAAGAGATCAAAACCAGCCGAAAGTTCGCTAAAGTGCTCGAAATCGTCCTTCTGTGTGGTGAGTGGTGCCGGCTCCATGAGGCACTCTTTCTTTCCTGCTGACAAACTCGCCAGCGTATTCAAGGAATAATCGCTTCGAATTTCTCGAAATCACAGGTAACATCCTGAACACCGGTACGAGAAACGCGCAGTCGATTGGCTTCGACATCAGCTTCTTGCCATCGCTCGGCAACACCAAAACTGTTGACCAGAAGTCAACTCTGGTCCATTTTTTGGCGGACTACATCGAGAAGAACGATCCGGATACGCTAGCCTTCGGGGACGAGCTTTCTTACGCCGAAAGAGCCTCAAAGGTGAACGTAGAGCAGGTCGAGAAGAACCTCAACACAATGAAACGGTGAGTTCAGTGGATCTTCTTCTCTAAATCTGCCCCGATCGACTTCGGGAACATTCGAAAAAATGTGGATGATTCTGCGGGTAAGAAAGTGCTCCGATACGAACGCAAGAATCCTTCCATCACGCCGCTCCTTCCAGGTCGTTGGAGGATCTGAAAACGGATCTGAAGAACTTCCGAGCTCAAGGAGAGAACGATCGTTTCGGCGAAATCATGCATCCGTTCTACGAGCAAGCTCAACAGACTTACGACGTTCTTCGAGGCATGTTCACAAAGATGGTCAAGCTGTACGAATCTCTCGCCGAGTACTACGCATTCGATGTGAAAAAGTACACCCTTGAAGAGTTCTTTACCGACATCAGCACCTTCATCAAGCACTTTGATCTAGCCTACGCTGAGAATCAGAGAACCAGAGAACTTGAGGAGAAGCGTCGTCAGGAGAAGGAGAAGAGAGAGAAGGCTGAACAGGACAAACGAGAACGTCAAGAAGCTCGCCGGAAACTGCTCACGGTCACCGGTGACCAAGAGGGAGTGATGGATAACCTGCTCGAAGCTCTGAATTCCGGCACAGTGTTCTACAACAACAATAAAGCACGGCGGAAACACGCCCGCAGTACGAATCCCGGTAAGTTGAATATGTCTCGTCCCGTATCTTGCCGTAGTTGAGGCTTGCATGCTTTTCATCAACGTTCTCCGTGACTTGTTCTGCAATCATGTCCGTTGTTTGCGAAGCTTTCGATCTTCAACCTCAATGTTGTAGCTCACCCTCGTTTTTTCGTTCTCTCAGAATCTGTTTATTCGGTAAGTTCCGACCTGATTCGAGCTAACTTTTGGTTTTCGATTAGATGCACACTTGCGGTTGAAGACGAAGGAAATGGGAAAGCTGAACACTGTCCAGAGAGAACGTATTTTGAGTTGATCTGTTTGCGCACTTGCACCTGAGTACGGCGGTCGAGTGTGTACCGATTTGGCATCTGGAGTTCACCTTTGCAATTTTGTTCTTTTTTCAGCTGTGAAAGCACAACTGATGCGCACGAGGTCTCGGAACGCGATAGCGATGGACTCGATGAAATCATTTGACATTAGCTAAGGTCAAAAAATATTCCGCAAGGAACGGAATCGTGAGAGAGAGAGAGAGAGCTACTTTACGTGACGGGCAAGGATTCGCTCAACGAATTGGAGCTAAGGCTCCTTTTAGTGAGAGCTCGGCGACAATGATTCTTTGAGGAAAAGCGCGGAGTCGGAGTTGTTGACGACAGTTCTCGAATCGAGGAGACGATAACGATCATTCAGATGCCGAAGCTGTTAGATGGAACAACGTGCACATACTAGTCTCAGAAGCGTCGGGCTCTTGCACCGAAGAGACCGGACGACTTCGAGTATAAATGTATATACGAGAGAGTAATTAGAGCCTAACCGAGGAACTGGTGATCATAGTGTAGAGTAAGACGACGAAAACAGCGAGAGGTAGAGGTATCATATTTAGTTCCGTATTTTTGTTACTTCAAAAGCGCCTCAAGAGCTTGTAATAACTACTGCTACATTCCCGAACGACGAGATGAAAGAACTTATGCACGGGTGGAAGAGTCATGACCAGAGTTCGGTTTTTCGGCTTTTGGTGCCTGAAGAAACCGAGTCTCATCGCGCGCTCCACCACTCGGGTGAATGCAAAATTCACTAATATCGTTTTGATTGATGCTCGTTCAGCCATTTCGAAGAGAACTGTATGATTTGAAATCAAAGTTAAGATGGAGGAGACGAGTCTTCCAAATCTGATTCCGGATGCCGGATCGTGCTGGATAGGTCGACGAAATTCTGCGAAATTCCTCTCACTGAGTTAAACGATTAATAAAACGGAGAGAGGAAGTGATACAATAACGCGTCATTGATTGATCATGGAACGATATTCGTAATGCTTGCGAGAGATGCCATCATCGCATATCCGTTATTGCCATCCGTTAACCTCGTAATCCGTTTCCCTCGATCATAACTAATTAGCAGGCACAAGATTCTCGGTTCCTTCTCGTGACCGCGGAACCTTTGTGACAATTATGCTTGTAGGTGTATCTGGCTAAGTTGTTGCTTTGACAAAATTACTTCCGGGCAGTAGCCGATTCCATCAACCTGGAGCCTAAAGGGCAACCTTGGTAAATCTCCGGAAAATAGTTTCCGCCTAAAGCTCTTAAGTCCTTTAGCGTGGTGGAACTCCGAGATATTCAACGTCTAGATACTCAGCTGCTTCGACCGTGTCACGCAAGCTTGTCCGCTCGTTCTTTCGTTAGTTCCAATCTCCATCCTCCCTCGAGTTCGAACTGAATCAGCCCCTGTGATCTACGCAATCTTGGATTTGTTAGGTTCATATTCAAAGTTTCTTGAAGGAAAAAGGTCTGATATCTGATAGAGGTTCGCCCCGGATAGGTCCTCGAAGTGAGGAGAAATATCCATGGAAAGACGCTCGATCGCTACGGCTGCGGAGCTTCTAAAGCTCCCCCTGCCTCCTACCAGCATACTAGGTACTCGCAGACGCGGCCACGTTCAACAGTGAGCGCTTTCAATCAGTTAGCTGATTGCGGTTTTCTCGTTTCTCTCGCGAGAGCTTCGTCTGTTTGTATACAAGCGTGAACGGACTCAGTGCTTTGAGTACAAGGCTGCTCTCGAGAAACTCTTGCTGCTAGCTTTGATCTCAAATCACGTTCATTTGGAAAAGTACAAACATTCCACTTGGTGATCTTTCCGGACGTGCACGATGAATTTGGTGCTGCTTGTGGGCTTGTGCTTTATCGCCCAGTGCTCCCTGGGCTCAAACGGATCTTCCTATGCGGTGGAAGATCCTGAGCATCTACACCCAATAAATTTCGATTTACTTTCCACCATAGAAGGCATGTATGACTATCTATGGCACATTTGGAGAGGGGTCGAAGATGTAATAAGAGGTAGAATACCTCATCCATTCAAGTGCACCGAGTGCTTCAAGGGTTTAGGGTGTTTCGACGCATGCAATGGAACATTCCATTACATCCATCTGTTGCCAGAAACCCCTGAGCAAATAAATACGACTTTCCGCCTGTATCCTTGGTGAGTACGAGACAGAGAGAAAACTCTCAGAGTGTTCAGAGTTCTCTCCTATTGATAGTATTAACGCGCTAGAGCGTGATATGAAAATGGATATGTGATCGACCGACAAGAAAAGAAACTCGAAACTCGACTTGAAGGTATGATAACGAGACGATGATCGTGCTGAACTACACCAACGTGAGCGGTTTGAACAAAACTATCTTTGAAGACACAAACCGAGGGCTGCTCATAGTGAATCACGGTTTTGCGGCTGACGCCAACTCCGACTGGATGAACCGATTGAAGAACGCCGTGATCGAAAATGTAAGTATTGACAGGATCTTAACATTCAAGAATGTTTCGAGTTCTGAGAAGTAGCTTGAAAAGGAGTTGAGCATCGAACATGGCTCTATGGATCGATTTCTCTTGAGTTTAAGTCCGGAGTTTCAATATTCCTCATCCCTCTTCAGCGTCAGCAGAACGTAATCCTCGTCGACTGGCTAAACGGCGCCGGTCCCTACGATTTCTTCTATCCAACCGCTGTTGTCAACACTGACCTCGTAGGCCGTCAAATCGCCGTTCTTCTCCATCAGCTCATGTCAACATATGCGTTGAAGCCCGTCACCATTCACTATGTCGGACACTCGTTGGGGGCTCAATGTGGCCATTTCTTCGCCGAGTATTTCAAACAGATCTCTGGCGGGATGAAGATCAACCGAATCACCGGTGAGAAGGGATGATTTTCCTGAGAGATTTGTATTATTTTCCCTGTGGAAAAGGAGGACATCTTCGGCATTCATCGAACACTGCAGCGATCCGTAGTGCCGCATAAGGGGCATCTCGATTTACGGTCGTTCTTCTTACAGCGCTGGATGCTGCCTCTCCGCTTTTCGAGGCCTACTATGTCGGCCTGAACACGAGCGATGCAGTGTTCGTCGATGCTCTTCATACGTCGGCCGGAGATTCGATTCTAACCGGGAAACTCGGCGTGGTGCATCCGATCGGTCACGTGGACTTCTATCTCAACGGCGGAACCTATCAGCCCGGATGCTGGCAGATCGGCGAGTACTCCAAGCGTCTATCACGAGCCGTTCTTGCATTCGAAAAGATCATCCATCGATTATTTTCTTTTTATTACAGATCTTGTGTGCGCCCACAAGAGAGCTCATGAATACTACGTCGAAGCTGTTAACAATCAACTGAATAACTCATCATGCAAATTCAGTTCGCACTCTTGCGTCAACGGTATCGGCGGTTACAAGAATGGAACCTGCATTTCTGCAATTGGGAATTTCAGCCGCATATCCTATGATACTATTCCGCAGACGGGCAGTGGTATGCAGTATCTCGAAACGAATTCCTATCCGCCTTATTGTGTTGGATGAGACCCCTTTGAGGAGACTCGCTCTCAGAGCTGGCTGTCTTCGGGACTGGCGCCGAAGCATATTTTGAACCCATGGGAATGACAATCAGAAGCTTCTCATTATGATTACTCTAATAGTTTACGTTATGATGGTCACCTAAACTGTGGGATCATAAGTAGAGAGAATCATTCATTGAGAACGTGCAATAGTTGGGAAAAAATGTATGTTGAGTCCCATAGTCAGAGGATATGTGCAATCAAATTTTCCAGCTTGCCGTTGACTGTAGGCAGAACAGTCATATTGTTGAATAATTTGGAATATATGTAAATTTTACCCGAACTTCCGATGAGTTTGGGAGGAAAAAGAGAGTTCTTTGTTCTATTTCTTTAGAGGCTAAGCAAATATTAAAAGCAAAGAATGCGCTTCATCAGTGCACACAGCTTTGCCACAATGCGGTCCCGCAGAGCATCCCCTGAGATTGTTCAGTGTGTAGCATTTAGCATTCCGAGCACTGCTTGTGAGACTGATTTGATATTCTCGGTATTCATCTCGTCTTGAGGGAAGCTTGCAGATGATGTCCACATTCTCGGCGAGTGTTGCGCATGTCTTCCTTCCCGATCATCAGTTATGACTCGGCGTGTTTGACTTCGAGCCATTTGCAATCTGGCCTGATGATCTAGATCCAATGAGAGAGGCCATTTGTGTGCTTTCAATGTAAAACATAAACTTTATTTCGTAAATCATGACACTTTCTTTATGATGCGACCTCGTCCTGCACAAAATACTCTCTCAGTATTGTTGTACTTCTCTTTTCTCGTTTTAGTTTCGTCTCAATAAGCTTCTGCCTCCGTTTTCGAACGCACAACAAGAATTTTGTTCACTCGCGATTGCGATTCAGCGACAATCACTTGCGAAGAGTTGATTTCGCATAATCGCTCTGATCCCGGTGTTTGTAGACAAACTCAGCTCGGTGACTCGACAACGTAACATACTGATACTAAACTTGGTCTTCTCCTTGCTTTTGGGAGAGGTCTGAGCTCTCCTAACCTAACCATAATTACCTGAGATGGCGGAGCCCTGCCACTTCAAGGATTTACTTTCACTTAAATATTGGATGTTGGACTCTGAAACCTTACTCCACATTCTGTTACCGTTTGTAAATCCGAATTTTTCCATCATGCAGTGAAGCACGAGCTTCTCTCTTGGTCAATCATCAAAAAGTTCAGAAGTTAAGGCTCACAATGATGATTTCTCGAAACCTAGCGTGCAGGGCTTGTGAAGCGCGGGATCCATTATCGGAAATACGTTTTCCAAACGCACAGTAGGTAATCACGGTCACAAGAGTATCATTGTTGAATTCCCTCGAATAACATCGCCATCATGATAAATCGACAACAAGCATCGTCATCTTGTTCGAAATGTATGTAAAAAATCATCGGAAATAATAACCGAATACGAAATTAGGAGATCAAAACGGTTCGTAAATGTTCGCATCCTCGGAGACACAGCTTGTTAGTTGAGTGTGGGTTCATTGACGGCGGTCGATGACGGCGCAATAGCTTCATTCAGGTACGGTGTCCACAACAACCGGTCGTTGTTTTCAACCATCGCCGCGCACGACTGCCAAGATGCCTTCGATGGGTCCCATTATCTATCGTAAACTTTCCCTACCGGAATCCTCTCTATCGATTTCGTTCAAAATACTTTTGCTTCTGTGACGTTCCGCTCGTTCGCTCTCTTTCTCTCGGAACTCTTTTTCATTTCGCGTCGGACCGGAAACATACGGATCTGGTTTGAGTCGACACGGTGCTGGTGGGCTCTTTTGGCACGGTTGTTTGTTTTTGTATATTCGATGCATTCACATCGGGGGAATCGACTCTCCGACACTTCGTAGATTTTCGAGCGAGTCATCCACCTCATCAATACTTTCAAAAAATCTCCTTCGCGTTGGATATCCTCCGACTGATCGATCTTTTCCCGCTACTTTTTCCACACGTAGCATGAATCAGCTGAGCACAGTGCATCGTAATGGCGCGCCTAGCGCGAAAGACTGACAATACAAAGAATGAAATCAGGTGACGCGGATTATATTCTCGCCCCACGAGCAGATTCTCCTCGCGCGGGGTATCACTAACACATGCTGCAGAATCTATTCGAATCCATTAATGAACCGGTCGATCAGTGAGTTAATCAACCAAGCGATATATAGAGTTCCATAAAATTACTGCAGTTGCCGCAGCCCAATCGCATAACAGTTTGAGTTCCTTTGTTCCGTCCATCTGTTTCTCTTATGTACACAGGGCCAGATACTCACGAACGCTCGTTTGCTTCGATTTTGTATCGTGGCAGCCTTTCATGGCATCTTGACTCTGACTGACGTGAAAACGTCACTCACAACAACATTCTGATAAAATTGGTATTTGAGAAAAAGTTTTTCATCAAAAATATATCTCCACACTCGGTTTAGCCGCCGAGCCGTTATACTTTAACGTCACTGATGACGATGTCGTACGCAAAGCTATACAATTGAACTCTGGAGTTCTCTCTCCATTTGTGAGTCTCCGTCACATTCGTTTCTTCTGTTTTTTCAACCACACATTCTCTTTCGCCGGAGTTGGTCACATCTCACAGAGAGTCACCATTAGGGAGTCGTCGTCTTGATCTTTCAACACATTCATCTGGAATATGTCTTCGTTGCAGTAATGTTTCACGATATCATCGTCCATTTCAACGGTGACCCTGCAATGAAGAGATGGCATGAGAACGTCGCACAAAAAACGAGTACGAATCTCATGAAGAGAAAGAATTTCTTGGATTACGGCGTCCGCTGCAGCAATCATGAAAGTGGGAATTCGGCGTTTTTTGTCATCATCATCATCATCATCCGACAAACCTACCCTTTCTTGCATTGTTTGTACAAACTCTTGATTTTGTTCGCCGGCACTTTGTATTTGTTTTCGAGCTGAAAGAGCCAACAAAAGATAATGACGTAAGACATAAATTCGCAGTTACGTACTCGTTTCGGGGTCCGTTTCTTAATTGCCCAATATAAATATCGTGAGATTTCATTTCGAGCGGAGTGGTTAATTTTCTGATAGAATATTTGGCGATTGCCAACCAGAACGATTTATAGCAGTCGACGATCGGCGGAATTGATAATGACACCAGATGGAACCCACACGACGTCCAAGCGCGTACTCACCGCTTTGACAAGCCCTGAGAGACTGGGAGGCACAACATGTAATGCCTGGAATACTGGTTCTTTCTCTTGTCGCACATACAGAAGAACTCGGTCGGTCGGAAATGTTTTCAGCTTTTTCTGCGGCGGAGGTGTAGACACGACGTCGACGGGAGTTGTGGTACTCAGAAGCTCACGATCCCTGAGGAAATTAGTTCGCTCCTTGAGTAATGAATAGTCGACCGCGGAAAGGAACGACGTAGAATTTCCAGCTCCTGAGTTCTGGAATTCCAACGAGCTCTTCGTGGAATTTTCTGGCTTTGATTTGAATCAAAACTCTCGAATGACTCACCTGTTCTGGGTGTAGATCCCTGACCAATCGTGAAGCGAATCGCTTGTGGAGCCAGGTCTCGAACATGCGTCCATTCTGAGAAGAGCGCAAACGATTCTTAGATTATTCTCTTGATCATGATAGATTTCAATTGCGCAGGTTCTGGCATGTAGTAGTTTTGATAATTGAGAGGGAGATCCGGAGAAAAGGTTTCGCTCACCCCTGGGAGTTCGGATCATCAATGGAGCCGTTCGTGTAGAAGTTCAGGTCGACGTTATTGCCCTGCTGGGCTTGTTGGACCATCTTTTCAGTTTCTTCGGTCGGGGTGAACAGAACCGGCGGTTTCGCCAGCTCCGCCATCGAATAGAACTCGGTGCGATCGCAAGTGGTGTGATACATCTCCTCGATTTTCTTGCGACCATCTGAGGAGAAAGCAGTAAAAAACATCAGGTTTTCAATCTTTCGCAGCTCTCGTCATGTATTTCACGTTAGCACCTGCTTGAACTCTGGGTGTACTATCATTCTATGTGTTGGGCAGCTCGAATAAAAGATCAGAATGTGTCACAGACATTTGAACTCACTTTGGGTGGCCGTGAGCTTTCGCTTCTGTGAACGGCGTTCTTCGTCGCGAGTCTTTCGTTCCGCGCCTTTATCGCAGAAAACTTTGATCTGCGAATATCCTCTGTGAACGGGTTGAGATCCCTCGCAATATTCATCATATGTGTCGACCTGGATATGCAGTGGAAGGCCTTTCACGCCTTTTTGATTGCTGAAATCCGTCGACAAGCATTGGACAGCCACATTGATCTGCAAATATCGATTTGTTATCAACACTCCTGTAGCAATGGTATCGACGATACAGGCTAACAGGTTGGTCGCTGGAAGCCAATTTCATTTCCGAGTCTTTCATGAGATGGAAATGACTGGATCATAATTGAACGCAGCTCGAGACCAGCCTTCTTGCTTGCTTGCTTACTCCTGTGCGAAAACTCTTCACTTGGAGAACCCAAGCAGCCTGAATAAACTTTCTCGTGACGTGTACAGAAACAGAAATGCGATCGTTCCATCAGACAACCCCGGGCGGATCGACATCCAAAATGCGGCCGTGGTTGAATATCAACAAATCATGGGTGATGCGAATACACGACAAAAAAAGAAAGAGAAAATAAGGCAGCATGACTGACTACAAATCTTTCATTGGACAGCTTGGCTATCAGTTGTGCCCCGTCGATTTGTGCCTCGCGTGCCGCAATCAACGCGATGCAAACTATCATATCAGCATGTCCAAATATTTATCGTTCTTTCCACCTATCTCCATCAGCAATTAAAAGTCAATTTGCCGGAAATGGAATCGTGCAAAGCCGGTGAGGCCCTCTGACGCTTCGCAAGGATTTCGCAGAAAGAATCGAGAAGCAAAGCGCAAGACGTGATTCGCGATGCGCGGGTTCCATCTATTGAATCGGTTGTGGACTAGTTTAGGAATGAACGAACCTTCGCTGGGCCTTCTAGCGGATTCCAGTAGAAAGCTATGGCGTTGTGTGTGATTTCTTCGATCGGTCCCACAATGCCTGATGAGTTCTTGACATCGGCATCGAGGATTCGCTGCTTCGCCGAATGTTGACGCGAATGCCAGAATTGCCATGCCTGAAATGGTGTATCGAGTCAGCTGGCGGTGCTAGACACTTGAAATCCCGAGCGTTCCCGGGCTTAAGGAAATCCGAAGTTTCCGAAAAGACGATGTCGACCTCTCGACGAGGGCGCTCATGCCCAAAGACGACAGGAGCCTGAATTTCACCGAGATTTTGAGGAAACGGTGGGAAGGAACTCACCTTGATTTCATCTTCGGCGCTCTTCTCTTCTCGGAAGACGAGCATGACGAGACTTTTTACGGGAGTATTCTTCAGGGGACGATCCGGATCGGGAACGTATTCCAGAGTGACTCCATAGAACTGACCCTTGTTGATGTACGTGATTCTGTCATCTTCCTTCCGGACTGACGTAGAGATCGGAGACTCGAGGTAATACTTGAAACCCACGTCCGAATGACTACAAATGGTACGAGAAAAACGATTCACGTTAACCAATGTGTCAAACCCAGCATCCACGAACCGGTGATTCATGCATAGGGCGGTTGACGAATCACGAAAATCGCGATTTCCGCCGATTTTCGTGACTTCCACTTTTCAGTCTCGTCTCTGTTTCTCGACATTCTCGAAAATCCCATTCGTAGAAGCCGCGGGTCGAATTCGACATATGTGACATTAGTTCTGGGTTCTCTCGATATCTGGTCAGCAAATGCGAATATTTTCAGAGATCGTGAGAAATTATGAAAATGAATTCCAGGAAAACCGCAATCGACCTCCTTGCAGATGTCGATATGGGGGAAAACTGAAACTCCTCCTCTGCTACAGGAACCGGATGCTTGCACATATGTAATGCACATATGTTCATAATATTCATAATGTACATATGTTCATCGCATCTCCCGACGCATTCTCCAAGAATGGAGTTGACCCGACCAGCTCATGGCACAACTTGCGTTTAGGGTTGTCATCGGAGAAGCTTTGGCGAGCTTCTTACAAGACAGCAGGGGAGAAATGTCTTCTTCTGTCTTTCTTTTTCTCTTTTCTGTTCCTAAAGAGAATCCCTGGGAGTTTGCTCAACGTAAGAGCATTACACAGATATTAGCTGTAAGCGATCGAGCTCGACGACCACACAGCGAGTGGCCGACCACGGCGCGGCGTAGGGCAGGAAAAAATGGTAAGAGTCTACGTGGATGCGCCACCGCTAATAATGGCGGCCGAGCCAGAAATGTGGAGTGGCAAAATAAAGCCACAAAAAAAACCAAAGCAACAAGCACTTCAATGAAGATCAGAGCGAAATAATGGCGCACATCAAGAATCGCCGAAAAATGACTTTCGGATGCCAATTAAATTCGACCACAACTCGGTGAATCGAATTGGCACGAAGAGCCAACCGCAATCATGAATGAGAAGAAACTGAATAAGAATGAATTTCCATTCATCCGAAAGAGCAGAAGCTCATAGCTTCCCCCAGAAGAGAGAAATCGTTGGGAAAAAAAAAATTGAAAACTCTCTCGAACCGACCGACCGACCGAGCGACGACTTGAATCTCGGATCGGACCCATCGAATAAACGAGGCGCCGAAGAATCGCAAATGAACGGCAAAACGAACGAAGCGAGCTTCAGTAAATTAGAAAATAAATAAAAAAGATCCATCCGTGTTCGTAGAGCGGTGCCCTGCGGTCGGCTGTCGCTGGAATCGTTTTAACTGGAGGAGCGAGCCGTCGCGTTGTCGACATAAAGGTGACGCACCCATGATTGGCCGTTTCTTACGTTCACGTTATTTTTGAACGTGATCTTCGCTCAATCGTTCGTTCGCTGGCTCGTTCGTTTGATCGCGGCGGACAAGGAGGACGAACAGACGGAGCTTTTTGCATGGAGCGCCACGAGAGATGGCGTCCCACCGAGAACTCCGTCTGTGTCACTGAATGTTCCTGGAATGTGTTGGCGTCTTCGTCCTCTTGCTCGCCGTGATGTCGACGATGCCGGTGGCGAGCGATAACAATCCCGCAAGCACTGCTCAAACACATCCAGAAACAACACTGCGTCCATTTCATGAATTAATCCACTTCTGTCTCTGACAGTTGTGTTTCTGTGGGCCTTTTGAAATTTCGGAAATTTCGTTGTGTAGCAATTCCATGATCTTTCGGACTTGGAAATTTCGCCGAAACGATATTAGAGTCCAGCTCCTCCAAAATTTTCTCGATCGGGTTTGCTGTTTGGCAACAAGAACTTTCGACACGCGCTTCTCGATCCCAAATGAGTTGAACGAGAAATCTTGGGCCAAAGTGAAGCTTCCGTCGGTGTCAAAACTCGTCCCGAATAATGTAAAGAGTGAGTCGTATCGAAGGGGCACGCTCCATTCGTTCGCGCGCATGTTGTTATTCGTAGCTCTGAAACGTCGCTGAATTCACACAGATTTAAAGAGAGGAAAAACATCGTCTAACATGCATGCTTTCAATTTTCTCGGCTCAAATGCGGGCAAGAAGTCAAGGCGTGGTTGCTTCGACGTTTTCTTCACGCTGCTTCTCCACACAGGAGCTGGCGAATGCTCGGGTATGGTAATACCTACCTGCTGAACGGTTCAACTTGGAGAGGAGAAGAAAAGTCCAACCCAAGTCTAGCGGACCGAACAAAAACGACTCGGATGCAAATCTGACTTCTCGATATAATAATCATCATAAAATTTCGCAAGCGAGAATAGGTAGAGAGAATTTCGAAAACGTCCAACAGTGTGCCTCACCAAACCCGGACTCGACCGCCACGTGCTCTGCACCGAGATCGAGATGGAGAAAACTTACATTTTTGGTATGAGGATCTTGTCTGATTCGTTGGACCTTCCGTATTCATGCCATGATCGACATCTCTGACCCGTCCGCGAGTTGCTGACAAGTTCTCCCTGCCCCGTCACGGAACTGGCAGGCGAAGTGACGAGGGTTGTCGTCGAGTTTGGGATATCCGAGTAGTCGAAAATCTGTGAAAAAGATACAAACAACAGCTGAATGGTTGTTCTCTGCGCCGTTTTCTCCGTGTAACTCGGAAACAATAACTTTTTCATGTTCAGAGCTCATATTTCCTGATTCAACGGAATTTCGATCGAATCAGCAAAAAAGAAAAGTCCGCTGAGCCACGGCCCCAAATGCGGAAAGGATCTTCCCGCAAACAGAGCTCTGAAGTTTGAAACGATTCAAGGCGAAGTCGGATGCGAATGATGAAGGCGGAGATGAACACTGTTTCGTCGCCCAACGAATAATAACAGAGAGAACAGCTAAATAATTTGTCCTGATTGCGAGCGGCAGCGAAGCAACCTTCGTCTTAGGCGCTCCCGACACGCCGCGACATTTCCGTTTTGTCTCGCGACTTCCTCTGGATCGGCTTCACTGAGAAAGTCGGCGCCCAGGAACGTAATTTAGACGGCGATCGCATACCAGAGAAAATCATCGCCATCACAAGAACGCTCCGACACTGTCAGCTCTGGTGAGCGAGCGAAAAACAGAATCCATTCAGATCCTTGCTGCTTCGTTACCCGCCTTCGAGCAACACGTATGCTTTCCAGATTGCACAGTGTCGCAAATTCCGGAATCCAGGTCGGAGGAGCCATAGGTAATAGCGTTTGAATTATATTTTGCACCGCAGTTTAGCTGTCTGGACGAGCAACAAACAAATCGTCTCACCGCTGTGTTCCGAATTCGCTCCGCACACTGTGCATACCAAACAGCTTCAACGAACTCCAATCAAGCTCGCCATAATGCAATCTCTCTCTCATTGTTCCTTCACGTTCTCTTCTTTTCCCTCTTCAGCCACACCTTTGCAGCCACGACGACGGCAAAGGCCCCGAACAGCGCCAGAATCGAAATCGCTTCGGCGAGTAGTAGCGGCAGCGCAGCATCGGGGCGGCTCAGCTTCTAGTTATTAATCGGCGGTTGTTCATGAATTCATTGTCTTCGAGTGAGGAGGCCAGAAAAAAAAAGAAAATGGCCAATCGAACACAGCGGCTTGCCGTTTTGAGCGAAATTCAATCAAACTCGCAACACGCCCGCTAGAAATGAACGAAAACGTGCGACCCGACGGCAGCAACAATCCTTCGGAAAAGAATTTGGTCAACGAAGGCGATCACGAGTTCATCTTGGGAATATGAGTCCTGATCAATAGTCGCCGAAATTACGAAAATCATCCACAAAACGGTCTCTGGAAGAGAGAAGACGTCTGAATATCGTCGAGAAATTGTTTCCCATCTGGGAACGTCTTCACGGGAAGTTTCTCTCGTTTGTGAACTCCCAGGTCTCCGCGTAGTTTGAACTTTCCAGGACATGAAAAGGAAGACAGCCGTCGGGATTCTGACGGACATGTTCTTTCGGAAGAAGAGTTCACCAACACAAATCAGGTATTCCATTTTTTTTTCTCTCTGATACGCCCCAAAGGCGTCATTCTTTTTTAGAAGAGCATCAAAGATTAAAGTCAAGAGGGGCTGAAGCTTTCTGTAGGTGACGAGCGACTCCATCTCTTCGGACGAGCCACGGGAAGAAAAACCTCATTGAGATTTTGATTTCTATTTCGAGCGTCGAAAGGGGGTTTAGCGTCATTGTCGCTTCGAATCAAAATGAAGACCGGGTCAGTCAGTCATCGAGCAACCTGACAATGACGACAATGCGCGTCCAACGATGACAGCGAGGAAGAGTCCGAGCGAGACTACGTGCAACAATAAGCACATCGATAGCTGTTGCTGCTACAACAACAATAACTGCGGTATGGGGAGCATCAACAAGAACAAACGCAACAAGAGCAACAATCTTCAGAACGAAACGAACGTTGAGACGAAAGCAACAATGCCAAGACTGAAAGTTCTCTGAGAACAAAAGCAACATGCTGTCGAAGCATCATGTTCCACACTTTTGTGACGAGGACTTGTTTTTCGTTTTTCAATTTCGAGATTGCTGTACTGGGTTCTCTTTCTTTCCTCATTCCGATCGATAAGCCTCCGCCTTGCTTTTCATGAAGTCGATTTCTCGCTTTTAAGCTGAAGTCCGATCACCGGTTCGTCGTGGTGTCGGTTCCGTGAGCGTAGGAGCCACGTGGAAACGGAAAGGATGCACGAGGAATCGAAGATGAAGTTGTGTTCGAGTGTAATTATGAGCATTTTCATGGTGCTGGTCGCCACTTTATTCATTATCGAACAATAACCGTCGCTTCACTTCTAGACGTTGTTTCATTTGCTCATGGATGCCGAAGGAAAAGAAAAATTACTTGCACCCAACGAGAAATCGAACAGAAGGACCGAATGAGAAAACGAATTTGCATTCATTAATTATAATCGTTCGACTTTTACGGACTCACTATGTCGACTATTGACCGAGATCACGACAAAATTCAACGAACTCGTAAAATACAACTAACGAGGCGTTTGTGACTGACAGGGAAACTCAGTAAATTCGCAATAAATAAGAACGAAACAGGAAGAATGAAGAAAAAAGACCTCGAACACCGAACAGGCCAGAAGACGACACCTTTTCTCAATCTGCTGGAAGTACTTTTGGTCATTAATTCGGTCGTTCGGAAGCTCGTTTAATCATCTGAATCTCTTGTTTATTTGTTTGCTGTCTTTTTTATTCTCCCATAACATATCATTTGCCGAGTGTTTTCGACGGTGGAATTAGCCACGAGGAAGCGTCCGTCGTATGGAAAGTTCTGAGGGGACAACTCTGCTTTTGAATTTCCCATTTCGTTCGTTGACAATGCCGGGCGACGGTCGATTATTATCTGAAGCGTCCCAATCGTCGTTGTCTCGATTGGTTCTCTGATTTTTTCCGTCTCCATTAATTGTCTGATAAAGTGGAGTCAGTGCATCAGACCCGGCTCGACTCGAGTTAAATCGGCTCGACGAAGACTGTGGACGCGAAGACGGAAACTGAGATCGAAACGAAGATGGGAGCAAACATCATCATTGGGTCGACACGAGATATGTGCGTGCGCCTCACGTTTTCTGTGTGAAGACGACATCGGACCAACAGTCGTCATCGAAGCGGACAACTGGGACGTGACGAGTTCGGTTGATCGCTGACGACATGCGACCCGAATAGGTTATCGAGTTTCTCACCTCAAACTGCAACATGCGATCCTTGATGTCCGGCTTGTTTGGAATGTTCGCCGAACACCTGGATATGCAGTGCTTCGATTTTCCATATCCAGCGTTGATTATTCTCGGCATCGATCAATGAAAGCTATTAGAATGAAACCGTGGGCAGTCTCGCTCCGTCTTCGGTGACCAGTTATCAATTCGCATCGATCACTCGATCGAGTTTTCACGATTTTATGTCGATCTTGACGACGATCGATCGCAGTTTTTGATAGAGACCGAACCGGTGTAAAAATGACACCCAACAACGATTTCCGGCGAATAATGCAAAATTTCTAGGGCAACGATTCGCGAAAGGCAAAAAAAAGGATTCACCTTCAACGCGGGATGTCGAGAGCGTCCATGCCCGTAAATTTCACTCGAAGGCTTGTCGATAAGACGTGACTCCACCGTGGTGTCCCTTGAGCTGTTTTTGTATGGGGAGATAACTCGGCATCGTAGAAGCAGAAACGGTGGATAGATGACGGCAGCGGCCGCATCGGCGCACAATCAGTATAATAACGTCGAAGTTTTTTCTTCTCTTTCTTCCTTTCAAACAGAGAACGCCAAAGAAGAAAATCAAAGCAATCCTAATCGAAAGCGAACCGAAAAGGAATTTAGTCGCTACTTCGATTTCAGTAAACCAGCGACGCAGCAGGCGATTCCGTGGCAAGTGCCATAAATTTCGAGTAATTATCTCGTGATTTCAATTTACGAATCGAATTCTTCGCTAACGTGCTGTTCGAATCGAAGGTCTGCAATTTTGAACCGCAAATTCGTTGCAGACTGCCAGAGCTAAGAAAAATAATCGATTCGGTTTCGAAGTTGTTTGGCGTTTGCGCAAAACCAGATCGGAGGACAGTTCAAGAGGGCAATTAGTGGCGGACACGCCTTCCTCGCATAGTCTTCCAATAAACCGGTCACCGATTGGTGAATCAGTCGGTGACGCGAGCTCATTGAGTTTGTCAATGGCCGGAATAGCGGCCACTTGAGGGTAGTCTGACGAAAACGATGTTCGTGACCGGCGTTGAGCGCGCCCGCAGGAAAGTTGACGATCGGTCACGATTTCACGGTAAAATAATCAATGGGGCAATGTATCAATGAATAAATGAATTATCGAGTCGATGATCCGATGACTAACCGACCGCGTTTTCTGCTGAACAGCATCTGACATCAGGTCACTGATTCAGATCCTGAGCCTCTAGCCGGAGGAAGCGGTCAGAGCTCCTGTCGAAAAGGAGTCCTTCACCATTTCCTTGGGCGTTCGTTTTGGATTCTTCGATTTCGCTGTTTTGAGCAAAGGCAATCCTTGCAACGGGACGTTTGAAGTCATTTCGTCGAGTGATCATTGATTTCCTTCTAATTTCTCGTAGTGATTTCCTGTTCCGATCGACTAAAATGGCGCGTTCCCGTGCGCTCGACGTTCCTCACGTCTAATCCAATTTGAAAATTGTTTTTCGGTGACGGGGCTAATGTCTAAGTTTTTCGTTTCTCCTCTCCGCTGACCGAATTTGTGTTTTGATGATTTTCAGGCGACACTCCTTTCTTCATTCGTCTCGACAACTTCCATCAATTCGTTGCTTGTCGCGTCGCGGTTACTTCTTCGTTCTGTTATGAGTCGCTCAATCAGATTCGTCGACTTCTTCACACCGCAGAGACGGCGATGACACAACAGTCAAGAGAGTTCGAAGTTGAAACCAAGGAGAAAGGAGAACGGGACAACTCCTCTCAGATGCGTTTCCTGACAGAAATTTGGATATTACACCTGCGCCAGGGTTGCGCGGGCTTCGATCGGTTCGGTGTCCCCGACATGGAACGACAGGCCATGCAAGCGGATGGAGAGTTGACATCGCAACTAACTTTGATGACTCATTGATCCGACTGCTTCCGAACCAGTCGTCAATTTACAAACACTGAATAAAAACAGAAATACAGTCGAGTTTAATAAAAAATGCAACTTCTAACTTGCCGTAGCGTTATCGAAAAGCCGTGCAGTTCTCATTTCGAAGCGAAATGAAAATGAGACCTGTACGGATTGTGCTGTGGCAAGATTCGCAAAAGGTTCGACATTTCATTTTTCATTATAGCCTATACACAAACTTGACTGTATCCTTTTGTAACTATCATCGATTATCTTGTTGACTTCAATTCGAACCTCTTGAGGCTCGCGTTTGTGTGCTTGAATTGCGCATTTCGTTGAATTTCATCTGATCTTATCATGAGTATCTTCAGTTTTAATTTCAGTGCTCATCTGATTGCCGTCTACAAATTCCGTGTTTGCTGTCTACACTGATTTTGCCGGTCGAGACAGCCGAAGGTGGAGGTGCCGATTCCACTTGCTCATTTCGACCGTATCTCTCTTTCTCTTAAGCTGCTTGATGGCAAGAGAGACATAAAATTTTACGAGACTATCCTGCGAGAGCGTGTTGTCGTTCTACGATGTCGTCGAGCGTCGACGACGACGCGGCTCGTGCGGAGGAACGGAAAAAAATAAACACACGGAACATTTTCAACCTTCTCGGCAATCCGGCAACGTCGCAGTTACCAACCGACCCGGCCGTAGTCGAAGCACTCGATTCGGCTCGACTGAGCTGTAAAACGGCCAACGAAGAGATGGATTAGCGAACGGATTCCGAAGGGAGAAAGAAAGCGGCAGCAGCATCCCTGAACTCACTCTATTGCTCATGCCAAGAACACTCTGTTTGGCGATTTTGAGATCTTCGAGATTTCCGTTCTCGAAATGTTTGGTTGGACACGAGTGGAAAGTGTTTCGGCCGGCAGACGTGAAAGACCAAAAGACAAATCTGAATGCGTGAAGCCCGATTCTTTTCTCTTTTTGATTGAGCGGAAAATTAATGATTACGATTACGCGTAAAGTTTCGATTCATGCGGAGGCAGAGCATGATAGTGGACGATATTAACGCAACATGCTCGGATAAACTCATTTGGGAGGAAAATTATGATGGCTTTGGAGAAATCCGCTGGCAGCATCGCATGCTCGGACAAATCAATAATGGCGATCGATGTCGTGTCGTTAATTCTCTGCTCGCGTCCTCGCGCTGTGCTTTTTCCGCTTGTCTTCGGCGTCGCTGCTGCGGTCAGAGGTAGCCGACTTCGATTCCCTCATTGAAACTGCAAAGTGAAGAGCGATGTCTCCATTTTTCTCGTCTCTCGGCTCAAAATTCTCGAGACACGTTTCGACTTCCAGCTGGCTTTCGATTTATCCAAGTAACCGGCGCTGCTGGAAGAATCGAGTGACGTACGAACATGGAAATTTCGGAGCGGGAAAAGTAATGAGGAAGGAGCGAGTCGAAACAGCGCGACGAGATTTTTGAGAAAACAGAGAGGGATATTATAAAGTGGTGAATATTTTTCTTTCGTTTTCTCTCCGTTCGCTGTTTGTCAAGAAGTAATGAGGCAACCGAAGGCGTCCGGACGATCAGTGAGCAAGCGAGTGGCGAGCAAAGTTGGCAGCCATAATGAATGCTGTAATGACGAACTCTCCTCTCACGGAGAACGAATCCTCGCAAAAGTAGAAATGCGTGCGCCGACTTCTTATCTGTGGCAGCGTAAATCAGAATCATCGTCATTACTATTATAATCATCATCATCATCAACGTAAATGGCAGCGCGACAGAACGCACAACTCGAGCTTTCGAAATGCATGCTTGCGGCTCCTTTGCTGAGGTTTCGGTTCGTTTGCCTCTCATCCGCTGTGCAAGGTCCACGAGTACGTCGTCAACGTAGAGTTTCGCAAAAAGCCCGATTGGAACTCGGGTGCTTCCTCTGGGAGGGAAGAAAAAACTCAGCAGAAGCGTTCGCGTTCACGAGCAGACAGCTTGGCCCGTGGCCGAACTTGGCGCCTCGGTCCAGCTTCCCACTCATGCTGCGATACGCATCTTGAAAACCGCGATCATGCCGGCGATAGGTCAGATTGTATTCGATTAATTCACCAAATACACGGTTATTGAAAAGAGAAAAAACTCAAAAGTTCTGATATTTTTCAACGGCTTTCCGATGCCGTGTCGATAAGCCATAGGCTGAAAGCTTTCCTCGTTGGAAAAAAAAATAAGAAAGAATCAGCAGATATCATTCACAATCACAACAAGATCGTTCACGGTTTTAACCGAAGATATTCGATGTGGGGTCCCTGGAGGATCGGGATGAACCCGAAGCGAAAAAAAATCTTGCCAACCAAGTGTCCGATCGAGCGACCGAAAGCCCGACGTTACATCGGATCTATTGTGAAAGCGCTCACCGGTAAAACACAGGTGATTACTTTTTTATTTCATTTTAACGATAACGCGCCTCGATTCTGTTCCCCTTCTTGGATTCCACTCTTGCGAACTCGGCGAAATATGTAAAGGCGGTCGCGGAGATCGCATGGCCTTGACCAAAGAGCGTTTGCTCGACCTTGACTCCAGTCGCCGCCGCAGCCGCCGCCGTCACTGCATGCGATCTGAAGCCAACGTCAGTCGTTCGGTCTTTCGGTCCGTCGCCGCTACCGATGGAACAGCGCGCTCTGATTGCAAATTTTGTCCTTTTATCTCTTCTTTTTTTCTCTCTTCACTTCGGATACAAGATTCGATTTCTGCTTCTCGCGATTTCGATCGAAGATTCTCATTATCCCTCTTGAAAGGGGAGGATTGTTCTCCACAAAACTATCCTGAGCCGAGATCTTCCATCGAGAAGATCTTCCACCGAGCTTCAAATCAAATGAATCACTCACCTGGGGTAGTCCTGTGGGTTCTCGTGGTGTCATCGTTTCTCCAATTCCGGAATCCGGTGACGGCAAGTCCACCGTGAGGCCATTGAGCCCCTTGTACGGTTGACTTTGTGTTTGTGAACTGGGTCTGATGTATCTCTCGACGAAAAGGGGATCCGTTGTTGGTAAACTGGTGGTCGTCACCGTGTTCGAGAGCACATCTGCCGGAAACACAGTGAGAGTCTGTTGTTGTTGTTGTTGCTGCTGCTGCTGTTGCTGTGGTGTATTTGAATTCCGCACGGCGAAGTCCCCGTTGTTCTGATAGTAGTCTCTGGAAAATCAAGCAACGATTGGGTGTTGATCCTCGAACTTTGCACTTCTGGCAACTGTGGCAAACTGTTAACAAGTCAGTAGTACGACGATGGAAACGCCCAGTAGTTGAGTAAACGCTCGAGTTGGTCATGTCACACCGAAAGTCGTCTTCATGCAAATTCCCATCACAGCAAAGAAGGTTAGCCGAAGAACCTTCACCGGCGTCAGCGCTTTCCACAAAATCACCTGTAGAAATCTCCGGTTGTTGTGACGGTGTTTTGTACGCTTCCAGAAACAGTCCCGGAAACGGTGACACCGTTCGTGTAGACTGGTCGCGGACTCGGGGCTTCGTTGGATTGAACGCTCGATCCGACGAAAACCTGGCCCGTCCCCGTTGACAGCGCCGAGAAGAGATCGCTGTAAGGCTGAGCCTGTTGCACCGTTGCATATACGGGACTGTATGGCGACTTGGGCTCGACCTGAGTCGTGACTGCTGTTTGATTCGCGTTCGGGTTCCCAGGACTATGGCTCGGTTCCTGTTTGACCTGAACCAGCACCGAAATCGGAACGCCGTCCAGAGCGACCTCTTTTGTTTCGATTGAAATCGTGCCCTCGCTCGAGAGGCCGTTTTGTGTCGTTTGAGTTTGTCCCGTGACCGGAGAGCCGGGATCGGTTTTGATGTCGTTTAGAAACACATCTGTTTCGTGCGGGGAATCCGCCGCTTTTGGAGACGATGATCCTTGGCTGCTGCAAGTCTCGTTGTTTAGCTTCGGCTTCTTAATTCCGATCAGCTCAGAACTTGTGATCGGAGCGGGGCTTTTTCAAAGTAGATTTCCATCGATATTTTGAGAACTCAAGGCAACGCTCTTCGAGCGCCACCGTCGGTCGCCTCCCCAGAACCCGAGTTTGATTTATACACTTTCTGGGAGAGAATTGATTCATGGAGAAACTTTTCATCGACACTCACCTCCAAAGTTCTGGCAAAGCCGCAGGCGCAACGTTTGGCTGTCCGATCTGATGCGATTTGAAGGCGTAACTTTCGTACATCAGAGCCGTTGCTTGCTCCTCATGGATGTTGATCATTGCTGTGGCAGCGGCACTGAGCGGATTCTCCGCGCCGCTGTTGTAGTACTGTCTCCAGGTGTCTTCGACTTTGATCTGACTGCCAACTGGAACGACGATTGAAAAAAAAAGAACATCAACGACATACGTTAGCTTGCGGTAGCAGAGTTGCTCCACAGATTAACAGACTCATCTAACGTCTTCAATCTTGTCTGCCTTCTATCGAGCAGCGGACCATTGGAAAAAGATACGAAGCGGCAGCGGCCGCAGAAGACGAAAGAGCAGCAGCAGCAGCAGAAAACACAGAAGAGCCAAAGGAACCAGCACAGATCCCCGCCTGAGGCTTTGGGGTTTCTCCGATTGGAATGGAGCGTCATCCGTTCCCGTAGACAGATTCCGATACGTCTCCATTACGATCTGGATGATCTTAGTTTGAGTGTTCTGCTCCCTGTCCCCATCGCAATTAATCGATTTCCGAACGCTCTTCTCGAAGTCTGCCTACAAGTCCTGAGCGGACAGACTGACTGACGAACCCGAGCGCAGAAGCGAAGAGATGATCTGGCTCGCTCAATTTCTTCTGGTCAGATTATATCGACTCGTCGATCCGGCGATTCGCACTTTTAGCGAAAGCTTCATCGACTGACTCCAATCTCTCAGGCCGGCGTTCTGCCGTATGCGAACTCATCTTTGCCGTTTTTCGAAAGGTCGATGTCAGCGACGTCGGTATCCGCTCTTGCCGCAAATTCTTCCGTAGATGCCGTTTGGATGGGAGTTGAATCGTTAAAGTTCGACTAAAATAAACCTGCGCTCCTCGACACAATTAACCCACCGCTAAATGGAGATGACGGCCGTTACAGAAGCCGAAGAAGATCAGTATAGAGCGACGTGCAGCAAAGTAATTTATAGTTACTTCTGTCCAAGCGTAGCGAAACCCTCGATCGCCGTCGAATAAACACTGAGATACTCTCTCGCCCGTCGAGAATGTTTGCCTCGTCCATTTACTGTCCCTCCTGGTTTCTGTTTTTCTGCATTGCTGCCTCTCCGGCTTCTGCCGCCAGCCGATTCGGCTTCCGTCTTCCATCTTCGCTTTTTGGTCTACCTTCATTTCGATTGGTTCACGAGCAACACGTATTCGCCAACTCATACAAATGACTGGTCATATCATTTCTTCACCAACAACAACAACAACAGCAACAAGAGGGACTAGTCCCAGTCACGAAATGCTGTGTAGCCGACACATTGTTTCCAAAACAGAGCTGATAGCTGTACTTGCGAATTCGTTGGCTAGCTGGTTGGCTGGTTGTTCGACCGCTCGGTTACTTAGTGCCATATCGAACGTTTCTGCAGGCCGTAATTTCCGAAAGGAGCCCCTTCTGGTCGATGACTGGTCGTTTCTTTCTTCTGGTTCGCTCGTTCATATTATAGAGGAGGCAAGAAGTCAGTCAGACAGAAAGCTTGGGAGGCGGAGACGCCCGTTCACAAATCACAATAAAATATGTATCAAAACACCGGGGCTCACGATGAAACTCTTCTGACCGCCAATGATGCAACCATCTCGGGCGGAATCGGCTTCGTCTACATACTAACCACCCGAATGAAGAATCTCCGAACTTTTCACGCAAAACGTGAGCTGGAGATCAATGTGTGGCGAAAGCGATTTCCATACGACTCCGTATGAATTCTGCGCCAGCAAAGCAAACGCCGAGGAGCGAGCCGTCGCGCAGTCGAAGGTACGTGATCCACGCTGATACCTCTATGCCGAAGTTATTAACGATCCAATGATAGATGGATGATAGAGACTATTAAATGAAGAAAAAAGGAAACGCCAGAAAGCGAATTTAGAAATTCTGGAACGTCGGCGAATAATCGAAACGAATCGAACAGCATTGAATTCGTTTGTGGCTCTGCCCTTACGCTCTGTCATTGATTTCGTGCCTGCCTGCCTGCCTGCCTGCCCAGCCGACCGCTCCGTCAAATCGCTCTTTCGAACGTTCACTCTCGCGACGAAGTTCATGCATTTAGGCGTCTTTTGCTTTTGCTTCGACTTCTCACTCCAACGGGGCAGAACTCTTTGAATCGGCTGATCTCGAGGGCACGTGTCGTATCGTGCGACTGGAGCAAAGTTCCCCCAATTCACCGGCTGACTCCTTCATTTCATGAACTCTCGTTCAAGCGTTGGAGGTGCGATGGAAGTCAACATACTCCACGACGAGTTGTAAATTATGCTTTTCTCTTTTAACAGAAGACGGTATTAACCGGCCGGTCTTTCATTGCTATCTTCCTTGACTTTCAAGAAGCAACCGATGCCGTGGAAAGTGAAGCGGCCAATCTCAGGTTTGACAATAAATCTTTACCCGGAGGATGTTTGAGATGAACGCGCCAGAAAATATCAAATCTTCCATGGGGAATTTACAACATCTCTTCCACGAAAACCGACTCGGGATTTGAGTCCGGACGACCCATATTTCTGAAGTTTTCGCGCATTTGGTCCACGTTCTCCGTTTGCTGCTGATTCCATCTCCGATCATTTCGATTCGCTTTGACATTTTGGTGTTCCTCATCGCTTATGCTTCTCTTTCTTTGATCGGCGATACCGAACCGGCAAGTTGAGCTCGAGGTTTTTCCGAACAAGAGAGAAAAAAGGTTCGCGATCAGTGACTTCGGTTTTCAGGGGTCCTTACCGGTTGCAACAGAAGCCAGCGTGGTAGGAGCAGTGTTACCTGCGGCTCCTTCGGGCATCACGAGCGCCATCCGCGGTGCATCGCCTTCGGATGTCTGCAATAACGTCACCTGAGCGCCGCCAACCGCAGACGAATCCTCACTGAGGATGACCAGAATTTCACCGTGACTATCTCCTTCCTCAACCGATGTCGTCGCCGCCGTTACCGCTGCTTCTGCTTGATCGTCGTGTTGTTGAAGATGTTGTAGATGCAGCTCAACTTGCGTCGAGACGATGGAGGAGCTGTGTTCGGGAACAACCTGTTGATCGGCGATTCCACTCGAGTTCGAGGAGTCCGGGTCGTCGACAACGGCGGTTGAGGGCGAGCGGCTGGAAACAAAAGAGAACAAGCGCGACGTGAGAACCGGGAATCAATGAAGCTGCAACATCAACACGCGTTGGAAGATTCACTATTGGAAGAAAGCAAACAAAAGCGAACACACAAGGTGTGAACTGGACTCATGCATGACCAGCGCGAGAAAGCGTTGGTGTTCGTTCATGTCTGGCAACGGAATAGTCTCCCAACGAATCGACACTTTCCGCGCACCTGCGGACGGGCGGATCACCCGAGATTTGATTTGATCGTTCTCCTTTTTCTCTTCATAGTAAGGGCAATTTTTGAGGCCAAATATTTCTGTTGGAGTCTATCGATCGCGATGTGCGAGTGCACGGACGAACATCCATCATTCGAGTGAAGCATCCATCTAAAAATCGAACTCTTTCGAACAAGTCTCCCGATGTATAAGAGTTCCGATGACCGAGAGTGTTTCACTCGACGGACTGGAGTGGAAGCCCAGTCGAGCTTGGTCGTGTTGTCGATTAGATTTTTATTGGCGTTCGTGATCAATGACTAGAGCGTATTTAAGAGAATGGCTTCAGCCACAGACTCTGGCTTCCCAAGTGCGCGAGAGAGCTTTCGCCAGAACATGAGAGCAACACTGAGAAGTCGCTAAGCCCTCCGGAGATTAGCATAATCTGTCTCTCGTGCGTTGTGCATTTTGAATCGTTCACCTTCTCGACGTGTGTTTTCAGCGACGACAACTTTCGTCCCCGGTGCGGCGTCGCGTCGCTCGAGCACCGGCATAGCCGGGCGGCCGCCAGAAACGGCGACTGCAGAACACGCGTCAGCTTCAGCAAAATCCCAAACTGCCAAAAGAGTTGTTCGAGGCGACGTTGCCGTCGCGCGAGAATTCCTGCTGTGAGATGGACATGGCTGGCTCTTTATCGATGAACGCTATCCAGTCAGTCAGTCAGTCTGACAGGCAGGCAGGCAGGCAGGCAGGCAGGCAGGCAGGCAGGCAGGCAGGCAGGCAGCCAGTCAAAGAGTCAGCGGCATCTCCGAGAGCCAAATGAGCTGCGAATACAAACTATTTATAATTGAACATTTGCATAGATATCGACTACTGATACAAACAACGGCCGGGTCCACAATTACCAACAATCGCCGAAAAGAGGTTGGTCAAGTCTTCGGTGGCGAGAGACAAACCGTATGAAGAGGTGAAGAGAAAAACTCCGTTTGCTCGACGGAGGATCCGGAGGAATGCGTCATCCATAGAGGGCAGAAAACATTCGTCCGTTTTTAGGTGTTTGTATTTCACGCTGCTCAGAATGCCGCCGATTATTATTCTTCTTCTTCTCTTGACGATGGTTATGTTAATGATGTCGAACGCTACCGACAACTTGATGGCAGGAGCGAGTGTCGATGCCGTTTGATTTCAGCCATGAAAGCTATGATTTCATATCGTTAATCCATCATCAATCATTTTGAAGACTCGTGGATTCCGAGGCATCCACCGATGACCGTCCTCTAGAGTTACATTCAACCAGCTGAATCCAAGCGCTGTACTGTGACAACCATCAACAACAACAACAGCAGCTACAATCGTCAGTGACAACATTTGAGAGAGATTCCCAGCTCAAAAATCGCACTCAAAAAGCTCGACTCCCGGACCATCATCCCCCCGAGAATCCTTCGGAGACCAATGGCCAAGTTCCTGGGCCAGCGCAGCGAAGCTCACCGATCTCATTTTTGCCTTCTCAGTCGACGAAGTGCAACGATTTTTTCGACAAAAATTCACCAAGCGAAGCCACAGTTTGGGGGACAGGGGTGGTCGAGCGTCCAGTCTTTTACTGTGGCCAGGCGGGGCGTCAGGTCTTTACAGCTCCATGGACTAGAAGATTAGTTAGATGAATGCACTGCATACTGCAGGTGCTTCGCCAAGTCACCATGGGTGAGGTCTCGCATTCTTTCGCTCGTTCGCTCGCCGCTGATGATCATCCTGAACACGATCCCGGAGCATCTGAGCTCGAAACTCCGGAATGAATGTCGCAAAACAGGAAGACGTCATCAGATTCACCGGAATCCTCGCGAAACGCGTGAGGGATTCCCTTCTCGAATCGCTTGGAACGTTTTCGGCTCTCTGTCGAGTGCAACGCAGCCAGCGTCCATCAGCTGTTCGAGAGCATTTTCGTATTCTCAATTAACAATCTTCAGCATTCTATGGAGGCCTCTCGCCTACCTTTGTGCGTGCATCTTTAGTTTAACGAACGAACGAACGCTCCGAAGATTTTTTCTTTGGTTTTTAGCATGACCAGCACGTTCCCGATGCTCTCACTCTCTCCGAGTTTTCTCACGGGTTTGTTTCTTGAGAACTGTGTGACTGGATTCTCGCTCCAAACTATTTTTCTCGCCCAAACTCGGCACAAATACCTTTGTCAGCTCTGCTCATCAGTAGACAACGGGTTAGAAGAAAAGGAGAGAAAAAAAAACTTCAGAAAACACGAGAGAGCCCTCGAAACTTTGCCCGTGTCCAAGTTGAAGTCCAACATGAGATGCATGAGACCGTCGGACTTCGGGAGTTCTTTTCGCGCAGATGAGTTTTTGGCCTCGATCCCAAGATGATCTGATTCTCGAAGTTGTGTGTTTCAAAGAGAAAATCCGATATTTTCTCGGATCGGCTCGAAGTGACTGCTGGATGTCAAATCATATTTTCTGGAAGTTTTGACACTTCCAGAAAATGAACGTCGATTGACCGCTGATCGAAGTCTGTCTGAGGCTTCGCCCACCACGTCTTCGGACGACTTTTTTGGGGTCAGAAATTCACTCTACGGGTTAAGCTAACGACGCGATTCCTGCTTTCGTTTTCTCTCCGTCGTTGGCGGTCGTGTGCGAAGGTTCTTTTCCTACCCCGTGATTTGGGAGGCGAAACCACCTCCTACACCGGGAAAGTCAGGTGACTGAGATGCAGAAGAAAAAACTGACGAAGCCTCGTGAGTTTCATTTTGAACATCTACGAACCAAGAGATTGGGATAGAAAACAAACTCCCATGGACAATGAAGGTCAGATAACCGTTGTCCGATTCTCTCCGAATCTTCTTCCGTCCCGTTCGATCGGGAATCAGAGGCTCTGATTCAGAGTTCGAATGAAATAACCCATTTCACACGTAGAGATTAATGACGGGGCATCTCGCTGCGAGGCGAGAGAGATCGAGAAAAAATCCCCATACAAACAACAGGTGGGACGCGCTGGGAAATTCGGCCTTTTGGGTACATCGAGCACAGCAGAGCAGAGCAGCGCAGCGCAGAGGAGCTCAGACCAGACGAGAGGTCGTCCACCTCCCGAACGGACCGGGGACCACGTCTTAATGAGTGTTACGATGATTAATTGTTGTCTAGTGAGACGAAATGAGCAGCAGAGGGAATGAAGGAACCTTCGTCGCCTTCGATGAACTTTGATATCGTTGCATGGAAACCGAGGAACGTCTTCGTTTGTCTCTTTCTCCAACACGCAAAGTCTTGGTTGGAGGCGAAGGAAACGAAAAGTTTTCGTTCGGTCGTTGTCGACAGCGAGGCCCGAGCGCGGTTCAGGAGAGAAGCGAGAATTCGATCGCGATTGGAAGAGACACTCTACCGGTCGTCTCAGTCAACCTTGGTCGTGATTCGTCAAGCAGCCCGCAGTTCACCGGTTTAGATCGTCGAAATTCGCCCAAAACGAACATTCTTGTCGAGAACACAGCTCGCTTGAATTATTTGGATAGAAGACGTCAGTTTCGGAAATAACTAATTGCCTTTCAACGGTGTCTGGTCTTGAAATGACACCATCGGCGACAGCAGCGGCAACGGAACGAACCGACGGAAAATCTACAGAGCAAAGAAGGCCATAAATCTCATCCCTAGCAACAGGACCGACAGGCGGCGAGTCTCGTGCGAAGTCATCTCGCCCTTGCAGTCAAAACGTTGCCGGTTTGCTCCTGAATTCCTTCTTTGCAAACGAGGAAAACTGTTTGGCAACGGAGAAAGTCGGCACCGGTCGATCGGCCACCCTGTGGAAGAACTCATTTTGTCGGAAGAGCCGATCTGTTGAAATTTAATCTCGTAAACTGTTGTATGAGCAGCGGCGTCGTGGTGGTGGTGGTGGTGGCTCTAATGAGTGGTTTGCGAAACATGGACATGTTGTTTACCATGCCGAACCGAGAACGGTCGCTGAATGGAGAATTCATTCATTCTTCGCTTCATTCGTTAGCTCACATAATAGAATGCCATCCATCGAAATAACCTCTTGACAACGAAGGGTCATCTGGTCACCCGAGTGGCGACGACGACGACGACGATGATTCCGGCGGCATTGGCAATCCCGTTGATAACGCACACGCGGTCGAAACAAAAAACAACGCGCTCCGCGGAAAATCGAATCCCAGTGTGCGACTTTGATTGCCGAACATCTGATCTGAGAATGACGACAGCCAAGCCGACCTCGCATCGTTCAAATCGCGACTCGACCCCCCGATGCCCTCGCCTAGAAATGACATCCGCTTTGGTCGAGTTCCGTATTTAGGCGCATTCATCGAAAACAACCACTCCAAGATCCTCATTGGAGTTTCTCACATGTTGATTGTGTTTGTTGATCATCGATCACAACATCGAGTTGGCCGAGGCGATTGTAATGTATTGCGAATCTGGTCCAAAACCGCAGCTCAAATCTCTGGGATCGAGCAAGTCCGCACAAAAATCAAACTTGATCATCGAACTCCCGAACACACTTACCGACTCGCTTTCAGAGAAGCATCGCAGTGACACCGGCGGCGAACAGCGTGTAATCCTTGTGTGGAGCACGATAAAAATCGTTCAGAAAAGAGAAAGCACTATAAATGAGCATCGAAGCATTCAGCCAATATATCGGTAATTGTGCAAAAACATGTCAGACTCAAATTTGCACCCCAATCGGTCTCCTGCTCTCATTGTCGTCGTCGTCGTCGTCCTCATCTTCCAACCTCGTCGTCCATCGTTCTCCGCGCTCCGCAGGGCATCAGAGTTTTTGTCTGTTTGGGTAGGCAGATAGAAGCTTGGCGAGAGAAGTGCAACGATTCTGGCTCTCACGATGATCCTTCAAGCCCCTAGCGAGCAAAAAAAAAGTGCCCAAATATCCACCCAGATTCGTATGGCCAGGAATTTCTGAGGGATGATCTACATCGGAGATAAGCGGCTAGTCAGTCGGTGGGCAGGACACCGGCCGGCCGGTCCGTTCGACCGTTGGAACTCGGCTGAGATATTCTGACACATGTCACAGCTCCGTCGCCGCTGTCGACAACTTGCAACAAGTTCGATGCACAAATCTCGATGAGGTAGCGAGCCTAAACGTTTTGATAAGGATGACAGTAAGTGGACATTTGTTCCGGTCGGAATTCGAATCTCACGCGGACCTACCCAAACGCACGCACCTCCGCCTCTTCATCGTGAACGGGCTCCTGAAATTCCCTTCTTTTGGGTCTTTTTATTTTTTGCTTATTCGCTACGTCCGTCTCCGAATCGTAACTTGTATCACATGAACACATCAGATGCTTCGGATAAATTCGTTAACGATCACGAGCAACGTCGAACATCTCGATACGCTTCCAGTTGATCGGATTATTCGTCATCGATGAAGCGTATCCTCGGGTAATATGTCCACTTGGAACGAACTACAAGATATATCGGCGGGAAGAGTAGAGAAACTACTCGTTTCACGCGGAGCGTTTTAATGTGCAGAGTCATTGCTCGCTCTGGGCGTTCACATAAAGCCGTTTATCTGTCCGCTACCGTCGCGCGTTGTCTCCTGAAGCGATGGCGATATTGACGAGCTGATTATTCAAATACGATTGGTGAAGAATTTTGTTCACGCTGCTGTCCGGACGTGGTTTGGCCGGCGGCATGTCTAGAGTCCAGCCAACTTTGGGGCTGATTAGGCGACAAACCTCACTACCCGAGTGACTAACTTACAAAAACAAGCGCGCACTCATTCTTGACTATTTTCCAGTGCAGTATTCAGGAATTGGCGACGTGGGGGAGGGGGAAGTGATTGACGACTAATTCCAGGCAATGCTGGGCCGATTCCGTTCTCAGGACAGTTACTGAAACCAAGAATACCGCAAACACAAAAATGATAATAATTATCCGCGAGTGGTCATCCGAACGATCGCTCTGTCATTTATGATGGACTTGGACGACGATGATGATATCACAGGAGCCGGACATAAACTCAACTCAGAAAACTCTTCTGGCAGTTTCCACACGGAGTAATTGATGATTCCTCTGATCTCATATTCTGCGGAATGACTTCTGAATTACTGTTCGAACACTCGTAATCCCTGAGGGAGATCACGTCAGGCAATCCAAACCAACTCAATTTTATATCGCGACCTTGGAGGAACACTGGCAGTTAACTTCTATGAATCCTTCCGCTTCTGGGAAAAGAGTTCTCCCTCTGAGACGAACCTCTTAGATCGGCACTAAGCCATGAGTCCGATCGAATTACGACAGAATCCATTAATCAAAACACTTCGGGCGATACATCAAGTTCGCGCGCTTTACTTTTGCGTAACATTATTTAATGATGTGATATAGGCGGTCATTTTTCATTTTCCAGAAAAATTCGCCGTCGAATAACCTTTGGCTGCATGTCAGAGACATCTGACGTTTCAACTCGTTTTTGAAATCATGCTCTCTATTATTCCCCTTCTTCTGTCCATCTGTGTACCCGCCTGTCATGTCTCGCGTCGCTTTCTCGGTTAGTTCATTCGTTTTCGGGTGAGTTGGGTTCTACCGGCGGTTCGATGCTGGCAGAAAAGATGAAGCATTCATCATCTTCTGTTTTTTTTCTTCGTCTCCTTCTTCTTCATCATCTCCTGTTTTCGTATCACTCGTCGTAGCCCACGACGAATGCAAGCTGCCGATCAGGCAAGCCAAAGACCAGAAATTTCAACTCTTATCTAGCTTCCATTCCTTTGCCGTACGTACACACGAGATAAAGCACCGAGCTGACTTTCTTTCTCTCTCTCTCTCTCTCATTAGATTCTCTCGTTCCCTTGGTTGGCTTCTTCGGTCGGTTACCTCTCGATCTCTCTCCTTCTCGGTGCTTCTATCAGCTTTGAGTCTGATAAGGTTGCTTGGCATTGATCTGATAATATTGAAATTTCCGTTCACTTGATAACTCTACAACTCGTGTAGCTTTTAGTGGAATCGCCAGCCATGATCGTCACCGCCGCCGCCGCCGCCGAGCCTCAACGAATCGACTTCACTCCCTCTGCATGATCTTGTGTGGTCAACATCACATGGCACGTGCCTTGCCGAGGATTGATTGATTGATTGATTGATTGATTGAACCATTCATTAATTCATTCATTCATTCATTCATCCATCGGAAGCCTGAGTGACCTCACTCGGGGAAAGATGTTCGTCGAATGTTCGATGTTTTTGAATTCACTCTCCACGGACGTCACGGAAGCCGAGAAGAAAATTTTTCTTTTGAAAAGTATCGAGATTCGGAATCAGGCGCCTGAATGGAGTCAGATCGAGGGCCGGGAAAAATTTATTTTCCGAAAAGTAAATAGAAAGGTATCGATTTGATGTGTCGAAACGAAGCGGCCGCAGGCGTCACCATCAAATCATCTGGTGCCGCTCGCTGCTGTTGGTCGGGGACGGTCAATTCTGTCCTGTCGATTCCATGTCGACGCTTCGAATGATGATCGGTTGCTTCGATGCTTCGTTTAATCATGTGCTCCGCGCTTCGTCCATTCAGACGGTGGCTCGATCGATTCAAAATCAGAATTTCTCTTCGACGGAGTTCCGCGTTCAAACCAGCAGTCGCAAAATCTGTGTCCATATCGCATACGTAGACTATTCCTTTGGACGCGTGGTCCCCTCCGCGACAGAAAAAATATGAGAGAAGAAACCGTTTCCGCTCAGCGTCCAGCGGACAGGCACTCCGCGTTTCCGATGTTGTCGCTCTTCGAGTTTACCACATACAGCGAGACGAGTCTACCAACAGAGGGATTTACAGAAACGCGTCAAATCCGCATCGCGAATCCCTGATGGACTGCCATCGGGCGGCATGACTTCTCGACGATTCATTCTCTTCAATGCCCTGATCGTCGAACTTCACGAAACAGCAAACTTCAAATGCGGCGACGAGGTGTCGTTCTGCTGGACCCGATAGCTTGCTCTCATTTACGACATTTATGTAACCGCTGAACTTGGTGAAAATATCCGGTGGGCACGGAGATTAATGAAGCTCCGTTCCGGGCAGTTTATCATGTGAGTCGACTAATCAGCCGGCCGCTCGCTCGCTCGCTCGCTCGGCCAATCGTCGAGAATGCCGCTGCCACACAGCAACGAGGGAAATCATCAAGAACAGAAAAAGTCATGGAAAAAAGAAAAATACTGCAGTTAGTAAACGGGGCGGTGAAAAACGGTCGACCATTACCGCACGACTTCAAGACGATGTCGTCGACGTCGGCGACAACGGCATGAACCCGTTTAGTTGCCAAAAAGCCAACTAGTCTGCGCAACAAACGGACAAATCGTCGGAATCGGACGCTATCTGATGGTGTTGCCGTTGCGATAACCACTTCACATAAATTCGACACCCTTCAAGGTCTTTGGAGAATTCCTGTCTTTGACAACGGTCTCACAAAGCGTAGCGCACACTAACACAGGAACGCAAGAAGACATCAACAGGGCAACTAATTGCGACGCATAATTAAATATCTTGATGCCCCAACGCCATATAAAGTGCCAGATAAATTATTTATGACTTGGCGCCTACATGTTATGCCGCACAAACGGCCACGGGGATCGAACTGGATCCAACAGATTCTGTATGAACTTGACACTGTCATGCGATGGTGTTTATGACAGCTTTCCGAGCAGCGTGTTCATGAATAGTCCAAGAACAGCAAAATTATCTTTTGATCGGAACCACAGTCTGCGATCAAGTCCATTGTACATTCGATCGCTCACGTTCGAAGCCAACGTTTCTCGTACACAAGCGTTTCCTCTAGTTCTCCGATTCTGGTTTTGTCACCTTCTCGTGCTTTCAAACAACATTGCCATGCTTCGAGCTTTCCTTCTCACTTCCCACTTTCCGGCTTTTCTCTTCCCTGGAGCGGAGGAAAAGGAACATTTTGAGTCGAAAGGGGAGAGAACATGGATACCATTCTCGGAATATGTGCGACCATCAGCGGTGAAGTGCCGGATTTGAGACTCTTGCTCAAGTTCAAGCCGTCGATGTCGCTGAGGAAATGTATTCAGCGCTAGTCCGTCAACAGCTCTGTCCAGAAGACGACAATTGAACGTTTTACTGAATTTTCGGTCGAACAACTTCATGAAACACACGTAGAAAGGAGTTTGAGAACGGAACAATCGCGCCGATCGAGCGAGTACTGAAGAAACAATGAGCCGACCGAAATAAATGTCGATCAGCGCTTTTGGCTCTGATTTATTTGGGCTCTTGCGCCCTCGACTTTTAGCGAAATCAATTGTGAACGCGGGCGGAAACATTTTAGTGCGAGTTCTTTACGTAAGATCGTTGATCAGAGGTGATCTGATTCGCCGAGGGATTTTTCCGCAGTTGGCACGATCCATCGTCTCGCTCTCGCGTAGAAACGCATAACAAGGAGGGCATCGAGCGACGAGGAAGGAGCAACCGAGTGCCTCTGCATCCTTCGTCTCGCTGCGTGCTCTGTGGCCGACATTCTGGCGACGCCTTGAAGACAACAGAGGAAGAAAGCAGAAAACTAAATATGCAGACACACGCAGGGTGGACAAACGTGCTTGTTGGTGGCACGGAGGGCCGATGGAAATTGCGAGAAACGAAACAGAGACCTATTTTCCTAGATGTGTTTGGCAACGACAAAACCATTTATTCCAATTAGTGGACTTCGTCATCGATTCTCTCCATCGGAGGAGAACACGCAAACCGCCCGATTGATTCGCTGACACTATTCAAGAAAGAGTGGAGGGAACAGTACTCAAAACAAATTATACTATACATAGTTCGCGTATCTATAGAAACTCTCTCTCTCTCTCTCTCTCTCTCTCTCGTTCCACGAGTGGCAGCGACTTGTTACAAGTTACAGCCAATGTCGATTGCCCACTGTTGTCGTTGTTGTTGCTGCTGCCGTCACAGTGATAATGACGGCAAAAATCATGGCGAAGAAAGAAATCGAATCGAGCAGAGAAGGAATCCGACACCCATAATGACAACATGCCGAATTTGCGAGCTCGTTGTGAGTTCCATTGTCCGCGTGTCGTGTTGCCGCTCTTGTTGTATCGCCATTATGTTATTGTTTCATTGTTGGCGCCGCTTCCACTTTCCCGAAACTACGCTCCGCTCAGTTTCGAAGGCCATCTTCGTATCGATGATGCTCCACTGACTTTCAACACTGCAGTGATTCTTCTGTCTGAACGAGACAATTTAGTTTGCGGCACTCACGGATGCCGCCGCCGCCGCAACCGTCTGGGAAGCGATGGTCGCCAAAGTCGGCGCGGCGCAGGCGGTGAACCGATGTTCACCCCGTAAAGACTAACGGCAGTTTTTTTTTCTTTCTAGGTGAACAGAAAACTAACAGCCGTCACGGCAAACGATGCCAAGTTCAACTGAACTTCAACCAACTAGCCGAGCAGGCGACCGACAAACCAGAAGATGCCGCTGCATAAGCAAGATCAAGGCCGTCTCAGTGGGAAGGTCATCAGTTCGAGCAACAGAAAGACAAATTATTGATTCACACACCAGATTCGTGGAAGATGCCTCATTCATTCAACGCCCCCGACTGCCAACAACGAACTTTCCTCGAATCGGGAAAGCACAATTGGAAAACGATTACCCCGTCGGTCGCCCGATCCGCTGGAAAGTTCACATCACGGTTCCATTTGACAACGAGCGTACCTGCATGACTTTGAACAAACACATACAATCATTGAATACCGAGAAGAGGAGGAACAACAACAACAACATCAGATACAGCGAATGCAACGGGACAAGAAGCCGGCCGTGTGAGCTCTGTTCCTTTCTGTCTGGATGTGCGTGACTTTTCCACGTAGAACTGACATGAAAGTCATCCAGCGGGCCGTATCTCGAAGATCCCACATAAACTGTGCCGTTATGAACTAGCTTTTTGAAAACATTCGGTGCTTAACTGACACCATACATAGTCCACCGTAACTTTGGATTAATGATCCGTCGACGAGTCCGACACTCAAACAAACGACGAAAAAATGTCGCTGTCGCAAAATTGTGACACTTGTTCCCTAGTACCGCGAGTATTTCCTATCGAGGTTGTCTGCTCAACGATCGGAATGAAAACATGTCGTAGCGGGCTAAATCAATCGTAATGATGTTGACCGACCCAGACAGGAATTATCTGTTTGTGTCGAGCGTGGGGTCTCGTCGATTCGGGCGTCCGAAAGTCTGAATGACTCGTACCCGATGATTTCTGTTCTCGAATACATCTACTCCTACATCTCTGTTCATATTTCTATCGGTCGGAATCATTAATGATCACCAGTCCGTCGGGCAGTCCCTGAGCTGATCGATCGCGCGCGCAATTCCAACCAGCATTGTATTGGATTTCGTTGTGAGCGTTAATTATCTCACTCTGTCTCGAAAGGCTAACTTAAGGTGATCAAGTCGTCTGGAGGTATATTTTCGTTACGATTGGAAATCGATCTCGTCAGCCGTTTATTCTATCATCATTCATTGAGTGAACTTCCATTTCTGGAGCGGATCGCTTTCGAACCTTGAAGGATCCCACGAGCAGGTGCGATCTTCAGGCGTCGGGTGACACGGCGGAGGAGTCATGGTTCAGTTTTTCGTTCCAGTAGTTAGAAAGCTATTCTTCAATAGTAACAGCAAACAACAAGGTGAAGAAGTTCTGACAGCCTTGTAATCTGACCCCGGAACGAATTAAAGAAAAAACGCTCAAAACACGAACGTCGCGAACAGCTAGAGGTTGCCAAAAGACGCAACCGTTATTCCAGAAAGCGCGCGTTTCCCTGTCATTTGGTTCCGCGAGGAACTCTCCAAATCCAATTTCCATTTTTCAAAACGAGCAGTGTGATTTGATTCTTATTCTTCTCAGTTGAAGGTGAGCTTTAGCGCTGACTCACGCACTCGACTCGCTCTACGTGGATGACATCGAAAATACTTCAGTCGGGGCGACAGCTGGCTCGCGCGTTTTCTTCTCCATTTGAACGAGTGCCGATATCAAACAGCTTCGAACGAAGATGTCATCGTTCGAGATCCACGGTTCAGGATTCGACAGCTTGTCTAACGGTAACCTATTTTCCTCGTTCGTTGGATGTTTCGTCGGCCACTCATTCGATAGCCATTGCGGTTTGGTTTGTAAACAGCATGAAAAGGCTTCATCAACCATGCATGACCCTTGCTTGCAACTCTGTGCGCATGACGATTGCGGTGGCTTTGACTCCGATGGTGTTCATGGTGCGCTCACTCGGCCGGTGATGACGATCCTCATCACGGCAGGGGGGGGGGGGGACAGGTGCAAATGAAGCAAATTCCTCTGGCTGGCTCGGTCACTTTCTTTCCGGAGGAGTCCGGTGCTCTCACTCAGACCAGTTTGGATTTTGGGTAAAATTTTTGGGCGAAAAATTGCTCTCAGCCCCTCTTAATTCTTCTTCCTCTCTCCCCCTCCGTCCATCCTCATCGTCGGTCGGTCGGTTGGTTGCTTGGATGGATGGATGGATGGATGGATGGTTGGTTGGTTAGTCGGTTCGTTTGGTTGTGCATGTCAAATTGAGAAATGCTGTATTGTACCCGGGTTTGGTTGGCGTCGCTTTCTCGGCGTAAACAATGCTCCACTCCGAATGCTGTTCCAACGAATTTGCGGGCCTTTGTCTTTGCAGCGGTGTCCGTCCTCAGAGAGAATACAAGTATGAAGCCGGACGCCTCGCTAGCTAGCCGGTCAGCCAGTCGGCACTTGACGATCACGACAACTCTCCAACGGTCATCACTTGATCTTGACCGGCCCGTTTAAATGTTCCAAACTGCAACGTACTCGGTTTTGTTCAGGCCGTCCAAGGCTCGCCGAGGCCACTCCTTTGTTCGGAGTCGAGCTTCGCGAGGTTAGAGCCTCGGCAGAGGCAGGATCACATCGAAGACGTCGAAATGTCGTTTTCTAGCGGGGTTTTCTCCGTCCCCTTGCTAGAAGCCCTCGCGGCCTGTGTTGCATCCACTAGCAGATCTTCACGAAGCTCGAAGACCGCTTAGACCATCGGGCTATCTCGTCGGTTGAAGTCATAGCGAACGTCTCGGAGTAAAATTGATTGGAATCTCGGCTCTCACATCAAATCGAATTCATATGAAGGAAGTTCGTTCGGAAGAGCAAGCAGGATGGTGATCTTGATTCATCAATTGGCAGAATATTCAACAATCTTCGGTTGGCTTGAAATAGAAGCGGGAAAAAAGCTAATTGCATCAAACTGAACGGGACGGGCAATATTTTCTTGAGATCATTATGCATTGCGTTCGTAACATCACCTTGACACCAGAGTAGAACACTTCCGTTCGGGAAAGCTTCCAGTTTGTCGCTGCCCGAGCGTTCATGCATTTGTGTTAACATGGAAACTGAATACGGGTCGTTAATAGATTAACGCCGTAATCGTTATGCGTCCATGGTATTTTTCATCGCCGCGGAACAAGACAATTACGACCTACGCGCTGTTCGTCAGCATCTTTTTCGCGAGCGTTTGACTCAAGCCAGAAGGAAGAGGATCTGCGATTTTTCATCGAAACAACTCGATCGACGACTACAGAGTATTGCACCCTTCGCTCGTCGATTTGAACTCGCTTCGAACGAGAATATTCGAATCTCGCCCGAAGAGATTTTCGTCGCTTGTCGAATAGGAGTCTGGTCAACGAAGCGACGACATCGAGGAAAACATCGAAAGTATGACCATCATCCATCAAATCATTAGATCGGCGACAGGTCCGATACAGAACGCGGCTGAAGGCTTCCGATTTCCGACCGAAATCTGGAAATCGCGATGACCGCTTCCAAAAGTCACCGTGGCACAGAGTCACATCGTCATACGAGGGTGAATTTCGATTTCGTGGCAAAAGAGCGAAATTTTCTCGTGCAACTCGTGTACCTAGTTCTCGTTTCGGAACTTCCATGAAACGAAGATCTCCGATCGCATTTCTATCTTTGATTCGAAAACGTTGCGATGCGAACGTCGTCGCGGTGCCCTTGAAAGCAGTTCTGAATCAAACTCCGGCGAACACAAATGAAACGCGTTCTCGGGGATCGCAATCAGTGTAAGCGAGGAATGACGGATCGCCCTCACGAAGTTGCTTCGCGAAAACACGTCAGGTCAAGTTGATTGTGTCGTCCAGCGGGGTCCTTCGTTGTCAATGGGGATTTGTTGTTTCAATCAGGAGTTCGGTTTAGCTGACTGAGCTAATCACGCCATAGTACGCCAAAAGCAAAACGACAATGCAGCAACATCGACGGCAGCGGCGGCGGCGCAGCGATGGGGATCCATTGAAGAGTTTCGGGGTGAGCGACCCTATCGCGGATGCGGTTGCATTGTGTCACGGACCCACCTTTTACTTTTTTTTTTGTTTCTCCTCTCGTTTTTAGACACACGCACGCAACAAATGTAGCGATACACAAAGGTATCCACTGCAGCCAAAAATCGAAGTCAAAACTCGTAACGTAATTATGTTGGGGTGGCGGCTCGTTCGACTTCGGCTCGATTTCGACATGGCGAATCCAAACACATGATTTTCTTTCAGTGAAAATTCAGGAGATCGAAGCGGCCGGCCGACCAACCGGAGCGAGCGATCAACAACAGAAATTTGACCTCACCCAGCCAAGAACATTAGCAGCCTTTGGCAGAATACTGAGCTGTAGCAATCACGGCCGATGCGGATGGTTATTACTACACGCCATTACGGCAGGAAAGTCGACAGACAAACGTACGATTCCGTGCTGGCCAAGGGTTTCCTATCCATCCTCTGCTCTATCAACCTATCTATCATTAGTGGTGTCAGTGGCGCTTCGGCGATAGAGTACCGACTCAGGATGAGGAGGCATTGGAGTGCCATCGGAGAGATGGTATCGCTGTTCGTCTTATTTGATCACCGGCCGCTGTGAGCTTCAATCCGTGAGATACCATCGATGAGCCAATTCCTCGACCAAGTAAAACGAGGCAGGATAAAAATTATACGACTCATCATCTGCCCTGCGTCTGCCAGGGTACTTTGGATGGTATCGCTCTGTCTGTCATGGAACATCGGAAATTACGAAAGTAGCTAAGCACCGTATCGAGTTCTGGGTCGTAGGTATTCGATTCGATAGAACTCGCTCACGGTCAGACGACAGCATCCCGCTTGACATCCGGTCTCGGTTAGCGTACCGTAAGCTCTTCTGTGGCATCATCAATAACACGAGTTGTTGCCCATTTTTCAAAAAACGAAGGAAAACCTATTAAAGAATAAAGCATAGTGCAAAATAGTGTCCAATACGGTTGCATGCGCTTGGTACGCGTCCTTCGTGGAGAACCTTTCGGGTCACTTGTCGGCTTAACCCCTCGCTCGGCTCAGGCTCGCGGCTCATAATTTTGTCTCCTTGTGCGCGAACACATCGACAAAATTCATGCATCGTTACTTCGGTCTTATCATTCGCTTCAGCCAAAACACTTGCGGTCGCTTGGTCATCAGTGGTCGTTTGCCATTCATTGAGCAATTCAACCTGGGAGACGGATGACAACCCTGTGACAAATATTCTCGCAACTGACCTCAACCAATCCGTGCGAGCGAGCGTGGGTGATAAGCGACGGCCGCTCTGATCGACGCTTTCGACCCACTGTGAATGATCGAAACACGGGAATACCGGAGGTGGCACCGTACGTCCAGCGGCGTTGTTCCTCTCTCAAATCCCCTTGATCTGATAAACGAATTCGAAAAGACGTCGATGCCTCGAGCCCGTGTTCGTGGATCTCGAATTCCACGCGGCCAGCGTTGCTGCTTTTGAAGGAAGGGCGTCCATGCATCTCTTCAGAGTGTTCAGATTCAGATGCTTCTCGGTCGCTCGTTGAGACCGATGTTGTTCGTAATGGCTTGCCACCTCGAAGTCGACCGAGCGACCCTTATACGAGGCTAATGTTCTAACGCGGGAGAGTGCAAAGAAGTAAAACGAGGCTAGGGAAGGAAGGTAGGCAGCTCACTCGCTCGCTCGCATTTACAGTGGGGTAGGGAAGAATGTAGGCTGGTCGCTGTGTTAGCCATGGGAGCCGTCCTTTCGCGTCGTCGAACGAAATAAGGCGCTCGGGCGAAGTGGGGAACCTACGCCGACCACCCGACCGACCGACCGACCGACCGACCAACAGAGCAAAGGGAAAACCGGTTTCTAGGAGAGAAAAGAGATCACATCTGCCGCCCTCAGGGGTAGCTAAGCAAAGCACGGAGGATGATGATGAGGATGAAGAGAGACGCGAGCTTGGCGCCAACTTCACAACATTTCGTTGTTCCTATCAAGAGCACAAGCAGGACGACCGAGGAGGAGGAGGAGGAGCAACAGCAGCAGCAGCAGATTCTGGCTCGCTCGCTCGCTCGCTCGATCGCTCGAATTCCGACTTCCTTTATTTTGGGTTTAGAATTCGAGCGAAAAAAGAGAGGCAACGGAATCCAAAAGCCGCGTCTAGACTCTTCGTTCTCACATGTGGACTCTGGTTGGTCGTCGTAGTGGAGCATCTACATTTAGGTAGACCGAGAGCAGACGGTCGAGCGAGCAAGGGGTATTGGCCATTAGTTTATTATCTCGCCTTTTATGAAACAATTAATTCTCGAGTCGAGAATCAAGTTTGCCCCGAGTTCGGCACAGACGGTCCGTTTGGTGGATGGGTTTTGACAGCATATGGAGTCATTGAATTCAAAATTTCCCAGAGCCCGTAGAAATCGCGGGGATTGCGCATAATGAATTAATAACAACATAGGATCGGGGACCGCTTCTCAAAAATTCTGCGAGAAATGAGAAAAAAAAGGAGAATATAATTTACGGCATAATTGACTGCATGTCGCGCTTGTTGCCGAAACCCACGGCCGGATTTTCTTTCAATATTGGATCACACAGAGAGGGTTGGGCCGGCCGGTGCTGTCACCGTGTGCAATTTTTCGACGACGGCTACACATATAATTGGCCGAAAGATGTTCGTACATCTATCACAACAATGAATGAAGGACTGAGATTATTCGATCGTCGTGTCGTCTAAATTCCAGCGGCTCGCTCGTTTCACTCCCCTCATCTGATTTGAGCTGCACGACATACTTTGAGTTCACTCTTGGCTCGGCAACGTTCCAGAGAATTGATTCGGCTTCTCATCTTACCTGGAATTCAGAAAGAAAAACGCGTGAGTTACCGCCGGAAATGCGATCCCATCAATCTCTAGAAATTGCGGCTTGGTGAGAACTTTTCGTTCGGCGTTTTCCCGAAAAATCGGAGCGCTCGTCAGAATAGATACACTGAGTACACTGTTCTGTGCCGAGTATAAAAAAAAGCAAAGACACGGCGAGCAGTGTGGATATCGCTGAAACGTTCAGCCGTCACTCATTCGGTCAGTCAATCCGTGAGCACGTTGCAGGTGCGATGGGTTTTCCTCTGCTCCGACACCCCATTGGCACTTCGGAAAGTCCGATCATCGCTTGGGCCTCTGGCTGACAGCATCGCCGCCGTCTCTTCCACACATTGGGACAAAAACCGAGCGAGCGATCGAGCGATCGAGATCGAAAAAGTCAAAATCGGAACTAATAACAACAATAAAATCCGAATATTAATAAGCCGTATAAAAACCCCCCGGCGGCGGCCCATCCTCGGACCGAGCCGATCGGGTTGTTTCAGAGCACGCGCGTTTTTGGGAAGATGACTCTCGTTCAGTAGTTGTCGTCAAGCTCAGATTCGTCAGGACAGGGGGACAGGTGGATGGACGACGGATATATGCTAACTGACAAGGACGGAGTTTTTGAGCCCAAATTCCCGATGGGCCTGCAAACAAATATTTCTGTTTCGATCCGGGCGAGGTATGTCCATCCGTTGTCTGTTTCTGGCTATCTCTTCGTGAACGATTGGCTAGTTCTGAGTTTTTGGTCCCTGAAATATTCGAGAGATCCTTCTATTCGAGAGAAACCCGATCGAGTTTTTCCGCCACATCGGCCACCGTATAATTGTGTCGACATCGCTCGAGGAAGCTCTTCCTGGGAAACGGTCGATGGCGATGATCGGTGATGATATCACATCGAGTAAGGAATCACTCATTCAAAATTATCAGTGTACCATCGACGGAAGGATGGAGTTTGGATATTTATAATTGTTCTGCACCGGTTGAATTAATGGGCAAGGCTTAAATTGGCGTCGTGTTCTCCAACTCGGAGCAGGCTCGTTTGCAGCGGAGCCATTTCAGTTTATGGCGGCGGCGGCGTAGCCACATTTTAATAAGCGGGGTCATTTACTCGACACACTGTCGATTCGGGATGAACCCTTTCGAGCGGACGTCGGCGTCCTTTTTGAGCGGACTGACTAGCAAACCTTGTTGATCACAACTAGATGCGACCAGTTTTTTTCTTCATTATGAAAGTCTTCAAAAAGAAGAGAAAAGCGATGACTCCGTTCGAAACTCCTCTCGGGCTTACATAACCTTAAACAGTGGACGCCAACGACTAGAAAAAAAAACTCAAAGTTTTTTGTTTTCTCTTTCGGCGCAGTGAAATAAAGAAAAATGAGAAGTAGCACGTGCGCCGATGAACGTAGACTCCGCCGCAGCCGAGCCGGAAAGAACTCCAAAAATAGAAAATGAAAATGAACGGCGTTTTCGACGGCGAAAAAATGCAAAATTTCTCTCGTTGGCTGACGAGGGTGCTGCCTATGGACCGAAGTTGATGTTCTTCGTTTGTTCGATGACTCTTCGGCTCGGTCGCGGGAGCTCAACGGTAGACGTCACCGCCGACGACAACGACGGCGGAGAAGATGACGACGAAAAAGCCGGACAGCCATCCGCCGAAAGAGCGAAGAAAAACGCGCAACGGACTTCAACCATCGAGTGAAAGAGGCCGAGATAAGAAGAAAGGACGACGACGACGACGACGATGAGATGGAGAGGAACACAGAAGCGGATCGCGTCAAACTTGGGCGTTCATCTATCGATTCGCCTGTCCATGCTCGATTTCGATGCTGGTTGACACCCATCGTCAGCGAACTCGCGATTGCCACTCGTCGCCCTGATCCTGTACGGAGTCTGCATCCGAAGTGATTCTCGAATAATAGAGATTCTGATGAGTCATGATCTGACCTCATCCAACTTTCGGTTCCCCGGCTTCGTTCTCTTGTCGCAGAGTTTGCATCTGGAATGTTTCCATGTCCACTCGCGAGTAGAAATCAGAATCATGCCAGACAGAGAAGTTTTCCTTTCGAGAATCAGTGCGCAGCCTTCGTTATCAGCAGAAGCTGTCTCGCTGCTCTTCAATGGTGGGCTCGTGTCTTCACTCGAAACCGATGAATATTCATCAGTCGCTGTATTTCATTTCTTGTTTCCAACCGCCGACTCCGTGAGGCTTGGCTCCGACGCTCCTCCCGATATTTCTCTCGCTCGCTCGCAGAGATATGAATATTGAACGGCTAATGTGTTTGTTATGTAAAATGCAAATGATAACCAATATTTCTCGAGTCGACGGTGATAATTGAAAGCGAACCATTCAGTGGAAAATTGGATTTTCCGATCGTGGGTCATATCCACCATCCACAGTAGCCTATTCCAATATTACCACCACCACCATCTCGTCTAGCCGGACGATTAGAAAATCCGGCAAACTATTTCCTGCGACCCGAAAAAATCTTCATTCGCTCGACGGGCAATGTTTTCTCTTTTCTGGTTCTGGTTGTGCAGCATCGATCAGAACTTCTTCAACGAGGAAGTCGAGTCGTCTCCTTCTCGTTCTTGAGGATCCGGTGACCGATACCGAAAGTTTGCTGCTTGAACGTACTCAGCGAAAACGGGATGAGAATTCTGAACACAAGGGAGTGGATTGGGGAGTTCGTTTACGTTCAAATGGGAAAAGGGAAGAAATTCATGCGTCGCTCTTCTCGTTCGCTTCTCTGAATCGAAGACAGCTGCAAACTATGGGACTGCTTCAGAAAAACGAGAGCAGAGAGTTCTTCCTTACGCGGACATTCGAAAGACGATAACGCCGAATAAGCCGTCATTAATTGTGTTCTAGATTAAAATATTTCTCTGAAGAGAGAAATATATTGAAGACGTCGTGGAGCAGACGATCCATTGAAAGGACGCGGGGCTTATACCTATTTTTTTCTCGACGTTTTCAAGACACAGGTGTGAGTGAAGACACATGCACAGAAACCGTTTCGTGGATTTAACACAGATGTGTTCTATGTCGACCACAGATTTCACGGACGGGCAAATTCCAATGAATAAAAGCGAAGAGCTGGAATCCCATCAGTTTCCATCGGAAGCAAATTCTAAACTTCTCTCGAAATACATTCTTTTCGATTCTCGATGTCGCTAATTCGAATGCGACACTACAAGCCCCGGAGAAAACGTTGAAACGATGGCGAATCGAAGGAAAACAACAGATCTGGATATGTCTTCGTCTCTAGAGTTCACAGACGTGCGTTTTACAGGTTATCAAAAGCCAGAAATAAAGAAGAGGGACGACGCCACAACAACAGCGGGTTCTGTTTGGATGGCTCTAAGCGACGCTGAATCGCGCGAGGTGATAGAAGCGGAAAGCGAATTTACGTCCGAGAAGCGATTCCTTCACCTCATACAGGCGAGCATAACACAAACCAGATAGACAAGAGAGCAGGCGGCTACATCGAATTGCTTTACAGCTTTCTGACAGCAGAAAAAAAGGAGAAACGAAGAAGACGACGAGCGCTTGACGGTCGTCGAATGGCAAGATAACAGATAAGCATAACCAACCATAAGCTGGCTTATCGCCGGAGAATAGCGAGTTGGTCATCATCGCCGGCAGCAGCAGCAGCATCGATCTCATCATTTGTGTTTTGTTCAGCAGAAGATGTGGAATGGATGCATCGAAAGCGCCGAAGTAGTATGGTCAACAATGTGTTCCCGTCGACTGAGGAGTCCGGGCCCCTTGATTAAAGCCAAACACAAGTGGAATCAATCAAATTTACCGAAAGGGCTCGTCGAACACGCTATGAATATCGATTGAATGATTTTTTTCTTCTCCTTCTTCATATCAGACTCACACTGGACGCGCGTTCTGAAATCGAGAAGCAACTCTTGATAAATTCTCGCGCTCGCCCGCAGAAATTTCTGCGCTGCCAGTCAGCCATGTTTCAAGATTTTTTGTGCCGCTCAGACAGGAGAAGAATCGATTGCCAACAGGGGGTCTAAGACTTGCTCACGTGCACTGCGCCGGACTGCGCCCGTTCGTATGTGATTAGGATGAGCTCACATTTAATGCTCGCAAACACACAGAAGTCTCACGAAGAGCTGTGGAGCGAACGCAAACACAGCGTTTCGCGTACTCGCCGTCATCTCCACCGTCAGCTTTTGGAAACCGCATCTCGCGTCATTGAAAGTAAAGAAAAGCGCGGTCCGAGATCGTCTCCATCGATTGGATCCCAGAGCAAAGTTGTGAAACGACTTTTACGTCGCCTCCGTCTTCCAGAATCAACAGAATGACGACGTCCAGCCAGTTGGTCAGACAGCTCGGTTCGAGCATGCTGCAATTGGAATGGAATAATTTCGGCCGGAATCATAAAATATGATATATTGAGCTGCACTTTGCTTATGTAGAAGAAGATACAACAGATAAGGGGATATCGGCCGACATTCGTTCGCTCCGTTTATGTCTTCACTGAGGCAACGAGCAGTTGATTCAGAGGATCGTCATCGCCGATCGAGTGAAAGAACAAAATTACAATTACGGCTCATGGCGGCGACGATTATAACGACGGGCTTCCTATTTCAGTTTTATTTGCTGCGCTTCCAAGCCGATATCTGGAGTCGACCGTTAACAGAGGAATAATAAAGCACATTACGTCGGCACCAAGTGTCACCGAACTAATCAGGACACCTAATGGTTAGACGCTCCGGAAGATAAGGGATCGACCGAAAGGGACGATTGCTGCAGAAACGAAATAGCACCGGCATTTTGATTTCTTTAGCGTTCCGATAGAGCTCGGGTTCTGCTGATGACAAAATGACATTTTCTGTTCGAAGGAGATTTGGCTTCGACGAAGTTTTTCGGAACGTTCATTTCTCTCCGAGAGTAACGAAAAAGCGAACGGCTTGATTTTTCAAGACGTATATGGGTTTAAACACTCACGACTTGAGGCGATTTATTCGAATTTCATGCGATTTCATTGTAAGACTGGAGCGATCGATCGATCAATCCAGCCGAGCGGCGTTCGAATCGGCCAGAGGTTAAGCCCAGCGCCAAAGTAACTACGACCCCAATAGTCCTTTGCGTGTTCGTTCTTTTCTATTTTCAGATTCTCTCAGTTTCTCAAGAAGTCTAGAAGATACGGACATGGTGCCATTGCGTGATTAGAAATATATTCCTCGTTAAGCCTGAGATGGAGTCACTGGGCGACGTTTGTTCGTTGGAATCCAATCATGGTTGTTTGGAATTGATGTTCAACCATGAAGAAATTCTCTGAGACTTCGAGTGATCGGTCACACTAATTGTAGGTCACTAGAACTCTAACCTGGAATCGTGGGTTCAATGAGTCTGCAATGACAAAACTCGATCCGATTTGGGAACCTTGATTCCATGTTTGAAAATGTTGTCATTCAAACAATGCTCAATGGGAAGAAGGATTTCAGTTTCCAAACCAAATCTCGAGGCCCGTTTGAACTCTTTTGCAGGATCGGAGAGATATCTTCCTGAATCTTGAATCATTCGTCTAGACCGCACAAATTTACGCATTTTCAATGATTGATTGATTCAACCAAAATCCCGATCTCCGGTATTCTGCTTCTGGTTGAATCAAAACTATACCAACGTATGAAAGAAAGAAAGGACGATCGATCGAGGCTCGAGCGTCGACCGCGCTGATGGATTTGTGGTAAGAGTCAGTTGGAGACAAAGCCGATCGCCGCAGTGATAAATAACGGCTTAAGACTACGTAATGACCAATCTTGCTAACCGCCAAGACACAAGTCACGTAGAATCAAGGCGTTGTGACACATCGTGCACAGAGGATCAAATTCTCTGTCGTTTCTTCTGCGTTCCAAGAGCGCAGTGGAAAACTCGAGGGACTGACCGGGAGCGTCCGGTGTTCGACGCTCCCCTTGGTCCGTCAGTTATTCAATTTAGGGAAATCGGGAACGCACCTTCTTCAAGCGACGAACTCTCCGATGAGATCTTTCGTTGTCAAACTTATCGAAGCTCCAAAGTTGGTTTGGTTGCACCAGCAGCAGTGGAGATACACTGACAGTAGTAGTCCTAACCGTTCCAGAAGAGAACGAGCGTATCAACAACACAAAAGCTCTACACAGGAAATCGGAGGATGTATCCAGTGCGCGTGAGGTCCTCTGGGGTGAAGCACTTGAACACTGACGTGCGTTAAGTCAAGGCGCCCTCTGAGACGCCTCAACGGTGGACTTGGAGACTAACACAGGAGTTCTCTCAAAACACGAACCGGTCACAGTTCGACACCGAAGACCAACGTCGCTTCGTTCGTCGGCTTCCACTGTCAATAGTCGTTGAAGTTTATTTGACGGAACGTCGACTGTCACCCGACACACCAAGACAGTCGCTCACTCGGCAACCGGCAGACAACTGAAGTTCCGAAGTCATGCCGGCATTCGATGCCGAAGTGCTTTTCACGGCCGCCAGGTGGCTCTGCGGCTTCGAAGGCGGGACTTCATAGACTTCGGGACCACCTATGCAAAACACAAACATTTCTCGACTAGCGAGAGCGGCCATGAAACGGACGCTTGCTGAAGCTTTCGCGACCAAGAGAGGAAGAGAAGCAAGTGGGGTTGGTTCACTCGAAGAGACTACTCTCAAACGAACGAAGCCTTCGACGGCCATAAGTTGAAGGCTCTTTCGTGTGCATCGTGCGGGCACAGATCGATCGAATACTTCGCGCATTCGGAGTCTGAGATGAGTCGGCCGTTTCGCGAGATTGTCGAATGTCCGAAATCCAGAAACGAACATCGTTATCGATCGATGAGGGAACTTCTTAGTTGTTGGCTCCGTGACCTGCATGAACCGATAATTCTGCAATCTCAGTAAGTTGACTGCAGGAAACGCTGAGGTGCCTGCTTCACACAACAGAGAGCGTGCATCTTCGCACGGCCAACATAGTGTCGGAGATCCGCATCGATATGATTCCGTCCTCAGACTTTTGTTTTGTTTTTTTCGCTCATTTTGACACACCACAGAGAAGTTTTGGAGTTTTTATGAGCGCTTTCCATCTTTGAGGCACGGATCGATGTCCCAATTCGACGTGAACCCTTTCGCGTCACCAGGAGAAAGTACCACGTGAACCGAGAGGAAAAATGTGCCCAGCGATATTCCAAAAATTCAAGCGCGATTGCGTGTTCTGCTCCGCGTTGCGAGCTTGACACTTGAGAGCCGTGTTGGTTGTTCATTCGCTCGCTCGCTCGCTCGCAACAGTCCGAGGGGACCTTGGATAATTCCGAGCAAAAAAACTTTCATTGAAAAACACATCTCGCTCAAGCATTCAAGCATTTCCGAGGTGCACTTTTAGTTAAATCGAAGAGAAAAACTTCGTTTTCACTCGTCACGATCGGCGCCGGATTCCGTAAGGAAATCCGCAATTCGTCTACCTTCTGTGAATTCCAAGAAGTTCTCACATCATACTTGAGAACTTGCAATATTTCTAGCGATAGACCTTTCTCGGAAGTTCGCAGAATTTCTGTCGTACTTTCACTTGCACTTGTGGCCTTTTCGAAGTTTCGCAAACTTTCGACCTTTTCAAAACGAACATGAATGCGGCGGACCCGTCCACGAATCGGAGAATTGAAAAGAAGTTGTTTGAAGTACCTAATGATCCATCGATGCGGAGGGTTGTGGCTCCAGAAAGAATGAAAATCATCGCAATAGTTCTCGAAGTACGATCGAGAGTGTTGAGCGCCTCTCTGATCGGATGAGTTTCCACAAGTTCTGAAGCGTTGTTGATCAAGTAACCGATGAGTTACCGCGGAAAATTCTGTGGAGTCACTGCCCCGACGGTGTTTCGCGCTCTAAAGATCGAAACTCCCAACGGACGTCGAACAATCTCCTAGTTACGGAACGTGTTTACCCGCACATAATTAGCGAGCGCGCATCCATGAATTCGGTGTTCAACCGAAAGTATATTGCCATCATCTTGTACATAAGCCCTCACTCTGACCGTTCGAGTAGCCCGTCTGACCACTTTCGCTAAAAAGGACCGCCTCATCGGTCCAGACGAGTTGACAGTCAGCCTTCGGAAGTTCAGATCGTATCGTGATCATAACAGACGCAACTACGTCGGTCGGAATTCAGCATAAGAACTGCGAGAACAACGAATCTACTCCAGAATTCTGCGGAATAATCGAGCGAAAACCGGTGGTCGAAGGATCCCACTAAAGTTACCGAAAATGGCGCCAACTATCTCAACAGAGATAAGAGTTCGATGAGAACATGCAGTGTTTTTGAACGGCACGCGACAGGCGGCTCGTTTCTGAGGGCGACGAGGCTCGACGAGCGGCTCGAATCAGTGATCATCTCGGTCCGACATGATAAAACGGCATCAGTTTCGCACATCCTTAGCTCAGTGGTCAGTGAACTGAACAGCTTCGCGAATTCTGTACTTTGCCGGACACACCCTGCGCAGCGCGGCAGCTCACGTCGCGTCCGTCGTTGACGTCCGCTCGGGATTATCAAACTGCCGGCAGAGAGCATGGACGTCTCCGGTCGTTCCTTCAGGAGGAAATTATGGAAATCACTGACATTCGAAATTCAGAAATGCAGTTTGTCTGTTCATCGGGCTGTCAAATTGAGTCGCGCCGGGTACTGAGACATCTTTAGGCAAAACATTCGGGATTCAGGAGCGTGATCTGTCTCACTCACTCAGTTCTGTCTTCCCTCATGGGGGCCTCGATGTATCACGAATCGAGTTACCTTTTGCGTCTCAATTTGTAGCTTGTCGTTCCTCTCATACTGGGAGTCAGCCGACAATCACAACTCTTGGACGTGAGAAGGTCAGGGTACCGAAGCGCCCAAGTGTTACAGGACGACAATGTGGCGAATGTGCAGAAGTTCGGCAACTTAAACATCAGCGCTTGCGAGGAATTGCGAGATGAGAACAGAAAAGTGTCTAGGGTAACCGTTGATGTTCGGAACATTGGAGGGAAGCGAAACAGTGAAGAAATGATCGCGACACGATCGGTCGCCACGCGATTCTCTGCCTCTGTACGATTTACAATTAGCCCGACGTCAATCGACGACGGGATGACCGAGGCATTTTCCTTCGTGGGGGGGACCGAGGTATTCGTCTTTCATTTGTTGTTGTCGTTGTTGTCAGTTGCACTCGCTGTCCGCTTGTGTGAGTGCCCTTCAGGTGGACGCTTCTCTTTGGCGTAATCTTCTGAGCAAGCTCGTCGCATTGCTCCTGCTGTAGTCGGCTTCTGCCACCATCGACAACGATGCCCGCTCGTCCGTCCAACGGTGGATCGCGGCGGCGGCGGCGGCGGTCGTCGTCGTCACCTTGACTTTGGCAACAAACAATCCGACCGTTCAGTGGACCAACGAAGCGATAAACAGAACACCGGAATCCGGAGCACTCCGTGATTTCTCGCTCGCTTCCTTCCTTCCTTCCTCCCTCCCAGTCGTCCACAACGCGAATGATCTGTATGGTCTTCTGCTCAGCCGTGAAGCTCTGCCATTTGTTGTGACGGGAGCGCATTCATCCGTTACAATCGTCGAGACAAATTCACGCACGTTTTCAGAATGTGAGAGGCTGCATTCGGTGAACTTGGGGAAAGTCTTCATTGAAAACATGAATCTGGACAAAGCGGAAGCGTTTACTCGGCGGATTGGCCGGCGGCAATCAGCGAAATGCGCGAGTAGTTAGTAGCCTTTCCTCGCACCATTCGAAGGCTACGATGGTTTTTCTGAAACGAACATCGCAGAAGATAATCTCAATCAGCTAGAAGAGCGTTCTCGTCCTGGGACTTCATCGAAGTTTTGGAAGCGAACGAGTTCGAAGTCAACAGACTCCTCTCTCTTTTCCTCTGGAGGAAACTGATCGGGATTCCGTCCTGGACCAAGTGTTCTACGGCGAAGAGAGTTGTGGCGACATTGAAGTTCCAGCGCATCGAGAATGGACCAGAAGTCCAATCGATCCATCTATCTATCGGTCGTTCCGATCAATCACGACGGAAATCACTATCGAAATTGAAGCCGCGAGAAGGACCTCGTGTTCGCAGCCGCCACGTTGGCAATACCTCAGTATCTCGCCACGCCATGTAGCAATCGCTGGAGCGTCGTTGATGAGTTAGGCTCACTTCCAAGGAATCATCGCAGGTTCAATGCTGAATACGCTTGCTGTTCGTTCTTCTTTTTTTGTTGCTTATTGGCATTCATTGTTTCAGTCGATGAGCTTTTGATAAGTTTTCCATTATCGGTGAACAGTTTGTATGAACGCGTCTGGAAATGAGCGCGAAGAAGAATGATTCCTACCGACATGACGGTGAAATAAATGAACGAAGTTAAATTGCTCCCGAAGAGAAAATTTTCGGTCACTGGACCGCCTTGACCAAAAGGTTGCTGCTTCGGAACCGCGCAGCCCTCTGTCAGCGATGTACTGTCTCCCGAAAGGTCCCGAATAACTGACTAAAAGGGTCATCATAATCATATGGAAATATTAATAATCACAATTATCGTTGTTGTTTATTGTATGGCGTGTGTTTTATGATTCACGACCCGTACTTGCCAGCTGTCCAGGCACGACAACCGATCAGAGCTTGCGTTTCTGCCCGAAAAGTTCGATTGAGAATTCGAATTCTCATTCTTTCTGGTTTTTCGTCTCTCGCTCGCGAGGCCTCGAGGGAAGCTGCTCGGTCATCTCGAAGTATCGATTCGGAGACGAGTCCACCATCGTTCCTCCAAACAACTCGGGAAACATCAAATTATAGTTACATCTTATGTAGCCGGCGTTCTGTAGGGAAAGCCATAAACACCCACAAACATCTGGCCTTCGACATTTGTCGGTAGGAGGCTTGGTCGAAAAGTCGAACCCGATCATTAGCGAACGATTCCTGATTTGCGATTCTAGTCGATGATGATAATATTATTATTATTCGTCTCGTTGCTGCTGAGGATCGTTGTTTCCGCGTGACTACGAGCTGTATGCGCCCGCCCGCCCGCCGCCCGGCCACGCTTTGGTGTTTTCTGGCTGGTGACCGAGCGCCCATCGTACTTGTCTGTGTGTCTGTGACCCATCTAGATGAAGATCTCAAGATACCGAAGCCATAACTCACCTTGTCGATACTCGCAATCCATCGAATACATCGATTGATTTTTTTCCTCTCGCCGCTGAACACTCCCGAAGGAGCTCCGCGACGACGACGACGGCGGCGGCCGGCCCGACGAAGCGAGCAACCGTCAGTCAGTAAGCTATCCTTGTTGGCACTAGCATGCAACTTCCATTCGTCTCCGGTCCTGTCGGCCGTCGGGTTTTCCATTGGGCCGGAGCTTTCATCGGTCCGTGCGTCTGTTCTTTGGTTAATGTTCTCATTTTTCAGCAAAAAGCTAAATACATTCTGCAGCAATCAGTGGACATGGACAACCTTTAATTTCATTTAGGCGCACAGCGGCGATTCACAAAACTCTTCCAGAGGGAGAGAAGCATCACAGCGGGCTCTCCATTAGATCAATGAGCAAAGTGTGCTCAGATTGAGTTTTTGATAGACAATCACTTCGACAAATGAGCTTCACGGACCTCTTCGGAATCGATGGACGCGTTTGATAGTGAGTTCATGTTTGTCTTCAACACGATTCGATCCCGCGACATGGTGGCGTTGATTCGCTATGCAGTGCGGAGCATGCGGTTGCACGGTCTGTTCGTACCAAGGAAACAGTTCTCATTTTTCGGCGCTTTCGTGAGTCTTGTGTTTCATCTTTATCTGTTTTCCGATGTTTCCCACGAGGGTTTCGTTGAGATTTCGTTCAAAAAGTATTCTGCCATTCGGAAACGATAGGCGATAGCTAGATACGAGTCTGGTTATCGTTTGTAACTGAGGGAAGTGGAGGCATGTAGTCAGTCAGCCCGGCAAGCCGTCCACTTAGTGAGCAGGGAGTGTTGGCCGCAGCGAGAGCAGTGCTTCTATCGATGTGTCCCGGATCGTTAGGTGCCATCGGGGTGGCGTGCCGTGGCGTTCTCGCGTCGTCTTTTCGTGCGCGATAAATATTTGGCCTTTTTAGTGCCATCGAGGTACACAGAAACGAGTGATGCAGCTAGGTATCGGATAGTCAATCGAAGGGCCGCGAGTGATTTTACAGAATACCGATAGAAACCATTCAGTAACATGTTTATCACTTTTTGTTTATCTACTTACTAGAATTGTGTTCCAGATGCTCTTCACCAGTCTCTTGGCTCAGGCAGTTTGTGTACATATGTACAACCGGAACCGTAACAAGCACAATTTGATTTGAGGTTTGTCCGGAGGTTCTCATTACGCGGCGAATGTCAGAAACCGAGCGGAGCCGTCGTTTTCAGCTTCTGCCTTCTTCGTTTTGTGCAAGGGACAGAAAGCCGGAGCTGACGAATACAGCGCAGCGCAAGCGTGTAATCATGCCACGGCGAATCGTATCATATCAATCGCTATTGACACCTCGGATCGAAAATTATTTTTTTCACTCATTGGACATTGGCTGTCGTTAGCGGTGAGCCAGAAAGAATCGAGCAAAAAGTGACCCAACTTGAATTGACACCTTGGACTAGAGCTGTTCTATTTTGAAGAGAGGAGATGCGTTTAGGAAATAGAATTCCGACCCGTGCTGATTCATGGTGATTGGAATATCTCGCCAACTATTTAGATTGATGATGACCACCACCGCTCATCAGTCAAGGCGTACACATTCGTCCGTCAGTTTAGCGATCAATCAAACGAAGCGGCATCGAAACAGATCGACGAGTGAAATAATTGAGGACTCAATGGATTTAGACGAACGGACTTAGGTTCTATTCGGCTCTGATGCAACGGGAACAGTCTGTGATGATCGGTTTGATGAAGACGCGAAAACTTTCAATCAGAATGACTGAACTACCAATAGTTTCGATAATGTTCATCCAAGATTCATGATTACGATCATGATCACGATGATGCTGCTCGGAGCGGTTCTTGATAATTACACCCTGATGGAACCCCTAGTTCACGATATATGTATTTGTTCTTTGAGATAGAAAGCGGGTGCTTTGAAAATGCCGATGCAACTAGAAGATGTTATGATTCGATCCTCGATACCACAGCGAACTCGGATCCCCCTGGGAGAGAACTCCGTAGTCCATAGATGCCTCAACAAAATGGCATAACGGATCGATCGACTGAGTGTTTGTCTGACCGACTAGATGGCTGTTCTGAATGACTGACGTGCGGACTCGCGAACAAACGCTCATACAGTCGAAGGTGCGAACGGTCAATTGAGAGAATCCTAAGATAAGATCAGATGACGGAGCGACACGAATGTCATCGAAGAAAACAACAAGCCGATGGAGATGTTTTCTGTTTCTATTTTTCCTTCGCTTCCTCGACTCGTCTCTTCAAGAGACGTTTTCGGTCCCGTAGTAGTGGTCCCGATAGTTTTTCTTCATTTCTCTGCCTTGTCGGCGTAGCCGTCTCGCGTCTCCCCATTGTGATTCGATTCGAGATTTCACTTCGCGATCAGGTAGCTCGCGAGTCAGTCAGTCAATCAGCTTGTTGAATGGCCGGAGAGGCAGCCGTCAAACAAGTCCACGTGCGTGCGGAAAAGTGAATCGAATCCAATATGGACAAATATTGAATCGCTTCAATCATCCACACAGCTGAGTCTTTTTCTTCTTGCGCTTCGATCAATCATCCAATTTATCCCCTCAATCCCTTTCTGTGGTTTGGTGTTTGAGTGAACGAGCGAGCGAGCGACTGATTGATTGAATGAATGAATCAATGAAAAGAAGCAAACCGACACATACAGAGCAACAAAAGCATCGCGATACAAAGAAAAAGTTGGAGCAGAAGCACGCCACTTTTGCCATCATTTCTCCCCGGACTTAGCTCTAGTTACTCTCTGCTTCTTTCGATTCTTCCGCAGCTGCATATCTTCTTTCTAGCTGCTCACTGTGCTTTCGTCGTCAAAGCCTGCCATTCCTCTGTTCTGTTGACTTTCGTGAGTGCTCCCGTCTATCTTTACGCTGCTGTCTGTTTGTGCGGGAGAATTTGTTCCTTTTCGAATTCCAACCAAAGATGAGACCGCACTACGCCGCCGCGGCCGCATTCGATCGACTACTCGTCAAACCCGATGGAAAACCAGTCTTTTCTTCATGCTTCCATTAATTGCTTGAAGCAGGACTGAGTTTCCGAGTTCAGACTCGAGCTTTCGAGCCCAAAGAGGTTTTATTCGAGCCAGGTCTTCCGTTCGAAACGGGATTCATCTCGAGAGTAAATGCATACTGAAAACTCATTCGAAGAGAAGATTTTTCTCTCCATCTTCTGGCGAGAATGTCGGTAACGCTCGATGGAATCGTTCTCGAGATACACACTTGTAACGTTTCGTAGTGGTAGACGCCAACAGAGCAAGCACAACTCATCTCTTTTTTCAATTCGTGTTTCGGTCGTTAACACTTTAAATTACCATGCTGGTAGAACCCCTTCAACCATTATTCCCTCTGAGATATATTGAATCCGGGCGATAATTATTTCGGGCACTGTACACTCGTGGACTTCAGAAGAAACGCTGGAAGTTTCTTCGTTCACCTCTCGAAAGCGAGCTCGCCTGTTTCGTGTTCATGGATACAGCACCCAACAGTAGGATAACGCAGCTGCATGCGCAGATCTACACTTTCAAAGATTCGAGGTTAGAATCAAGATGAAAAGTAAATCTACCCGCCACGGAGGAGGATTCCCACGACGAGCCATCGCGGAATACTTTTAGCCAAGAGGAGGAAATACGCGTCGAGCAGAGCAGAAGGAAACTCAAGCTAATCCGCTGGCGTACCCGTGAACTCGACGGAAAAGATAATGACTGTGCCGTGGTCCAATTGTCGATGAAGTCGCAAAACGAGGAAAAGAAAAACTCACTTTCTTCCCAGAATGAGAAAGAAAGAGAAATCGACAAACAGGCAGTTTGCGGGAAAAATTAACGGTTTTTGCGTGGTTTGTGATGTAATGCTGTAGCAAACAGAGGCAGAATTCGCGACTCTGAGTTTTTGCCGTTGTTGCCGCCAAAGTTGACTACAAGGGTTGAGTTTTCGAGAATTCTTCCCAAAGGGTGGGAACTTTTTTGAAGGTGGAAAAAAGTAAAGTCGCTCGCAACCACGAAAACACAACACAAGCTTTGGACTGCTGGTTGGTTGGTAGGTTGGCTCGCCGGTTGGTCAGTCAGTGGTTCAGTGGGGCGTCCACGCCCAAATCGAGCAAAGCATGTATTTCGTTAAGCAAAGAAAAAATCCACACGCTGCTCATGCCGGTTCATATTCTTCCACCGGTGCACTAACTGCAAATGAGACAAATGCTCGCGAATACACACCCGGGACTACGTTGAAACTCATGAAATGCGGGCTCTACAGCCCGCATTTCATGAGTTTCATCCGAGGAACGCGATGCAATTCACCGTTTGGGTATACGATACATTCTCAAGAAGATTCTACTCGAGCATTCGTTCTGTTTTTATTTATTTTCGTGATCCATCTCAGGAAAAGTGGCGAGTGGAATTAATTGAATCAAACTTCACCCAAAGCGTGAAGGTGTGGCACATCCGCAGAGAGTGTTTGAGATCCCTTCATCGCATTAAACACATACCAACACAAGAGCAAGGGTTCTCCGAGCCTCGAATTCTCAAAGAACTCCTGCCCAATCACAAGGGAATCGTTCCGTCCATTTTGGAAAGCGAGTCTCTTTCAGCGAACGCCGAAGGTATCAAATCCATGCAGATGGTTTTCGTTCACGAAATCGATATTCGTCGAAATCTCAGGAGGGACCATCGTGGCATCAAGCTGTTCCAGCGCACCACAGTCCGGTGATAACCATTTCGAGAATTTCAGCGCGGCTGCGGTGGAGCAGAAATTGAAAATCTTCACCCGATCGGAAAGTTTCTCCAAATTGATATAAATGACCCCTTCTGTTGCTATTCCGTTGAATTTATGGCATGTGCGACGGCAAATGTGCGATGAGTTCAGGTGTTCAGCCGTTAACTTTTAATATGCGAATCACGAAAACAGTCAACGAATCTTCAACAAGCAAAGCTTCTGCTCCATCATGATGAGATGGAAGACAGGAGGAACGGGAAAATTTGTTGTCGTGGGCCGCGCGCAAGCTGCAAAAGAGATCGGCTAAACCGAGCTTCAACCAAGGTCGGCTCCACGGAGGTGGAGCGTCTCGAGATTCCTGCTTTTCTCTTAAAAACAGACGAGAAAACATTTCATACGAACCTCTGCCGTCAGATAGATTCAGTGCAGGAAACTCGAATCTCAATTGAATACCAGTAAAAGCCCAATCGAGTAGTTTATCCCCAAACACAGAGAAGTTATACTCACATCCGCAGCACCCGTGATATGAGAAAAGTGTACCAACCGATGCTCCCCCAAAATCAAACCATTGATGGGAAGCATATGATGACTAAATCAAAGTTCCACGGGGCAAAGCAATAGTCGTTCATGTGATTTCATTAAACTCATTTCGGACCCTCGGGCAAACAGCGGATGTCGATGTCCACTTCGAACCAGGTGATAGCGGACGAATTGGGTTCGATATATAAAACTGTACACATCCCCTTGACCTCGAGTGAACTTATAAAAAATTAATGCTCATAATAAAATGTACCATTACTGATAATTGCGCCAACTTTAGACCATTGTCGAGATGAAAGATGATGCTGCTTCAGATCATCGTTTTTCTCCCGCTTCGTCCCTGCGAGCGGCTCTATGGCGTACGACAGCTAAGAAGGGCCTGTGCGATGACGCTAACGAGAACAACCATAGGATTCTAACATTGAAAAGGGAAAAGAAAATAGCGCCAGGACGATCAGCAATTAGATTACTCGTCAGACATTGGTATTGTAGCTGTTGTCGTCGTCTCTGTTCTTGTAGAGATGAACCTTGTGCGACTATAGAGCATTGTATTGCTTTGAAGCACACGATACTTTGTCGTCACACGTACGCGAATCGGATGAAGCGCCACGCTCACTTGCACCGTGTGATGCTAACACACTCACAACAAAGCAAATTATAATTGCTGTTCGCGCTCAAACTATAACTGAACATGACTTTCGTCCATCCATCAAGCCGACCATTTCGTTCAACCGTCCCTCCGTCCGTCCGTCCATCTATCTGTCTGCCTGCTAGTTCATCCATCCATCCATCCATCCATTCATCCATCTATTCTTCAATCTGACCTTAAGGTTCGGCCCGTCGACTGACTGTCTGGAGATAGATATACCTTGAGAAATGCCTTCCGCAGGATCCTTTCGGGTGGTTTGAAATGCAACCATTTTATTATGTGTTCGTGAGCGAGCGAGCGAGCGCGTGTGTGTTCAAGCGGCCCAATTCGGGATCGGATTCGCGCCTCTTGAATGAAATTGCTAGTTTTCAAATTTTCCATATTTATCTCGTTCCCTCCCGTATTGTATTGTGTAGTGTTATTCGTGCTGGTCAGGTGTCGCTGGACGTCACCAACGCCCCCAACGCACGGACGCACAGCGCGCTGGTGGTTCGCATGGAGTGAAAAGCAGAGAGTTTTTTCCTGCTACCATTTTCGAAGACAGGCGATTTCACTCAATTTGATCAGCAGAATAGACCGCGGCTATGGAATGAAGAGAATTCGCCGCCTGAGTCGACGAGAGCTTGGCATATATAAACCAATCGCTTTCTTTTTGCGTTCGTCCTTTGTCATTGTGTGAAATTGTAGACGAAATTTCGTTCCGTAGAAAGAACGTTTTCGTCCTACGATTTTGCTCCTGCCGCCGCCGCCGCCGATTTTTCCTCGATGCAGCGCGCAGCAACGGTGAAACACAGTAACCAAACTTTTCGACGTTCTGCTATTTCCAATGATTCCGACGCTTCGCTGCATATTCCGTACTTTATGGAGAAAGATTGTTTCTCGATATTATGCTTGTGATCATTCGGTACACAAAGAATCCACGGGGAAACCGCATCGATTCTCGTAAGAACCCGGTGACCCCTGGTGCCTAACGTGACTAAGGGTTCGGTCTAGCATCTACTAACTGTATTGGGTAGCTTACGCACTGGTTATTTCTTTTGTTTTCGAAACTCTCACTCGGTTAACAGTATCTTAGATTCGATTTCATTCAATTCAAGCGAATGATTTCTCGATGGGACATGAGAACGTTTTAAATGAATTCGACGAAGAGGAGGATTACGGGACGACTGGGTGCAGACACTGACTCTGTATGATGAGGCCTGACGTTATCTGACCGCGAACTTCCGGCGAAATACTTTGCACGGCTCCTATGTAACCCGGTCTTTTTCACCGACCGACGGACGGACGCGGACGATCGCATACCCGTTTCAGAAGCAAGAGAAGAATGAAAGCATTTCCAAACAAAAACTAATTGTCTTCCACCCGTTGTACGAAATCCAGTCGTAGACGTACTATGACACGAGAAAGCAAATTATACGCAAATCAGCATTATTGATACGTTTGATATTTTTCAGCAGAGGTCAGCCGAAGCAAAACGAGAAAAAAAAAACACAGGACATTAGTTTGAAATCAGCTTGTTGTTTTCAAATGTCTTTTCGCGTTTCTTCTCAAATCGACAACGCTCAAGCGTGCATAGCACAGGTACTTCTCCTCTTCTCGTGTTCGTGTTTTTCCGCGGTGGATACTTTTGCAGTGGCTTGCCGAGTGCTCGGACACCGGGTCAGTTCGATTGGACCACCAAGTCTGCCTGGGAGGTCTAGATCACGTTTCACGCATTGAACGAATAGATACCGCAGCGTATGTTTGGGGCATTTTTGCCGCGGCGGACCCGGACTCATTGACCGGAGGTTAGTTAACTCAGGGTGTAAACACTAATTAAACGCAAAAATAAAAAGATTTATCGCTCTGATCCATTGTTGCGTTCCTTTTGTAAAACCGTACGATTTCCAGTTCTGTTGCTATTGCTTTAATCCTAGCTATCGACCGGATCATTTACACGGATTTACTCGGTGTTTTCTTTTCTTGCGCCCGGGGTTCGTTGCTGTTGGTTTCGTCTCCATCATTCTCGCCGCAAGTGCCTCGAGCGTGATGTTTGTTCTATGAATGTCCGACGCGCGTCTCTGTTTCTCCATCCTTCGATTGATGTTCGACATAAATTGATGAATGCTCATCAGATGTCGGAGACGACGGCAACGTTGAGAACCATCAGCCAAGTGACCAAGGAACTGTACAACCGGCCTCCCGGACAGTCACGCGAGGAAATTGTGCGCTGAGCAGAATATCCATTGCAGTCAGTGCGCTGCTCACTGAGACTACGGTCGGCAAATCTGTGACAGATGCTAGTGAGCGAATTCGCGAGCGTCTTGGACTAATGATCTGATGATTTGTGACGAGACAGCCTTCATGTGGTCTTGCCGGGCTTCCATCCGACCCCACTTGATAGTTTTCGCGTCTGATCAGCGACATCTTCATTCCATTTTAGCTCAGCGAGTTCAGGAGCACTGAGGACAATATTTCAGGACACTTCTCGCACTGCGACAGACCGACATTGCCACCGAGTCCGCGTGCTTGAGGACGAGCATTATGTGGATGCTCTTTTTTCTGCTGCGTGGGGTGACAAATCTGATATTGTCCTCTGTCTGTACTTTGTACTCGGAAGGTCTTCGAACGAGGAGACGAGAATCCATGCGCAATGCTCCGAGCGGTATCACGATGCGCGGAAAGATCCACAATAGATCTATGAAGTGCGAGACCTCAACTGATCATTCTAGGAACACGGAAGGAACTTCAACACCGTGTCACAGTTGAAACACCGTTTCACCGTAGCGGTTCGAATTGATAGTGAAATTGATCCGTGGAACCGTAGAATAATACGTTACGATCAGCCGTCCCGGAACATGACACCTTCGATGACACGTGCGGAAAAACGTTGGTTTGTAACAAAAGTAGCATGAGATATAGTTTTTGTGTTGATATACACACTGTCCGCATGATTAAGTTGTCAATGTCTGTAGATGGACAGCGCGGCGTTGGTCACTGTCGCTGGAGCGAGCCATTGGTTATTTGGTCGACTGATTGACTGATGGACGAACGAATGAATCAATTGATGAAGACAAAATTCGCAGCAATGGCCAGGGGTAAAAACAGAGCTGGCAGGCTTTCAGAGGCAACTACACTTCTGTATGTTACCGTTCAACCTTCGCGTTGTCAACGGCGGCGACGGCAGCAGCAGCAGAATGCCAAGTCAGCCAAACTCGGAGTCGATGATGCGATAATGAACGTAATAATGGAGATTATTGTTGACTTCTCAATGGATAGATAGAAAGACAGATTCCTATTAACCCGATTATATGACTGATTCATCGCTATCCCAAATGCATTTCCAGCGAACAAGACGTGTCTCTACGGTGGTTCGAAAGCTCGAACTGAGTGATTGTTGTCCCTGTTCCTGGTCGGATGGACTGATGGTGGGACGGCTTGAAAGAGAGACGAACGAAGCAGCCGCCAATTCCGTCGCGAAAAGTGAGTTGTCCCACTCATGACCAGGAGGTGTCAAACCGTTATGATCATGCGGCGTTTCAATAATGTCAATTCCATCATAGTCCTGACGGCTCTTGTTCTGAGCCCTAGTTCTGGTCTATTTCGTCGTCGTGTCGTCCGATATCGATGTTCTGCGAGTTTCTGGGAAGCTTCCGCGTGGACATCGTTTCCTCGTCAAGATCATAAAACATTTCGTCTGTGGGTTCCTAATTCGGGGCCAGCGATTCGTGAAGCTCAGGTATGATTTTGTCGTCGCGTAACGTTCCTCTCCGAAATTTCGAGTTTGGCACAACTTTCTTTGACTCTCGCGTCGTAATTGCTCTGAGCTTGTTCGAGACTTCCTTTCCCGAGTTTGGCAGCTTTGAGAGTCACTGCCGACACCGAAAGTGCCGCTCCAATGTTGTACAGAAAATATCCGACATTCAAAACTGATTCAATTAGCGTCATTTCGGAACCGAGGCAATGGCCAATGATGACGTAAGACCGGCATAGTGCACACCGTGGCCTGACAGTGTAATATATGACCGCACTTCTCGGCCGCTGGATCGTGCGAGCGAATCTCTTCAGAGCGCTTGGCCCGCGAGGAGATATTGCGGATGTTATCGTCAAAAACTCTACCGCATATCGCAAATGGCGACACTCATGCTCCGAAACGATCCAATGAGACTCAGTCGGTCGAGAGAGGAAATCGCAGCGAGCAAGCAATTTTTAGTCCATTTATTCAGACTTCGGCGAAACTTCGCACAGTACCGATCATTATTTTCTGATTCCAGTCAGGTCCGGGGGATATTCTGTCGCTGATTCCGATATTTATGTGACAGCTTGTATCAATATTTTACGATGATTTCCTCGCGTTGCTTCGGCTAAGCCTCGCGCTCGTTAGAGATATAACGTTCTTCTTGCCCTCGTTAGGCAACTCGATTACTGATTGTGATTCCCTGCTGAGCAGATTCGCCCGTAGGGTTCTTAGTCAAGCTTGCAGGAACGTACCCGGCTTGACCTAACCCTTGGGCAAGTGCCGATGTTTATGCCCATAGTCTGCAAAGTGTTCGGTCGCGGTCTGGTATCAGGCAGCATTCCCGAGTGTTCTTATCGTTGTTCAGTCCGAGGGTCAGTTCGACGACGATCGAACTGATCCAAAGCAGATGTTCAGATACGATAAGGATCCGTCGAACGAAAAAAATGAAACTGGCAACCTATGGAGTCAATCATCAACTGATTTCACGTCCAGCAACGAACCCAGCATCCTCGGACGGCGACGTACTAGGGTCGCGTACGGATTCGCAACACAATTAATCATTTTTTTTGTATTTTATACAATTGATTGCTGTTTCAAACGACGCATACGCGATTACAGTTACGCGATGTTTGTTGTCCATCACATTATGGATGCTGACTTCTTTTCGAAAGTGGCTTTCCTTCCCAGTCGACTCCCGCACCGTCCCTCCCGCTGCTCCCAATGGAGGTTCACTCGATATTCACTGAATTACACCGAAACGAAACGACAGTAAGCGGTCTGGAACGAAAATTGGCGTTTCTGCAACAACTTCTCCTGAAGCCGTCGACGGATCCGACGACGCAAAGACCAAAAAAGAGAAAATGAACATTCTCAGTACGCTCATGTGTCTGAGTGAGTGACCGCGTGTGTGTCTACTAGCAGGATGTTTCTTCATCAGGGCCACGCGCGATGAGTCGCTCGTGATCGCCGGAGACGATCATTCGAGTCGCCATCACTTGTCAATCACAATGATCGTCTGCGTTCGCCATTTAGCGATCATGCCGGTCGTCAGTGAAGTTAAACTAGCGCTGTGATTAATAAATCGACCGCGGCTCTGGAATTCTGAGATGTTCACAATGGCGACAGCGGCAGCAGTTTCAGGAGCGAATCATGGAAATGAACCAGGAAAATGTATCCGACAATGTCAGAAACATTGACAACATCCTGGTGATCAAAAGTCTTCAAAGTCTGGAACAGAAACTCGCTTTCAGTGCATAGCATCGATTTCATTACTGGAGCCCATCACCAGTTTGAGCCGAATCGGACGTTTTCCGCACATTTGCTTCGTACGTTCATCATAAAAACGAATTACACGACAGGTCGACAAGCTCATGTTTCGCCCTTCCATTCAAAATGGACAATCATTTTGCAAAAATTACACAACGATCGAACATACGAGGTAATGTACGGACACACCAAGCTAGCCAAAAGGGCCAGACGAACAGATCCAATTAGTGCAACATCAAGGGAAGAATTTCAATCATCGATTTCTGTTATCGCGAAATATATCTATATATACGTTACAAGAGACAATTTATTTCTGCAATGTATGTACTTCTTCCTCGGTTCGTGTTGTCTTCATTCGACTTGGTATACATTGCCCACGAAAAAAATAACCCTCTCTTGTTGAAACCGTGGCTCAGTAGAGTGTGTTTGACCCTTCACGTGTTTTGTCTGTCTCAGTGATTCATTTTTCCTTGGAATCAGCAGTCGTCTATGTAGAACCTATAAAAATTTGTGAACGAGGGACGAGCACCGAATAGATAGATGGGCGAGTGGCCGCCTATCGGAACGATTCAATCGAAGCTGCAAGTAAAGCCCGACAATTATCCGCCTTGTTCATTATTCGAAGTTGCCTGCGAGCCAAATATCTCTCTTTACGGTCATCCGTCTGTCAAGTGGCTGAAGTAGGTGCATTTTGAGACACGCGAAGGCACGGAACAACGGACGGACTGGAAAGCTAAGTGACCGGAGTCACACAGAAAAACAACGGTGTTGTTTAGTGAACGACTCGCTAACGACCCAGATACCTATGTTAAGAATGGATAATGATTCAATTTCCATCAGTGTTTGTTCTGGAAACAATCAATGGAAGCTCCAATACCAGAAGCCTGTCAAGGCCGAGAACCCGTTGACGACGAAGCTCATGATGATGAGGAGGAAGAAAACGGTAACGTCGATGACATAGATGATTTAGACGACGATTGCGAAAAGCTTCTTCTCTTGCATTGAGTGAAGTTCTAGTCATGACGTTCTTAATCTTTAACACGACCAAACCTTCTCAACACAAGAGAAGGTTCCGCTTGGTTTTTCTGATTTTCTGAGCGTTGTCGTAGACACCTCTGAGAAAGATCCGTCCGAGCTCCAGGAGCTTCGTACTTCGGAGATCCTGGAAACTTTCCGAGGATGAAGAGTACTTGTTGGGCTCTTCGCGAGAAGATAGGTTGACGAGTTCAATCGTTAGATTTATCACAGAAGCTTCATGGTCCTCGATTGTGCTCATGGATGAACAGAAGTAAGAAAATCACGAGGAATTGAGCAAAAGCAGCTCGAAGAGTGAAGTGAGGCGAAACGATCGCTGAAGCTTTGAGAGGAGTAACTCACAAGTTTAATATATCTTCTTGCTTTTCGAAGCCGAAGAGATTCGCTGCTGCATTTTTGGTGCTTCCAAAAGATAGCAGAGGTTATCTGTGAGGATGACCCAAAGAAATGCGTGGATTTCGTTCGAGGAACCCAAAAGACCCAGGAAGAAACAAATGTAGAAGTAGAAAGAAGAGAAAAGCCATGCGTGCAAGATACAGAAGTGAACGAGAATTATTTCTTTTCGACGCTGTCGCGTTCGAAAGTATTGGTTAACATCGAGCATACAGTTACACGACAAGAAATAGAACACGAAACGTAGGCGGGACAAGTGGAACTTTTTTCTGTTTTCGATCCGAATGAATGACTAAGATTCTGTAATATTGGGATGTCTACTTTCTTGCTCCGTTTTATGCTTTCCGATCGATCGTCGTTAACCGTTTCGGCATTGCGAACAACGATTAAAAATGATTCAGATCGACCCGCGCCATTCGTGGTCAGCCGGCTCTGGTTTCCAGCCAAAGTAAGTTGATAAAACTGCATTTTGTCCATAACTTGGCTGGGTTCAGCTCAGAGGGTTCGGTCGATGAATCGATCGATTAGTCCTCTTGTCTTATATTTTTATGCAGGTACTCGTGTACGTTCATTGAAGAATGTTTAAGAAAAAGCAGTCGTCTGCCAAAGCCGTCAGGGAAGTGGTTTGTCTAACTTATGCAAAATACGAGCGAAGAATTACGTTTATCACGTGAACGGTGTTTGAAATCATTCGAGAAGTCTGATACCATCCGAAAATCGTATCTCACTCCGATTCGACCTTTGAACGCATTCCCAGCATGTTTTTTCATTTCTCCTACTACACGGCTCTGAAATCAGAAACCCGAAGGAGAACATCGAAGAATAATTAATGATTTTATTCACACCGAAATTAAAACCGATTTCCTTTGGCTGCGCTGAATAATATGCGTTTCACGCTGAGCCATCTTTGTTCTGGCCAATAATAGTTGTTCCGCAAGATCGTCATCGCGGATAGTAGTCTACAATAAACGCAGTAACAATTCGCAAAGCCACGTGCGACACAATGAGGAGCGATCCATCAAAGAACTGGACAGGATGTCGGAGTGGATACAGGTCCCTATCTTGTGCGGAAATAGATTCCGAGAATTTCAATCTCAAGACAGGTGGTACGGTACTTCGTTTCCTTTTCTTCTAGATTCACCATCGAGCTGAGTTGTTAGCCATAGTGCATATCAACCAGTGTCGAAGGAAATAATTTACGGAAGAAACTGAAGAATGGACAATCCTGATTCTATCTCCGCTAATGTTAGATAACGATTAAGCCCGTTTGTCTCACCACTCAATGTCAAGGTCGCTGCGTTTCATTGTGGAACTTGTTGTCGTCGTGGAATGAGGCTCCGTCCGGCGAAGAAAGAAAGATAAAAAACGACCGTCTTCGTTTTCTGGATTTCATTTTTCAAGCCCACTCATACATTCTGGAGCAGGGTATATAATCATTACAATGCGATGATGAGACACGATAGAGGTACCAGCTTATCCGTGGACCTTTACTAAGCGAGCACATCAGACACTGGGGCTGGACTTCCTTCTCTGGATGGAAGACATTCGGAAACGGTGGAAAATCGCACGTTTCTTCGAAACGGAAAACACATCGAGGAATTTCGCGGAATCCACGAATAATCCAGGTACTTATGTGCTTCATGAAAAAGGCCAAACTGCAGGGTGCGTATGACATTGCCAAACCATGAGCCGCGGTCGGGGACCAAAACCACTTCAGACGATGCCGCGGAAGACGTGAGAAAATGATGGAGAGTAAGAAAATATGAAATTCTTGATGATGTTTAATATCTCTACGATGAGAGCGTACGATCCGTATAATTCGCCACCCACGGGACTTTTAATTGAAGATTCGACCAAGAAGAAATCACGTCAAGTCCCGTTGATAATTTCTCACGTTAATTAGTTTGCATCAACAAGGAACACATGATTCGATATCGGTTGAGATAAAGCGGATGATGCAAGTCAAGTTTTGAACTGCATAATCTGTGACATCATCGATCCGATTCAATTTTCCCTAGCTCGAATATCATCGACTGAAACCCGCTCGAGCTCTACGCAGGGCTTATCGAGAGCTGAAGATAACGTGAAGAAGGGCTCTCATGGTTCTGCTAGCGAGCTTTCCCATCTCGAGCAGGCGGAATCATTCGCTTCAGATTTTAGGCGTCGATCAGAGAATGTTGATTCTTGTATATCTCAAGTTCAGATGCGTTTTCAGGCCGGTCGGAAAACGATTTGATACGGAACGGCTTCTGTGATAGATGCAGGTGGCCGACTCATCGCTTCACTCGTACGCTGAAGCGGCTTCTGGCATTTGTCAGTTCATTCGAGCAACAATTGGCGCTCGTTCCGGACGCTTCTCGACCTTCTGGATCGAACAAAGTTCTTTTTCTTCATTTTCAGCTCGCCAGAAACTAATTAACTTCCACAGTCAACGATACCCCAGCAAACAGAGAGTCGACCATGCGAATGTGTGCGCGTCCGAGTGAGTGTGTGAAGGCTAAGATGGCAATCCTTGTCTCGGTGTTTTACCGTGTTGCGCTGCGTCGTAACAACGGCCGTCGGACTCCGGACCACTGGACACAGTGCGTCAGGAAGAAGTTAGCGAACAGAAGTGGCTACGGCGATTATTGGCCCGTTGGAATTTTCTGGATGTTCGTTAGCTGGTCGTTCGTCATTTCGTCTTCGAGAACTTCACCAAGTCGAGAACAATTGTCGACCATCAATCGATCCAGAAGCGTACCACTTGCTCTGTGAACTTGGAAGTCACAACGATTCCATCGACGATTCGTTGCCCGGTGTTTATAGTTGACCTGGGAGGTTGGAATAACTATCGCCGAGGCTTCTTAGGCTCGAAAGTGCAAGAAAATCCGGAAGTTTGAAATTTCGTCACGAAACCGCGATCGTTCTGTCCACCGTTTAAACGTCGCTTCGACATTGCCAGTGTTCTCCCGGCCGAAATCTCGTCAACAGTTCCTGGCATCGGATCAAAACTCCACGGAATGTGATGCATCGAGTCCGACTACACGCGGAAAAAAAAACGTTCTTCGTCCAGTCTGAATGGAGAACACGTTTTGGCTGCCGTAGATGGTTTCTTTTCGTTTCGGGATAGCGTCGGTCGATTGAGAAGAAATTATGACCGAACTAAATGATTCGATTCAGAAAGCTAACAGGAGATCGCTGGCTTGAGTTTCGAATCGAAAACTTCCTCGCCTGCCCGTTGAGTGCCAGGTTTTTTTTCCAAGATATGCAGTGAAACACGTGGTCTAGCAAATGCGCGTAAGAGTGTGCGGAAATGTCTCATATATTGTGAGTGTTCCAGCGAGAACACGTGTCATCTTGCACAGAAAAACGTCCGACGCGTTCGCCGCTGAATTCTCTGATAAGATTTTTGGCTTGATGTCAAACCCCGCCGTTCATTTTAGCGAAAGTTTTTAGAAGGAAAGTAACAGAATTTTTTCTCTGAAAACGCTCGTTCCGAGGAAGAATAGTGCGGCTCAGTGGAATTGTTGTAAAATGGAAAATCGGTTTTGACTTGATACTTTAAATTTTCCGGCTCTGGTATTGTTTCGACTCGATTTGTTTCATTCATGGAAGGAGTAAGTACGAGTTGAATCCAGGATCGTGGCTTCTTTCTCAGGAGCAATTGGCAGAAATTTACTTCGAAATCTTATTTCTCTACCTTTTTGAGCAGCGTTCGCCGATGGCAAAGTCGTAAACGTATTAACGCTTATCTTTTGGCTGGGACAAGATGTCGAACGACGACAACGGCAACAACAGTCCGAACCGTATTTCCATCTCTTCTTTTAATCTAACCAAAAGCCTGAATGAACGAATGTCTTCACGGATTTCAGATCGGTGACAGCTCTTTCGTCCGTCCGATCCAGCAGGAGCTTTGACGACGGCTTCGACCAGAAAATCTGGAAAACACTCGTTCGACAGATGAAACGCGATTTGAACTTTGGTAGGCATTTGTGGTACGAATCAATGAAGCAAATGGATGTCTGCGTGACATCTGAAGATGATGGAAAAAGCTTTTTAGAAACATATCAGTGGCTTCTGATACAATGCGTTCTGCCTGGTACTGATTCCGGAGCGGTCTGAATTTCCATCTTCGAAACTTGTTGCCCGTCGTCACCGTTCAGTCTTCGACGGCTGCGAAGGATGGTCATGGTCATGGCTATCCGTTGATCTAGTTCACGAGTTCGGTTGAGAGATGGGACGAGTTCGAGATCAGTTTCTACGAAAGTTCTAGCTGATAAGGTGATGTCCGTGTTCTACTCCATGGAAATGCCAGACCATCGTGTTCGAAGCTCGAAGGGAAACGCTTTTCAAGACGTTTCTCGAACACAAACTGACGCCGCAATGATGTGTACGGGAAGCGGAGGCAAAAAAAAGTAACCAATCTTGGGCATTATCATGATTCCGCATCTTCGGGTTGGTTGGTTGGTTTGTTTGTTTGCAACCGAGAAGAGCCTAGCGAAAAACCGTCAATCCAGTCTCCCACGAAGATGCTTTCGATTCATTTAATCTTTGGCAACGAATGGTCATGAGGATACGATGGTAAAAATTCGAGGGTCATTCTCATCTTTCTTTGCCAGCCCAAAAAACTTTTTCATTCCCTTTATAGTCTGTATTTACATCTTTCCTTCCTTCCTTCCTTCCTTCCTTCCTTCCTTCCTACCTTTTTTCCATATCGGACTTTCGGCGCCGACAAAGTTCCTCAGGCCGTCCTCGCAAAGACAGGAAGCTCCAAGAAACGAGTGAAAGTTTGGTCGATCCCAACCATGGGCCAGAATGCTAAGGGATCATGCTTAACGTGTTTACGCACCTACATGCAGATTTCGTCGAACGGTTGGTCGGACGCAATGTTGCATCAAAGCACACAACCGGCGAAAAACTGAGTGAGTGAGTGACAACATGACTTCCAAACCGGCCATAAAGGTCCCTTTTCGTTGGGCTTTTCAATTTTTGCTCGTTGAATCGCGCGGCTACCGCAGCAAGCGTTCGTGGTTTTGTATTGCTCAGAACGCTGGCGAAGAAACAGTGGTGGGCGAATTTCGAAAATTGCAGAAGTCCAGTAAAAATGTTCGGCAGAGTTTTAGCCGAGGGTTTCCAACTTGAAGATTTGTTCAAAAAGCTGACACAGTGACGCTTTCCGAACTTTGTCGGTTCTTTTTTACTCTCGGCAAGGCCCTTGGTGAGTTCGTTGAAGCGGAGCTGTCGCTAAGGGGCGAAGGTTGGCGGAATGACGACACCTTCCCAGTCGATTCGTTCGCACTCGCCAGGTGACGAAGATTTCATTTTCGAAATGGACTCCTTCCATCGGACGCTCGGATCTCGATTTGTCACATCGATGATTGAGACGTTCGGGGAATTTCAATCACGGAAACTCTGGATCAGACGGAGCTTATCGAAAGAGTTGCGCGTGAAAGATCCGAGGATTATTCTGAAGAACACAACCCCCTCCCAATCGGGAGCGTTGTCAGTCCTTCAGCATCCAAATTAAATTTCATCGGAGATAATGCTCGAGTGGGATTAATTCTGTTTTATGCGATTCGGTGGCAGTAGGAGGCGCGAACAAAATCTGTCGTGACGCTGTTTTGACGAAATTTTCATCGGTTCTTGCAGCTGCGACCGGCGACCACGACATGGCTTCTAGAGATTGCATCGATTCGTGCCAAGCCGGAAATCGATCAATGTTCGGTTCGACAGCGTTTGACAACTCACCTGAAATAGATGAAGAAAGAGAGAACGTTATTCCAATTGCAGGGTGTCTGCAAGGCAATTCCACGACGGAAAACTCTTTGATACAGTACAGACTGGTGATTGGAGACGGGTGTGCGATTGACGATTTCAATGAGGAGGAAGCGTCGACGCGCATTACTGCTTTTGGGATTCGGCATTCGATTTCGGGCGGATTCTCCGACGCTTTATTTCCCGCTGTGGACGGCCATGATGATTGTCAAACATTCCCTTCCAAAAGTGTGCAACGAACTTTAAACTATTGGTTTCGGAAATTTAAAAGGGGAAAAAAACATGAAAAGGGAGCCTCAGGCTACGTTACGCTGTGGCAAAATACATTCGCCTGCGTGCAGAGGTAAACTGCAATGATTGAGCATTTTTTTGTTGTTCTCTTCGATTTCTTTTTCTCGGTTCTTTTCATTTTCTCGTCAAATCGAGCTGTCCCAAGCAGCCGGCGTTAATATTGAACGCTGTCATTGTCACCATTCACTCGAGTGGAAACAACCGACCGACCGACCCACCAGCAGCCAAACCATATCAAACAGGTGAGCTGACCGATCAACTTATTTCTTCCCAGGGACGGTCAAGTTACCGTTGTTCCAAAAGCAGAAAGCAGATTTTTGGGAGTGATTGTCATTATATTCATGATTGAGGCTAGAAAAGTGACAAGAAAATGATTATCTTTATTTCATTGGGAGCAACTTCCCTCAACATTCTCGTGAAAACAATTTCATCTCAAGGAAATGACTTCATATTAAGATCAAGTGATAGCAGAAGCTACCCACAACGAGTTCTTGTTTTTCTGAAAATTGAATTTCTTTCTCGGAAAACTCGCGAAAATCGAAATGATTCTCAGATTGGCTGAATGTCCTTCTTATCTGGCTCTCATTTACTCGAAAGTCGGAGAAGCTCCGATAGAGAAAGAAAAAATGGAGAACACCCAGAGAACGAGGTGCAGAGCCACTTATCGAACAATTTGAATCGTTCATCAGGCAAACAAATCTCGAGATCGGAATTACCATTTCAAAACCAAGCGACCAGCAGCGGACGGTATCGCGAAGGTGTGGTCGTCAGACATTTCAAAGATGTTCACCATTCCGCAGGCTCTCTCTTCCCGTCCGTCCGTTCTCTGCCCTTCGGTCTCGCGGGAACTCAATTTGCGCGCCGTCAACATTCAGTTGACTCGAGTTTATTCCACGACGATATAAAGCAAAGCAAGGAGGAAAAAAAATTGAGCCCTAGCAGTAACTACAACTATCGTCAACGGCGGGCGCCATAATTAGAGCGAGCCAATGAGCGCACCGAACAGCCAGGCCGTAGCGGCAGATTGAACGAGCGAGCGAGCGAGCGATCGGGTAGGGACTGGGGCAGGCAGAAGTTCTGTAGAGAAGAAAAACTTCTGGCCATCGACACCGAATTTCGAGGACGATCGACAACCGTCGACGTGAAGCCTATGAAGCCCGTAGCTAATTTACGATAGGCGAACGACAGCGGCAACAACGACAACAACTTTAACTGATTGCAAACGAACGCGCGCCTTCCATTTTCGGCGTAGCGCTCCGCGTCCGAGCGTCGATCGGAGCTTCTTCGAACAATATTTCAACATAGCCCTTCCATAATTCAAATCATCCATCCGACTGCCCAATAATTCACCGACTTATGTTTCCAACGGACTCCGAGAATACGTGTATCACAGATTTCCGATTTCCTCCAGAATAGATGGAATCGAGTGGAAATGTTCCCTCCTCCCAATAAGAGGTTTCGAGACGGGCACGCGGCAGTTGAATCGTGTTTTCTGAACTCGAACTCGACGGAAAACGGCATCTCGATCGAGATTCGAGAATTGTGGCGCTCGCGGATCTTCTCCTTTATGAGCGGGCGAGCGCCTGTCGATAACTCTTTCTCTCTCTCTTTAGCCGGGCTCTTCCGAAACTTCCGACTTCCGACTTAGTTCTCCGGAAATGTTTCTACTTCGTGTGTATGAATCTCGCCTACGATGAAATATGATACGGCTCCCACACTTCTTGTTTCTCGACATAATCGTTGTCGGTGTCGCGTCGTTCGATGAAGAGCATGAAAAGCGACATATAGACAAGCGGACAGTTTCGTGATGCGAAACGAGCTCTATTCAAAAACGAAACAGCCCCCGTGTGACCTCAATGAGAACATCAAGGGCGCGTGAACTTCCTTATGTCTCGTTTATGTCGAACGAATTCTTCCTTCGGACGGCCGTTTAACGCCCCTCGGTGAAAATCCAACCCTATCGAGTGTTTGATGAGCGGAATCACAGTGTAATGCATTCGTCCATTGCTGCGTGGACGGGAATCGGTCTTCGTCGATCGTCTTCCATCGTGAGAGCGGAACTGAGACACGAACATAAAATCAAATACGCAAGCACTTCGAAAGATCATACGTCAATTATCCGGCTGCCAGGTGGGCGAACCATAAGTCAGACTGTTCATATTCTTCTGTTCATTCCAGCGTTTTGATAGAGCATGGTCAGAAGGGGAACCCCTGCGCGGCAAGCATTGTTGGAAAAAAAAACATGATTAGATTGGAGTTCATTCAGAAAACAAAAAACAAGTGTCAGCTCCAGAAAGCTTTGAAGCCATATAGATTTGGGCGACTGATTTTTTTCATCGAATTTTCCCACAAATCAGAGCTCTTTGATTTAACAGCTCTGGTGCTACATCGAGAGGTGGTCTGGTCTGAGACTCCAACTGTGCGTTTCGATTTACTTGCGCTCTCGGGCGCGATATGCCGTGATTTTTGAACCAAAATGAGAATCATTTATTTTTCAGGTGCCCATACATGGAAACAGTCGATGTTGCAAAATGACTAACCAACCCGACGCCTCCGCACAAGCATTGGACAGCTATGATGCTGATCATGAGCATCGTCATCGCCGTGCAGGTCATAGGTTAAACTGGTAAAACGCCGGCACCGCGTGCTACAGCCGTGATCAATGTAGTGCTTTGAAACACTGCTCGACCCATCGTTTTTCTAGTAGTCGGCGTCGATGCTGCCGGTGCTGTGTGATTAAACATTCGTCATTCTACTCCTACTCGCGTTAAGATTTCAACGCGATCCAGATGTTTACTGCAAGCTGCTAACAACTCTTACGAGACATTTCTGTCTCTGTTCTTTCGAGTAGAGCCACTTCAACAATGAACTTCTTCCGTTCAGAAATACAGATCAAAGATGGTCGACGATGATGAATTGGCGCAAATGAGAATTGGTGCTTTTTCTCTGAAAATTTCTGGCACGTCTCTAACTCGTTCCGAAGAATGATACCCCAATGCTATACGCCCGATTTCGTCGGATCAAGAATCTCAGTGTCAGTGTCAGATGCCCATGATCGTCGAGTTTCCTGGTGAAAAGCTTTCAGCTGAGGGAATTCGGAGTTTTCGGGGAAATCTCCGGACGGAGTTCATGGCAATGAATAACCATTTGCTCAAACGATTTGACTTCCTGGGGTCAGCCTTGCACCTCTAGGGCGCATGTGCACCAATTTGAGAACCACCAGCTCGGCAGCGAGGTTCGGATGAGATGCGTGGACTATGTCGACATCATCTCTCGACATGATGTGAAGGATTCCATCTCTCTTTTCTTCCATCCACTGAAAATTTCCTCCAATTCAGGTAAGGCGCTCACCTATCGCTTTCATCTAGAATTTGATGTCTTGAATGAGGTCTGTGTTTGACGGACCCTTAAGTGGTCAGAGATTCTGGCTCCGAAGCTGAGATTGTCGACTTCGCATTTTGTATCTGGGCCAGATAACGGGACCATCTACATCGATTTCACTGCAGCAGCCCGTATGTCCATCGTTCCATTCGAATCGTCATCGTTCTATGCTTCTAAACATTCATTTATCCTCGTTTCAGCTGATTCCAGGATCGGGTCGAACTACAGTTCATTGTTTGTTCATCTGCTCTAAGCATCTGTTGTGTGATTAATCGTCGCTTTCGTTGGACTAGAACGCGTTTGCGTTGGGTAAAATCGGATCCTTTCTCTATAATTATCAACGACGGAGAGCTCAATCTGTTGCCGTTTGTATGTCAAAGGTGTTAACGTGTAAGAACCGAGGAAAACTACACACAACATGATTTATGATGTGTCACTTGTTTCTCCTTCTCATTTTTCCAGTTCGTTGTCTAAACGAAACAACTGATCAATCCTTGAAGTTCTTCAATTGTTCTGGGCTGATCGATTATGTGCCTTAAACAATGAATCCTCTCGATCGGCAACTAACGTACGCCGTAGAAAAATCCGGAACCGCAGTTTCATGCAGCGATGTTCACGCGCAAACAATACTGGATTCGTATTCGCCAATGTCTTAGTTCGCGTTCCGCGTAAACCACTTTTCCTCGAATCAACTACTGGGTGTTTTGATGTATTACGCCAACGAAATATTACAGAATACATTAGCGGCAATACAGTTTGCTGAGGTGGCACTGGTCTTCGCTGAATGATAAATGATCACGTTTGGCATCTAACGACGAACTTTCAAGCAGGTCGAAATAAAGTCAAGAGAACGGAGCTAACCGATTGACAGATGGAGAACTAGAAAAATGTGTCTGGATTTGAATAATTATGGCACAGCACCAATTACGAGGTATGATTACTATCAACCAGAATAACCGCATGTGTTTGTCTTATCAAGCGTTCCTCGTTCCTGTCCCGAATGGGTTTGCTTTCTCGTCGCTGCTCATCTTTCACATCTCGACTTCCTGCCTCTCAGCAAACTTCGAGACTCCGTGTTTCATCTGACTGATGTCATTCGAACAATATTCCTGTCTCACAAACTCTGGCGAAAAAACATCCTCGTGGATCCCGCCCTCAGAGATATAAGTTCTCCCACCTCGTCCTCTTGAGAACCCCCATTTTCAAGCAGCCATCCGGCTTGAGAGTTACTTTACTGCATGAAAAAGTGTTGTTAAATCCGAGGAAAATTTTTGTTTGTTCTGTCTTCGGAAACCAGCAGCAGACTTCTTTAAAACCTGTTTCGAAGCCTGTAACTATTCTTCGACCTATGTTCAGTTCGTTCGCCTTCGAAAACCAACTCCTGTTATCTTACGCCCAAAGCGAGGCCTCGAGAGACTCTCCACAGTATTCTCCCGCGAGCCTTCCTCAGAACAGATCCATGTAGCGCTTAGAAGGAACCCACCGGTTTCCTATCGGAGTGGCGTTTTATCGACGCCGAAATCCGAATTTCTGTATCAACTCCCGGTCACTAGAGCCGCGAGCATGAAATACTTTTGGCGAACAACAGAAAACTTCCCAATTTCCCCCAAACTTCTCGGTGATTCCGTTCGCTCATCATGGAACGTTCCCAGACTCCTGGATTCCAAGATTCATCACACGGATCCCCTGCGAAGTTTCGGCGCTGGGGAAACTTCTTATTTTGCAACCGGAGATTAGTTTGGAGGTGTACGGCAATCAGCTGCCTGAATTACCACAATAATATTCATCACACTCGTTGTGCGGGCGATCACATTTGATGCCGTTCCAAATGAGATTCAGTCATAAATCTGGATTTTCAATAGTTCACGTTGTAAAATCTCTTCAGTCCGACATCTGCTGACCTATTAGGATCGTCGGGTAACATGTTGAAAAGTTTGCGAGTGTGTCCAGCGTTGCAGGGTTAATGGGGTCGTTACGTTTAGAAGGATTTTCCGGTCGGTCCGATCATAATAATCGTCTAATGATAGTAAAGTTATTGTTGATTGAATGGATTCATCGATTATCAGCTTCGTGGAGACGTTTGGCCAATTAGTCCCGTCGTATATTGTTGCTTCATAGTATCATCGCGCCGTTTGAATAACTCAAAACCGACAGGATCAGGGAGTCTTAAGAGCCGCATACAAAAACTCACTCAGATCCCTTTCTGGCCGACTGGATAACACAAGTGAGCACAGTGAGATGCTTCTCGCAACAGGTGTCTCGCACTTTGCCCACTCACTCAGTACCGAGCTGTATGCTCATTTGAGCGTGGAAAGCTGTTTGCCGTGACAGGCTGAGTGATTCCACAGAGTATTTTTTCACGTCCCGTTCCTCCTTTTGTCTCAATAACGAGGCTGTTCAGAATTTCAAATTAGCTCAAAATAATCTCTGCCGGCTTTGGGAGTGTTACGTAAAGAACGTCGCTCGCTCGACTCGTCAAAAAATTTGACGCCGCGCCGATTGTCCGTAAGCTGGAGCCCGCGACACGAACGACGAACTGAATTCAATGTACATCTCAACTCGTGGCATTCCAAGAGCCGGATTAAGTTTCGTACTTTCCCCTAAGGTGCAAATACCGCGAACCTACAGTTGATGTCAAGATATAACATTACTGATGAGCAGTTTCTAAGTAACAAACGAAACGGGCAAAACTTCTAAGGGAGCGATGAGGAAGGTCGATTTCTGAAGTGAGTTCGAAATGCGAAAAGTCGGCGAAAAGATTGTGGAGGCCTCATTTTAACTATCGACCGCAGCGATACCAGTCGAATGTGCCTCGACGTTGACTATCTTCGATTTCAGCCGCTTCCGATCCGATGAAGCTCGGAATCGGGCCAGCCTCGTATCGTGTCATCCATCTGATGTGGAAGAACTTTTTCGCATGACTGTGAGATTTTCCGACTTGTTCCGATTGTGTTTATTATTCCCCGCGGCCGTGTCTTTCTCTCTCTTCTTCTCGATAGTTCAGTGGAGTAGCATGGATTGAGGGAACCGATCAGAAACATTGGTTTCACAGTCGGAGTACATGTCAATAGTCGATTTTCGAATTTTCGAATGACAGAAGAGAATTCCCGTGTTCCTCTCTCTGTGTGCACAACAGGAGCGCGCCGCAAAGATCATGGAAGAGCGAAGGAATTTCCATAAGAATCTGCTCTGACTTCAAGACACAATTTCACTGATATTTGGTTTCCAGAGACGTGTTAGATAGAATTGTTCTCTTTTCTTCTTCCAGAGAAATGAGTTTTCAGCATTGTCCTTGCTTCCACGAGAGGACGTGAATGATATGCGCCGACTTCATCGAGAGCTACCGTCCCTTGTCGAGTTTTTCGGAAATTTCCTCCGTCTAGTTTATTGGAAAAGTGATTCAAATGGATTAAAGTGCGTTGTTCGTCTCCCTTTCCACAGAGCAACCGTCACCCACCTGTTAGTGTCATGTGGCACATTGAGGTCGTCCAAGTGGGTTGTGTTGCTCTCGCTGCTGCTGCTGCTGCTACTGCTGATGTCAGTGGTCGTCTCGAGTGCACCGACCGAAGTCTGAACGAGCTGCAGAGCGGTAGCCATGGTAGAAATTCCGGATCAGTCGCTAGAAAATGTCCACCGAAAACTCCGTCGTTCGGTCACAAGTTTGGGCTTTATCTCAATGATGAAATTGTTGATCTTTCTCCGGTCGCGAGTTCAGCGCAGCGTTTCGGAGCACCGTATCCACCACCTGACACTGTCAGAGTCACTCAGAGCACTCGACCGCGAAATCACAACCGAACTTCAACTAAAACGCAGTAATTCGAGTTTGGCCTTGACCCCGAGCTGGAGAGCGGGGCTGTACTCGTCGCTCTTTATTTTCGGCGACGACTCGCACCGAAAAGCGTTTCTCTGGCTTGTTCTACGCTAGAGGGCCGCCATCTTGTCCGTGCTTCACCCTCGCCGACGACCGGCACTTTGCTTGAAGCCAGAAGATCTCGACAAGACAGAGAATGGCGCAGAACTCCGTATTTTCATTTAGGAGAATTTCTGAACTTCAGTCACCAAAAAACTTGGTCTTCGCGGTTTCGTCGCTCGAGAAGTTTCGTATCGTCGCTTATCAGTCGAACAGACAGAGTCCTCTGTGGATTCCGCGCAGGAATCTTCATTTTGTCTGAGAGTCGAAAATTCGCGACACCCTCTCGCGAACCAGAAATGCCCGCTCCTCTGGTCTAATGGCCGGAGCCCTCAGGGGCATCTTCAGTTTCTCCCTGTTTCTCTCGCTCGCTCGGTCGCTTCGACTTCGCCGTCATCCATCGTCGTTGTCTCAGACCGGTCCTTCTTTCCCGTCGAATTTTGTGCACTGCACTTTAACTCCACCGGGACGGGTGCCGCCGCTTCTGCCGAGATGTTTTCTGGCTTCTGACTCGACAGAAGAGAAGAGAAAAATTCAACTCGCGGTCGGCTACGGAGTTAATGACGACGAGCAACGCTGCAGTCTTCTTCGGTTATTCTGTACAACCACAAGAGTCCACGGGGAATCACTGCGAACATCAGAAGATAAACTTGGATTTTTGGAGGAACGAATGCTGAAGGAGCAGATGAAAGGGAATCGATGATTCTGCAGCTCGAACTCGCATTTGTCACGGAATGCGAGCGACTGAGGCTTGAGAAGGTTTTCGAAATTCCATCTCCAAGGAAATTTCTGAATGCGTACAATCCCCCAAGGATACTGAAAATTAAGTCTCCGTAATCTCATATGATCATTTCGAGGACCGTTCGGGGCTCCGTTCATGGTAAATCCTCTAATTGGGGACGGAGTTCGTCGAACATTCTTTAAGACCGCTGCCATACCGGAGACCCGTGCGGAGCTGAAGAAGAATTTTACGCGTGGCTTCTTCGGAAAGTAAAACGAAAAACGAAGAACCCTCTGACGCCACAAGACAATTAGCCTCTCCACTGGCCCATGAGCTGCCTGCTCCGTCTGCGAAGAGCCGCTCTCCGTCAGTGGGATTTCCGCAAATCTTCGAGTTGACATGAAACAAATAGAATCCGATCGCAGATTCGAGCAACTTCATGAATTTTCAGCTTCCGTTGACTTCGTCGAGGAATGAAGAGGGAAATATTGAGGGTGCCCACCGCTAGCTATCCGATCTCTGATTGCGGGAAACACCAATCGCTAGGGTCCGAAACTATACGCAAACGCATATTGCATATGCAGGACATGCAGCTGCATACGTAATATGCAGTCGCATGTGCAAGTGCATATTTCTGAGACGGAATGTGATTCCTGCACGCATATTGTACATGTCCTCTTCATACCCTAGAAATACTCCGCATATTCTGCATATGCTCGGCATAATCTGCATATCGTGCGCATGTTACGCATATATCGCGTGCATATTTCCAAGAATATCACTTTCATATTTCTGTGCATAAACTTCCGGGCCCTACTAATTGCGTATCAACCTGATTGTGATGATTATGATTAACCTGATGAGAATCAGCAGTCGTATCCATCTTTTTCTCCTCCTCATGCCTCTTCTGAAGCCGACTCGATTTGGAGCTCATGAGCGCATGTGATTTTTCTGAGCTGCTGAAGAAGGGATGGTCCGTTCTGAGGACTTCACGGACATAAATCCTGGGTGACGGCGAAACCAGAGCCATCATAGCCGCGGAAGCCATCTCTCATGGAGACGGCCCTGAATTGAGTCAGCGACCTCCCGTTCGAGGAAGTGGACACGACCTTGCGAGTCTTGCATCTGTTTCGCGTAGAATGTGACACACAGGATCTACATATATCTGACCGAGGAACGACATCGGACCCACATAGACGATCAACTCTTATTTTTGTTCAAAAAACATTCTCCCGAGGTTTGGGGTGACTCGAGTTTCGCTAAAAAACCGCAGACGAACTGGTACACGCCGTTGCATGAATGTGTCTACAGATACCTTATGTTTCGTTCCAATGCCTGAATTCTCACAAGAACCGCGTAAATCACGTTCTGGTGAGTGATTGTCATGTGGACGCTATAAGAGCAACCATTAACTTTTAAAACTACGGAAATCAGGGAAGCTTTTTTGTTGTCTCTTTGGAGTGCTGTGAGTGTTCTGCGCGCTGATTCAGGCGAGAATATTCTCCGTGTATATTCTGGACGAGGCTTCAAGATATGTGCGTAAGCAAAAATGAATATGAACATGTGCAGTTGTGTATTCTCTGCGTCGGATTTGTTATAAGAATGATACCTCGTTTCCATCGACAAGAATCGTTACATCTCGCTGGGCCGGAAATACAACGAATCCCGTAGGACCCAAGATGAATCCTTTTGGCCGAAAAGCCTTTTCTTTCATTGGAGGATCCACGAAGCAATTTGAGCTCCTATTACTGCTTGACTCGAAAGGGAGGAATCGTTATAGGTATCTTTTTTTCTTCCGTGCGAGGATAGTGGTTCTCAAGTATTATATCAAGAATCCCGAATATTGTGTGGGTGAGCATTACGATCACTTTCACGTCGTGCTCTTCATTGATGGTCTTGATGAGAATCCGGAATGGATTCCTCTGAGCTTCGTGCCTGAAAGCAGGTCTCTGATCACATTGCTGCCATTGACGTTTTCTTTAGAGGAATCTTGTGCTAGAAAGTGTGCTTACGGAGGCTCTTTCATTTGACATTGACTCTGACTTCTAGCCATTTCTGGTGACAAGTCGCTTGGGTTCCTTCGAAACGTATGTTTGAGATGGCGTTCCTTGCGTACCCCATTCGTGGATAGTCGTGTCCAGAAATTTGCATGTGTCAGCAACGTAGATGGGCCGTCATATGTCTCGAGTTTCTGATTTCGCTATTTGGATCTGGTTCGATGAATTATTTCGATGGGATGGTCAGAAATCTCTCATGTTCTTCTACAGTGACCGTGGCTTCCATCTCGAAATGCCAATGTATTCTCATGGAGAATCTCTGCTCATGGAGAATCTCCAAACCGACAACAACTCGGACGCAACTGCGGCACAAATATGTCAAATCGCTATCGGAGGATCTTGTTAACAACATGGTATAGCACCGGAAACCTTGATATTCGACGCTCGCAGAACCGGGATGGATCCAGAAAAGATTTCGAAAGGGGGAAATCGGAGCTTCCAGATTATCTCCGTCTATAAATGAATGACGTGTAGGTGGGAACAAAAGCCGAGGGTGCTCGGTCACTCCCGCTCATCTTAACGTGGTTCTACCTCGGGACTCCGTGAATTGAACATTGCACACTGGAAAGGAATCGGTTTCGAACATTCGATGGCGTACATATACTATACTCGCTCAGTCCGCTGATACGAGATGACGTCGATAGCACGAGCTTTGCAATGAACTCAGGTTGAAGGTGGAGAGTCGTATTCATTCGGGTAGGCAAACAGCGCTTCCCCTCTCACAATCAGCCAGAGTGCATTTCATCGCGCTCGCTTGTAGCTCGGACACGTTCGCATAGAGGGCTTGCCAACGGAGGGAAATCTTCTGGTCGCGAGCCCGAGCGAACGAAGCTTTCTGACACCGGAATGGCGATACTAACCATCTTCTTCATGTGCTTCTTCTTCGGCTTTCTAATCTTCGCTACCGGAGTGGGGATCGCATCAGCCATCTACACGCAATGAGATGCGCGGCGGAGATCCGGACAGCAAGTCAGTCAAACGCTTCTAGGTCCATGTATTATCAACATAAGCCGAACCTCTCGGACACAGTCCTGAACATCGGGTGAGTCTTCCTGGACACGAGGAGAGCTAACCGGAGAGGAAATCAACCGACCCGATCCGGGAACGTGAAGTTTTTTTCCTGACTCAGCGCAGCAGTCCAAAGTGTGTATTCTGTTGTCGCTGGTCTCGTGAGGAGAAGTCGATGGAATAAAATGGAACCGAGAAATAATTGAAGATCCGGAGGGTCGTCGATAGATAAAGTCGAATAAACGACAGATATATAGATTTTCGTTACAATGACTGATCAGATGAATCGATGCTGGAGATATTCTGTAAATTATTCCGACTCTGTATTTGTCTATTATCGCAGATATTCGGTCAACGTCGATACCTCGGCACAACACCAACGGCCGGACCAGCATGACCAACGTCGAGTGAAGCGACAGACACAGAGAAAGGCGAAGGCAGCGATTTCGATGTTGAGATAACTTGTTACGTTGAAATTTATGAGATCGGCAAAGCATTGAATAAAAATTCTGCGGAGATCCTCTTCAACCGCGACGCAAGTCTCTCCACGCGCTCTCTTTCCGACGCCACGAAGTTGATTCCTTCGCTTTCAAAACAATTTCACCACTCACTCAGTGTTCTCCACAGCGGACAGTGGGCTCATGCATTCTAGCAGACCGAAAGTAAGCAGAGTCTGTGATCGGTTACGCAGTCGTGAAGGCCGAGCTACAGAGCGGCCTGGCTCTGTTCGCTATGTGAGAGGTTAAATAGACAGCGATTCAGTCATCCAAGCTCTGCCTCACTCGTCTCGACTGACTGATGCTTGGAGAGGTTTCTCTTTAGTTGAGACAACGCTAACAACATCCAATTGGCCGGTTATGCTCGAGTATGAGTGCCGGACAGCTGAGACAAACGTGGGGCTCTGTTGTCGGTCGACGAAACGTAGATGATAGAGGAATGCATTGATTCAAGAAGGTAGCGCCGAATTTCGTTTCCCAGGCAACCGAATCGCATGGTCTCTCAAGTTGCCGAGTCAAGCTCAATGAACGAAGAGTGTAGCAAGTGATTCCTCTCCACCATTGGTATCCAGTCTCAACGATCAACAAATCCTCCTGAAAGATATTGAAGCACATGCTGCCACTCAAGAAGGGAACAAAGCAACTTACGTTTTGAATTGTTTTTTCACATTCCGGCTGAACGCGTCGGAATCGGGAAAGAACTCATAGCTCGGAGATGAATCGCATATGGGTTTGCTGTCGGTCATCAGATGCTTGATGATGAGGAGCTTCGATGAACAAGAACGAACTCCTACAGCCTTCATGATGAGCTGGACGTGACAAACTCCGAGTCAATCGTCGTAAACAAGAGTCTGTAGAAACGAGTGCTGCTTTCACTCATGCTTTGAACCCTTGACACATCTTTTGGAAGCGGAATCGTTCTGTTCCTTACTCTCGAAGATACTTGAATTGCTACGCCTCCCACCGTCAAGAACTATCTGCGTCTCATTCCAGGTAGAGAAAATCAATGAAAAGTATCGCGAACGTTCTCCAATCACATTATAGAGTTGAATTCGATAGCGGCAAAAGAGTTGCAGCGTTTATTGTTGTGCGTGGCTATGAGAGGTCAACCGTGATGAGTAACAAAGCTTGCCTACGGAAGCCGTGGCAAAAGAACATCTGTTCCTGGAACGGAGAAAGCCACAGAACTCGGTCTTGGAATCACCCAATATGACACATGGGATGTGTGATTTCCATTCTCTCTCCGAGATGATCTTAGCGTCATGGTCGACCGAACAAAATATCTCCAGCCTGCTGGGATCTGACGGTATGATGGGGAAGCCCGGTTTCCAGGGAGCGCTCCGTTTTGTTTTTCAAGTAATCCAACGCGTCATTCACAAACAAAGAATCAGAGGAAAACGCGGTCACATGTCGGCGATTCACCAGCGGGCAACGAATTTATTCCTAACGTTCTAACGATTTGAGATAACAGTTATCGAACGAATTTTCGAAGACTTTCCGATAATTTTTCTCCATGAATTTCTTCAGCAGCGTGCTACTGCTCGTCGCGACGAAAGTTCCGATTTCGGATGCGAGCCACGAGAGCGGTTGGATTCCGTCCACGCGGACTGTGGGCGCAAAGTATTCGGTCATGCGCAGCCCCTTGAAAGTCACAGGCACCCTTCCGTGGATGGGCGAAGTCAACGAAATCGCGACCGTCGCCTGACGGACGAATGTCCACGAGCCGCCTCTGAACGGCAAGCCCAGGGTCTTCCACGTGTAGTGCACTTTTGTCTCGTTGAAGCTGAGCAGTAGCTCGACGCCGACGAGCCCTCCGGTACAGCCCACCTCGGGCGCTATTCGATTGTGGAACTTGTGTACGTTGTACAGGCGTCCATCCGAGAACACAAGGCCTCCTTTCTTGGCACTCAGGAGCGAGAAAGGCTCGTTGAGCTCGAGCTCACGTCGAAGACACACCAAGATATCCTCTCCCACTTCGGCTTGTTCTTCCGTCGAAAGACACACGAACGCTGATGCCGTCGCGACGAGGCACGCACCAATGAGTAGTCGAACCATACTCTGGAGCTGTGTGAGGGCGATTGCCGAGAGCCTCGCAGATGATCGTGCTCGCTCTTTAAGACCGCTACTAAACTACCGATGAATGATCTGTGTATTCTCTGAGCCTGAGCGCATGCGCCGTACGTCTGCCGAGTGAAGAACGCTGACTCAAATGATGTCGATCGGACCATCGCTCAGTATCGAAGTGCAGCGGAGCTTTTCTCTTTTGTGTCGCATCGATGTGCGTTCGGATTGAATGGAAAGAACGAACATCTACCTGGATTTCGAGATTCCCGCGGACTCAGCACCAGATCGACGCCATTCGAACATGCGGAAACGTGTCGATCCACGAGGCAGCAGTCAGACCGTGCGACCGGAGCGATGGAAAACGGAGGACACTTGCCGTTCGAGGACTCCTCAATTAAATTGACGAAATAGCACTCACCGCGTCTCCTCGTAGAACGGATTTCGCAGCATTGTCAGGTGAGTGGACGAGGATCGATCTCTTCATGCTCATATCATGAACGGTGTCTCGGGCTCATGAATCGCGAGAAAGATTCTTGCACGTAACCTACGTAAGCTTGCTGCAGAATCATTCCGAGACTGGAAGTTCCCAGATTGTAAAGTCGTCATAGCAGGTTGACAGATTTTTGGATCTTTATATTCTAGAGATTTTCCGGCCGGGTCAGGTCGGTTGTAGGGCATGGCCGTCGAACGGATTCGCGGTCTCTGTTGTTTCTCCGTTTGACGCACAATGAATGTCGCTCAAAGACAGACAAGCTTGTCAACTCATCCTGTCAGTGAAATCTGTTTTTCCGTTCGAGCCCTGGTTCCTGTTGTGAATGGATGTGGTGCGTGCTCCTCACCGACGATGCGTCGTCACGTCGTCAAGCTCGTTCGAGCGCGCGGATTCGCAGAGAGGACCATAAGACGTTTGAGTTCGAAATCCTAAAGCCGCCGTCTCAACTCTCCGCCATCCTTACTGACGCCACCGGAACGTTTTGTAGCGCATCATCCAGCAAGCCTGCCAAGCAGTCAGCGCGCTTGACCATTCGTCAGAGGATAGCCTGCATTTAAGAGGTTGACTTCTTGTTGTAAACCGAATGCGTGCGTTCCTGTGTTGAGTTCTCTCTGGCGGACATCATCGCGTCAAGTCTTTGCTGCTCGATCCTTTGCAAGACAAATCCGCCCTGCAGGAGCGTCCACCGTGAGTGCAGGACTCAGCATTTTGGGAAAACTGTGAGTGTTTTCGAAATTTTCGAGCTTTGCATGGGATTCGCACGGCTGGCTCACCCTTCATGTGAGCGTCCATTTCTAAAATCGAGAACAACACTCGGTCGAGAGCTTGAGCACGCCCAAGTGCAGGATGCGGTCACCGGCGACACCCCTTCATTGAATTAGCGTGAGAGATGTTCGAGGAGATTTTTTATGCTCTGTCATGCTTTCTGAGATAAGGAGCACTCGAGGCGGCACCGCTTACGTGGGATCTCGAAGTGGAGTGCAATCCAACGTACTAGTTGTCGAGTTTGACTACAATGAAAATTGAATGGAAGCGAAAGATATCAGCGAAAAGCAGATCGCGTCAGCTTCAATTGGAATCTGTCTCGAATTTGACGTTCGCATCAGATCTATTCTTCGAGGGCGCGATCGGAACAGCTGTGAACTCGATGCAAGTTCCGCAATCCTCTTTCGATCCACAGCCGAGCAAAAATAACGGATTCTGTTGAAAATCGTGAACACGTGCAAGAGCAAAATGCATCGACTTCCTCTCCCGGAATTCGATCAGTCTGGTGGAGTGGGCGTGAATTTTTTGAGGGATACAAATTGAAATTGGACCCGAAATCTCGATTGATCGCGAGATTAGCCGTATTGACGTCGTATAGATGTGATCTACCCGAAATACAAAGCTAGCCTTGAGAATAAACCTCTCACGATTAGAACGACATCGTCGAAGACATCCGATGACTGACGTGCTCAGGAAATGAAGTTGTGGAGGATGACGGGAAAGGTGTGATTCATGAGGAGATCGAAACTTGGAGCGCGAAGTCTTTCAGCTCTCTATCGAATCAGATGAGCGTTCGAAGCGCGCTCCCTTTGATAGTGTTGACAAATGACAGGCGCCAGAGCGATCAGCCTTTTTTGTGGATATCAAAACAGCTCCAGAGCGAACGAGTGCGCTTTTTACACTTGATTCCTCCAATCTGATGTCACCGTCTGAGGCAACAATCCTTTATGAGCGTGGTGGACCGAATTGAAGGACACTAGAAAACTCAGATGGCGGAACTAATCAGATGCATCAATTGTCATTAATGTGAAAGATCAAAAACAGATCCTAACAGAAGCAATCGGGAAAGACTCTGTCAGGCTTACGCGTCGCACTCTCCCAGTTCGCATGGGGGGAGGGGTCCCTTGAAGGGACTCTTGATTCCATCCTCAAGTAAAGTAGCTTGTCAGCTGTTTTCGTTTGAGAGAGTCACGACGAGAACGCAAAGAATCTCGTCCATGATTTGTGTCACGCGAACGAATTCGACAACCGTGGAGGATCCAGCACTCAACTATCAGATAACCTAATCTCCTTACTCGAGCGTAAGTGGAATCTTAGCTTTGTGAATGGTGAGGTCCGCAGAGTAGGCTAAATCCGCGATTCAGGTCGTCACCCTGAAGTTTCATCAAAGGGACCGAACCCGCTCAAATTTTTCGTGAGGTAGCGAACACTATAGTTTGTTAGATTATATCGCTCATAATGAATGTTGAAGATTCACTATTTCGATCGTCGATTTAATCTCTGAAACATCTATGAAACGGAGAAAAACGGAGCAGGAACCGTGACAGGAAAAATTCGGTACCGAGAACTGCAAAGCATACTGCGGAAACTTTGGCGCCAGTTGAGTCTTCAAACCAGTGTCTGCAGAGGCAGACGATAAAATCTTCTGTTTATAAACAGTTCTTCATGGCTCGGCTCGCGAGAGAAGAGTAAGTGGAGAGCATGAACAGAACAACGACAGCAGCACCAGGGTTCCACCTGAGCGAGTAGAAGAGAAACTGTCGTAGAAATAAGTTGGCGTTTCTCGAACTCCCTACGTACTTCGAGCGCTGCAAAAGTGGACAACCTCGGGGTCAGGTTGGTGAACTTTCACAACTCATTCCACGGGAGTCCGAGGCGAATGCCGGCCCCGCAATCGCCGCGCGGCTCAATCGACCGGCTTAATTTGCCCAATGACTATGGGTTTCTGGATTGTGTTTCTCTCTCTGCTCATGACATTGTGATCCAGCACCCATACTTGCGCATCCGACCAAACAACAGAAACTTCATTGCGGTCAAAGCCCAAAGTCGTGAAGAGAGTGTTGTTTTATCGTTTGACTGACAGCAAATTCTGTCCATGACCCTCAGGATATCGACCGTTTTGTTAATGCATCACGCCAATGGCATTGTGACATCGGAGTTGATCATGGAGTCGCTCGAGCACACTCGTCTCTGATCTTTTTGGCTCCTTCAAACTGAAGTAACAACCTCAAGGTCAGCTTTCACTGACTGAACGCATGAATCAGCTGTTGGGCCTTCGAGTTCGAACCCTGGTACGCCTTCAAAGCCTTCTATGAGCTTCGACTTTGCTTTTGCGAACATGAAAACCAATGATTGCCGTACACTCGTTCTCCGACCGTATGGCTCCGCCTCCACTATGGATTCCTTTGAACGTATTCCCTTGAAACGTGATCGACGAGCGGAGACTGCGCAAGCTTCAACAGCCATGTGAGCCGGAGATTCTCGCCATTCAACAATGCCGCGGACTGTTCGTCGTGTCAGTCTTTTAAAGCCGGTGGTTAAAGTCGTGTGCGGTATCTGGGCCGTACAACTTTCCAGTGTTGGAGGTACGGCCGGCATGCTTTCGATGAAACCATGAGATAGGCCGCATTGATTTGTAAACAGTTAATTGAACTCAGCGAAGTTGACTCTTCTCGGCCAGTGGTTGCTCACGACTGACTGAGACAGTTTCTTGGGATACTAGTGTCATCTCCTCAGCAGGAACTAACAATGCCGTGTTGAATCATACCAGAGCAGTTTCGGCTTTTCTCAGTCGAGTTCAGCGGCACTATCGTTTGTTTGCGTCAAGAGCATAGCCCATGATTCAAGAGATGCGAAAACCTCTCCGAACGCGCTGACTGGATTTCTGCGTCTGCCAGCTCATAAAGGACCGGGAAATCCAGAAGCGCGAACTCTAAAAACTCAGAGAGGACCTTCGTGCTGACTCGCTGTCAGCTCTGACACTGTAGAGAAATTCACAATCGAACCAGAAGGTCATAAGTGTGTCGATGGTCGATTCCATATTTTGTTCACAATGTGTTTACTAGGCTTTTCGCTTCCAGTGAACTGATGAGCTCCTAGCAACGCAACATATATAGGCGGGATGGATGAGTTTTGCGGTTCGAGGTTTTGGGTAAGCAATCACTTCTTAGATTCTATGAAAATCGATTCCCGGCGTTTTCCCGTCCCTTGGCATGCATTCAGACATGATTTACAAACAGAGAGGACATTCTTAGCGACATATCGATTTCATTGCGGTCTCTTATTCCGAGCTGCGTCGATCGCATTTCTTCCATTCCACGCTCTGTGGATTCGCGATCGATATCGGAGGTTTCCCATCGCATGGCTTCCGAATTTTATGCCGGGGATAGTTTCAGACTCTTCATAAATTGATGCAAACATATTTTCTCCAACAGGATGCTAACCTCACATGGTACACCAACGGCACAGCGCCCGACGTGACAGTGTGCTTTCAGAACACTGTGCTAGTGTGGATACCGTGCGTCTTTCTCTGGCTAGTCGCGCCCCTTGAAGCATATTACCTCCTCAATTCACACCGTAGCTATACGCCATGGACATGGCTGAACATTACCAAATGCGTAAGTATCGTAAGTCGGTACTGGAAGCGCCGTTCGACGACAGCGCCATTGCGTGCTAGAGACGCATCATGGCAGAACACGCCTGAGAAGTTGTTGGGAGATTTCGTTGTCAACGTTGCTCGTCGTAGTCATGAGAAAACTCTGGATGGCTGGGTACTCAACGCCATCGCCAAATGTACACTCAGGGAAGAGAGCGCGAGCAACAAGGGAGGCTGCCCAATATTTGCTCAGGGCGTTGAGACCCTCCACAAAATGATTCGAGAAAAGTGCAAAAGTGACGCAGTATCACGGGAACCGTGAATACTCACTAACAATATTGCTCCCAACAATCGAGATGCTTTCGGCATTTTCTGCGCTGTGGAAGCCTGAGTTCGCTTTCAATCGGATTGCTTTCTATAGTCTGGAATACCTTCATCGAGATTGAAAAGGGTTCTTGAACCCCCGATCTTGAAGGCACACCGAAATGGCTGCGGAAAGAAGTTTTCATGATGAATCTCGTCTCGTACGGCATCAGCGTCGGTCGCGATTCTCACGCTTTGTTCTTCCGCTTTCAAGGTCACAACGAGCCTCTGTCTTCTCGTATGCCTGATCGAATTCGTGTTCGCTGGAGTTCAGGGATTAAAATACGACGACGTGTTGCCGAGTGTCTATTTCTACACACCATTCATCAAGACTGCAACTATGGTACGATGAAATTTATTGATTTTTAAAATTCCTGATTATGATATTCAAGCCTACCATAAGTTTCCGATGTCAAACCCTTTCATTCTCACTCCATGCAGTTCCTGGCCTTGGTTTTCACCCTGGCTGAAAAACGAAAAGGATTCCATAGCTCTGGAGTGATCTTCATCTTCTGGTTCCTCGCGTTCCTATGCGGTCTGATGACTTATAGATCTCTCCTGTTGAGGAACTTTTCCGGCTATCATTTTAGTGTGAGTAATAACACGAGTCATGACTCATCTAAAAGATTCTGCGGGTGCTTTAGTGAAAATAGAGAACAATCAAATGGACTCTGATGCTTTTGTCTACCTTTATCATAGTTTCAGATTTTTGTAAGTATATAGCAAGCTCCGGAGAGGAATGCAGGACTGGTGCTCTGATCTTTGTACAATCCCCGAATTTCGCCAACTGAACGGATATGTGATCTCTTTTCCCAATTTCAGGATGGACCTGTGTTCCTGACGGAAAACCAACTGCCGAATGTCATATTTTCTTGTTACATGATCTACTATCCCTTGGTGACTGTGAATGTGATACTCAACTGTTTCTCAGATGCCGCTCCGGTGTACAAAAAGAAAGCCATCCCAAAAGATGAGGTAAATATGAAGATTCCATCTGCTCTGAGGACAATAGATAGTCTTGAACGATGCGAGCCGTTGTCAAGGGTCTCGAGTCAAGATTCTGGTGGTTTGAAAGAGAATACGAGAAAGTGCAAACATTAATGATTCCAGATCCCTGTAAGTAGTGGAAAAATGATCCCAATCGAACTCTAGAATATTCTGGGAGGACGAGAGAATTGTCGATGCTTTCGATTCAATACTCGAAGCAAGCCTTGATGAATGATTTTCTGTGACAATTTTCAGAGAGAATGCCCAGAAAAAGGGGCATCTTTTCCGTCCAGGATGTTGTTCTCTTGGTTCACGGAGCTAGTTATGAAAGGCTTCAAGCAACCGTTGGAGATGTCTCATCTGTGGGTTCTGAATCATCAAGATCGATCGGTCAACATCGCCCAGGAGTTCGACAAGAACTGGGTGAAAGAAATCCGAAGCAAAGGCATCGAAACGTGAGTTGAGCAACACCTGAACTTTACTCGAACGAATCGGTCAAGGCGGCCGGACGACACCATTGCTTCCAGGTGGTCATGATTCACTGTAAAGTGAAACTTTTGGTTCATGTGCCTTTGCCCACGAACTAGGTCATTTTTAACACTTTTCAGAGATGGAGACTTCAACGCTGTCTACTCAACGTCCACGGGGTCGATCAACATCGTTGGGAATGGCTCATCTTATACCCGCCCTTCGCCGTCCAAGCTCGGTCCTACGAAGTCTGCTGACGTTAAAGTTTCGGAGAATCCAAAACTACCGAACATCGTGAATGCACTGGCCAGGACTTACTGGCCCATGTTCGTGTTGGGAGCTAGCATGAAATTCTTCTACGATGTGCTCCAGTTCGTTCAGCCAAAATTGCTTGAACTCATGATCGACTTCATCAAAGACCCGAACCAAGAACTTTGGAAGGGCCTGCTTTATGCGGCTTTGATGTTCATTGCTGCGACCATACAGAGCATTGTATTGTCGGTGTACTTCCACAGAATGTACATCGTCGGCATGCGCATGAGGACTGCGCTAATTTCTGCAGTTTATAGGTGATTCTTTCTTCCAGTCTGTCGACGACTATAATCCGCTATCCGCGATTGTTCTCTTAGTCTGGAGAAGTTTCATTCGAGACCATTTCGAATTTTCAGAAAATCACTCGTCCTATCGAACTCAGCCAAAAAAACGACAACAACTGGAGAAATCGTCAACCTTATGTCGAACGACGCTCAGAAATTCCTTGATCTGATGACATTCGTGAATATGATTTGGTCAGCCCCGCTCCAGATTGCTCTCTCCGTTTATTTCCTGTGGGAGATCTTGGGCGTAGCTGTGCTTTCAGGTCTCGCGGTCATGATTCTTATGATCCCTCTGAATGCAGTTCTCGCAAACCTTCAGAAGAAACTCCAGGTGAGAAACCTACGATGAGATCCTACGATTTCTATAAGCTGGGAGAAACATCGTTGAAACTCAAACACCAGATGCTAGATTCCTAGGGGTTGACATCTTTGTTCTTCCAGACCGACCAGATGAAATCCAAAGACGACCGGATTCGCTCCATGAATGAAATTCTCAGTGGAATGAAAGTACTCAAACTGTACGCCTGGGAGTTGAGCTTCCAGGACTTGATAAATGCTATCCGCTCGAAAGAGATCTCTAAGCTCAAGGAGATGGCTTACATGAACGCAGGAATCAGTTTCCTCTGGACCTGCGCTCCCTTCCTCGTGTCGTTGGTTTCTTTTCTGACCTATGTGCTTATCGATGACAACAACGTACTGGACCCGAAGAAGGCGTTCGTCTCTTTGACTTTATTCCACATTCTCCGATTCCCAATGAGTACGTTCATTGCCCTACGCCGATTGTGTAGTATTGGGGGACATGATTCCATCCCGCCGATGCCGCTCGACTTCTCTTTCACTTTCTCATTTCTTCCCGTTCAAGGTATCTTACCGATGTTGATTTCGCTGATGGTCCAGGCTGCCGTCAGTGTGAAGAGGATGAACAAGTTCCTAAGTTCTGATGAGCTGGATCATTACGTTCGTAGATCGGACTCCTCAGCCAGTCCGATTGCTGTTTCGATAGACAAGGGAACTTTCGCCTGGAGCAAAGCCGAGAAAGACAACCCTACTTTGAAGAACATCAATTTTGAAGTGAAACGTGGACAGTTGATTGCTGTCGTTGGTACCGTCGGCTCTGGGAAAAGCTCGCTACTCAGCGCTCTTCTTGGTTACATGGAAAAAGTCGACGGAGATGTCGAGTTGAACGGTAACAGCCCGCTCCAGCGTTCTCATTCTCAAGAGTTTAGGTCATGGCAGGATGATTCTTGATACATCATGATACTTGGACCCCAAGATATTTGTTTTCATATCCATCCACTCAGTAAAAATCTGATCTGACACAGGCAAGGTCGCGTACGTCGCACAACAGACATGGATTCAGAACGCCACACTGAAGGACAACATCTTGTTCAACAAAGCATTCGATGCTGCAAAATACAAACAAATCATCGAAGCCTGTGCCCTTAAGTCCGATCTCGAAATACTGCCCGGTGGGGACCAGACCGAAATCGGGGAGAAGGGTATCAATCTATCAGGAGGTCAAAAACAGCGAATCTCTATCGCTCGAGCTTGTTATTCCGAGTCGGATGTGTTCCTGCTTGATGATCCGCTAAGCGCTGTCGACTCCCATGTTGGAAAACACATCTTCGACCAGGTTGTTGGCAACTGAGGCATTCTGAAAGGTAAAACGCGTATTTTGGTCACGCATGGAATTTCATTCTTGCCTAATGTCGACCAAATAATTGTCGTTGACGACGGTGAGATTCGTGAGCAAGGAACGTATCAAGAACTGCTAGCCAAGAAAGGCGCTTTCGCCGACGTTCTGATGCAGTTTATTCAAGAGGAAACCGAAGGCGAGGAACTTGATGAGACCAAGGTGAGCTCGATATTCGATTGTTCTCATCGACGTCAAGTGGATGAGCATTAGAATATCGAATATTATTCTCGATGTGGTCGACCCTATACCGAGTCATCTACGCATTGATCTAGGGTGAATTATGGGTGGCTATTGCCTTAACTTCCAAGCTCTTGTCATTAGAGGTCGACTCAAATGCTGTCTTTTCAACATCCGTTCTAGGTCCAGATGATGGAAGACATCGTGAAACAGGTCGAGGGCTCTCCACCTCCTGAAAGTCATGACAGTCCCGACAAGGTTGCCTACATTCGTTCAGTTTCTAGGCGTTATTCACGAACATCCTCCATTTCCGATTCCGCGGGGCGCTCCCGCAGTGTTTCGGTCACACAAAGCCCCAAGGGCACCGAGGAGGTTCCTGATGTGAGTGTTACTGAGCTCTGGTGAAATCTTGCGTGTTCTTGGACGCACTTGAAACATCAATTCATTGGTTGGGGAGAAACGCTGCCTGTCGACATATTAGTTCTGGGAAGGAGCTGTAACTTACTCATTTGCTTGTTCCAGAACGTTCAGAAGAGAACTCTGATTCAAACCGAGATGGCTGAAACCGGCAAAGTGCAGTGGAGCATTTACCTCACATATTTCTCAGCGATGGGTTACACCTGGGTTGCGGCTGTAGCCTTTTTCAATCTGATTTCGAACGTTTTCGCACTATTAGCCAACGTCTGGCTTTCGTTTTGGGCGAACGATAAGCCCTTGGAAGGTATTCTTCGTCTCCTCTTTGATTTCCGGCCCTGAAATGAGTGGTGCGGCGTACAGTGATCTCTAGAGAAAATTAGCATCATATCGAGCAATATTGATTTTACAGGTGGTGGGCAAGATATCGCCCAAAGGAACATGCGTCTCCAGGTTTACGGGGCGCTCGGTCTCAGCCAAGGAGTCACAATCCTGTTTGCGTCGCTTGCTCTGGCGGTTGGATCTATTCAAGGAGCGAGGAAGCTTCATGCGGACCTACTTTATAATGTGCTCCGCAGTCCCATGAGTTTCTTTGACACAACGCCGCTCGGTCGGATCGTAAACCGGTTCTCCAAAGATATCGACACCGTCGATCTCACGATCCCTCAGACGCTCCGTTCATGGATAATGTGTTTCCTCCAAGTTGTCGTGACTCTCTTCATCATCACCTACAATGCTCCTGTGTTCTTGATCGTGATAATTCCGATCGGAATCTTTTACTACGCTATACAGGTCTTCTATATCAAAAGTTCACGTCAACTAAAGAGACTGGAGTCCGTAACGAGATCTCCAATCTACTCGCACTTCTCTGAAACGCTGGCTGGTGTCACCACCATCAGAGCTTACCAGGCTGAGGACCTCTTCGTAGAGGAGTCTAATAAGAGAGTTGACGTGAACCAACAATGTTACTACCCATCGACGATATCAAACAGGTATTCGGGTATATCTTTTTACCATTATGAATTTCTTTGATCGGAGTCCTCGTTGTGCTTATTCTATCGCATCTTCCACAGATGGCTTGCCATCAGACTCGAATTCTGCGGCAACTTGATCGTATTGGCGGCCGCGCTCTTCGCCGTTTACTACAGGCATTGGATGGACGGTGGTACAGTTGGTCTTATGCTGTCCTATGCCCTGTCGGTGACAGCTGTTCTGAATTGGCTTGTCAGAATGAGTTCCGATCTGGAGACCAACATCGTTTCGGTGGAACGGATCGCCGAATACACGAAGAGTGCCAATGAGGTTGGTTATGCATTCAAGATATTTGTCCTGAATCTGTTCTGATATCTTCAACTACTTTGCATAGCTTGCTATTTGACTAATTTGTTCAATAACAGCACAGGAAGGTATGTTCGAAATTGTGAAACTGAATTGGGTGTTGAAGCTCTCGCTGTAAGACGGTTGGGAGACCAAAATGATAGAGCGAGTTGAATGTGAGGTTGTTGTGATTAAAGTCGCCTTTATTTCAGGCCGAATGGCGCGTCGATGGGAAGATGCCGCCAGGAGATTGGCCTCCGCGCGGTGAGATCGTTTTCGACCATTACGCTGCTCGATATTGAGATGGGCTGGATCTCGTTATTAATGACATAACCGCCCATGTGAAGCCAGGAGAGAAAGTCGGAATCGTCGGTCGCACAGGAGCCGGGAAATCCACGCTGACATTGGCCCTGTTCAGACTGATTGAGCCCGCGAAAGGAAAAATCTTCATTGACGGTAAAGACATCACCGACATGGGCTTGCACGACCTTCGTGAGAAACTGACAATCATTCCCCAAGACCCGGTGTTGTTTTCCGGCACGTTGCGTCTCAACTTGGATCCTTTCGGCCGAGTGAGTACTTTCATGTTTATCTCCGTGCAGCTCAAGCTCTACCTGCCATAAGGTTCCGTTTATGCGTTCTGATTTTGGGTTCCTTAATTGATTTCATAGCGTCCTTTTCGAATATGATTCCAGAGCACTGACGAAGAAATTTGGAAAGCATTGGAACATTCTCATCTGAAAAATTTCGTCGCCTCAGTTGAGAAGGGACTCGATCACGAAGTTAGCGAAGGTGGAGAGAATCTGAGTGTAGGTCAACGACAGCTGATCTGTTTGGCAAGATCACTACTCCGCAAGACTCGCGTTCTTGTTTTGGACGAAGCGACAGCTGCTGTCGATTTGGAAACGGATGAACTCATCCAGAAAACCATCAGAACCGAGTTCAAGGAGTGCACCATCATGACGATCGCACACAGACTCAACACCATTATGGATTACGACAGGTCAGCTTCTAATAATGTTTTCAACAATTCCACTGGTTTGGCCTGACTCAACAATTCTGAGATCATGTGAAGTAGTTTTGAGCCCCCGTCTCTCCTTGATTCTGATGTTTGTGATGGGAAGCATCTCAGGAGTGTTTTCTCTTCCAGAATCATGGTGCTCGACAAAGGATACATCAAAGAATTCGATTCGCCAGCAAACCTTCTGAAAGACAAGAGCACCATATTCTACTCCATGGCGAAGGATGCCAACTTGGCTTAGGGTCGGACTTCATAAGATTGTTATCAAAACTTTCATCTGGAGCGCTGAAGTGAGATGTCTCATGTCAGATCAGATGGATGAAAAACCATCACACACAATCGATACTCCTTCGGAAGCGCCAACTCCGCTTGATTCCGATGTGAATGCGAATCCTAGCACCTGTGACTCATCTGCTACTCCATCATTTTCAAGCACGGATGCGTTTTATTCACTATAATGTCGAGCAGAAGGGGATGATTGAGTTGATTCAGTTGAATTTCCCGTTGGCTTTTCAATGTACACCCGAATGTATAGCTACATACAACCTCGACCAATATCGTCGTGCCCGGTTACCATAAATTATTGAGATTTCCGACGATAAGTTTTGACAAAATAAAGAAGAGAAAAAACACCTGTTATGCAACAACTTGAGTCCTCGTTTTACGACTCTAAGAGGAATATGACATGTACTGGATATTGGAATGCGTCATCTATATTTCCCGTTGTAAATACATGGTACCCAAAATCTCCAGTCTCGGAACAATGCGTCGAGATGAAACGTTTTTCAGCCACTGTGAGTACCAGACTAGCAACGGAAAATTGTCCGAGGAAGGGTTTTTCGAAGTTTTATTTGATGAGTTGACGGAAGAGTCTCTTTTCGTAAGCCACGCGAGAGAATGGCGATCGGAAATAATCGGGGAAGCGGAGTTGCGTCAAGATAGAAGCGGTTTCGCAAGTCTAGTTCTCTGTAGGTGTCGCGTTGCTTGTTCTCGGCTATTGGACAGTGGCATAGCAGAAGCCAACGTAAGGAAGACCATCGCATTCTATCGAGCCCTAACACATGGCTGTCCAAAAAATCTTGCAGGTGTTTTCAAATCCATATGAAGATACTTGATTCAATGTGCTATGCTCTTCTATTATCTATCAATATCTTCCAGTTTCTTCCATGCCAACTATCAGTCTCTCTCAGTACTACCAATAAGGATTTCGATCATGATATGCACGAACGGACAGACAAACTTCTCGTTGCCTCGAACCTGCAGAGGATGCGAATTTTCAACCTGGCGAAATTCGCAAACCCAATTCACGTGTCGAAAACTCTGACTCCTAGGCGAAAGCCCACAATTTATTCAAAGACGTATTCCAGAATACGTTCGCGTTCCTCACACCCGAGATGACGTTGGAGCAGGCTTGGAATTTCGCCTGTCATTATTCCTGTCGTCCAAAGTATAGCTTGTTGTACCACCTCTTTCGAGGTCTGGGTCGATCCGTGGTTTCTCTTGGTGTACTCTGAGTGCTTTGCGTTCTGCTCACGCTGTTATCGGCTAAGTCACTTTGAGACGTTTGCAGTTTGAAAAGACCGAATGATGGTTTTCGAGTTTCTACGAGAGAATAACCGAACTCTAAGGATAAAACATCAGTCCCTGTTTTTGCGGCTTCAGCTCTGACCACGCTGGATACATTCGAGGTCCCACAAGGTGACTTCGAAACCCGTTTGTTGTCGTCTGATGATGAGACTTGCTTGTGCCAGCGCATCACAGACTTCGTGCCAGCCTCCACCACCCGAGGCTGTCTTGATGCAGCCGAGATACGTTTTGTTGCCTTAGTGAGTTTCGGTCTGGAAGTCTCTGTATCTAGCTCCGGCTGGTCCCCCTGGAGCTCCCATTTCTTGACGAAATCCATGAACGATGATGGTCGACTCGTTGCTGGTTCCGCTTTTTGACTCTTCGGTAAACCTATCAGCAACGACGGGAACGCCGACGTACTTTTGGTACTGTCAGTCGACTTCGAATAGTTTCTCTTTATGACTGTTCCTGCAAGGTAGACAACGAATTTCATCGTTTCTTGAGATGGAGCTAGTTTCTCTAGTCTCGCCCACCGGGAGCGTGCGATCGAGTCTCTTGAAAAACTTCCGCTTGGGGAAGAGGAGAACGTTACGCGCGTTCACTTACTTCGATACTTGTAGACGTAGGGTTCTTCAGGGGAGCAATAGGCGGTGTGCTCTTTCAGGTCGGCAACGGAGAACTTCTCCTCCGCGCGAAGTTTCTTCATTACTCGGAGGAAACCCGGGGAAACAAAAGTGAAAAGCGATCGCTGATTTCTGGATCCGCCATCTTGGCTCAGAGTTGGTTCTCTCTAAAATGCGATTTCAGCATTCCGCGGTTGACGATCGAATCACATTACATCGAGAGATGACAAGTCGATTCCGAAAATAATTCTGGGTTCGACACCGCAACGAGCTACTCACGGTCAAGTCTTCAAATCGAATCGAAGCTTTTTTCGAATCCACCGTTTGCTGCCTGAGTTCATCCACAATCGGAATGTTGACTAATTCCGCTGCTGTTTGGAGTTGTACTGTGTCCACGTCTTTGAAAAAACTGTGCCTCCATACATCCTGGTAAGAGATAGAGCACAAGCGTCCTGAAAATCAAGATTGTGGGATTGGGCTTCTCCTGCTCTCAGTGCCTCCCCAGGCTTCCAAAACGGGCATTAGCTACGAGTTCGTAGTCTTTGGAGACTCTATAATTTTTACGTGCAATGAAGACGAACTGTGGGGCTTTACTTGTAGCAGATTAGTTAGAAGAGATTCCATTCTGGTCCAGTTGATCGTTTCCTTGGACAAATCGTAGTTGCCGCTAATGATCGCCTGTTTCTGCTCGGCGTAATCCCTGCCAGAAAAGGGAATCCTACCCGTGTACAACGCGAAGGCAGTAACTCCAAAAGACCACCTTGAAGAGGGTAATAACGCGAATTCTTTCAAACTTTTGTTCGAACTCATGAGACTCGATTCTATTCCGGCTTCTACGTACAACGAGCAGGGCTCACGCATTGAGAGGGTGCAAATATTGAATGTATATTGCAGCCTATCACTCCAACGGTTCATTTCGTGCTGCTCGAAGACTCTTGAGTGGACGTCGAGTTCTTCTCATCTCTCGACTAAATTTTATGTAGGTTCGTTATACGTGAAACGTTACGAAGAGAGGGAAATCAGAATACCAGTCCGCAGATCTTCCGTAGGGCTTGCACATCAACATTTCCGGAGCCATATAACTCACACTCCCGACCCTCGACCGATCGGCAAACTCAGCAACCGCTCCTCGGTCAAAAACTCTCAATTTGTAGGTGGTAAATCTGCCCAAACAGATTTTACATTTCTCGAATTCGGTCAATTTCACTTGGCCCCTTGAGTTGACGGTCACGCTTGAGGGCTGCAAAAAGCGATTTTGTTCTCAGTACGCAGTACGGCATCATGGGATGTGACGTCAAGAATCGCGACAGCAGAGAACTCGATTCAAATCTCTTGAATGCACCTTGATGTTTCGGTGCATGAAGCCCTGCCAGTGGACGTGCTGCAAGGCCAGGGCGAGCTGAGCCAGAATAACTTCCACCATCTTGCGATCAGTTAGGCGAGTCATTGCTTTCACGACGCGATAAAGCGTAACTCCGATGAACGGTTCGGATACAAGAACATAAGCTTCCAGAGTGGCGAAGGAGCAGTACTGTCTGCTGACTAGCGCGGCCCCTACAACAGCTGCGAAGACCTAAAATGGATCTAAAACAAAACTATTCCATGTGAACAAGAACTTGGGTCCCGAGGACTTGTTTGCACACCGAGCACACCCATATCTAGTCTCGTCTTGCCACATGTTTGGAATATTTTGAATTCGGAGAGAACCAGAGAGCTCACCCGACTGTCTGTAAGTAGGGTCGAGTCGTGGACGTTGATCATATTGACAAGTTTTAATGCCAGAACAACACCAGCATCCGGCGGACCAAGCGTAGCGAGGTACACAGAACCGAAGCTTCCGGCGGCTGTTTCAAAACAATGAACAGTTTCTAAATTGAAAAGTTCTGCGAAGAGGTCTCGCTCACGCCGGAGATAAGTGAATAGACTCGAATGAACCGTCGTGACATCGTGTAAAAGAGGTCGACCACAACGACCAATGCATCGCGGCGTGGAAATGCACACATTCCAGAGAGCTGCCAATCGGGAATACAGAAGTTTTCAAACGTTGTGTGCGGAGCACCGTATAGTGGAACAGAGAATAGAACGCCTCGTGACAGATTCATTCGAGCTATTCGCTGGCTTCGATAGACGTCACGGAATAGCGATCCTGACATTCTGAGCGAGGGCTGATCCTGAAGCTTTGGATTTTTGGCAATGCTCACAATCAGCTGAGCAATACCCACCGATGAGTTCTATAGGAGCAAGATCGCTGACTTGAGGTAGGAATCGAAGCTCGGAACCGTGCTGGTTGGAGCTGAAAATCTCGTTCGAATACATCCGAGCTACCTCCATCCAATCCGTCGGAGGAACTCCGGCGCACTGTTCCAAGTAGGTGGTCATCTGCTCCATGCAGAGTAGCATTGATCGTAGGTTACTGGAGATAATCTGGAAATGCCACAGCAAACGGAACACGTCAGTGATACAGCCGGCACATCGCTGGAAACTTGATACCTGGCTGGTATGACTCTCATTTCTGCCGTTATGGAAGCGAATCGGGATTTCGCAACGGCAACGAAATTCTCCGCTCTAGTCGCAGATTTCTCTTACATAATACAGCAATAAGATTCCACGAATTGCTGAGCTACTCGCACTCACTTGGACACTTTTAGCACCGTAACGGGCCGCGTACTCATCGTGGAGACAGCCAATATTCTCGAAGTACTCTCGAATATGAAGATAGCTCAAGCATTTCCGCGCCAACTTTCGCTCGATGAGGCACGCTGTCAGATAAATTTGTTGATAGGCAAAATACTCCCTCGGGTGGCGAGCTCTCTGCTCGCTGTCCCGGGTGTCTTCTTTCAGTTTCTGTTTCAGACACTGCAGTAGTGCCGAACAGCCCTTCGCGATACTAATTCGATATTAGTTCTCTCAAGGCCACGTCAATCGACGCTTTTCGGAAACAGAATGACAATATCATCAAGTTTCTCTGGATGTAGGCCATAACGAGTTTCGTTTTTTTGACATCCCAAATAGATTCCATGGATCTCAAAGAGAATAAGGATAGTGGCAACGCCCACCTCGGGTCAAGACTGTTGATGATGACGAGCAAATTTTGTTTACGGATTGCTTTCCGCCGATGACGTTCGCCGTTCGATAAACTCGGATGAGATGATGTTGCCGTGGGCTGATCGGCAAACTTTTCCGCCGATGAGTCTGCGCGGCGAAGAGAGTGGAGTCATGTCATAGTGTCCACGTCATCAGAATCAACTACACCGTTATGTTGATCTCTTCGGTAATATGAAGAAAATTCTTGTGATTGATTCAAAAATACGCCTCTCCGGTATCTTCAGACTCTCACAACAGCGGGAAAGGTCTATTTCGCCGATATGTATACCAAACCACTGTTACGAGAAAGTTACCTTCGGTATCATCAAACATTCTTCTTGAGTCTATTAAGAGCACTAGTTGGCAGATACTTCGTTATCGATTCCGAATGATGCGCAACACCAGAAATGTACCCACGGCAACGTTGCATCTCTTCAAAGCGAGGATGGAGTTAGCATTCGTCCATTTGCGTAAGCTCAGATCTAAAAGCAGTTCGATTCCCCTTCGGAGAATTGAAATGGAAGAATTGAATTTCCCTTCAGAAAGCGTCTTTCTTCGAAGGCTGAAAATCCATCGTTTCTCGTTCCGATGAATTTCACGCTTCGTTTTTGGGGCTCGAGCGTTTGCCAGATAGTTTTAGCTTGGAATGGAGAACCCTGGTAAAGGCGTGGAAACGAGTTGCAACGAGGTACGGTTTTTCATCATTTTCCCGTGAAACTCATAAGGATGTACGAGCAGGACAGGTTTTGACGGGAAGCATCTCAAGTTTTGGCCGCGCGGAGCACTTTGTCATGAAAATGTGTCACGAAATCTAACCTTGAAATCTACGGGTTAGTGCAATGTAATAGAAATCCCGGTCCGGCACAGTTTAGACGACTCTGATCCCGGTTTCTGTTTTAATCTAGAACTTCCAGACGAACCGAATTATTGTCCTCGGAAGGTCTTACTTGTGAGTAGTAACTTCATCATCGCCGAGAGTCGCCCGTACTCGATGAGGCAATATCAGAGCACTCATTGCCAGCAGGGATGCTTCTGCTGCCGCCGCAGTTATCGATACGTGGGTTTCCCATCAAATCTTTTCTCCTCGCTGCCGTAATCAGTTCGCAGCTAAGCATGTGGCGTCCAAACCTTACGATTCTCAGACTTGTTGCATGGCGAATACCACTGAGAACATTTGAATTTTCAAGAATCATCAGCACAACTCAAACGCAACCCATTCCGAAACAGGCCTAGCGGCGCTTTGGTAATCGTCTCTTAATCATACTCTTCTTAAAAAACAATTCTCTTGTACATTTCGTCGGACACCTAAAATCAGTCGAGAATCGCTCGGTTCAATCGAGAGCCTGCTGATTTTCGGGGGCCTAGAATACCGTACGCGCCTGTTCATCAATGTTGGCATGAGAGACCGTCGCTCGAGAGATGTTGGCCACGATATTGCCTAAACAAAAGCTGTTATGAAAATCCGACGCAGCCATCGAACAATGCATGACCCATAGTAAATACATATACAGTAATCCCCCGTTTTACGCTGCTCGTTTAACGCGGTTCATCTTACGCGGATTCGATTTACGCGGTTTCATTTTTAGGCCAACCCCGGCTTCTTGAGGTGATTCTGGGGCCCGCGGAGGGCCCGTGGACCCCCTGCGATGAAATCTCGCTAATTAGGACCATCTCCCGTTTTACGTGGAAAAACTTTTTTAACGCGGTTTTGAAAACGGGGGATTACTGTATTGCATGTAGATTCGGAGATTCGCCGGCCTTCATTCCTTGAAGATTGATGTCAGATTCCTGCTAGATGATAAATTTGCATCGTCTGCCAAAGGACAGATCTGAGCCGGCGGACTTCGACGTTTACAACGAGTGTCCCGCCTGCGCCGGAATCAGCTCTCAGAACGACCAACAGGGCGCCGAAAACCGTACTCCTTACAGAATAACCTTCGGAAGGGTTTCAACCGTCTGACTCAGAAACGGATGTATCCTATCAAGCCTGATCTCGAACTGGAATACTCTTATCATGTTTCGGACAGCGGTGAACTCACTTCGATTTGCAGATGGCGCAAATTTACTTTCACCTATAATTCAGCTTGTATAATATCTTCCCGAGGAGCCCTTCTGCGTCCTAGTTATGTCACTGCTTTGAACTCAATCTCCTTTTTCATCTCAGAGATTTTACTCGAGTTTGTCTCATAATTTTGCTGTGACCGGCATACTCTCATGATTCTCCTGATTACATAGTTCTGGGATTTTTAGAGTGGATTCAAAGACGTGGGCAAAGCTGCGTAATATGCCGGCAGACCATATCGTAGATGTGATTTAAAGATAGCCCTACACATATTGATTCTTGATCTCCTGTTCATCATTGTGCTGAGGTCGCCGATTGTTGCTGTTGCTGATCTCAGCTTTTCCAACGCTATAGATTTGTGTGGTTTCAAGCAGAGTCTCTCGTCGATCACCACTCCGAGATATTTCGCCGTCAACACATTGAAAAGCATCCAAAAAGTTTTTGATTGACCGAGCTTTCAATAGACAGGCAGATTTCAGGCACTTGAAGAGATTAACTGACAGCCCGTCTGATGGAGATTTTACTGGATACAAGTATGACTTTTTCCCACGAACCTCCCACAAAACGAACCTTTCGAATAAGTATCTCCTCTGATAACAAACCTTCCTTGAAAGAGGTTCCCTGAGTGATGAGAGATGAGTCTGTCCAAATGGAGTCGTACCTAGTCCATCGCGGGTCCAGCCAAATTCAATCGACGTTCTCTCAAACGGTGAAATGTATAAACCAGGCGGTAAAACAGCTACTCGGATTCCTTGTTCTCACAACGCTGCCCGAACCTCTCCCGCATTAGCTGCAGTAACTGTGATTCACTCCTCCGCGTCATAAAGCAACGGTCTCGAGTGACTGCTGAAGACAGGAGGAACGTTGCGTCTTACTGCCTCTGAGAGTCCCGTTCCATCTTGATGGACCACAGCAAGTGGTCGGTGGACAACGATGTAAGGGACGACGTGCTCGGGTCGCAGACCGAAGATGCTGAGCTTCTCATAAGGGAGGCTCAAGCAGCCCGAGAAACACTTCGCGCGGATGTCCATCTCGATTCCCGAGAACGACTATCAGTGTAGTTCCGTAGATTCCGCCGGACGAGGTGGAGGATCTCATGGTTCCTCTTATATCCCGAGGAAGTGTTTTTCGGAGCCACGCCTGATGAAGAACCTGGTCCGATCTGACTGAACGGATCCACTGGGATCGTTCTGAAGAAGATTTGACCCAAGACACAGGAGGTACTTCTTGCCACACTCAGATGACTAGTCAAGTCTCCAATGGGACTCGTTCTTCCGAAAGGCGGATATTTCGCTCGTTCCGATTGAATCTGCTCCGATTCGAAGACTGGGTTCCGGTCGATGAGCCCGAGTGCATCGAGACTCCTGGCCATCTGCGTGCGATATTTGGCCGTAACATAACTTGAGACCATGTTCTCTGTGGTGCACTGTGCACGCGCCTCAGGGGGAGTTATTCGTCCCTCTGAACCATTGTACGGTACGTTGCCCTAAGGTCATCGGCTCGGCGCCCCTGACAGCCCGCGCCCGACGGTCAGGCCCCTCTCGCCCCGGGCGCTGCTTCCAATCCTCCGCGACACACCGGACCACTGGCGATCCAGAAGGAGGAGCATTTCTGGATCCCGAACCTGGTGCCGACCTCCGAATCTAACACCTTTTCCGACCCCTTGGAGCACTTCCGAACAAGTCTGAGAGATCTTCGGAAGACTTCCAATGCGGATTTCCTTCGAGCACGGGAGACGACGAAATGCGCCGATCCGGTCGGCGCTGTCTCCATCACCACCATTCGGAATAAGGTGGTCGGCATTCAAACTTCCAGTCAATCTATGAGAATCCTCTCAAGTTCTGGCACGAGCTCTTCCCCGACTTGCAGCGGTTTTCAAACGTGCTCAAAAGAGAACAGCCATAGCAGGCTACGACGATTGATTGCGAGGAAAAAATGAATCCAGATAGTTTCGTTTTCCTCTCTTTTGCCATAACCGGTGACTAGTGAGATACTTGACCGGTCTCAGGCCATGGCGGAGGAGTGGGCTACCTCGCCCGCGAGTAGCCTCGGAAGGCTACGAGCGCAGATTTCCGCAGAGGAGATCTTTTTGTTCGTCGGCATCATCGTCATTGTTCGACCCCAAATTCGGAACAAAATCTAGACAGCAAGCAGGCTGACTGACTGACTGACTGACTGCCTGGCAGGGCGAGCTTGCTAAGAGAAGAAATCAGAAGAAAGAAAACGCTCTTTGGCTGGCTCCACGTGTGCGCTCGCTTTCTCGCATCGGACAGAGCGAGCGAGCTAGCTGGCCTCGTTCAGATCAGGGCTTTTAAGGACAGCAACTTCGTTCGTCAGAGGAGTAAAAAGCTTTCAGTGGCTTCTTAGCTCAGTTCACTTGTTCGCTGGCCAGCGATGACGGCAACAGCAACGCCGAGCGGGTCTGGTCTCATTCCTCCGAATGAGGGTTGCGACAGTTTGAAAGCGTTCCATCCTCTGAACCTCGACGAACTAATGTTCATCTTTCTAAGTTGCCTCTTCGAGAGGCCTCGCCTACGTCGCGACGCGTCGCCTTTGCCAGTCCCAAACATGGGACTGTAATCGTGTACGGGAACCGCATACGTTCCCATGCACGTTGTTTCGATAGACATAGGAAGACTGCGGTAGAAAGCCGCAGCTTGTACTCTGTATGTGTGCATCCATCGATCGTAGAGGACTGTTAATCGGGAGTGGCTTCAAAGGTTTCCACTCTGTGACCAATTTGTGACCGGCTCGCCGCTAAAGTGGAGGGGTAATCGACGGATGAGGACTCAAGATTACCAATCCCAATAGTTCCTCGATGGGGCGAATGGAGGGAGCGAACCAAGCTCAAGCTGTCGCGCGAGAAACCACGATCCAGAATTACAAATTTTTGCGCTACGAGAAAGGAATCCCCGTATGATTCTCCAGCATTGGAAGTCTGCCGTGTGAATCCGGCTCGAAAAATCACTGAAGTACTTGAGAGTCATGTAGGTTTTTATTTTGAAAGTTGCAGCTTGTGTTTTGCATTCGTGTCGAAGTAGCTATACATAAGTACGGAGAGGGATTTATTTATCGAGGGGAGCGCGTCGTGAGAAACCGGAAGAGCTCAGCTTTTTTTTTAGCGGACTAATCTCTTGCTCGACTCGATCGACAACGCCATAGTTTGCCGGTAGTTCAAGCTCACTCATCGCCCGTGTGCTGAGCCGCCCAGCCCACCGCTTCCTCTTGCCGCTCAATCGCCCGTGAACAAACTGCTTACGTTTGGTTAAAACAATTTAATTACCGAGCCGCCAGCAGAGTCAGCCGGCGCGGCAGTCGGGCAGACCCGTGAGCAGCCGACAAGCTCGACAACCTCTGCGCGTACGCGACTCGCAGCTTTGAACAACAATCGCCTATCCACACATTAAACTCACTCCGTCGGACCGCCTACTCACCAAACCTGCTTTCCCGTAACAGTAAGAGTTGGGCAAAATCAACGGAAGAAACTGCGTAGCTTCTGCGCCGAAAGTGGGCCCGCCCAGATCTTCAAAGAAGTGGATTATTGGCACGATTGTTTCACGGAATCTTCGTCGTGTTTCCGGCTGATCTTTTCCTCCTGAAGTGCGGCATGACGCGTACGCCGCGACCCGTACTCCAGATTCTGGGTTTCAATGGAGCTCGGCGTAGTGTTCGGCGGAACTGCGTGTCATCTACTTCTCGCGGAACCCCACAGGATTCACGGTGGAACGGCGAGCTCCGCTTCAAACGTAGAGAGAGAGGCGGAAAACGACTTGCAGGAGCTCTCGGCGCTTCAACCCACCAAAATGTTGCAATTGAGCGAAGTGTCATCGAAGTCGCCGACTCGCGCAGTAGACGCCTTCCGTGATGAGCTTCGAGGTGAACCGAGCTTTTTTCATCTGTGTTTCGCGAAGTAGTATGTGCCGAGGGTCTTGCATCTCCGTCGATGTTGAGCGTTCAAACTCCTTTATGGCTTCTTTCGACTATGCGAAAAGCTGAGCCTTGAATGCTAATTCCACGTTCTATAAAGGGGTTTTTACAACACGCAGCACTCCTCTGACCGATCGTGCATCACTTGATGCGACCAAGTCTATCGTGTAGTCAAGAAAACGCTCAGTTTCTCTGGACCTCGGTCTTTTCAGTGATAGATTTCATCATCCGCCGATCGTGCATCGCCAGAGAAGTGATATCAATTCTTCCCTCAATCTCCCTTCAGCTACTTGCTCCGAGCTTGTATGTCTTTGTATTGCGCTCCTCTTCCCCCGACGTGAGTCCATAGGCTGACCTGTCAGTTCTTCCCATGTGTCGTCGTTGTTCTCTACCCAGTCGTTCGCGCTCCTCTTGGGAGCATCCATCTCGAATCGCAGTGTTTTATGAACTTGTTGCCGAATTATGCGAAAGCGGAATGATAGACACATAGATTTATAGACATACGAGTTGCCAGATAGAGGGTCCCACTGATAAATAGAGGAGAGGTAGCAGGGGAGATAGTATGTGATTGCCAAGTAGTCGAGACGGTTAAGAGTTGAAGCGACCGACAAGCAGTTCAAATACGAAGCCCGTCGCGTGAACCTGGTCCCGCAGGATTGCTTCAGGAAATTGTCGTATCGGAAGCAGAGACTCCTGGCTGAATATTGAACATCGAATGATCAGACGAAATTTATCGAGTCAACCACATAATGTCACAGGTTATTTCACATTATAACCCTACCTACTACCCGAGTGTTGGATTTCATACCCGGCGACAGTTTCGCGTGGGAGTCAATGGGGGAAAAACCGATAGACTCAGACTCTCTCTCCAGAACATACGAAGATGATCTGAGTTTTCGAGCTGTCTCTTCAATTTTCTTGATTATACCATAGTATCGCGTACTCACTCAGACTATTCGCTTGCTGTTATTACAATAACTAGGGGTTCTCGTTCTCGCTATTAAGCTGCTTGCAACTTGTCGGAGAACAAGGTACAAGCTCGGATGAGCAGCGGATCCATGTTGCTACTCTGAAAGCGAAACTCGTTCCGAGTGGCGCCGATCGTTTTCGAATACATTCGCTGCTGTTGTTATTGCCTCCACTCGGTGAAGCCTCAACATTGAATAGGGCTCTCTGTTAATCCGAGTGCAGCCGATCGAAAAGCGGCATTGTTTCTCATCTTCTCTCGGGTGCATGGAAGCTTCGCGATTCTACTAGATGTATCTGTCCAAATCGGGTACACTTTCAGCATGGTCTCTAACACATGTGATGAAAACACGCATATATGGAGAGATTCGCCGGAGGAAACATCCAAATTGGCTTTTCTAATCCGAACTGTATGTCAACATACATTATTTTTCGAGTCAGGTAAAGCACACCACTACGGTCCCATCGCAAGATACATTCCAAGAAATATCATGGCCCTTGAAATACAATATTTCCGAGGGAAGCATCGAAGATCGGATTCGGCGAAGGAAATTCCGACCGTCGACAAGCACTGTTGAAAAACTCAAAACATTCCACCGAGGGACAGATTTATTGCTCGGGTTCTTGTTTCGTTCGGAGTCGATTCAACGAGATTTGGATTCCTGCGGGCGAATTTCGCATGCTGATATCCCCATCCGGTGATTGGCAACGAGAGAAGAAGGAACGAGTCGAATTGAAGCGCACAATGTCGACGAGCAACAAAATTCGTTGGAGATACCCATGTGGCATTTTCGATGGCTTTGCGAGCTCACAATCAGAGAGAACCAACCATAGGACGCCAATGAACGAAAATTTCTCCCTCGACCGTGATTTGGATCCCGGTGACGTAATGCGACCACATCAGAAATTTGACCGGTATTCTGAGCTCGGCGAAGATTCTAGCAGCGTCACTTTCACGCGGAGCTCATTAAATATGTCTCGACTCGCATCTGCGTTTGGGAGGTGCATCGTTCCGATATTCGTTCGGAACGGCGACTGTCAATCGGGCCCCCTTCCAACTTCGAAGTTCGATTGAACCCCAGACTCAATTGGGCCACGGAGAGTTCATCAGCGTTTTAGATACCGAGATGAAGCGTGAGCGGTGCAAGCGTTCCGAGTGTTTCAGACAAAGCCTCACTCCGGACCGCGCGCTCGCAACGACCGGCTGTCTTGAATATTCCAGCTACGCGTTCGGGGCGAGCTACTTGTTCACCATTCCTCCTCAGATTTACGATTTTCTTCCATCTCTTGCATTTCTGGCGAGGAATCACAATCATCTAGTCTCAGAAATTAGTCGTGTTCAAGATATTTGATGAGCCAAGGACACCAATGACATCTTCGAGTTTTGTTTTCGCATCGGACGTTTCTTTCCTACGGTTAGGGCAGAGTTATCGACATCAATGAAAGGTAAGTGGAGCGACGATTTCCATAAACGTTTCAATGCTTAATTCGAATCTCTTTTCCCCGTGGGAGTCACTGTTCCCAGAGTAGTCTCTGTGAAGATGAATCAGAGCACCCAGGTATGTACTTGGCACCAAGATTTACGTTGCTCTCAAATCTCTTTTGCGCTCAAATGTGCGCTGCACTCAAATTAACATTACACTCAAATTACCCGGAACCCATAGGTGATACCTATTCTGGACCTACTGGTCAAGTGTTCTGATGGAGCTGGGAAGCGGGACAGGACAACAAACAGTGATCCAGGAGTTTACTAGGAAGACGAGCTTCTTCTTGTCTCCTCAGTAAACTAAACCGTGGCGTACCACACAGCGTGCCATGCAGCATGGAAAACGGGGACAGACGACAATCGCGATGGGAGAAACTCCCCCTTGGGGCTAGCTCTCCGTTCATCATATTTCTTTCCCTGGAAACACAGATTATTATGTCGATGCAGAGAAACGTGATCAACCGAAGTTTCTTGAAGAACAATTTTCAGAGATTTAGAATTTTGCCCATATGAGCAAAGATCATCCAGGGATCTTTTGGAGCGGAAACTTGGACATGTTATATGAGTGGCGGTCCCGGGGCCGGCTAACTGTAACAGTGACGAAACACAACGAAGTATAGATCAGTCATAGCTAGGTACATTACTGGCGCAATCGACAGGCTTTTGGGCACTCACGGATATAACGTGAACCCGTGTGGTTGGGAGATCTCACCCTGGTATCCTCAGAGATAATTGTGGATGCAGTTTTGGAACCTAATCGCACTGCCGATGATATTAATGTTGGACACCCGAAGAAGGTTCTGCCAACCTCGGTCCGCGCGGAACTCGAGGTGGATTTGGACAAACCGACACTCTCCGAGAGATTATTCGAAGATTACCCGTCCGCCGACGAGACTAAAATTGAAAGGTGCTTTGAACGGACTGGAAAGCACCAGAAAATATCCGACGAATCGAAGATTCGGATACAGGATTTTTGTTGGTTCTTCCGGACTCTTCGAGATCGTTCATTCTGACAACCGAGGCGTCGGATCTTTGCAAGGGCTCCGTTGCGTTCCGTCCCGTTCTCCGCTCTCAGTTCCGGGTTCCGTTCTCACTCACATGTCAGAGAGGGGTAGGGACCATGTCATCGGATATCAGTCTTATACGTTTAACAAGGCGGAGGAGAACTACTCTGCTTCCGGAATAGAGATGTTATCTGTGTTGAAAGCGGTTCACCACTTCCGGACCTTCTCCGAATGCCAGAAAGACTTCTACTCCGACCACAGCGCTCTAAAGGAGTTGCTCAAGACCGAAGAGCCGAAAGGTGGCATCGCGCTGACGGAGCTGGACTTCACCGTTGAGCACCCACGAAGTCGAAATGTCACGTTTGCCGCAGGAAACGGAGTAAGTTTTGTTGACAGTGACAGCCAATGAGGAACACGAGCTCGAGGTGGCAGTGAAGGACCGGCATGAGATTCTGGATCTTCACCATGACGGTCCGCATACGGGTGGACATGAGAGTATATGGAGGACCCATCTCAAGATCTCAAGACTTTTCCCCTGGCCAAGGCCAAAGCAAGACGTGACAGCGTGCGTGATTTCGTGTTCGGTATTCTAGAGGAACGAAGCGAAATTCCGACCGAAGCCGGATTCCATGAGCCTCGGAGCGAATGGTTTGCGCTGGTCGGGAAAACGCGGAAGCCGTGATCGATGAAGTCAATCAAAAAGTATTTGGGGATTCACCGTTACAGAATGAGCGTCGGAGAGGAAGCTCCAGACTTTTCAAGGCAGCGCGTATAATCCTCACAGGAACGGTCTGGCAGAGCGCCTTATCCGACATCCGAAGACCTCCATGAGCATGTGCATCCGACACAACCGGGCGGTTGGAAGAGGGGCTTTGAGTCTGTCGTCAAACATCACAATCACTCCGGTTGTAGCACGATCGGATGTTCATTCTCCGAGTTTCCCTTTAGAAGAAGGTAGCCCACCTACCCGCAGATGACAAGTTGGGAATTCGCCAGTCTCCGGACGAAGAGCTCGCTTCAAGGCGTGGCCAGAAGGAGAATTTTGATAAACGACAGCAAATTATCTGGTCCTTTCCAGGTAACAGAGGTGCAGTTTCTCGATGAGATCCCAAAAAGCGTATGTTATCGGGACGGTGACAGCGACCTTGAAGCAAATCCTCAGAAGAGAATGATCAAGTTCAGTGCAAGAAGGGACACTCCTTTTGAGTGGGAGAGTGGCGGCTCCGGGGCCAGCCGACAATAAAAGTGAATAAACATGACGAAGTATGGATCAGTCATAGCCAAGCACATTAGTATGTGTAGTGAGAAGTTCTCGTTCGTCCGAGATCTTCATTCTCCCTCGCAGATCTGATGTTGAGACAAGGAGACTAATCCAGCTAGCCAGGCAAGCAGCGAGTCAAACAACCGGACGAGCAGGTAGGGGACGCCGTTGTACGTAACAGGTACACCGTAATGCATGCATACGAGCTCCCAGATGCGCGTCCGGTTTCTGTTCTTCTTCTTCTTTGATCGTTGTCACCCAAGTTTCCATTTGTACCCTTCTTCACAGAGAACGCCTTTGTCTTTATTAGCTGCGCAGTGGGAGCTTTAGTTCGGTGCTTCTATTTCCCCCACATTATCTCTTGCTCCTGCCTGAGCTTTCTCGACAGATCCGTATTCTTCTCGGCCTAATTATTCACTCTGATAATATGGGAGCATTTCTTTGATCTCCGCTCTCTACCATGCAAAACAACGACCGTTTGAGGTCCCTTCGACCACTCGTGACAAAACTAATCGAGAAACGTTTTGAGCCGCCGGGATGAGCGGAATTCCTTCCTTCCTCGAGCATCGTTCAGACTTGGAATTATTTAAACTCTATGGAATCTCCCATTTCTACTTTATCCGTTACTTACTAGGGTTTTGTGCCCGCAGTGAACGCTCTCACCCTCAAAAGCTGTGCGTAATGTCTGCCTGTCAAAAAAACTCCCTCAGTGCTCCCGTAGCTTCCGTACTATGTCTGCATCACTCGATTACGTACTTTGTTTTTTGAAAGCATGTGTCTTCGATTAAGTAATTCGACCCGTGCCGAAAGACACCGAACACGCGTTCGAGAAAATTTGGATATCGTTTGTAATGCCTTTGCGTAAACTCAATTTCAATACAGAGAACTGAAAGAGTTTTATTCGCTGAGCTTCAGCTTCAGTTGTCCTCCTCGTCGCAGTTGGTAACTCTTGTTTCGTAACGGTCACATGCGGCGACCGGTGGCTGCTACGAAAGCTGAGCGAAACGGCGCTCACTTTTCTCTGCCTGTGATCATCGATTAAAATCCAACAAAGAGCTTTTTGCTGAATTTGAGGCGAACACGGCCTGACATCGGCGGCATCGTCGCCGCCGCCCCTGCCGCCGCCGCCGCCTGAGTGGCAAAGCGGCATCGCTTCCAACGACGATGGCGACAACAGCGAAGCCGCTTTCATTCTTTTTCGGTGTTTCGTAACTGGTCGCTCTTTTCGATTAGTTTACATAACGTCCAATAGCTCGAACTGGCTTAGCTGTGCGCCGCGTCGTCCATCTGTCCATCCGTTCATACTCCCGCTCGCCTCGTAAGCTTTTTTCTATACGGCCATTTTGTCTCTACGAACGGCAGAGCGAGTCTTCCGCTCGGAATCGAATCTAGCAAGCGGGGACTGAGCGACGACGACGATTGCTGCTGCTGCTGCTGCATCAACTACGACAACGCTTACGACGAAGACGTCGGGGAGCAGGAAGAACAGGTTTCGGGCGGAAGCCGATGGAATCTTTCTAATGAGGACCAGTGGAGGATTTGAAAGCCGCCGCCGCCGCTTCCACGGTCTCTAACGGACGAGCGTAGCGAGCGGGCGACTGGCTGGCTGGCCGATCAACCGATCGAGGACCAGCCAGTCAGCTCGCTGGATTCAATTTGAGATTCGGAACTTGAATTTCTTCGACAAAGATACTTGATCTCCATCCAGTCATTACCAAAGCCTTGCTGTCGCGACGGAGAGTCAACAATCGAGGTTTATTCGAGCCAATAATAAATGCATCGTGTCCAGCAGCCCTTGAAGGTTAACTAACAGAGCCTCACTGATGCGATGCAACGAGTATCTTCGTTATTTCGATTCGCACCGTATGTCTCGGTGAGCTTAAGTGAATGCAGTGAAGAGCGCGAACTCAATGAGATTGTCGATCCACTCGGCGAGGAGTATGTTCAGTCACGAAGTTATCGAAGGCGTTGGAGGAACGGTTACGTATCGCATTGTTCTCAGGATCAGGTCGGGTGCTTCTTATGAAATTCCATAGGATGATGTCGGACTCCGAGACACATAATACGATCGTCCATGGAATGAAGCCGCAACACGGCTTCATCTCTCGAGAACGTTGCGTTATTAACATTAATTCCCTTCATCTCGTTCGATAACGGTTTCACTTCGATAGACGATCGAATTCTTACGTGTTGTTCATCTCTTATGGAAATCCTGAATCAACGCCAGCGCACCTGGAACTCGCCGGAGAAGAACTTCTTCGACGACTTTCAACTTAATTGAAGAACGTCCACTCCAGCATCAAGACATTTTTTATACTCAACTGATTGACAATATTCTCGAGAGGAACACCCTAAGAATTAGAACCGGGACTGGTGGGATCAGGTTGAATCGCTGAAAAGGGCTTGGAAAATGAACGGATCGAACGACCGACCGATCGGTACACTGAGCTTCGACGCCAACAAGGGGGAGTTGGTCGTCTCAACAAAAGAATTTGTACCCATTCCTTGTCTGGAGCGCGAAAAACGGACGTTGTTGAGCCTCGCGCGTCGTCAACCGAGCGCTCGTCCTATTTCCAACTTCAAAGGCTAGGCAAACAGCGCAATCTATGGACACTCGAGCTACAGGTCTCGTTTCACGCTTCTGCTATCTTCCTCATCCTCGAGTCGTCTTCGTCCTTCAGCTTGCTCGCTCGTCCGTCCTCGGGTTCGTCCACTTGCTCGCCTTCGGGCATCTCGCCCTGTTGGCCTGATCCCCTGTCTCCGCGTCCCCGCAGCTTGCTCTCAGCTCTGCAATTCTAACGCTGTACCTCGCTCGAATTTCGCATGGGATGTTACGGCTTGTCGAAATATGTTCACGAAGACGCAGCTCCTTCTATAATAGATTTTCAAGCATTCGTCGGTCCAGCTAAACCCTGAAGTTGTATTCTTGAAAATCCGAAACCGGTCGCTCGAGATTCCTCACCCGTCCATATATCGTGTTTCATTCGCTGGCCGAGAAAGATTTTTCGCTTTAGCGAATAGAAAGCCTGTAGAAGAAGTTGTTGCTGAGTACACACCGGCACAGACACACGCTCCGAATAGCCATCCTCGAAGTTCAGGTCGCCATCATTGGCTCGATGAAAACATGCCTCTAGACACGAGTGCAAGAAAACTCAAAGAAAACATGGAGGTTGTTGCCATAGACAACATGGATGTGAAAAGCGCTCAAAAGGTGGACAAACCAACCCTACTGGCTATTTTGCAAGATCACGGGATGGCTTTCTACTCACTTAGCCTCCCAGGCCAGAGTTCTTCACTCCTCACATCTACTACATACACCCACGGTTCGAAGCTAAGTGGGGCCGATGTGAAGCCGCCGTTCGTCAAACCAACACTTATCTCTCGCCACGTCTTGAACGCAAACTCTCAATCATAAAGCTATTCACGAATGCGGACAAACAAGCACAGTGCATTCGGGTACTTCAAAGAATCCATTCCAAACACCTATCGCCTTCTCGACAGGTTCCTGAGTGACTTGGCTTGATATCGGTCGTCAGAAGGACGCAGCGAATCTTCGGAGGCGTCAGGCGCACTTTGAGATTGATATTTTGAATTGTCTATTATTTATTGATCGCTGGAAATCACCTCGAACCAACATCAATGTTCCACCAAGATGCGATGTCGGGCTTTGGGGGGGATATTCTTTCGATCGTAGACCGTGTGACCGCGGAGAATCTTGTACTGTCATAATCCTTGATTAGAACTGAAGTTGCAAGTTGCGAAACGCTCGCCCGTAATGATTCGCCAGCTGTCGTTTCTGCGCTGTCGATTCTTCAAGAAAACGTCGGCGGATATTCCCTCGCCAACGAATCCCGAGATATTCCGGCTCTCATCGAGGGCATGAAGCATTCGCCAAAGCATTGATTCTTCCAATGGGGGTGAGCTTGTTTCCAGGCCAGATGTTCTGACCAGGTTTCTTCCTTCGGCACGGTGTCACGCATATTGAAAAGTTCGCCGAATCCTCTCTGGAAAACCGTAAAATAGCTCTTGGCGCAACGACCTAGGCCCGCTTGGTCGTTTGCGTTCGGGATCGCACTTATCCCCGTCGTTGGATGGTTTCAAAAATTCACGCCCGCTTCGACAATCACCATGAATCTCACTCTCCGGTTAATCTGGCTCTGATCGCTTTTTGCGCACCGTCTTCTTCTCCGTTAATTCCTTCATAATCGCTGCTTGAGGCGATCAGAGTCAAAATCAAATTTCAGGATTTCATCTCTCGCAAACGACGTTCCTTCGTTAATTCCACTGATCTCACTTTTTCGTTCCATACTGTCGATGTTGCCTCCCCCGACCGGACCACAAACCCCCTTCCCCTGCCAGCGGGCTGCTGCCGCTGGAGTTCTTGACCGGGAAGAGTGAAACACATCACCAAATCTGGAAGCCACCGGCGGGCTTCCCAAGGAAAACGGCTGTAGACATCGTGAGGGCCAAGTTTACGGAAGCTTTGTGTGCCGAGAGGAATTAATTTGAAGAGATGTCGGGGGTACGCGGAAAAGAGTAAAGTGGGAGACCGCAAGAAAAGTTCCATTATGTGGGCTCCGTTTCCTAAGCTGGCGCATTGTTTGCCTCCGTGGCTCACCTTCAATCCCTCAGCCCACTCACTGCGTCTTTCCTCTTCCCTTCTTCGCTGCTTGTTCTTTTTTTTTCGTTCAGGCTCCTTGTTTTCGTCCACACGTGTCGGAACTTCAACGTAATCCACGCTGCGTCTTACCCCTTCCCTCGTTTCATCCCGAAGTGGGAATCTTTCCTTTCTCGAACTCCTCCGGAGAGTTCTTCCCCTTTATGGAACTACTTTGGCTGTCTTGGCAGCGGGCTTTCCCCAGACTCCTTTCGCCTATCGTATTATTTGTGCTGTCGAGAAGAATGCGAGCGGGACGGACGGCGGCGGTAGCAAGTGCAGCTTGTTGCCGACAACCGCCACCTTTTTAGAAAGGTACAAAGTTGCTCCCGCTTCTGCTGCTCCCGTTGCACAGTTGATGAAAGCTGCGGAATCTCTTGACATTGTCAAACCAACTGTTGCTTCTGTTGTCGAATCCCCGTTTCACGCTCGAGCGATCCAGAGTCGATATCGTTTACAAAGTGCTCACTTCGTTCTCCGATCGAGTTCCGAGTGCGCAGCTCTCGCGGTCCGGCATAATTCAATTCGCTTTCCGGTCTGTTTAATTGACACTCTGTTTTCATGGCGTATCGATTTCCAGACGATTGAGCGCGAGAATTGTCGATAACGGCGCGGGAGAGATCGAGGTCTCAGAGAAACTCTCAAATTATTCAGAAAGATTTGATTTTAGTTGATCGCTCGGAACAACCACAATCTATAAACCCCTTGTTTTCTCACTTCATCATCATAAAAGAGTGAATGAGGAGCTTGGGAAGATCTCCGTTCCTCCACTGTTTCTCGGTGCGCGGAAACTATTCGCAAGATCCGAACGAGCTCCTCGCCGAGCGAGTTTCAAATCTCCTGAGAGTCTCCATACGGCAGCGCTCAGTAAGAACAGAGAGGACAGATTCGAGGAGAATCAAGTCGACTCGGAGCAAATATTGAACGATGAGTAACTCATCTCTGTCGAGTCGAGACGAAGGTGTCTTAATTGTGGTCGTGCGTCGGAGCGGAAACGAGTGGCCAAGCGGACATACGACCAGATGGAGCGAGGGAACAGGACATAGACCTCCTCCAAGGGGCGTAAGTCACGCGAAAAAGTTCGTTCTCTACGGCAAAAACGGCTGCCGATCCTTGTTCCGGCGTTTATGCGTCGCTTCCGTGGTACGGAAACATCGATCGCTCTCTCACTCACTCAGACTTTTGGGGAGAACCTCACGAGAAATAACATTCGAGTTCTTCGTTCGACGCCGATCTCTGTCCTGGGTTCTCTCATCGCTCTCTCGGACGCATTTTCCGTTAGCCACCTGTTTGCTTCTCGGTCGCACACACTGAGTATTGGAGCCGAATTTCTTTCTCATCTGGGAAACGTTCAGACCTCGAGAACTCGGCCTCGGGAGTCTGAAACCAAAGCTCTCTGGTCGTCCCAACGGCCCTCGACGGAAACTATCAACTTCATTGGCAGCCACCTGTGGCTGTGAGGTCCACGGAGCATAATGTTTTGGAGCTATTTTTCGAGGGTGACCATCGCGACAAGAACGAATCATTCTCTGCGACAGGAGACAACCCGTGAAACGGCCCTCCCATGGTCACTCTTCAGACAGAGTTCGAATCCTTCCATTTATTCACTTGACTTCGAAGTACATAAATGCGAACCGAAACCGGTGGGGAGTGTGAAGTGTTAAAATACAATTCGCTTGGAAGAGTTTGGCAAGAAAAAAACGAGTGGGCGGACGACACCGCAGGTCTGGAGGTGTTCCGAGAGCGAGCTGAGCTATTGCTTGGATCATTATTCTTGTATCAAAGAATACACAAGGGCCATTTGCTCAAACACTCAGCGAGATAGCATACTTGGTGGCTGAGCGCCGCTCACGTTGCAGGTGGGCAGCCCAGGTACGTCGAAGAAACTCCCCGTGCGTGTCCAGATTGAGACCAGAAACATCTTAAGCGCACGAAGAAATGAATGCGAGGGGAGGGTCTGAAGCGGATTTCGTCTGGGCGACTCGAACCCGAGCGATTTTCTATCGAACTTAGACCACATAATGTGCAGACACAAGAGAGTTCTCGCGGTCAGAGCCTCGAAGTAAACATTACCGACTACGGAAGCAACAGCAACAGGAGATTCAATCAAAATAGTTCCACGTGAAGTTTTTATAGGAATTCCTTTAGAGGTTGATTTTCCACCTCATGGCCCTTGAACACTCATTCGTCCAGACTCATTGGAAATGGAAAACCCTCGACTGTCCATCCTCCCAGAACAGTCATTCAATTCACCTCATCGAGAGGAACTTGAATTTGGCCGTGGCGTGGAGGATACGGACACTGGGCCCTGGTTTAACCGTAAACCAAATTGTCTGCTGTTCCTCCTGCTTCAAAATTCTGCGTGCTCTACACAAGAAGCGAAAAAAAATGCGATCACGCACCAAATCACGCGAACTACGTCCGTCCATCGTGTTGTGATCGATTTCTTCAGAATGCTCGAATAGTGGGCCCTGAGCTGGAGGCATATTCAGCTAGCTTGAAGTGAAGATTCTTGTGGACCGGTTTCCGATGGAACGTGACAACAAGTGAGCGAATCGCAATCGTCGCAAACGTTGGCCATGAGGTACTTCTACTAGACTCATTGGCTGTTTGTGTAAATGAAATTGTATTATAACGGCTCGTCAATCGACCGATTCCATTTTTTCAAGCGGAAACTTGGCAACAAACCGGAACCGGCCGCCGCCGTCGTGCAGTTGTTTCATAGAGCCACGGAGTTTCTATGTTTTCAACTGCAGAACTATAGGAAATATATGTGGCCATGACCAGGGGCCGCAGAAACGGTTTCTAAAATCCGATTCCCGATGTTCCTGATGGAACCGGCTCCTCAAATTTTCCATGACCGTTTCCGACCCCTGAAATCATACTTTCGTAAAGCTGCGATCTCGAGACCGATCAGACCTGTCAGAGGGAAAAGTTGAGATGAACGCTGGGCCGATCAGACTCAGAACCGGTTCCTGAAATTTGCAACCGGTTGCTTGCGACCCCCAGGCAGAACCGGTGCTTTCCAACGGAATCCCTTCTGTGGTTGAAACTTTGCCAAACATGTGAGGGATTCTGAGGATTTCTCGGGTTTTCTTCTTCAGCGAGTCCGGACGAGTCTGAAACTGATGTGGCTTTGAAAATACACGAACGAAACAAAAATAACTCCAGGAGATCAAATTGCTTCTTCTGGTCCAGAAACGAGGGCAAGAAGAAAGCGAACAGAACGAGGCGAAAATAGAGAGTGAAAGCTTTCGTGCTCTTTGAGTTTTCCGCGACGTTATTGAACGCCGGCGTCGTGCCGGACTGCTAGCACTACTGTTAGCGGCGATGCTATAGATGGCCCTCGAAGCGAGAGGAAGTTCGTGCATTGTCTTGCGCAGGGACTTTCAAAGAAATACGACGAGCTCCATCCAAGCGGATGGAAACCGACGACAAGGGTCATGAAATATCTCTCATATACTCTGTTTTAAGTTGATTCCTTAGATAGCTCTATGTCTTAGTTCGCTAGCTCTGCGGTATCGCTCGTTCCTTCTCGTTATAAAATCGATATTTTTTTCGTTTTATTGCTCTTCGTTCGTCCTTCGTCTGGGTTATTCTTTCTTTATTCCTCTGCGACTCCTCCTCTTTGCTCCACCGCCTTGTCTCGACTTCGATTCCAGCTCAACTTCATTTTCGACAGTATTCCTGAATTTTTTACAACGGAGCAATTTACAAAGGAGTAATTCTGACGGTGTCACGAAGTTGCATTGTGACTCGTGACAGTTCGCTCCGATGAGAGTTGTGTTATTCCTCGCTTCTGATCTGTTTTCGAACTACTTCCATGGAGTTATTCCAAAAATCAAGAGGGTAGGCAGTTATAGACACAGTAAATGTGAGCTCAACGACGACTGCTTGTTGTAGGACAACCAAACGAACGCCAAAGCGGCAGATGTTGCGAGCTAGCGAATCTTTCGGCCGCTTCCAGTTAGGGATAAGCCGTTCCGCCGTTTTACCTTAACAAGCAAGGAAGCAGCCAGGCCGGCCGGCAAGCAGTCAGGCAACAAGGCCAAGCGAAGCTAGCAACAGAAAAGCTTGTTCTTAACTCCTCGAAGCCGAGAGTGCTCGGATCGCTCGCGAGCTCGCTAAGCTCCCGGTTCGATTGCTGCACTGCTTGCAGGAACCAGAGAGCAGAACAGCGAACGAGGGATATCACAGATGTTCCACGTGCCTTTCGACTTCGAGACGGAAGTCTCGGAGTTTCCAGTTCGCACAAACCTCCAATTTATGGAGGCTCTCGTCAACTCTCGTCGCGTAAAGGACTCCTGGAAGGATCGATGAGGAAAAGACTTCTTGAGGACATCGAATTCGTTGATTGCGATGCTTTTGGTTCCACTTGAACGGCGAATATAATCACTTTCGTCGCCCCTGAATTTTGATGTGAGACCACTTCAAGTTGACTAGGAGGCACAGTTGGTTCGGAGGGATGTGCGCGTCGCCGCAAGTGGCGGAAAAAGGGAACTGAAGAGGCGCAAGGGTGAGTGAATGAAAAAGTATTGGGTAGGCAGCGGTAGGTGAAAGCCTAGCATGAAGAGTCTGATGAGAGGAGGGAGAAGAGGATGAAGCAAAGAAGGTATTGAAGTATTGAGGCCTCAGGTGACTGCAATTTGAGACCCACTCATTATATGCACTTTTAATGCTCATCTCTCGCAGGTTCTCCTTTTTTTTGTAATCGTCCTCGGTCTCAGCCAGCCCGACCGTCTACCCATCTCGTCTTGCTGGCTGCCTAGTCGTCCGGCTCGCTGAAGCGCGAGCGAGGCTGATACTATCAGGTATCTCTCCTTCGACAGATTTCCAAAACCAAACCCCCTTCTCATGAAAGAAAACGGTGATGAAGTGGATTTCGATGTCGATATTTGACGATCTTGAAGATCTGTGATGAGAATCCTGTAATAATCTGAATGAGGCGGTTTCCGTAAACGAAAAGATCAATTTCGATCACGGAATCCTCGGGAAAAACCGAACAAGGGGTTTTTCGGAATCATAGTTTCACAAGGACGGATCTTCATCTAAAACTATTTGACGAACAGCAATGAACTTAGAACCAGGCTCAGATCATAGTTTTTTTCCCTAAACTGCAATCGGATTCTTCTCCGGCAACTCGTATGACGCCTTGTACCGTTTCGCCGTCACTTTGTCGGTATACCTGGATCGTAGCCAGACCTTGGTAAGATATGAGGCTTCGGGACACCCCTAGAGGGCAAGCACAGGGACAAGAAGGGTAATATAGGGGGAAAAAGTGTAGCGACGCCGAAGATTCCTCCGTTAGAGTAGCCCTGTGAAGAGGAGCGCCGCGCCGCCGGGAGGAACAAGGCTAGTTCTATGGATGCAGCGAGGACGAAGGAAGGAAGGCAGGAAGGACGGATGACGACGAGAGACCCTTTCTGGCGCCGCCGGTTGTAGCGATGCTGAAACGAACGCTGTTCTCCATCTGAGGATTAGATCTCGCTTCGTTGTGTGTGTCGTCTGTGAGGGAGGAAGCTTCCTATCTGTGTCGTCGACTCGTACATCGACGATGACGGTGCACCTTGTCATGAGCCTGTAGAGCGTGCGTACGTGCGTCTGTGTGGCTTCGCCTGTTTGTAGGCGACTAGGGGAACATGTTCAAATCAGACGGTTGGCCTTCGTATATCATATAACCATCGTAAGATGGTAGTCATGATGCGCTGCTTCGGCTTTGATGAGTCGACCGGCGGGGCGGCCGGCTAACCGGACGTGTAAGGCTCCGTACATCACCGTCATAATATATATATATCGATCTATTGATACATATATATGTTTATATATGACTTGATTGAGAGGGAAAACGGAGAGGGGAGGGCGGCCGATCGAGGGAATCAATTCTTTATATAGGCAACATTGCTGTTCGAGCGAAAAATAGGGGTCGGAGTCCGGCGGTCGATTCAAGCTCTCTGTCCTCTCAAAAGAAAGGAGGAAAGGGGATCAGGGACGGAGACATCGTAAATTTTATGAGAGAAGAGTGTCTGGGAGAAGAGTGTGCGGAGTTTCAGGGAGAGGGGTCCAAGACGAAGCAGAGAGAATGGGGTTGCCGGCGCAGTACCCGACCGACGGTCGAGCACGCAAACAGGCGGCGGCGGGTTACACAAATATCTTTATTTCATCCGTCCGACGATCTCCTCCGTCGCTGCTGCTGGCAACGGTGGTCTGCAGACAACGACGACGACGAGTAGCGTTTCCGAAAGGTCGGCGCCTTTTGTGAGGCCAGTAATTTATATCCCAGCCGCCCGACTCGTTCCCGAATCCGGTCGCTGATGCTACAGCATTTCGTCGGATGCGCCCGCCGTTGACGTCGCGTCGTCGTCGGGAGCTGCGTCGACGACGACGATGAGAGCACCGGTGACAAGGGCGCAGGGTCCACGAACGAACAACTCATAGAAGACCAAGCCAACAAGTGAGTTAGTGAAAGAGTGGAAGGAGGGCGGTGGATTGAATGAACGAACGAACGAACGAACGAACGTACGAACGGGAAGCGGAATAGTGGCTGAACAAGGTAGCCAAATGTGCTGCATAAAGATACAGACGAGCACCGCTACGACAAACCGACCCGAACGAATGGGAAGATGAACTGGCGCAGAAAAATGAATACTCACACACACCGGCGCGTGCATGCATGTCCACACACGCACGTTCTCACTCAGGTTTGCCGCGTTTACTCGGTCATATCTTCTGACGTCCTCTTCTTCGCTCACTGGCACGCCGAGCTCTCACTGTAGTCCTTCCTTTCAACTTGTTGTGCATGGCGAGCAGAGTCAACGGTGGCGTCCATGGCGACAGGAACAGCAGCGTAGTCTGGTTTATTTCAAGCGACGCTGGTGGAATCGTAAAGTCTGGACAAAAAGACTCATTCAGACGAATTGGGAGGCAGCGTGCATGTAAGCGGGCGGGCGGGCGGACGGCAGGTCGGTCTCATGTTGTCAGGATACAGCAGAGGAACTCCAAGCCCGAAAAGAGAAAGCAATTGGTTGCTCCAACAAACACGGACAGAGACCTCGCTCGTGGATGGGTGGGCCGCTCGCTCGGTCGGTCAGTCAGTCAGTCAGTCAGTCAGTCAGACAGTTGCTCGCAGAGAACTGAAGACAAATAAATTCTGTTTTAATATCTACATGGCGAGGGGAGTTCTTCAAATATTTTGAACTCAGTCGACTGTGCCTCCACTTGGTCGAAGCGGCCCAATGCATTCCCGGCCGTGGAAACAGTGAAGCAGGCATTTGGAGTACGGGGTAGAAGATCATAAATTTGAGAGTCCTCGAGATGCGTATCGGCAGCCATGGGGGATCGTCGAAACTTATTTCGTTATTCTCAAACCCGAGACTCATGGAGCAATTTTTTTTTGGCTCTTCTTCTCTTCCGGAACAGTTTCGTCCTCTGGCATCCATCGGACCTGCCTACCGGAAGCTCGAGAAACGAAGAAATCAAATCTCCAGATGACTTCTGGATGAGTCACGGCATCATTCGGACAATTCCTATGCGACGACTCCGTATCGTCAGACTTCCTCAACCGCTTATCTAAACATCGTCGAAACAACATTGTTTAAAGGATGAAGGCTGCGAAGGACACTGTATCAGCGACGGCAGCATCATCAACAGCGACAGCGACAACGACGACGGAGGTCACAACAACAACGACGGCAACCAGTCTCATTTTCAATAGCTCAACTTCAGAAGACGTTGACGGCGTAGCAAGAGAGGGCGACTGGGCAACCTCATCTTGCGACGAGGCATCAAAATTCGTGACATGGTTGAGCCATGCTGCTCTCGGCGGAATGAGTTGGTTTGGCGGCTCTACTCCTCGCCTCCTGCGTTGCTTTTTTTTTTCTCGCGACTCTTCCAGCCGCCTCGCTTCTCGTGGATCTCTGCTGTCCCTCTCAGCGCCCGGCCCACGGCCTCCTTAGCTACGAGCTCTGCCAGGGACCCTCGACTTGTCGCGTACCGTCTCCGCGCAGCTCCAGCCTCTTTGGTCAACACGATCCACGCCATCGACCCTTGCCTCGGTTGCTTTTCAGTTGGATGCCAGCGATGCTCGAGCTGACCCATAAGCTGGGATAGCGAACCGAAATTGTCTGAGATTCGTGAAACAAATGAGACACTTTCGAACACAGTATCCTCAATTTTCATCGAGTTGTTCTCGCGATTCTTGTCCCGAGTTAATCGATGTCGTCAGCGACGCCTTCTTGTCGGTCTCGACCCCGTCCAAGCTCCGTTCTGGCTGGAGGCAGATGGAGCTTTGGGGACCCATGACATTCTCCGCATAAAGGAGTTCCCCCGGTGGGCTCGGTCGCGTGCTGTTTCATGAATTCCTCGCCGAATTAGTGCAAATATTCGACAGCTAACAGCATCCTATTCGCGTCTCTGTTCTCTTTATGACTCTCTCCCCTCCCCCCCTCCCTTGTCGTTCCCTAATGGAAACCATCGGAAGGGTTGACAGATCAAAGCCCTGCATCCCTCGTCGGACGGGGACATTGACGGCGGAGGAGCAAAACAGGAGGCTGGGTTGCTTGTCAAGCGACACAAGGCAATGCAAGGGTAATCACCCGAGAAACGCAGAATCGGTTGGCATCGGAGGTAACCGACTAAAAGACCAAAAAAGACGGCCAGAGATGTTCTATGGCACGAGGAGGGAAAGCTCGGGAATTCGCGAATTCGGCCGTATTGAGTTGAGAATCGAACATGGTCGAATCGATTCGGCGTCGTCCTTCCAAATTCGTCATCGGGACAGAAACAGTTCCAGACATCGAAACTTCGCCGAAACTCTTTGAATTCGCTGTTTCCGCCAATCAAGCGGTTCGCGAAGCGCTTCATCGTGCGCTCGTATACTTTCGTTGTTACATTACATTGTTCGTTCCCTGTCACCGACGCGACGTCGTCGATTGGCTCACTATGCGAGTGCAGTTTGGCACTCCAAAACAAGCGAGAATCCTTCGCTTGGTTTCATAGCTCAACGATCCGACTAATTTCTCGGTGACTTGTGCACCCCCTCCCTCCTGCATCCACTCACTCAGTCACTCACTCATTGCTGTCATCGATAATGTTGTATGTGGATGACGACGCCGCGCCGCCACCGCCGCCGCCGCCGCGGTCGTCGTTGCAGTCGATGATAGGAGCACATATTCAGCAGGGAAAGAGAGGCAGAGAGGTCTTAGCCGTAGAGTTATTAAACAATGAGGAGTTTTAGTAATCCCGAGTACGTCAGTACTTTTATCCTTATTAGGATTGAATGACATGTTAATACATGCGCATTATGAACAACGAAAGAACGAGCGAACGAACGAACAAGCCTAGGCAGTTAGTGACAACGGATGAGGTAAACCCGAACAATGATTTAGAGGTTTTTCATGCTTGAGTGGATGAGTGCGAGGGTGGTTTGCGACCGAATGTTCGTTCGAATACCTGCGTTGCCCAGGGAGCTTGCTTTCCTGCCTGCCTGCTGCTTGTTGGATGGCTCGCTGGAAGTGTGTATTAGATGGTTTTGTGGGTTGCTTGTCGAGTTGACTAGATGACTGGCTAAGCGAGCGAGCGAACGAACGAACGACCGACCGACCGACCGACTAAGCGACCCAGCCACCGAAGCAACTAACCAGCGAACGAAACCCGAAAGCATAACGACGTAGGAAGGCTAATCTGCTTATCCTCAGGATTAATGGGCAGTGTAGAAGAGGCGAAAGATTGAAAGCACGCGAGCAAGCGACAAACGAACAAACGGAGGGAAAAGTGGACAGATGGACGGACGGGGAGACCGAAAACCTACCGAAATCATGACAAATGAGCGCGAAATGGACTGACCGATGCCATAAGGGGACGGAACGCGAGGAAATCCTGCGTCTCATGCCATCCGCTCCTGAAAAGCTCTGTGCCTTCCCACGCTTATCGCTGGAAACTCCTGCGTATGGTTCCAGAGATCATACGGGACGAGAGACATGAGCTGTTCCTTCTTAAGTTGCGCGCGGCCAGCTCGCCGTCCCGAACGTCTTGCTGAGGGCTCTCCATCAAACTGATGGTGAGATGCGTGAACTCGGTCAGGTCATGATTTCCGAACGCTCTTTGTGCGCAGATCGTCATCGAACCATGACGGTGAAGCGGAGCTGAGCGGTTTGAAGGGAAATCCGAGGAATGGGACGCCACAGTTCAGCTTCATCTCGCCGGAAAGAATCCGATTCGATTGAAACACGGCTTCGATGTGGTTTCCACGTTGTTTCGAGAACCCATTCCGACGGTGGTTCGCTGTGGATCAACGGAACGAGGCCACCTGTTGTGCCGGATGACAACAGGTGGTAAAAAACCTCCTGCTCGGCGGCCAGGCGGGCCGGGTGAGTGACCGTGAAAAAGAATCCAATATGACTCGAGTCAGAGATCACGCTCGCTCGGTCGATCGTTCGCTCGCTCGCTCGCGGGCACTCATACTCACTTCCCAGATCTCGCCGAAAGAGAGATAACAATCCAACTGGAGACAGAGAAGAAATCGACGAGTAATAATATCCGATAAAACCGATTGCGATATCTATCGATAACTAAATCGACGCTACGCAGAAGAGAGAAGAGCACAAGCATCACGAATATCAGCTACGCCAGCAATGGGATCCGAAGAGTGAACCCGGGAACCTAACAGATAGACCTTCTGTCCTTTTATAGCTGCTGATTAGATACGGAGACATCGTTCCAACCTCGCATTCGTTTGCTTTCTGCGAGCTTTCCAGTTTTCCGGCACAGTGGCGAATCCACGGAGACTCAACCCCTCAACTTGAAGGTTCGACGACCTGTTGAACGTTCGCCAGAACGATGAGTTCTGAGTTAGAACTAACCTATCAGAGGCCAATCCGGATCGATTTGGAAATCCGTTCGAATCGTTCGATCTTCGAAGTCACTGCTATCGGAAGTTAGAGGACATTGCCTCGGAACTTGGAAACGAGAGAAGACGGGAAGCGAGACCTCTACGTGAATCGCGATTCTCGATTCTTCCCTTCGTGTCGAGAAGAAACGCAATATAGACAGATATTTCGATGTTTATCGTCTCGCTCCGATGATGATAAAGAAGATACAAGTTGATTCACTCAGTAGGCGGAAACCTCTGTGCCAGTTATGGAATGCGAAGTATGTGTCACGCGGAATCTGCGGAGATATGGTCGGACCCTCAGCTAGTTACGAAGCTTCAATATTGTTCCTTCCATCTTGGGCCGACGTTGCAACACTGCCAGGTAACGGCACCGCTTTCCTTGGACGATAGTGTTCTTCACATGAGGGCGGCGACGATTACCCTGTTACAGTCCTCGTTCCCGTCGTCTTCGTGACGACGATGTCTTCGGCGCTCGCGAGCTTTGTGCATTCCTTGGCAAGACGTTATTCAAAGGACTCGGAAAACAACTGCAAGAGAACCTTTGTTAACTTCATTGCTTGCTCTTTGAGCCCGTGACGCTGTTCAATCAATCAGATTGCTTCTGTGATCGACGGACCTGTATCTCAGCCGGAATCTCTTCAGCGAAAAGCAGTCTGTCCTCGGTCCTTGTTCTTATGTACCCTATATTACGCGAGCTATCTCGGTATCGTTCGGGTGAGAAATTCCGAATGAGAGCTGAGCGGACCGGTTCGATATGTTGCCGACGCGTGCACAGTACTTCAGAACGGAAACAATGTCATGTTCCTTATCGCCGAAACCAAATGGAAATCCGAAGAAAGATTTTTCCAGTTTTCGCGGATCAGCGACGTCTTTCTGAGATGCTGCATTTTAGTTTGGCCGTATAGTCGACCGTTTTTCGTGTCAACTGTCATCTCAGTCCGCCAAATCCTAATATTCTCGACCGAATAACATAGAGTATGCCCTGACAGAGATCTTTCGACCATTGAGGGGGTGCGTAGTAGAATCGATCCATCGAGCGGTCCGATGTCGACGGACTTTATTACAGCCGGCTCTCAGTTTAGCGTTGCTGGTCACACAATTTCCTGACTGGCCCGCACTAAACAAGAACATTATTCCGAGAGAGGGCTACCTCGTGCACGGTTGAGCCAACAGACGAACAAGCTAACTGGCCTTCCATCCTGCCCACTTGTCCAGCAAGCCGACCGACCGACCATGCTCGGCCTGCAGTATCATCGTCAACACCTCGTAACAACATACATCGTACTAACACCTTCCAACCGAGTGAGCGAGCGAGCGAGCGAGCGAGCCAACATTTAGGTCGGGATACGAAGAGTGCCGACGCGACCGATCGACACCGCAGAGGGAAGCTGAAAGGTAGACGACAAGCCGGCTGACCGCAGGTATCAACGAGAAAACGGTTTCCCGACCGGAATCGCTAAACGCAGATGTGCAAGGGAAGGACAACACGTCCAACGACGAACCGTTCTCGCACTCTGAGACGCTGCGATGGACGCTGGATATGGAGTCTGTTGGAATCATCATCGCAGCGTATGCTCTGTCGGACGGAAGCGATGGCTGACCCTCGAACAGAGCGAGGGAAGAAAGAGAAGATTCCTATCAGTAAAAGAAGCAGGGCGCGAACACCCATTCTCGCCTGGAGAACAGTTTGCAGCCTCTCAAGCTGTATTTTTCTTCGCCCGCAATGAGGTATCGGAGCGGATCAGACGAGAGGAGGAAATATGAAAAGCGACTCGAATCTGCGGCGCCGAGAACAACTAGGAAGGGGCAGCGGTAGCAGCAGCGGCCGCAGAATGAGAAGGAGCAGGAGGATGAAAGAGGGACACGGCGCCCCAGGATAAAGAAGGGACCGAGTGGAGCCATGGGGGCGGCGACGGCTGCTGCGATGCAACAGCGAGACGTAGGAGAAGGACGAATGGAGCTGAAGCTCCGAGGAGAAGTGAGGAGTGAGCTCCGGCAAGGAAGAGAGATTCCGCCGCTGCTGAATGAATAGGAAGGAGACGTGACGCGATCAAAGAGCGACGATCCTCCATCCGCGCGGTCCAAGTGCTCTTCAGCTAAGCGCCAACCAACCAACCACCCGACGTACAATTCCTCCATCCATCCAGCCAGCCAGGCAGCCACCTAAACAGCCAGGCAGTCAGCTTTCCGACGGTTCGCTCGAGCCAGCTGACCGGGCGGCAATCGACAGCTCCGTCTGGGAAGAAATTTCTTCGGAGGAATAACGGAAAACGCGGATCGTGAGAAGTGCGATGAGATGCTCGATTGAGGATGTGGAGTGGGAGACAGGATAGAAGTGTTATCTCGCTCTCAATTATGTCCTACTCAATGCAATCGACGATCATCTGTCGTCGTCGTTGTCGTTTGCACGTTTCTTCGGCGTAGGCTTTGCTTCCGCCTACCACTCAGCACCTACAAAGGTTCTTTCTTCAGCAGCCCGTGAGAATTTCTTCCACATCCGAATCCTTGATACCTGGGCCGTGTGTTTCGTTGTTTGCAGGAAAGAGAAGATTCTATTTTCATTTTATTTTGATTCAACCATATCTGTTTGTAGTACATAATACCGAAGTGGATGGAGTGAACGAGGGAAGAGCCGTCGGAAGAAGGACGGGAGTCGCGCTGGCTGGGATCGACAGTGTCGCCGTCAAACGAAGGTCTGAAGACGAGCTCCTTTAACAAAAGACTTTATCGGTGCGCAACACTCTGTTTTGACAGCGCCGCGCCGGTCTCCATATTGCGGCCACACAAAGGAATAACAGATTGCAATTCAAGCATCCGATAAAAGAACCGTTCTCGTAAAGTAGAACCAATCTGTGAAAGATAACGTGCGAGAGAGTTTGTCACTTTCAAGAACTGACTCGTTCTCGAAGTTGAAAATTCAGTCATCGACTTCGAAGAGAGAGCGACCACCGAGCTAAAAACTGAGATTCTCTTCCATTGATTCAACGTTCGAGCTTCGGCATCGCGAACTTGATGTAATGACAAAATAATTATCCATGACAATTCGTCCTCAGAACGAATCTTGCCTTCTATCCAGATTTGCAATCTGAACTGGCGGCCCAGCTCGCCGAATCGATCGATTTCAATCCGGAAACGAATCACAGACGCTATTAAAACAGCAAGTCGTTACTTTTTAAGCTCGGCGAGACACGATCGTCATCGATTTCTTCGACCGTTGGATGGATGAATTGAGCGAGCGAGCGATCCCTAAAATGACAGCGAGGTGGAGTCAATGTTAAAGTGTAAGGTTCATGAAATATTCATGGACACTGCGAAATATATATATATAGTGCGATGATGAATAGATATCGATGAAGGATAAATAGACGAGCGGAGAGATGAGGAGGAGGAGAGGAGGAAATCTCCGCCGATGCGAAAGCTTTTCGCGATCGGATCGGCGTCGAACCCGTTACTAATAATCATGAATAAAAACAGCTCCTTCGTATTCACAGTGGGCGGACACCTTGCCTCAAAAACGGATCCGCCAGAACGCCCGGATAGACGATGCTCAAGCGACTGACCGTACTGCATACAGTGGACGGACCCATGAGTAGTCGAAAAGGCAGATCTCGCTTCTTCTCATTTTGCTCGTCTAGGCACAAAATAAATAAACAACGTTTTGGGGAGCGCGGACCGATCGGGAGACGCATGGTGGATTGATGAATTGATGGAGTGCATCCACAGACTGTAGAAGGGATGGATCGATGAATTGGTAGAAAAGGACCGATTGATATTTGTGGGAGCCCTCTCTCCCCGCACATCCAGCTCAGAGCAGGTCGGGACCGAACTGGCCAATATAAATAATATTGCCTCTATATCAACAACAGTCGCAACACATAATATGAAGACAGAAGGAGAGAAAACTAAGGCCTCGAGCGAATATTTGAAACTATTCGTTTAATGTGGCCGGCCCTCCGAGATCTAGGGACTGCTCGACCCGAGTTCCGAGAAAAAAATTCTCAGAAATATAAAACTCCGAACCGCACCATGGTTTTTCTCGAATTGCTCGATGATAGTTTATAATTATTATTATCAATGAGTTTCGATGTAAAAGCCTCGGAATATTCTGAGAAGTTCCGGTCGGGCACCGCACCGTTGGTGAAATCCTAGTGTAACTCGATCCTAGGTGGGGCTCATTAGTTTAAAGTTTCGCGCTCTCTCGAAATCAAGAAGATGACTTAGGCTTTTTTCAGCGTGGAATAATCTCACCGCTTCGTTTCGAGTATCCCTGACCGGATTTTCCATCATTATTCAAGAAACCCCCGCTCAACTCACTCCGCTGCTGGACTTATCGATACAGTGACTTGACCTGTCCGTCGTCGTCGTACTCCGTCCACGCCCGAACCCCCGGAGGACCATCCCGAACGAGGACGATGAAGCGAAAAATAAGAAATGAAACTGGAGTTCCCGTATCTTGTGTCTTCAGAGAAGCGTTCTGTAATCCGAGCGTCGGCTTCGACGATTCTCAGATTGAAAACAACTGCTAAAAGCCGACATCACTTCGGGAGTGTTCCATCCTTGTCAGTTCCGAAGCTAAAATCAAAAGCTGTAAAATGACGTAAGCGCTTTCGTTCGTCTGCGTCATGCTGAAGCGTTTCCAGTTGAACTTGATGATATACAGCTCAGTCAGTCAGTCGGTTTCGCAGTAACGTTCCGGACAACAAAGCCCCAGTGCGAGAAGTGGTGATATGAAAAAACTTGCAGCGCGGCAAAGGCGCGAAAAAAGTTAACACCTGTCCAGCGGAACTCTTCGCACAGTTTGTCGACGGCCTCCACCAAAGAGGCTCCAGCGGTGGGTGGGTGGACGGCTGACTGGGAACGGAGGAAGCAGAGACGAGGGGTAGGTACACATTGTTTCATAGCAAAATTATTCGATTTTATGCAAATTTCACGCTTCTCGACGGACGCGACAAAGCTTGATGGCTGACTGCTTGCCTTCGCCGTCCGTTCTTCTGCGTGCCTTGTCGGCTGTCCGCACCCCGCTCCAGCCTGCTGCTTGGCTGACCGAACCGAGTTAAGAAATGCTGCCGTTGTCGTCGTCGTTGCCGCTGCCGCGCGACGAGTGAGCGCGTGCGACATAATTCTCGTTCTTTTCGCTTCTCTTTCGTCTCGTGCTGATTCTTTTGCTCGTGAGCAGAAGGCTGAAACCTCGCTTCGCCGAAAGAGGAGGTTCAAGCTCTCTCGGAAGAACGCTGTCCGAGAAACACGGGATCACATCCACCGCACTCGAGAGAGGGAAGAGAGCAGGGAAAAAAACATAATAAAAGGAAAAAAAGCCAACCTCGACAACCTTGCTCCAGATTGACACTTGCTACCGCGACCACTTGTGAGGGAAATATATGAAATTCGTAGCACGTAGCCGCCAGGACGCTGCTCCTTGTCGCACTCCTTCCATCAGAACCACCGCGACCACTCCCGTCGCTTTTGGTGAGGAGCCTCGTGGAGTATTCCTCTCACTCAGCGAGCCTGGTCGCGTTCTTTTCGAAGTCTTTCAGGGCAATCAAAACAAAATCGTCCAAAAGAGTCGTTCGTCTCAAAAACATCATCCGATACTCTTTTCTGCGAAAGCTTATCGAACTTATCTTGATACCCGATGACAATCTCTGTAACTAAGTCCGCGCGCCGTCAGAGGGGCGTTTTCGTCGAGCTTAGGAGGAGAAGGAGGCGGAAGACGGGCGAGCGAGCTTTGTACCTGACTTCGAGAGGGCCATGAGCTCCGTTGTCGGCGGAACGCGACGCTGTGTCTTTTGTAAAACCCTTAAAAGCTAATGCGGCGAGCGGAAGAGAGGCAAAAGTGGACTATTGGTGAGGCAGAAACGTCGACGGTTGCCCGCCTGTATGACTAGATCGGTAGGGAGTGGGGGTTTCCGAGTATCTAGGATAAAATTTCACTAATGTACTCAACGACGTCGTCACCGCCGCCGTCGACGACATCCAACAACAAGAACGCAGACTTCGCCGGTGACCGAACGATGGAGAGCATTTTCTTTCTCAAGTCTATTTTTAATCTCTCCCTTCGAGAGCTCCGTGAAATCCAAAACCGTTCCTCGAACGACCGAGCGACTTTCTACTCTTCGCTCGTGGTCCGACAAGAGATCAGCCAAGCCCGGAGACGGTGATATAGAGATGAGCACACAAAAGGGCGAGTTCCGAGGAGAGACTTCAGAGGCAAAGAGTTACCACTGCGGGATGGGACGGGTTTCCGACCGATCGCAAGTCAGTCGGTCGGTCGGTCGGACGGACAGAAATGCAGACCGACCCACCGAACAACCGATGGAGCAAGCTGGCAGGCAGTAACGCATGTAGTAGGCAAGGTAGCGCGAGTGAGCGGATGAGTGAACGAGCGAGCGAGCGAGCGAGCGAGTTTCTAACCTACCAACCGACCATGCAAGCCGAGCGAGTAAGTAGGCAAGCAAGCAAGCAAGCAACCGGTGAGCCAAAGAGGGGACTAATCACCGAGGAGTTCTCCCGGGCTTACTCTCATAGCAATTTCATTATCCATTGCCTGCCTACCGGTCGGGTTGCCAACCGGCTTGCCGGCCTGCTTACCTGCCTCACTGCAGCCGAAGTAGGAATATGTAATTATTGTTCGTACTATAACAACAACAACAGCATCCACCAACAAATCGCTGCAGCACCGCTCTTCAAATTCGCTCCCTCGACCACAAAGAGTCTCGCTCGGAATGTGCTCCTTATCAGACTTCGCCGCGTCTTTTTAGAGGTGATTCCAAGCAACTATCAGACTCGTTAACGCCTGAGGGAAATGAGCTAAATTGAATACGCATCGGTGGATTGGGTTTCCTCAACGAATGGGGAATGACTTCAACTCAATCGGGCGGTCGAAACCGAGGAGAATAACGCCTCCCGCTCCCAGGTTGTCGAAGAAACGACTGATTATCACTCTTCGCTGTGTCTTGACTTCATCCGAGTATCTTGAGTATTTTCCATGAAATCCGGTATCGATCATTATCCGTTGAGGCTCCGACAGGTCAGATTTCTCGAAGCTCTTGCCCAGCGGCTCGCAAAGGATTTTTTTAAGGGGTCTAAACCCACTTTTACGAGGTTTCGGGGGGAGGGGGGGATGAAGGCAACAGATGATCATGATGATGATGATCTTTATAAGGGGGCTTCATGGGCCGGAGGAAATTTCTTTGGAGGGACGTATGCCCCCCTGGTCCTCCCCCTGCGCACGCCCTCGTTTTCAATAAATCAGGTAAACACACATGACATCTCGATCTCAAGAACTTGGAAGTTTAGACATGGAACATGAAATCATCTATTTATATCTAAGCATCCCTCGAAATAGATGACCTCAACTCGTGCGCTCACAAATAACGCCGCGTAATGAAGAACTTCACTTGTCCCTCGCGTACTGAGAGGAGGGGAATGCCGGAGAGCAACGAATGAGCACAATCTCACATCAGAAGCTGTCATTGTCTCTCCGCAGACGACAGTTATGCGGTCTTGAGGGTCGACATCGAGGAGAGTTTACCTCCGCTGTCGGAGCATCCGTTAGATGCTTGATAATACGCTCGGAGAACTCGAATCAAAATCGTTTCATGAGTTGCACGAGTTCATGAGTCGAAATCGCTTCCCTAGACAAGCGCGAGTCCGCGAGATCTCGCGACGGAGACTTTGTTGTTCGCTGTGCACTCGTCGCAACTCTTGACGCAAGGGAGACGCAGCTCCTTCAGTTATCCCAGTTGCCTTCTATTCACGCAAACGATGCCTCTCATGGAGATCACTCAAAACTTCACATGAACCAAAACAATTACCGAGCATGGGCGGAGTTTTGAGCTCCGTTTGATATTTCCATGAGAATCTGAGGTCCACCTCGATAGGAGAGGGATCAGATGAAACGATGGGATGATTGCCAAACTGTCGATGCAAAGTCATTCACAGCCAGATTGTCAGCCGGCCGAACAGGCACCTCATTAAAATCGAAGAAATGAGCTTAATGCAGGTCAAACAATTCTCGGCGACGACCAAGGGAACGCGGCTTCCCTGCGCTCGTCGACTCTTGTTCACAGCGGAAATTAAATCATGACCAGCAAGCAGGTCGTGTCCAGCTCGAGCCAAGCCAGACCCTAAACGACGGCTCCCTCTCGGTCCTTCCGCCCGAGCTTTCCACAGGCTCGGTTCAGAAACGACTTAACGGTTACGAATGAGCGAAATCGGGGCGAAGCACGAAACGAACCTCAGGAAAAGACGTGGGAGAAGCTGAAAGGCGGGCAATTCCGAATGAAAAACAGAGAATTCATCAGCCATTATTGGGTTCGCGAAGCAGCAATGACTGTGAAACAGATTTGGAGCTGTCTACTCTGAGGAAGTCACTTTAATATGAGCGTCGGCTTGAAAGTTCGGCCGGGACGAGGATTCAGTCGATGTGGATCTATGACAGAAACCCTTTTCGGCAAGCCGAAACTGTGGCCGCCCAACACTAAAGAATCCTACACCTGATCAAAGTATTTGCCGGTTTGCGTTCTCCATAGATTCCGTCAATATGATTTTCCTCGTATCGATCACCGAAACAAACGTCGCGAGAAGATTCCATCTATTCCGGACGGCCTCAGGAAGAAACGTGGAGAAAACAAATTACACGTTTCGCTCTCTCTATCGGAAAATCTGAGATTTCCGTTTGCTCCTTAGGAATCATTTGGCGCGCAAGCATTGGTCCAAGGACGACCATTCGTGGAATGTTTGATCTGCCTTGAACGAAATGCTTAGAAATGAACTTTTTTTCCCATGATCGCCCATCATCACAGTTCACTAGGTCTCAGTTGGACAAATTCGAAGAGCTCCTTCTTCCTGCTTCCACATCTGAGTTATTTGGATGGAGGAGCAGCATGGACTGTGGAATCGTCAAGTCCCATTGGCCTGGGGAATGATTCCGATTCCAGCTTAGTCGTTGCCAGCGTGCTGAGTCAGATCGAACCCTGACGAGAGTCCGTCAATCCGGGTTGGAGCCGCCTCTCGAGTTTCAGATCCTAAATGACTTGCCTTGGATGAAGCAGTTCGGGAGAATATTCTCGAGGAAAGGCACACCGATATCTCTTTCATTTCAGTTGACGCCACCGGGTTGTTGTGGTCGACGAAGTTTCCGGATGAAACTCAACTCAATCTGCGAGAATCGAATCTATTGATCAAGCGAAAATTCAAACAGGCCGCCGAGCGAATCGCGAGGATTCCCACAACAAGGACGTTCTCAGAGCTACGGTCTGTATGGAAGCGGTTGCTCAATTTCAATCGGAGAAACTTGTTTCAAAGAGCGCATCCACACCGAAGACCAGGAAAGAGCGAAAAGCTCAGGGGTTGGGGGAGGGGGGTGGTTGGGGGAGTTTGGGGGCGCAGACGGTTATTAAGGAAGAATTCATGATAAAGAAGAAAATCTCCCGGCCTGCTCCCACTAACGCGGCGGCGGCTGCTTCTCGATCTCGACTTTACAAAGTTGAGGATTCCGCACAAAAGTTCGATTCGAACTCTTTCGGCGAACGGGCCTGAAGCTATGGGGAAGCGAGTTCTAACGAAGAATCGGAGACGCTGACGATGAGGGAATGGGAATTGAGGCTTTTCCTGAAATTCAGAAGTTCTCAACAGCGACACAGTTCGCTTCAGCACACCTCGACAACTATCGTGCACCGTGTTGTTGTCGTCGTCGCCACCGTTGGCGGCAGAGGCAGCCAGCGTACCAACAGAACGCAGAGCTGCAGAGCAACAGCGGCCACGGATTGAATTTCGATGTGAAATCGTAGCTGTGTGAAGCCCCTGGGTCCGAACTGCATGACCAGTAACTCAACACCACCTAAACGAATGGCGCACAAGCCGCCAGAGCGGTTTGTTGTTCGCCGAAGTGTTCAACTAGTTGTTCAGTTCGAGCAGAGGTCAACATCGGCTTCAGGAGAAATCCTGAAAATTCCGTCGCAGAGTTTTCGAACGTGGGAGGAATTTTCCGGAAAAAGTTTCTATTCGCTGCGAGAGGAAACAACATGGAAACACGAACTTCTGAAGAAAGAGCCTTTTTGCGGAGACTGTGTGAAACGAAGAATCGAAGGAAAATTGAAAGATGAGTGAGTGCTCTTGGACCTGATGTTGCCGTCGTCGTAGTTCCGACTTTGTCGCCGTTCTACAGGTGGTCTCGGCCATTAGACGATGATGACAACGACAGCGCGCCGTCGACGAGAAACAGCGACTGGGTACGAGGAAATTGTGTTCTCCAAATTGTGTTACCGCTTGGTCTCCCAAGTCACTCACTCACTCACTCTTTCGTTCAATCGTTGCTAGCTTGCTTGCTGCCGACCCGCTCGCCCGTTTTCCTGACAGACTGGTTTGGCTCTTCGGCAGCGGCGGCGGCTCCGTTCAACCGCGAGCGGATGAGCGGGCGGGCGGGCGGCTGGGGCAAAACGGAACGGGACGCTAAGTTGCCACTCCCGTCCACTCACGCCTTCCATTTCCTTTCGTTCCTCTCCTCCCGACCGCGCTCCTAACTCTCAATGATTCTATGATTCAAAGTGAGCGAATCTCTCGACCCGTTCATCGGTTTGCCATCATCTTCCACGACTTCGGCTTCACTTCAATCGTTGTCTTTACCTCAGTCGCCATGTTCCTTCCGGAAACTTCCTTTCCGCCTAAAAGAGTTCTCGATTTCCGTGTAACGATGCTCTCCTCTCTCCTCATCACAGTCTTTTTCGAAGACGGAACTCGATAGACATTCGTAGAACGACGAACAAGTAATTTGAGGGTCTTCACTGAGAATCACGCGTTTTGCACACGCCGCTTTCCTCCGTGAGTCTTTCGAGAGGTTTATCTTACGCGGCTGGCGGTGAGTAATTAGCCGCCTTTTCTCAGCTCACGTTACGAACTCTGAGAACCGCTTATTTCTCTTCTCTGGCACATTTTGCTCCGCTGTCGACCGACCGTGGCAGCGCTACGGCATCGCGTAGCAGTTTGTGGACAAACTTAATGCCGGCTTGGTCTCCAAGTGCGCCTAGTTTCGACATTCTCAAACCTAGAAGCCTTAGACCTCGAGGCACTGCCGGCCTTTTGCCGACGTGGCATCGGAACAACTGATCATCGCACAACCGATTGATAGGTACCGTTCAAAGTCAAATTTCTTTGTCATTTTCGGATCAATCGAACTCATTCTGATCGAGTTTCTTTCTTCCTTTCGCGGAGGGTTTGAAGCGAGGAAACAAATTAGGCACTAGACGTCAACTAATCGGCCTCGAGTTAACTTCCGAATTCAAATACCCAAGGCGCTCCGTGTCGAATCACACGTCGCTGCTCTTCTTGCAAATCTCAAACAACTTTCTACAACCAGCGACGAGAATTTATTATAGACTTCACAAACATTCGCTCGGTCATGGAAGACCGGCGCGGGGGAGAGAGACCGAACGATGCGGGGACAGACGGGGAGCGGGGGTGGAGGGGGGGGGGAAGTCACCAGGAGAGGGACCTGAAAGGAGCGCGGACTCAGGTTTCAGCCGCTTAGGGTATGCAGAGGCTTGTCATGCATTGGTCCCTCTTAGCTTTCGTCAGATTGCTACGAGACAGACGACGCCGGCCGGTGTGCGTTGTGCTCTGCATCTAATAGATTGGAAAATGAAATTCGAATATTCCCCCATTCCACTGCCTCTATTGGCGAGTGGTGTTCTTTCCCCCTCGTTGTCAAAGACATTTTCTGGGAACGGGTCGGAGGATGGTCATCCACCAGAGGAGGATTAGAACGGTTTTGCGTCGATTTCTACAGTTTGATGAAGACCACACGGAAGGGAAACGCGTCCCTCGGAATTTTTGGAAGAATGGAATGGTCACGAAACGATTCTGAAAAACAAATCTCGGCGGTTGACAATTTTCAACTCGGACCGATCACGGCAACCGGTTCCAAGAAGAACGGAACGGCTCCGGAACTGGTTCTTAGGAACCAGTTCGCATCAGTGGGGGTTTTGCGACCCCTGAGTTCTCGTCGATTCGCGCGCGAGAACATTCTGTATAGGCGCTCTTGGCGAAACGATTCTTACGTTTTTCGTCTCACTCACCATGATTGCGCGCGAGTCACAACAAGCAGCATCCTCTCATCTCAAACTTTCGCCTCGGTAACACACGTGAACTCGTTTTTTCTTCGTTTCCATCGTTTCTCAAGAAACCTTTTAGACGGGTTCATAATCTCCGCAGGGTTTTGGTCTGGAACGCAGCGCTCGTGTAGATTCGTCGTTTTGAGAACGAGGCGCCTCTTTGTTTGCGAATATCGTTGATGTGTCAACAGCAAGATGCGTAAAATGTTAGAAAAGAGCGAATCGGCAGAGTAGCGGTCGCGTTCAAGAGTAAGGAAAAAAAAGGAGTATATGTTTTGGACTCTATTTTTATGTGCTGTAGGATTACCTCGGCACGACGCATTATCCGCAACCTCGGGAAAGGAGAGGAATGGATTGAGATTCTTCTATAAATACGGAAGCGATTCGAGAAGACGGAGAAGAAATGTGAGGAGACCGTTGATGGTCTTGTTTCCTTATTCTTCCTCCACAGCGTTCGCCGTTCAGCCTCCGCCTAGGTTGTTGAGAGGCGCAAAAGCAACAGACGATCGTTTACAAACCAACCAAGCGACGAGGGAAACGTTGCTAAATAACGCAACGCTGCCGACGAACACGAGGTAACTTGTTCAAGAGTGTTAGAAGCCTCCAGCGTCCGATCGCTCGCTCGCTCGCCCGGTAAGGGTTGGGCGTCTCTTCCTCGGGCGAATAAAGGCCGGGAAGGGGCGACGAAGGAAAGAAGCGGTAGGGTATAACGGCGCCAGACGGAGAGGAGAGCAGGCAACGGGAATCCGCCGCTAGCGGGTTCAGCTCAGCGCCGCTAGCAGGGATTTGCTTCGCTTGCTTCTCGGGATAAATCCGAACGCCGCTGCCACGACAACAAGCGACTCCGTTGCTTCAATCCCCGCTAGCTCCTTACTTGGACCCCTACATCCCCCCTGCTCTCCTCTTCTGCCGCCCCCTCCCCCTCTGTCCTTCTGATTTTCCCGATGCGTTCACGCTGCCATTCGGCGCAGAAGATCGGTACGAAGGAAGGTGGGGGGGGGAGCGGGAGGGAAGCCCCTACCTCTTTCAGTCGCTACGTCCATAGCTTGAAGCCTGGTTCTATTGCTCCTGGACTAACCCAGATTTCGACTGCCGCCGACAGGATAACAAAAAAAACGATGTCGTTGTCCAAATCAGTTGTTGGCGGAAAGTAGGAATCCGGGTCGGCTGAAAAAGCAACAGGCACCGCTCCAAGGCTCGGAAAGGGGAAGATTATTGGTCAGTCACACTTGTGGACCCAAACAATCGGAGGCTCCACAGGAAACACCTGTTTTGCTCAGGAGCGGGAACTTTCGTCGATTTCTTCCAGTGCGCTTTTCGTCGGCGCCAGTCCAAGGAAGCTGGCGCACGAAGAGACGAATTCCTCTGACATCTGACTCTCCGCATGCGAAGAAGACTCACCGATTCATTGCAGGACTCGGCGGGAGATTCGAGCGGGTTGTTCCCACCACATCTTTCGTCTTTCTCGCGAGTTGCTTCTTCTCTGTCGACGGCTGCAGCCTGGATCCAGAGGCTTCGAGCGAGCGAGCCTGACGGTACAGGAGCGATGCGGTGGCTCGGCCGGTTATATTATTTTATTGAAGGCGGGAATAAACCTCTGGGGGAACATCGCCGCCTTAACTCCGTCGTCGCTTTGCGGGGAGTGCGAGAGAGAAAAACAAGAAGAACCAGACAGAGAGTAAGAAGCGAAGCGCGTTTCCGAAACGAACAAAAGGAACGACGAACAAGCCACCAATGAGCCAGTGAACCAACCACCGGCCCGACAGAGCAGCGAGTCGGGGGTAAGACTCCGGACGCGTTTCCCAGGCGAAACATTGGGCCTCTTGTTGAGCCTCGACATCCCGGGTGGTGTCGCGCCGATGAAGACGAACGTTCGCGTCCTGTCGCGATCATGAACGCTTCTTCAACGAATTCCGGCTATTGTTGAGGATCTCGATCAAAACAGGTGGGAAATAGAGCGACCTTGTGAGCCGGAACTTCAAGCGAGCCGTTCGTAACGCGGACTACAGCTGTAAACATGTTTGCTAGGCGAAGCAAGAGATGAGCTCCACATCGTGAAGGTCACGAGAGATCTCAGCAACAGCAGGAACGGAACAGCTTTCTTTTATCTGATTTCCGAAAGAGAAACCGAATCGTCTTTTCGACCTCGGTGAACTCTGCAGATGCTTCCGCGCTCCAAACAGGGCATTGTTGCTGTTCTTGGAAGATCGAAAGAAAGAAAGAGGAGATGTTTGGCTTCCGCCAGTTGAGCCGTGTTCGAAACCTGTTTGTTCTGGGGCTGTCAAGAGCTAAACCAAAGAATGTTGGCTTGCCCCGGCCAAAACTATCTCCGCAACAACCGCCGCCGCCGCCGCCGCCAAAGTGTACATTTCGGCTTAACGAAATGTCTTCATCGCTTTCAGTGGATCTGTGCCTTGACGTTCACGAAAAGTTCATCGAATTCGGATCTAAATACAATCGAGGGATTGAAGAAAGAATAACTTCTTTCGCTCTCGGAAGATCGAGGAACGTTCCCGCCTACATTCCATTTATCCCTCATCTGCAAAGAACATTACGCCACGAAAAAAATTCTCAGATGAATCGTGAACGTTGCGACATGGCCGTGTCTAGTGGCTGGTGATCGGAAACTGTATTTTTTGAAAGAGTTTTCCTGCCACCGGAGATCCGAGTCGCCCACGCGCTGTATTGCGTACATGTAGTCACATAAGGTCCATGGGAGGCGAATCACGAAATCGAAAACAGTCCCTTGTAAGAGAGTTTTCGGATAGATGGAAGGGAGGAAGGAAACAGAAGCCCAAATTCCTAGGCGGTCCCACTGCAACGCGCACCTGAATCGTGAGAGCGGATTCCGTCCGGCTGACTTCGTTTCTCTTGTTAGCAAAACGAACAAAAGTCGCCGAGGACGGCCGTTAGGATTAAAGCTAATCGAAAGGGATTTTCTTGTTTTTTTTTTCGCTCTCCCTCCAACTCGAGTCTCGTTGTAGTCGTTCTCTTGAATGTTCAGTACGCAACGGTCCGAGCTCTCTGCGCCGCGCCGTTACGTCCACGGTTTTGCAGAGCCTCGACGATTGGCGTTTGAGCTCTCTTCTCGTCACCGTCTTCATACAATTCGTGATTTTCTCTTTTGTGATTCGTGATTCCCAGTCCGAGAACCGTTCAATCGAGGAGTTCGATATATTAACAACCAATATAACCAAGTTTTTCTTTGTACCTGATCATTTTCGGGTCTTCGATTCGAGCAGATGCCATACGATCTTTCCCTGGAGCTCGCTCGACACAAATGTGAAACATTTCGTGGAAAAATATAGATTTTGAATTGAATATATTTAAATGTGGTTGAATTTGAAACGGGCTAATTGCGAAATTCGGAACAAAAAGTAGGCACAGGGAGCGATGAGATCCTTCATCGGTTCTAGAAATGGAAGTATGTTCTTCGAAGCGTTCATGTATAATGAAGACTCGAGGCAGAGTACGTCAAAAGTGTCGAAAGCCGGTTCCCTTGACACGTCTCTGAGAGATCAATGGTGAGACGCTGCTGCTCGACGTGAGCAAAAGACTGAAAGGAGAGAGAGAGAGAGAGGTGGCGGCATTCATCTGGGAACTGTGGGCCTTTGCCTCGGTTGCTTCTGCCGCTTCTTTCTCGGCGTTCCTGGGAACGCGTCCTCGTTGTCGTCGTCGTCTCTCCTGTACTCTCAGAGGAGCTCAGAGGCGGCCGGGATAATCCAAAGAGTTGCTTCTGCTCACACCCAACACCCACTCTCCAAGCCGGGCAGGCGGGCGGGCGGGCAGGTAGCGAAACAGGCAGCCAGGCCACTCCATACTTCACTCGGTCTCCGAGGAGTTTCCTCTTTCACCGTTTCGCGCCCCCCATCCCCCACTTCTGCCGTTTTCCACCATTTTCTCTCTTTTTTCCATCTCTTTCTTTCCTAAACCCTCTTTCAAACCCCTGTCGTCGGCGACGTCTTCGTCGTCGTCTTCCTCTCCGGCCCTTCCGCCAGCCGCCATCGTCGTCCTATACCCAGAGACGCTGCAGCAGCGTCACTTGTCCTTACGAAAAGGTACAGGAGAAGCAAAATGATAGAATCCGACAGCAGACACTACGCACTCACGCTCCTCTTCATCCGACGTTCCCGTCCTTTTGGGTTGGCCCCCTTCCAGCCGCACTCCTAGACACACTCTCGTACACATACACACACACGCAAGCAAGCAAGCACAGACAACGATTCTTTCTCTTTGCTGCGCAGCATTATTTGCAACTGGCTCAAGTTTGATAGACTCTCCGGTTGCCTCAGCGTTTTATAATAAAGCTACCAACCAACCGACCGACCGACCGACCGACCGACCGAACCATTCTTGACCCCTCGTTTCCGCGCCCCTCTGTAAAGCGGACGAGCGACTCGAAGTCGAAAACGACTCGGATCCCGTGAGTGTGAGTTCGGCCTCGGGCTGTTTGAGCTTGAGATATTATTCGCTATTTGCAACAGGCGGGCGGGCGGCGTTCCCTCGCCCGCCGAACTGACTGCCTGCCTGCCTGCCCGCTAGCTGGCTACGTCCAAGTCGCATTGGGTCAACAAGATCTTCGAAACGACGACAGCGACGACCGTCGTCTCCTCTTTTCCACGCTTGCCTAAGGCGGCGTCTGCCTGCTCGCTCGTCTGCCCGCTCGGCTTGCTGCTAATAGAAAAGCTCGTGGCCTGTCGCCTTTCGCGCATCGGTCGCGACTCTGATTTTCATCCTTGGAGTACTTATCCTGATGACCTCATGAGGATCGATGCGCCTCTCCTCTGAACAACTGAATCAGCCTCATTCAATCCGTTCAACGAGGAGGTGAATATTTCACGCGTTGTGACCGGTGCGTCTACAAATGCGCGCTCGGACAAAGACCCGGCTCCCACGTACACGTGTCAAGCATGGCGGCCGAGGGTTCCGCGGATCCGATGTTGATCCGGTGCCTGAACATCGCCTCAAGGTCATTGTTTCGTCGACTGTTCTATAGAAGTGTCAAAGTCTACTCGTGGGGGGGGAGGGGGAGGGGGAGGGGGGCGGGAATCGTTTTCTTGTGTTGTGGAAGTCGAAGCGAACGAACGTGCGGTATCTCGAAGAGCTTGGCTCTGAGATGAAGCTGTTGCGTCGTGGCTCTCGCTCTTCCCCTTTCTGTCTGTGGATGTCGAACATTTCCTCTCTCCGGTAAACTCCCAAAAACCCAATGCTGGAATTCGAGGGAACCCTTTTGGTTGAGTCAGGGTTCACGCACTCGGGATGAGATCTGGCATAGAAGTGCAAGGACACGGAAACTCGCCTCGTGGGGAGACAAGAGACCCCCGGTCTCGACCAAGGGAAGCAGCTGGGCTGTCTGGAGACCGGGAACCAATCTCGAGTGGGTTGCGGGAACGCATCGGAAGGCTCCGATATGGAAGACACCAACCTTCTCGTACCGTCTGGAGGAGAGCGCATAGAGCAGACAAGCATGCGGTCGCGTACCTGTTCGTGTCATTCTCTCCGTTTCTAGTCGCCGTTAGAGCCCAATCTTGCGTGGACATATCAACGACAGATTCATCGATGCGCCAAACACTCGCCCGACATCGGTGTTCATAGGATACTCTTGTTCTCATAAGTTTCTCAACTCATCTTCTTCAAAGAACCAACTTCAACGGTCACGAATTCGACAGAGCGCTCTGACCCTCCACTTGATGGAGCCCCGCTTGCGTTCACTCACACGGCGAGCAATCCAGTTTTACCTCAGACCTCCGAGCTATCACCGCGAGTGATATTGATTGATTTCGGGATCTAATTCGAGATCGAACTACATCGTCTAATCCTCGTCGACCACACGGTTAGGCTTAGGAGCGGAACTCGATAAGATGTAAGCAAGTTGGCATTGGTCCTGAGGTGAATGGATAGAAGCCTCGAGCTATCTGCGAACAAGCGATGTGCTGTGGCGATGTTGATTGAGCTCTGACCGCTTCATGAATAAGTTACGATGCCCGTACGAGACGGTGACGATTGTCCATCATCCGTCATTTCGGATGTAGATCGAGCCGAGCGTCGATTCTTGGGCGGGAACATCACCGTTGGCATCACCGACTCTTCTGACACACCTGGAGCTCTGGTCTCAACCTCAACCAGCGGCCAGAATTCCCCATTCACTGCGTTTACGCGCAAGGACCGACCACCGTTTCTCTGGACGCAGAGGGAACGCGCAACCTGTAAAGTGCTATCGGCAAGCACGCAACCAAACGTTGTTGAGCAGACAAGCAGCCAGCGAACACGCCACCAAGAGCTCGCACTGTGAGGTTTCCTGCCCACTGAAACATGAATAGAGCATAGCTATGAAGGCAAGTGTTAATATTGGATGGCTTCATTGGGTTCCTCCGCTCACCCGCTAACCATCCGTCCGACCGACCGAATGAGTGGCTCGCTTACCTCTCCATCCTACTTGCCGACTAACCGAGCAGACCGCGAACTCACCAGGTTGGTGCCTTTGCCTACTGCGGCGGATTGGCATGTTCGATAGTGAGGGTTTCATCTCTCTGTCTCACGGCTTCAGGGGACGAGTCGTATTCCTCCCCTTCTTCGATCCCCCTATCAGTGATTCTGACTGCCTCCCCCCTCTCTCTCTCTCTCTCTCTCTCTCTCGCTGACTCGCTACCTGGCTCACTCCCTTCGTGTCCCCTTCAGTCTAGCCTCGCGCCTAACGCATTCAAACGTAAATTTTTGGCGCAGCTATTCCCAAAAGGGAAAATATAGAGATGGGGATCCAACTGGGACCGGATACGGCCTCGATGAGTCGGCGGGACGGGGGTGCAAACGTGGGGCCCAGGGATTCGGTGCGAGAGAGGCAACGAGAGAGTTACGTAGCGCGAAACATATCTAAATCCTTAGAAGGTATAATTGCCTCGGGCGGATTCATCATACATCCTCGCTCGTGGCCCCTCTCCAACCCGTTCGTTCGTTCGTTCGTTCGTCAGTCACTCAGGGAGGCAAGCAGGCGCGCAGTCGGTCGGTTCCTCTCCCGCGGAATGGAAAATAGCGGACAGCTCGTTCCTGGGCTCGTTTTCCGTGTATTCACACTTCCATCGAGAGTCGACCGAAGACAGAGACAAACTCTTCTCGACCAAAGTCATTGAGGTGTTTCAACGGCTTTGATATAATCACTGAAACGCAGTCGTTCGATCAGAAGCGCGGGAATACCGAAAGCATTTCTATAGAGGCCGTAGAATCGATAGAATATGGATTAAGTGGGCGTTCTCGAGGCTCTGTGGACGACGGAACTTCTGCTCTTCCCGTGTCCTGGAAAAGGCCAACTCGATTCAATCACCCACCAAGCCTCATTGAAATTGGATAACCGTGTTCGGACATTGAAGTCGCACGCGTCCCTTCGATGCAGATAGAAGCCCCTCCCTACTCTACTCGTTCGAATAGTTTGACGGTCGACTCTCGAACGACACGAAGCACCGACAGCGACTCCTGAAAGGGGAGGGGGAGGAAGGGGGATGGCCGCAGCGGCAAGCCCGGAAGACGTTTTCGGGAGGCTCGAAGTCTATCAGAGAATATCCTGTGTGAGACAGGACGGGAAGCGTTTCCGAATGATTCGGGCCGTGGGCCGCGCGCAACGAAAGTAGGTTGAGGACGAAACTCGGAAACGGCTTCTTCAAGTTCTTCCACCTTGGACGAGAAGGTCTGCGAATCGGGATGTTGTCATCCAGGACTTTTGTTTCTTTTTTCTCGCCAGCGCAAGTTCTTTCGGTGGAGATTCTGAAGGATCAGGAGGACTCTTGTAGATCATCATGACGTCCTTCCAGGGTAGAGGTCATAAGGCTTTGAATTTTCTGTTACTTCGTCTCTCGTTTCAACGTTACAAATGCTTCTTCTGGATGCTGAGTGAGATTCAAGACGGACGGAAGTCAGCTGTGAGCTTCTATCCGGACACATTCACTTATTGAAGATGATCGACTCGCAAAGATCGCTGCGTCGTGAAGTTTGCGAGCGGCATCTTCGTAGATAATATGGAGTCCCACTCTGCCAACGGTAGTCGTTGTGGAGTAGGCGAGCACGTTGGTTGGTTGGTTGGTTGGTTGACTGACTAGCTGCACGCATTGTTGGACTCCGGTCCGTTGGGGTTCGACCAGCCTCGGGCTTTGAGATCTTTGAACAGCTCTCCCCCTCTCTCATTCCATCGCTTGCTAGGTGCTTTGATGACCGGTGGGGTAACTCTCCCAACAGGTAGGAAGGACACCGTCAGCGCACGAGCCGCAGATAGGAACACTCGGAGTTCTTTCGACGGGACATGAATTATGCTCAGGTGTCATAGTCAGGCAGAAACTCTTCGAAAGAGATCAACAAACACAGTCGCTCGCCCGGACGCTGAACATCGCTCAGCCTATCTTATTGTCTTTCAGAACGTCTTCGAGCCGGGCCGCCAAAAACTAGTTAGTTATCTCGCTTTTGAGTCGAGATCCGAAAATACGGAACGATCTCACGTGAAATCACAGTGGTCGGTCGCTACTGCGTTTCAAGTTCACACAAAGCACCACGAACTAAGATACATCTCCTGGTTCTACGTGCATTGGTGCATGAACATACATACATCACTCGGAGGAACAATAAATAGATAGCTTCGGCAAAGATGATAGATGACGCGGTTCATTTTCGTATTCGATGCAACAGGGTTCTAGTAGTCGCGACAATATCGGCGGAAGATGACGACGACGACGGAGAAGACGATGACGACGACGACTCGGGAAAAGGAGGAGGCAAATCTGGAATTGATGTGTGCGTCTTCTCCATCGTCGTAGTTTTCCCCTTCATGCTCACAGTCCCTCTCTCGTCGGCGCAGCGGTGGTAAGTGGCTCCTTATTTATTCATACGCGAGCAGCTTAGAAAGAAGAGTAAACTATTTTCACTTCTTCCCAGTCACTCACTCACTCAACCACGTTCCTTAGGCAACTTGCCTCAGTCAGTCAGTTGGCCCGATTCGGCAGCGTGAGCAACGTCCGCGAATATTCCCCTATTTACGCTTCTTTTATTGTCTTGTCCCACTAACGAAATCGCGCTACTTATTTGACCGAGGAAGACTTTCCAGTCGAGCGAACGACGAGAGTAGGTTCGCCGTTCGACGACGAAGGTTATCTTTCCCGGTGAAATTTTGTCGTTGGCAACTCTGGTAGCTCGTCATTCGATTTTTCACTTACAGAACCACCGGCACAACCTGCCGCTGATGGACAGTTCGTCGCTCGACGGACTCGACGGCAGACTATAATTGCTTTTAAAATCCTCCCGCTTCCTTGATTTTTCCCTCATTCGTTCTCCTCCTCTCGTTCGTTCTCCGTTTTAGTTCCCGATAATAGTCCGCCAACGCGTCCATACTGAAGTGGTCTTTGTCGACCCCTCAACTGCTCTACTAAAAGCGTCTGAAGATTCCAGATCAAGTAATCAGGTTTGGCTCCACTTGAACTTCTGAATCGAGCGATGGAGAAAAACTGAAGAGCTTCCCGGGAAGTTTCGAAAAATACTCAGCGGCCCTTGATTTCTGGCGTCTCCAAACCAACCGACCGACGGACACCAAACCACCCGTACCAAGAGTGTATACTGCTAGTTTCTCTGTATTTGAGAGGACAAAAACTGCAGCTTTATATTTTTTTGGGGGAAGGGGGGGGGAGCTCACGATGGATGACAAGAGCCCAACGGAGGGCAAATCCATCCAGGAGAGGCTATGGGGTTTGATTGCGAATCAGAGACAAAGACACATTCTGTCATTCTTCCCACGATTTATGGTTCACCTCGGGGCTGTAAACGCTTTCGAAAGTGTCTCGTTTAGGTTGTTACTGAGAAAGCGTGAGGAACCGAACGACGAGTTCCGCCGCTCTTCTTGTGTAGTAAGAATGGGCACCTGGTTTCCAGCAGAAAGCTTTACCGCTACTGGAGTGCTGCGAGAATCACCGCCGACTCACTCATTGTCAGATAGAAAGATAGATAAGCTACTGTAGCGTTAGCTGTTGGCCGGAAACCACCGGGTCTGAAAGCCTCGGACGAGCTTGACGAGGATTCACTTTGGCGGCTGCCACGCAAGCCGATTGCTCCTTGAGGAATTCTCCTCGAATTCCGCTCTGCTCTTTGTTATGAGTGTTGGCGGTGCCGGGAGACTCTTCGGTCCGGAACTGCGTGAGGTTTTCGTCCGATCTCTGTGACAAAACGTCCTAACTGAAGAGAGCCAACCCCTACTCACCGCGTGATGTCGCTTGTTCGTCGTTGAGACTCCTGCTCAGGAGTCTCGATCGAGTGAGACATTCGAACAACTCCTTTCCTTGAACCCTCCACAGTTGTTCGAAGTCCGAACTCACTGGAAGAAGGGTAAAACAGGAGCAACGAAAAACAGGCTCCGAGGCAAAAAATCACAGCGGCGAAAAGCGAGCTCCCTGAGAGCTCGAGAAGAGTGAAGGAGCATTGTTTAGTATGAATTTTCAGCTTGAGCGAATATGCATGACTTTGTCGATGACAACGCGACCACCGCCGGCGCCGCTGCTGTCGTCGTCGTTGAAGCCCATCTGAGAGCGGCTGCTTTTGGTTCCGCGCCCGCATTCTTTGCATCTGAACCTTTTGGGTGCTCAATGCTGCGCTCGTTCCTCCGGTTCCGGGCCCTGTACGGTGAACGACGTCACCGTCGTCGTGCCCATCAAACAACAAATCGGTCATGACGTCCGCATCGATCGACTCCGCCATAACGAGTAGAAACGAGACCTCAATGGAGTTCACGTCAGCTGTTACAACTCCGAGCTTTTCAAGTGGTGTTTCCGTTTCCCGAGAAATATTTCGCCAGGATTTGGTTTTTGGAATCTTCTCATCGCGAACGTTGCTCAGCTGCTGACCGACCGACCGACCGACTGAACGGTCATCCATCTCATAGTTACGGAAAAACGTTTGTTCTTGGTTGGCTGCGGTGGTTGCTCCGTCGTCGAGCGGGCAGGCGAGCGAGCGAGCGAGTTCAGATCGGGCGAACCAAATGGAAGAGGGAAAAATAAAGAACGGAGAACTAGAGGAGACGACAACAACAACGAGACAGGGGTGGGGGCACATGAGAATCGGGCGAAGCAAGAACAGAAGCAAAAAGGAATTCCGACAGAGAAGAGCCAGGACGGGACGAAGACGAAAGTAACAAGAACAGCGAGAGGGAGAAGAAAACGGAGAAGCTTCGAGGGAAAAACGTTCCGTAGTTGCTGTTGTTGTTGTTGTTCTCAGTTGCTGTTTGCCAGCTGTGGATTCCCACGATCCCGAGCCGTTTCGTGTCGTTGCCTCCGTTAAAGGTGTATTCAATGAAAATCACGGAGGGCCCCATACAAGCAACGATGCTCGAAACGGGGCAGAGAACGACGTGGATCTATCTATCCTCCTATCGCTGACGACCGTCTTCCCTGCGACTGCAATTGGTATCGTTTTAATCAGGAGTACAGCGATTTTCGCCATTGATCTTGATGACAATGCTCTCCGTCTCGAAGACGATGAACTTCCACATTTCACTCAGGGGGTTCGTTGTAGGATCTCGCATCCATTCTTCTTAGAACATCGCCTGCTATTCCAAGTCTTTTAAACTGACAATGACACCAGTGATTCAATCGAGACTCTCGTCGGAGGTGAGTTCCTGATAGAGCGATCAAAAATATTCTGATTCGGCTGGCAGCGAATTCCCCTTTCGAAAACGTTGGCATTCTGACTGCCTGCACATGAAGAATGACTCTCAGTCACGGATTTGCAGAGTACGTTTCCTTCCCTGGCCGTGACAGAGCCGCTGGGATTTTGGACGCCCTTGGCAACTTTTTCGGTCCAATGAACGCTGCGCGCGAAATTAACCAAAAGTGCCCGAACGGAGAAAGTCTTACTTCTGAACAGAACATAAGCCGTGAGCTCACCGGTTCTAAGAAAAGTATTCGACCGACAAAGCGCACGAGGAGTTCGAGCTCCTTTAACTGCACACCCGTGATGAACTTGGATCGAAGCTGACCACCGTGTAGTTGATTGCCGGAGACAATTCTTTGCTTCCAAACATGCGCTTCATGCTCTGTGCAAGTCCGGAAACGAGGCCGCCGTGAGATTTCATTGATGACCTCTGAATGCGGAACTCGTGAAACTCGCACGCCCGCTGAAAGCTGTTAATTGATTCTCTACTAAATGGAAGTTGTATAATAGTCTCATGGTTTAAGGAGAACAAGAAGGGCAGTGCCACCTCAGCACCGTCGGGTTTGTCTCTCGATTCCTTGATTGTGAAGCGAGAAATCATGAGAACACGAGTTGTTCGCACCAAGGCAAGGAAGAGCCCGGGTCTGGTCAAAGGAGAACAAGAAAATGTGGAAGGTCGAACCGGCAGCCCTCTGCTGGGTCGTTCAGGCTGTAAGGCGGTAGCAGAGTAGAGAGAAAATCTCGTTATTCCGCTAAATAGACTCTCTTCACTTGCTAATTTCTGCTGCGCGGCGGAAGAACGAATGAGTAGATGGACGGGACGTTCAGCGGATGGCTCTATCTGTCCATCACTTAGGCGCTCGAGCTCTCGCTCGCTTCGAAGAGGTGCTGTTCGGCCGGAGATGAACTCTGGCCGAACGTCCCAATCTACTTTATTCCTCATTTTTCTCCTGATTCACCTCGTTCCTCGAACAACTCCTCATTACAGTTCGATTTGCACCTGATCTTCGATTCTAAATACCACCTACTCTGCTGATGTGTGGTTTCCTTTGTTCGTCTTTCAACTCGTGAGTGAAGTATGGCTTAACCGTCCATTTGTCGGAGGGCTCGAAGAACGATTGTTTCGTTGCCGCAATCGGCTCCTCGATTCACTTCACTACAACAAAAGCAAAAAAAAAACCAGAAACGTTCGAAAGGCTCTCCACCGGCTCAGGCAGTTTTCCGCGCCAGGATTGGTTGAAACAAGAGCGAGAGAAAATCTGACTTGTGAGGCTAAACCGATCGGCCGAGCGACCAGATGCAATTATTTCCGTATCTGTGCCGCGCTCATTTAGCCCCGTTGCTCTCTGGCTGGCTGGCTGGCTTGCTTAGTTACTTACTCGCTCGTTCGGACGATTTTGTCCGTTTTGGTCGTCTCCTCTCTCTCGGCGGTGGTGGCTCAGCCGCTTTATGACTCGGCCACTAGGATTCGTGTCTTCGGTCTATCGCTTGACTGTCTTGGCCGTTCGGCAGCGGCGGTGGCGGCGGCGGCGTACTGTAGTTCCCTTGTCTCCTTGAGGGTGGCCCCGGCGGGCGGGCGGGCAGGCAGAGAGGCAGTCGGTTGGTCGTTGAGTTGTGCTTTCTCGCCGAGTTCTCTCGAGTGCTTCTGCTCTTCGGAGCCATCCGAGGACTCGTTAGCCTTCAGAAAGAAAAAGAGGTATCCGCTCGTCGGGAGCCCCGGTCCGCTTGTTGGTGGCACGGTCGGTTATTCGCGTGCCTTGAGCTTTCCGTCTTTTTGGCTCGGTCAATCCGTGCTAAGGGCGAGAGGAAAGGGGAGATGACAGGCTCCAGCTAGACGGTCAACAGAGACGAGGAGAGGATGGGAAAGCTTCAGCCAACCAGGCAGGAAAGTGAAGGAGTGAACAAGCAAGCTGGACCCGTTGTTTTTGTTGCCAACAGTGGCTAAGTCAACGGGCCACTCACTAAACCCGTCGGTCAGTGAGCCCGCGTCTGTGGATCAGCTTGTCATCCAGTGCAAGATATTGGGTTCTTCTGATCGAATCCTACATTTCAACCGTTGGGGCGACTCGTTCATCTCTTGGCGGAACAGCACGTTGTGTGACTTTCGTCAAACCTCAATGCGGTATCGTCGATGTCCCTCGGAAAGGACGACAATGACACTGATGATGACAATGATTGGCCTTGAGAAAAGTCTCCTCTCCCTCTTCCCAGTCCTCTCTGGTCTCTCGCCGACTAATCATTTACTGCACGCGATTCGTCAGGGAAGAGAGAACGCGGCGAGACATTACTTCCTCGGTCCTTCCACTGAAAGCGGTGCTAAGTGGGGGGTTTGCTTAAAAACTCGGCCTCTCGGTCCAAAAATGAAATGTGGGCCCAAACCACGAAACCGCTCGAGTTGCATTCGTTTGCTCTTTGGGCAATTAGAAGGAACGAGAGCAACTTCACACGATTCGTGTTATTGCCGCTTCTGCCACCACCGCCGGTCCTTTCGCTGCTCACGTGAGGTTCTCGAGCCTTTGCTCTTCCTCGAGCCCAACACCCCCCTTCCAATCCGAACTCCCTTTTCCGAGGGTTCTCAAGGTGAACCTGATAGGTCTTCGAGCTCAGGAACTACTTCGAAAGGTGCAGAAGTGAATTCAACAGCCAGATGAGCTCCTGGTGAAGAAAGACACAAAACGGGGGAGGAAAATTAACGAATGCGCCGCCGGCGAAACTCACAGCGACCGCGTTCTCCAGAACTCACCTTGTAACAGAGACGATCCCGAAGATCCGACCGGGAGCGAAAGAATAGAATGCGGCATTCCAAGCGACACCATCACTTTTGTGACTATGCAATTGTAATTTTCATTCGAAACTGCACCAATCACAAAAATGAGATATTCCGCCTCGGACAATTCTCTACTCATTCACAGAGGTTTGCGTTCGCAGAGCACCTGAAGGGACCCACTGGCGGAAAAACACCTACGAGAGCTAAAAGTAAGGTGACAAGAATAGGGGATCCGTCAGGAAAATGTTCGAAATCAGTGAAAAACGTGGAATGATGAAAGGATAGTGGAGATAAAGATCAGACATCCACATGGAGAGCCGCCAAGCACACCGGGAAAGTACAATAGCTGTGAAGCAGAGGCCAGATTGCGAGCTTGTAATCACTTGCTCACTTGGTTGCTTGCGCCGGCCGGCCTGCCTGCCTGCGTGCTGGTTCGTTGTTTCTGGCGTAAGGCGTTTCTTCCTTCGCCCAAGGCTTGCTTTGGGTCTCTCACCTCGCTCGATCCGTGGAGGAATTCGAATCCGACCGTCGACCTTGCGTCTTCTCTTCATGCAGAGCCGGCTCTCTCACAAACAAACAAATAAACAGACGAACAAACGAACAAACAAAGAAAACTTCCATGCAGTACTCACTTGTACGTTGCAGGTGAATGGGGCGGCTACATCACGCACTTGATCACGGTGTTCCTCGTGTGATTCAGACTCCAGTGTTTCGATGAAGCGAACCGTTTTGTTAGCTCCTCCGCTCGCATTTCCATCCGGTTCTCACTTTTGAGTCAGGTTCTCGGTACTTTCCCATGGATTGTTAAGACGGCCCGGCCGGTTATAAAGCGGAGTGACCGACGCAGCAAATCGCGTCAATGGAGTGCAAGGTGGACCCGTCGTCGGTCGACTCATTCATCCAAGTGACCATTCAAGCATTCATTCGGATCCACACGAAAGTCAAGTATGTCAAGCATACAAGTTCGTCATAAAACTTGACGGTCGTAAAGAGACCGGCCAATTAATTAGGCAGAGCAGCCTAGATGGCTTCGTCGGTTCGTTCATCCATTCATTCATTTATTCACTCATTCATCCGAAGGGTTAAGCTTTACACGGAACGCGAATGTCTGTTCGGCTGGGCCACCTGGAAAGATGCACAGGTAGAGTGGCCAATCGATCCTGACAGACTCAGTGAACCGTTGAGAGTTTGAAAATCGCAGTTTTCCAGAGTGAAAGCGCACAGTGGAACTAACTCGAGCAGTCGTGAGTACGGGGCTGCGTGATTTGGGGAACTGTCACGGTAATGTCGTCGCCCTGAAATCCTCCAAAACCAGTGGGCAACGAAGAGCGCGAACCGTGGTCCAATGGTCCCGCGTAGCACCGTAATTTAATCACACTTGGCTAAGGTTATTGATTGACGACTCGTACGTGACTACCTGGACGACGGCGGCGGCGGCGGCTACCGAACTCGAAGAGCGAGTAACATACTTATCAGTGGGGCAGATCCCGGCGGTATCGAGATGCGATCCAACAGATTTCGTGAGTGCATTGTTGAGAGGAAATATGGAATGCGGAAACGAGCCAGATGAGCCACATTGGGCATGGAGCGCCGCTGATAGCACACCTCCTTTGCGGGTGATTTTCTCGGCGGCAGGCGATTCATTTGTCTTGTCAAAGTCTCCTCCCCTCGTCCGAGACCACGCAAAAACTCGAGATCAAAACCGAATCACCAAAGAATACCGAGAAAATATTTCGTTGCGAGTTGCGAAGTTTTGTTTGCCGCCCAGTATGCGGCGAACGGAATTCCAGAAACGACCAAAGAGAAGACGAGGGGAATGGAAACACGTGCCAAAGAACGAGAAACGACATTCATGCAACGAGATTCGCTCGAGCTGACTGAGGAATCTGGTTGGTGGGTGGGTGGGTGGATGGTCGTTCACTCGTTTCGTTCGTGTGTTTGTTCGTTAACGTTGTGATACTCGTCCTCGTCATTCCTGTTGCGGCTGCTGTTGCTTTTCTCTTGTCGTCGCAATGCTCGGTCCGTTCGTCCTTCCGCTTTCTCCCAATATCTGAGGAGCCTTCTAGGATGGGAAGCAGATGAGCAAACAAGCAGACGAGGCGGTTGGCTCGAGCGCCCTGGTTGGTTGGTTGGTTGGTGTATGTCGGCCCGCGTGTGCCTCTGTCCGCCGCCTTGTAGCATCCTCTTCACTTCGACGTCGTGCCTTCTGTATCCTCGGAGGGAACGAGGGAAGCAGCGAGCGGAGAAGAAAGCCCGCCAGCCAGCCAGCCAACCAACCGGGCAGTCAGCTGCTCAGAGTAACGAGAGGCTTAATCTACTTGCAAATTCGCCAAATATGTGTCTGCACTGCGAACGAACGAACGAACCGACGGAAGGGGAGAGCGCGGAGGGACGGACGGACGGACGGACGGACGCGGGATTGAAGCGACCGACGCAGGAGGAAGCGGCGGCGGCGGCGACGGCATGCCTGCTTCCCCGCCTGGCTGCCAAAAGAGTCGGAGAAGTCGTCCGCCAACGCGAAACCGAACACCGGGTTCGTTCTTGTCTCTCTCGTAGACGAGGCGAGAGTTAGTGAAGAGAAGACGGAAGAACGTTACCTAACAAATACACGAAGACAAGCGTCAGAGGCGGCTCCAGGAATCAAAGCAGTCGCCGACGCAGACGAGCGAGGATTCCTTTCGCAGTCGGGCGAGGCCTCCTGACTGAAGTTCTCCTTCGACGAAGGAACGTCCACACGACGGGCCGGCCGACGGATCCTCGATGTCCCTCTGTCAGCAACTCTCGGCTCGTCGTTCATTCTCCGGACGTTCCTCCCAGTTGTTCTTTCTTGTCGACAGAAATAACACCTTCGAAAGGAGGAACAAACGAGCGAAGGAACAACGGACGATGAGATCGGTTCGACAGCAAGCCAGCGGAAAGACAGACAGACGACAGATAGACATCCTCCTCGCGGAAAACACGTGAATTGACGCACACTCCGAGTCGGTAGAGTTTTGATTGTGATGGTCTCACACGAACGCTCAAACAATAGGCGAAGTCGTTCTCGTGGTTCGTTGTCACTCTCGTCTTGTCTCTGGCAGGAAAGTATCGAACAGAGAACATTGAAGCAGCGATCCACGAAGGGTTTGAATTCCATTCCTCTCTCGACGAGAGCGAAACTTCGTTTTGAGACGCTCCTAGTCAGACCCGGTTGAAGATAGCGAAGACAAAAAAATGCGACTGATTTGAGTGACTGGTCGTCTTTCTGACCAGCAAAGTGGAGTTCTCGAGGCTTTTAGGCAAAGATACGAAATGGAACGAAAAAAAATGCGGGCGCAACAAAAAGCAGATCAAAGCTACGGCGACAGGACCGACTGGACGACGAATGAACAAACGAAGAGAGCTTGACCGACTTGAGGGGAGAAGCCAGAGCCCCGGCTCGGCTCCGTTGGCCGTCAATGTCAAACTGCGTTTGTGGGCCGTCGGTCCACTCAGTCGAGCATTGGAGCATTTTATGGAGTCACTTTAGTTCAATCAGATCCGAGACATCCGACCGTCGGTCGGTCCGCATTGCTTTCGCAGAGGGAATGCTCGCAGCAAGTTGCTCTCGCTCGCCTTGCCCGATTGATCGATCGTTGGATTGATTGATTGATTGATTGATTGATAGATTTGTGTTTCTACTCGAATTGCTGGACGCACTGAGCAATTATAGAACGAAAAATGATTGCTGTGAGAAATGGTCCGATGAATGATCGAATGGCCGGCTAGGTGCGAGAGAAACTGAGGGAAGACGGATGACCATGATGGGTTGCATCTTTGCGGTTTCCGTGGCAACAGTAACAAGACAGGGGTCTGTGTACCATCGCCAGACAAGAGCGTGAGTACCACCCGTCGAGGGGAATGGAGAGCACGATTAGCGAAGACATCTTTCCTCCGTATCTTCATCATATCGTGCTCGTCGGGTCCTCGGACCTGTTGCCTCAAGCGTTCGCCTCCGGCTACCCGATGCCAACTAGATACCCACTCAGATCTCATCGGTTTCCCACTGGAAACCGAAATTCCACTCTCGGTGGAGGACAAAATCAATTCCACCTCGAGTTTCTTCAGACTGCGTTCGGGAGACTGAAGTTAATTCCATCGACAAATTCAGTATGGGATTGGAGAGTTTGACAACAACAACAACGAAAAGAATAAAGGAGCCACAGAGAACAGACTTTCCCATGGGCCAAACACGAAGCTGACCGACCGCCAGATCAAGGTAGTGACCAACCGAGCTCCCCATGCAAAGCGAGTAAGAAGCCATTCTATTGGCGACGCAGACGAATAGGAAGGCAGTCGGTTCCTCGTCTTTTTTTCTCGAGAGCAGAAATTGAGTTACTTTGGCCATCGCTTTCTTCTTCTCTTCTCTAGTCGCCGAAGAGAGGAAAACAAGAGAGGAAGCACGAGAACTGTGAGAAAAAAAGGAAACAACCATCCACAGCAGTGGGAAGAGGGATACCGATCATGGTAGGGCAGTGGTGGCGGAACGATGAAAAGGGAACGCGAGCGCCGAGGAACGCCCGTTCCACTTTCGCCACGATCGGACGGACAAACGAAGGAGCCGATGGACAAGCGGATAGATGATCAAACATATATCTCTCCGGGAGGAGCCTGGAACAAGAACAGAAAGAACTCAGATCCCGAGGAATAAGATCGCTATGGCATGCATTCGTCGAACTCCCTCAACGGCAAGAAGCACAACTTGATTTTCAACCGAGTTGGCGGTTTCGAGAGAGACTCCGGACGAGCGAGAGACAGCATGGCAAGAGATGCGCTGCGTCGTCGAAATCTTCCGGATCAAATGCTTCCCCGTGACAAGAACCACAAGATGGTCGAAAAGAAGCGAGTCTGCATCGCACCACACCGTTCAGGAAAAACAAAAACTCACGATGGACGGAGGTGGAGACGCGGAAGCAGTAGCCTCAACGTAACGAATCCGCTTGACAACGAGAGCTAAGGGGGGCATTCGGAGTTGTTGTTACTGTCGTCGTCAACGTCGCGGTCGTGAAAGGAGCGAAGACAGAGACGGAGATTTGTCACAAGAACATAGCTCAGGAGTCCCAGTCAGCCAGCCTCAGGAGTGAGTCATTCGAGCATGTTCTTTATAATTGACTCGAGCCCTCCTGCAGCTTTGCCGTCCCGCTCTGACTTCGACTCCCGCTCCGGGCCGTCCGGCAACCCGTCAGCAACGCACCAGCAACCGGCAGAACACCCCTAAGCGAGGCTATAGAGTTACGTCAAACTTTAGTTTTTTCTTCCATCGCTATCCGTCTCGCTCGCGGCCTCTCTTTTTGCTTGGTTGTTTGAGCTCCAGGCAAAAACGTTCGGAGCAGAGAAAATAAGCTCAAAATTTGAAGGGAACTTTTCCACTCCTGCGTTTTGGTTTCTCTCGTTTGCTAGGATTGCAAAGGCAGCGGATCGAACAGCACCTGTCAACGACGACGTTTTCCGAATCGGTATGCTCTCCCTGGAAATTGGAGCTTTGAAGGAGTCGTCAGCGGAGAACGAGGTGAGATCACATCGTTTGTGAACATCGACGATCAAGAAGCGAAATATCACTTCCGGGACAGATTGATGCACTTCAACAGTTCATTGCTCTACATCCATCCCTTCAAAGTACGACCCCTTATCTCCATTGAAGTCGTAGGATATCCTCTGTGTGGTGACGTTCCTCCTCCCCCTCCTAAATGAGTTGCGAGTTTCTGTCGCGAAGGGTCTCCGTCTCGCGTCAATTCTTCTCTCACACTTCATCTCTATTCCTCTCTCTCTCTCCCTTGTTCCTCTCCAAAAGAGCGAATGAACTTGTATCGTACCACTATCTTGTTGCTGTGTGGTAAGTCGCTGTAGGCTTTAGCTCTCACCGAGCCCGGTTATCGTAGTCGCAACAGTTGTAGCAAAGTGGCTGCTAATATATTCCACGGTCTCTCTTCTTGCAAATCTACGAAGCTCTTCGTTCATTCGTTCCCTCGCTCGCTCGTCGGAGGAGACAAAAGCGCCTCGCATGACAGTGAGTTGTTTCTTTCATTCGTCGCTTCTTTCTCGCGATTCAGGCCAGACACATGAACGGAGACTCCGGCAGGCGAGTGCGCAAGACGCCGACGAAGCGACCGTTCATGTGTCAGTGCATCTTCAGGCCGTCGTGTTCACCGGTGACTGAAGCCGACTCGGAACACGAATCGCAGCGTCGCTCTCTCGCCTCGTCTCGCAGCGTGTCCTTCGTCCCTTCTCTCGTTCCCTTCACAAAAAGGAGAGTGTCATCTGCTCACTGCTACCTCTGGAGGATACGACGAAGGAGCGGACGAAAAGAAAACGGAAGTCAACCAAGCAACCAATGAGCCAAACAGCAGGCCGGGACGCTCGGCAACGAGGCATGCAGCCAACCCTCACTGGGTGATCTGTTGACATATATTGTGTCAGCCTTCCCCCCTCTCTCTCCTCTCCTACGGTGGGCCAGTTGGTGGTTCGATGCTCGGAGAGACGAACGGGTGGATAAACCTTTCTCCTTTTCCCTTCCGAGCATGCGGGCAGCAGTCGAACGGATGAGGGAGCGGAGAATCAACGAAGCGACCCACCACACCCACCGCAGGCAAGAGCGACAACACCGACTCGAAGACAAACAGCAACCAAGCGAAAAACAGAGTGAGCGGACGAGCCGTTTGAGGAACTGTCCAATTCGCCCTCGGAGCAGTCAGCCATCCAACCGATCGAGCGAGTGAGAGACTAACCGATGAGACCGGTTGAGGACTGGGTGCGATTCGGTGCCGAAAAGAGAGGCCACGGCCCATTGAGCACCGGGAAAAAAACCGAGTGGTTCCAGTTCATGTGTTTTCGGTGTTTTCTTCCCTTTCATTGAAACGACGTGTAACCTAAAAGTCCTTATCAGAAACCTCTGATTCATCTCGAAAACCCAGACGAGAATCTGCGCAGAATGTTGGCGGAACGGACGGAAACCGTTTGATAACTTTCGGTCGTACCTAGACTAAGCTGAACCAGTTTGTTGCCGATGGCTGAGCGTGCAGTTCGCCCGGCGGTTGAGTCGGCTGACTGGTTGCACCGCTCGCATCCGAAGAGGCGGAAAACTCACACTTTCTCTTCCGTGTCGTGCCAATTAGGTTGTAAGCAACCCTGCAGCCGGGCAACCAAGCGAGCATGTAAGCTACTGAGCGGGCTTGCAAATCTGGGAGCACACTCGCAAAGCAGCAGAAGCAGGATGGCGGCTTCGGTGTCGGGTGGCGGGTTGAGCGCAGGCTCGTTGTATGGAATAGTTCTCGAAGGGATTTCACCGTTCATCCATCGCACGGTTCGTTATCGGACTAATGTTCCGTACGCTGGCTCGGATCGTCTTTAGTTTCTTGTCGTCTTTGTGAGACTGTCCGGCTCTTTGATCGCACTGCTTTCAGGAGTTCTTTCTCGATTCCGCCTTCCCTCATCTGTACAACCTCTATGGAAATCAAATAAGAGAAAGCGAAGGCGACTGAGCACCAGACGTACACACGGCAGGCGAGTGAGCGCAGCGAGAACATATATGATGGACGAACAATGCAGAAACAACGACAGACACCGCCGCCGCCGCCGCTGTCACTTACCAAAAGCTACCCTCCACTCTCAGCTGAATTATCTCGGCCACTCGGCGACGAGTGAGTAGCAAATACAGAGGACGACAACCCAATGGATGTTCAGACGGACAGTTGGACGTAGGGACCGACTCGCAGTGGGACAGATATATATACAGAGCAGAAGGTTTCTCTGCTGTTCGTTTTAATTGATCCATTTGCGAGGTCTCTTGAGACTGACGATCATGGAAAGAAGGACCATGACAACAGCGACGCCGACGACGACGACGACGTCAACGGCATGAGTGCTGCTGAGTAGCCTGCGCTCCCTCCTGATCCCGAGTCCCCCGAACCTCCTTCACTCTCGAAGTCACTTCCGCGGCGCTTTCCTCATTCTTTTCCTTTTCCACCTGGTGCTTCCCTACTGGAGCCTGTCTCTGGAGCAATCGTCTCTGTGGCCGCCGAACGGAGGACAGGGTCCGATAGAGGTGCAGCTAGAACGCGAGAGAGAAGCTTCGACGCGTCGAGAGAAACTGAGGTGCATCGGGGGAGGCGTTCGAACGCGACCGTAATAACTTGTCGCAAAAGGATTCTAGAAGGCGGAGCATCTTCTGATATCGGGAACAAACGAAAGAAAGGGCAACGAACCCGTCGAATCTCACTCGCGGACAGGAACCCTTTGCCGTTTGTGGATTCCTCGTCTCCGGAGCGCACCTACGAAAGGCTGATGCTCCTCGGAAATGAACGACTCGATCGGTTGCTTACTTGCTTGCCACGGTCCTGTCTGCCGGTCGACCGACAAACCAACCAACCAACCAACTTGGTTCCTATAAGTGCTGGTCTGGTTCGCTTCGCTCTATTTCCCAGCGGATCAACTTGTTGCATCAACTCATCCGGTCACAGCCACTAAAGGAACAGGACGGCAGCGAGCATCAGGCTGCTCCTGCTGTTGCTGCTGCTGCTGCGGTAGTGGCGGCGGCGGTGTAAGCCAGCCTCGGACAAACCTGAAGTCTCGACCCATCCCTAAAGTGAGGGAGTCAGGGAGCTGCTTACAGCTGGCCAGTCGGTATTGGAAACACGGCGGCAGTCGAGAGGACGACGAAAAAGCTTGAAGGAAAAGCGGAGGACGTCGTACGATGTTTGATGATCAAGTGTGTCATTTCTTCTCCCCCAAGAAACCAACGATCCTCTCAATCAGCTAATTGCTGTGTCGTAGGTGAACGCAGAGAGCAGAGCAGAGACATAACGATCCGCTGGCGGGCGGTTGGACGAAGGACAGTCGAACAACCAATCTACGAAAAGAGCGTTTCGCCAAGACTCGCAAAAGGTCGGACAGTAGCGATTCGCTACGATTTATCCGCAAACACGAACAAAAAGGGGAAAATGTCTATTTCCCATGACCGTTGCTGGGAATCGAAGCTTCGACTCCTCGAACGTTCGGAGTCAGGGAAACGTTTGGCTCATGGCGAAGACTGAGTTTTCCGGGGCGAAGATTTTGACTTCTGGAGAAAGCTCCCGTCGAGTCGAATAACTGACTCGACGATTTCGTGAGGTTCAGGGACGATGAACTTCGTTCGAGAGAAGCCGACGAATTCGTACTGAAGCCTCGTTGAACAGCTTAGCTAGCATCTCTCAGTCAGAACTTCAACAGCTCACTGAGGTGAAAACTCCAGGGCAGGAAGAGAGAGCATCGGAACGAGGATCGAGAGCTTCGAGCAGCCGACGAGCAAAGTGCTGAGGACCAGCTGAAGGCCTGAAGTGAATTGTTTGAGTCGAGAGCCCTCTTGACTTGTTCTCAATTAGAGCCATTTGCCTCTCAATGAGAGTGTGCTTTTAGGGTAAAGACACACACGCCATACACTCACGTTGAACGCGGGACATTCCTCTTGGCTGAACGTGTAGCCAGCCGGCCTAGAGAACACTGAATGGGCAGTCGTCCGTCCGTCCGTTCGACTGCTCGTCCGCCTTCCGTCGTTCGTTCGATGGGACGAAGGCCGGCCGGCCGGCCGTTCGGTCGGTCGGTCGTGGCCGCGGTAAATAGGGACAGCAATCGATTTGTTTTAGCGTCCTGGGATGGGCTTGTAATTATTTCATGCTCCTTCATCGAATCCTCCGTTCCTCGCCCACTTCAGTGTCTTTCCGAGACAGGGCTCAAGGCAGAGGCATCATCGGAAATAAGGAGAACTCGCTGTTTCATCAATCTGATACAGTGGTTCTTCGCTCACAAGTTCCTCGACATTCGTGAGACTCGACTCGTCAATCATGACTTGGACCGAGAAACCATTCGGATTCACTGAAACCTCGTCCGTCTGAAGCGAGACGAGAGATTTTCGCCGCGAGGTCCCTCATCAGTCAAAATTCAAATGATTCGAGTTTCCACCACGTGGCGACTTCGAGCAAAAGAAAACACCTTCAAAGCTCGGGCCGGTGCGCGATGTTCAAACGCGCGCGCGCGCCAGTCGGAAAGTCGTTTGACGCGCACAATGAGCCGGCATCACCGAATCGAGCTTACTTTGATGGCGCTTTGAGCTCCGCAAGCGGTTTATGTGTACTGTGTACTTTTCAATAAGCGTCCCGAAAGAGTCTCATTCATTCGTGTCGACACTTGTGCGCGGATCGCTCGCGGCAGCACTGTAGCTGCAGCAAGAACGGCTCAAGTCTCGCAATGAAGCTCCTGGATTAGTCTCAGGTTGCTGCTTGGAGTGAATAATTCACGAACATCCACTTAGACGCATTCTGGCTTCAACACGCTCAGTCGGCGTACGCGATAGCTCGCACTCCCTCCGACCGTGCGGCCCGCCCTCACCCTTCTGGGAGCACCGGCATGCACTGAGTTTGTACGGAGAGCGACGAACGGATCCACGAGGAGTCAGACGAATAAACTCCACGGCGGGCGCTCTGCCGACGGATGAAACAGCGATTGTGTCCGATGATGTTGGTGGATAATGAGCCGAGAACAAGATGACGGCAATTACTCGATAGATACCGATTGGAACAGCGACAGGTGGATTTTTCTCTCGAGGAGCCGCGCGCGACCGAAGTTCGGCTCCGTTAATCCATTCAATTTTCATAGCGCAGTGTCATTTCTTGGAGAGAGCCAAATTGCTCCTTCAACAAGTGTCTGCCGAAAGCGCGAGGGACGACACAGGATCTGATCTGCAGAGTAGCGAAGCACTAGGGAGGATAATGATATTGACCGGGCCGGCGAGCGGACCTGCACCCACTAGCTGCAGCAGCAGTCAATCGATGTGTTCCGATCCTGCCGCCGCCGCCGTGGTCGTCCGTCGCTGTTCAGGTTCTCAACGAAAGCCTGCTGCGGACTGGCTCGCTTGTCCTCCTGCCGGCCCTCATTGGCTCGCTTTGTTGCTTCGTTGGATACATGGTCATTTGTTTGCTTGCTTGCTTGCGTGCTTGCCTGCCTGCCTGCCAGGCTTACTTGATGACATTGATGTGAGCCCTCTACCTACTCGTCTCTTACCTACCTTCAGCCCGTTCTGAAACACTTGCGTAGGAGGGTAAACAGTTGGATAATGTCGTTGCGGATATTCATGTCCAGTAAAGTTAGTGCGCGGCTCCACGACCAGAGAGAGGAAGAGGAGGATCCCGTTACGAGATGACTGCCGCCAGAGTTTGAGCTGCTTATTGGATCCAGAATTACGAGACTGAAATCCATGAGGAAACATCCCAGATGAAGCACGCGTCCAAAGCAATCCATTGACGAAGCTGGCTTCCCTGCAAAAATAAAATCGGTCACAACTTACGAAACGAATCTCTCCCTGTACTTCTAGAGATCTTTCCTGCTTCTTTCTGACACTAGTTTAAACATATTTCAGATATGGAGTGGATTCTGAGGGAAGCGGGCTCTTTGCTCCGAAAACATGGGAAGCAACAGATGAAGCGGCGGCGCGAGCGGCAGCAGGAAGATTTACATCAACGAAGCCGGTGGAGCCTTGACCAATGTGCCCTCAATGTCGCTATCTCGCCTCGTGATAAAAGTAGAGTCGAGCCGATCTCCGTCGAGTCGAGTTGAACGAAGCGGTCGATTGCGGGGCCAGTCGGCTGCAAGTTCAGCTGTTGTTCTCAGAAGCAACACCAAGGAACAGACTCCGCGGCCCACCTCTGAACGAACTCAGCAATCAAGCGAAACACCCGAGAAACAGATATGCGGCTTCCGGCTAAACGCCTTCGTTTCCAGAACAGCTGACGATTGTTTGGAGAAAGTTGCGAAACAGAAAAGCCCGACAAGAAGATTATACTAGAATTGAAATAACATTTCAAAAAGTCTCGTCCTTTAACAGGGATTTCAAATTCGGAAAGAGATGAATTTCGCCTCCACGAGTTTCGTTCAGGTGCTCACTCTTGCTGCAGAGCTCGTCTCGAAGAACTCAGGTTTGAGAATTTGGATTGAATTGATTCGGTTTCCGCGGAAAGTCTCCGTCGTGTTGCACTATTCCCGTAGCTTGCAACGTTATTCAACAAACTATACGCACACGCGCAACTCTCGAGCTCACATCTTACGCGAAAACTCTCGTACATACACGGACGCACATCTAGAGGCTGCTTCAGTACAACTCGAGAGAAGTGAACAGCCGGTGCTTTCTCACGGCAGACATCGAAGCGAGCAGGCCGGTTTCGCGCAGCGTTTCGCGAAGCGCAGAGAGGTTTTCGCTGCCACTGTTGCTGCACCAACAACGCGCTCCTCTGGATGAGCCCGGGTCTCCCGCCTGAGGACATGCACCTTGGATAAACTGGCCGAAGCAGCCATACAGCGGAACCAGACGCTCGAGCAACTCCAAATTATCCTCTTATAGTCGAATGGCATCGGACCCGGGCTGGCAACAGTGTGTAGTTGCAGCAGAAGCTTCTTCTCGCTGTGCCTGCCGACCCCGACCGAATACTCTGTTCCTCTATCAATACAAGTTTTCCAAAGTTCTAATATCAGCTCACCATCACTGAAACAAAAACACCAAGCGATTCCGCCGAACAGACCTCATTGGAATCGTGCCGAGTCCATGGTCAGCCCTGAACGATTGTAGCAACGAGTACGCGAAATTATGTTTGCACGAGAATGAATAACGGCACGCCTTGAATCATAACCACCACCACCACCCTCAGACGAATCCCCCCCTTCCCCTGCCCCAACGAACCTGCTCGAATCCCTCATGCCATCACACTGATAGAGTCCGAGGTTCTCCGATCCGCGATCGCGCGATTGATTCTTCTTCTCAATCCGGACTCAAGTAAGATGTTTTCTTTTCTTTCGTTGCGAGAGGCGTTTTAAGATCTGTATCCTCCTATTCTCGTATCAATATTTGATACAATGAACGTGTATTTATATTTGTGTTCGAGGACAGCTATCTTTACTGCCGGACCGAAAGTCCCAGAAAGGAGACTTTGGGATCGTTAAAAGTGTTTGGATGCAGGACAAGGCTTCGCTTTTTGGCCCGGTTCCAAGAGGCCAGCAAAAAATGTTCGATCCCTGTAATTTCAATCTCGATATTTTCCGCTTGTAAGCTCGAGCCCTCTCGCGTGATATTCGAATAGAACTTTTCCGTTCTCATGCTGTTCGCATTCTAAGTTTCAAGTCCCGAAGTTATTCATGGAATGTATATTGAGGTGGTCGATTGACGCCGAAGCGGAAAAACTTCAGAAGTCGACAAACTGTCATTCATAGAGAACCGAGGACCAGTTCTCATCGAGTTCCCTCGACACTGAATGAATCAATCGATGAGATCACTGAACACCGTGTTCCGGTCGTGACGAAGTCATCAATATTCAGATTGAGTTGTGATGAACCCGATCGGAACATTTCGAGGTTTAGTCTTTGATCTTCTTTCACTTTAAATATTCGATGATCAATCAATACGGCTGCTTTCCCTCAGTTCGCAGCGGTAATAAGGGCGGAGTCAACGGACTTGTGAAACCCCACAAAACGAGTGAAGCTCTGATTCCCTTTGATTTGTGCTGCCTGAGCTTTTTCGCCCCCCATCGATCCCCCACCCATCGAGCATTGGTGTTTTCATCCATTCCTGCTGCTGTTGCTGTTGTTGTTGTTCGCTTGTCGTTTGAATCGATGTTGGTGAAGCCTCCTATGTTGCCTACGTTGGCTTCCTTTGGCCTTTTTTTTTCTCTTGCTCCACTCGTCCCATTGCCTTGCAGCTTCCTTCGGAGGCCCCTCCCGGAGAGCCCTTCCGGGGATCCCGGCGGCGCCCTGCCGACGCTTCACCAAATAACTTCCTCCTGGCTCTCCACCGAGGCCCCTTTTGACCGTCTCCCACTGATTCCCCAAACCATGCTCCGCCATCTCAATTCCCAGCGAGCCCATTGTACGCTCGAATCAGGTAGCTTGTTCCCCGACCAAAGCAACTGGTTTCTTCTAGGCCTCATTCTCGCAGTAAAACCAGTGAAGGCAGAATCAGCAACAGTTGATTGCAACCCTAGACGACCAGCCTCGATCAGCCATAGCACTAGCAGCAACAACAACAACAACAACCACGACTGAGACAGGGCGCCGGCGTTCTGCCTGGCAGGCGGTTCGTGATGAAGCAGCCTTTGAACTGCATGCACATTGGCTTTTTCTTTGCTCCCATCGGCTGCGTTTTTTCTCTTTTTTGTTTGACGCGTTAAATAGCTTGTCATCGGCAGAGGTATGCGGCCGGATGTATGTCGGCGGGTCTCTCGCTCGCTCGCTTCCCGCTCGAATGAAGGTACACTCTGCTGCTGCTGCTGCTCCGAAAGCCGAACCAAGTGAGCCCTGTCGACCCCTGTCAAGCCGTCATACCAACAAGCACTGCCGCATACCTTGCCAGCACTGCCTTATCTGGAAGCACGACGACAGCGAACACAGTCAGGTATGTGGCCAACGCCTCACCATTTCTTGTCTTGCGCCACGGCATGCTCCACTGGCGAAGACGCTGAAGCTTTCTGTCTTCTCGTGGATCTGCATACCTCTTCGGACTCGTCAGTAAATCGGTGTCGTTTGTTCTCTGTCGCGGAGAAGATTTACTCAGTTGGTACGAAAACGCTTCATTGGAGAGGTTCGAGCGGCGCACAGCTGGCTTGTTGAAGCAATCGCATGGATGTTCGTCAGAGCAACGGAGACTCGCTCATCTGTTAGATAACGTTAACGAAGCAACGCGACCGAAAGAGCAATCAGATTCGTCGAGAAGTCAACTCGGGGATTTGTTCATAAGACCCACGGCTTTGGGTCGAGGATGTTTTCTTGGACAATTTTTCCCCTCAAGAATTATAGTCGACCGAATTCGGACTAAAACCACGATTCTCATCGCTGCGACGTCCTGCCGCGTAATTTCGGAGAACCTCACTTCCATCGACCCGAGGAAGGTATGCCCCCAATTCTCACGAGCGGAGAACATATCGTATCCGTGGATCTTCTCGTGTCATCAACAAAATCCCCTTCATCCAATCGGAGTACACGAGGATCTTCACCACCCGATGCTTGTGCTCAAGAGCAAATCGACCCCTTGTTGGGGCTAATGCTAGTCTTGCTTCATGTCGACTGAGTTTTCTCGCAAACCTGGTCCTGTCGGTCTTCTTTCCTTTTCGGAGTCTTTGGCTGTGTGCCCCAACGGCCTGCCGCGTCGTTTTCCTTCTACATCACTCCTGCTTCACGTTTCCGACGGCATAGTGCAGCGGGCAAGCCGAGCTAGAGCTCCTACTCGCCGGATCCCCGAGTCGCCAGTTGGTCAGTATATCAGCCGCTCACTTGGTTCCTCATCACTCTCTCTCTCTCTCTCTCGGTTCTGTTGTTCACCACCGAGAGACTTGTTCTGTGGCTGCCACTTCACCGATGCGGTGAGTAGGTTGTGTAAGCATATTGAAAACGAGCATTTCCATCGTCCCGTGACCGAGATCGAGCCATTTTTGAGCAGGCGAGCGGGGGAACGAACAAGCTAGCAAGTTAGCTAACAAACGACCCGATTGGCGCAGACCCTATCAAAGCCGCTTGTTTCCTTCGCTACTTCCTCTCGCCGTCGCGCCGCGGTAACTCGGCCGATCGTAATTAAAGTCCAGGAAGGAAAATTTGCCACGAAAACGAGCTCCACGCGAGCGCAGGAATATTTCCCGTTGTTTCGATCATGACGATGTGGCGTCCGGGTGTGATGGTGGAAACGCGGACGACCGGAGGAGAGTGAAGGTATGAGAATCGACGACGCACAGCTCAACGAACGGCAGGCGGGAAAGAGACAGATCCAAGGTCGAGTATCCTTCCCGAACGAGCAATAAGCCACTTGGAGAGACAAATGCATCGATTCATCTTCGTGTTCCGATCGCAAACGCGCAAAATCGAAATAATTCCTCTCTTTCGTTTGTGCTCATCTCTGTCAAAAATTACTCCTGTTTGCCAGTCAGCCTGCGATGCAGCTGCTCCTCGAACCAGATGGCTATTGTGCGACTGCGGACAGATTAGAAGACACACACACACACACTCTTACCCAGGGACGTCCACCCGAGCGCCCACTCGCCCACCACAAGTCTTCCTTTTTATAAGAGAAGAAGCAGAAAACAGAGACGCGAAGCGGAGAAAGAACCGACGGAGCTTGCAACGATGTTCGCGACAGCCGCTTCCATCCCGGTGAAGCGGTTTAGTGAGGGAGTTCCTTCGTCTTCTCCTTTTTATTCTCTTCTAGGTCCCTTCTTCTCCCTCCCCCTTGTCCCCAACCGACAGAGCCATGAAGGGTGCAGCTCTCCGAAGATTCTTAACCACTTTCGTTTCCCCTTCGAAACGCTGCTCGAATCACTTCTAGAACGGTCTCTGATTCTCCTCCGAAAGCTTCCGGTCCCGGTCAGCCGCATACTTCGGCTTCGTCGAATTTTCATTCGACCGAAAAGCCACCCAACAGAAGAACAAGGGACCGGAGATCTAGTCTCGCTGTCGAGGTGACGACACGGCGCGGCGGTGGCTGTAGTGGTAGCGGTGCTAAGAAAAGTAATTGAAAAGCAGCGCGGAATAAGGAGGAAGATGTCCCGCCCCGTTTCTTCTGCTTTTCCCTCAGCCTGCTTTCTCTTTCGTCGTCGTATTTCTCCCGTTCGTCCCGGATGAGCAGCGAGGAGAAGGAAGAAAGCACGGAGGCTTGGTTGCTGCTTGTTCCAATCTTGTTCGCGCAGTTCCACTGGTCGCTTCGTTGCCGCTTGCACGCTCGGCTCGGCTCTGCGCTGCTTTGCTTTTCTGTTCGTTCCCTTCGTCTCACCACAGGTGGTGGAGGTGGTTGCTGTGGTGCTACGGCTGCAGCAGCCGTCTTCTGAATGTTAAGGGTTTCTCCCCGCTGGAAGAGAGTACGGAAAGAAAAAAAGAGAAGCACGAAGAAGAACCTCAAAAAAAAGAAGAGGGAAGTCGTAATAGCGCATAGGAGGCTGTTATCCCCACTCACCCGTCTGCCCTTCTGAGCGACCCTCCGTTCGTTTGTCCGTTTGCCTGCCGCTGAACAACAATAGCGTTCCTTGACTCCAGCGCTGTTAGCCATTGAAACAACGCCAGGAGCTACACGAGATCGAGCACGCAATACGCTTCTTCCGTTCCCCCAACTTCCCTCTGAAATTTTCCGTTATTTCCTCGATCCGAGAGAATGGTCTCATCTAAACACGTTTCGGCAACGGTGAGGTTTTTCCGCCGAGTCAGCACTACCGGATCCGGTCCTCATCCGTCCACCGATATCGATCGGAGAATGTCGATTGACCAATCAAATCATCAACGAATCAAAATTTTTGAATTTTCGTGGAAAGTTTCTCAACATTCGACGGTTTTGGAAGTGATTGCAATCGTCAAGATCACACTCATCTCGATGTTCCATCAAACGTGTAGCGTAGCCCTCCGTATTCTTCCCTTTGGCCAGTGTGAATATCACTCCATAAATTGATCCATCCACCGGTGCAGATGCTTGCAGATGTTGAAACCTTGTTCAATGAGATGTCGAGTCGAGTACCTTGTTTGTGCTTTTCAAATATCTCCTATCAACTCCGACGAAGCACCGCCTGCTCGGCTCCTTCCCCGTTCGACAAGTCGCCCGCCTGTTGCTCAGTCAGGCAAGCTTCATTGACTTTGAGATTGGATTCATCGCTCCAACCTCCTCGAAAGCTCTTGTCGTCGACGAGCATGTCGCTCACTCGATGGTGTTTCATTCCAATTATTTCCAGAGACCTCGTCAAGCATCTACTCCCACTCACTCATTCAGTTGTCGCCGTTTGTCACATCCGAGCGGAACGTGACAGTCAGGACACTCTCGCCTCCTGGGCACTCGCTGCCATAAGGCAGGAGGAATATGTTCATTCAATATCCGTGTTGTGTATCTCACTTCAGACTTTTGACTTTTCCCTCTTCTCATCGCCTTGACATCGCTCGGAGTAGCGGGGATAGACAAACTCAGATAATCCTCGTCCTCCTCGAAGTGCAAGTGCTGAAGGTTGAAGCGCGCAATCTTCTCCAAAGCTCAAATCTGACGATTTTCTTCCTGAAGTGAAATATTGGAAGTCATCTGGTTCGAGTGCAGCTGGTGAAAACAGTATCTGCTTGAGATGAGGGTTTGCTTGTTGACTCAAACAATATATTTAGGCGGCGGCCACAACAGCAGCAGCAGCCGAAGCGGCGGCGGCGGCAGCAGCAAAATCAACAATCTCAGAACCGCTGTTGACCCGGCTGTTTTCGGATGGGCGAACGAAGGCGGTGGCGGCAAGAAAAAAAAAGCTGTAATACTGAGTACACAAATTTCCTCTTTCTTCGAGCGACAAGCTTCCCGCAGCCACGGCGGCGGCGGCGGTCGGGGTACGCGTTTATCCGTTTTTTTTTCCTTTCTTCTCCGCTCGGGATATTCTTCCTCACCAGGCACAAAAGCTCACGTTACAGGATTCTCTCGATATTTTTTCTCCTTTTTCCAATCCTGAGAGAGATCCTGCTCAACGAGGTACGCTGCAACTTGAACCGTTCCGGAGACGTTCTCGGAGAACGGACGATGTCGAATTTGGAATTCCTCTCCAACACGGACATCGTGGTCAAGAATGGGCTTTCGGTCGGCAAAAGGTCCCGAAAGCGGTTCGTGGATTCGCACGGTGAGCCGCAACATAGGCGTTTAATCAGCGATTCTCCTCTGGGAACTCCGACCGCAAATCCCTCGAGAGTGGTTAACTCTCTACCGAAGAAGACAAAGCAGTCGCGAGAACTCCGGCTGTGAGCGGCGGCGGCAGCTGCGGCGGCGGCACCCACTGGGCTTAGGTAACGTTCGGCATAATTGTCGAACGGAATCGTCGAATCAATATCTGTTCGCTATTTCTCTGCGGGCCTTCTCGCACAGGAAAGTAGAGCCAATACCACGGCGGGCGGTCGTTTTTGAAACGACCAACGAATTCCCCACTTCGAGCCGCGACCCCGACCTTGCATTCCCCGAACGGGGGCAACGGTCTTCAGTCTGAGACAAAGACGGAATTGTTTGTTTTCGAAGCTACAGGTCGCGGACTGGGGTTTGAGGCGCGCTCTTCGTCGAGGTTCGTTGACTTCGATTTGCAACGAGGCGCTGGGCCGCTGTCTCTCGTCGCAGAAGGATCAACTGGGTGGTGGAGCGAACGTGGACCTCTAGGTAAGAGAGTTCTCGCTTCTTCTTCCTCTGATGCTGCTCCCGCTGCCGTCGCTTATTTAATCACTATTTAATTTAACAGCGACGGAGCATTCAGTGCTGCTGGTCTGTGTCTTCCTCTGCGTTCGCCGTCAGCCCCTGCCGGGGACTCCTGCCGAACAAGTCAGGGGTCCAGGCTGACCGACCGACCGACTGACTGTCTCTCTAATTACTGGGAAATTACAAGCTCCTTAGGAGTTGTTGTCTGATGTTGAGGACGGACGAACGAACGAACGAACGAACAAACGGACGACCGTACAGACGGGCTGACTCATTGTTCGACTGAGAGCTGTCTCGACAGACGGACTCGCGGGCGGATGGATGGACGGACAGACAGACATACTGACGAGAGTATGGTCTGAGCGAGCGAGCGAGCGAGCGAGCGACTCACTCAGGTAGAGAGTTTGCCAGCGAGTGAGAGGAAAAAGACAGAGACACCGATGCACGGCGCGGCGTTCCAATATCAATTTGTTTCCCCGACGACGGCTCAACGTCCGTAAGACCGTTGGTCGGTTGGTTCTGGCTCGGTCGCTTGCGTTCGGTTGTTCGGGTTCATGAATGGCAGACTGTCTGATTGACTGACTGACTGACGGATCGATCGATCGCCGCATCCTTTAACCCCTCGATTGTCGGGAAGTCGATTATCGGAGTTAAGGTTGGATTCTTCCGACGATAAACTGTTTCCGAGCTTCTCACCGAGATCTCCTCGCGTTGCCCGGACATACACCTGACTCTTCGCGGTCTTTTTTCTAACTTTCGATATTTTCGTTAGAAGTCTCTCGGCGAAGGGTGCGGGGTGAGTACCCGATCGAGTCATCGGTGTGAAGAAACATCATTGAACACTTGAAGTACATCAAACTCCTGCTTTACGCTCGCAACCGGCATGGACTCATGAAGTGGTGGACTCACCAGAGGCGATCGGAGTCGCTTCATTGGCAGCAGCGCATCGCACTCGGCTGTCACGTTTTCAATGCTCTTGATGTTCTTTGATCGGCTCTTCTGTTCGGAGCGAGGACTCGCTAACGCCGCCGCCGCAACAGCAGCAGCGGCGGCAGCAACGTCAAACAGCTTGCCCTGATTATAAACTTTTTTGGTTGGTGAGGACGACGACGTCAGCAACAAAGCAACCAGGCGTAGGTTAGAAGGACCGAGTGCGGGACCTACCAAGCGACCGACCGACCGACCGACATGAGGACGGACGGACGGACAGACGGACGAAGACACATATTGAAATTCTTCGTACCGCTTGTGGCGTCGGTTGTAGCGTGGTGTTGGTGGGAACGAAGGCGGCGGCATTTCATCCCTATCCCTAGAGCCCGTAGCTCTCCCTAACCCGGCCAAGCCGTGTTATCCCTTATAAAAAAACGGAGCCTCGTTTGCAACGGCGTCGCGTTTGCGAATAACTTTTGCGGATAGCAAACGACTCACGTGTCGGTCGATAGGTCTGCCATGTGTTCGCGAGATCGCGTCTTAGGGTTTCAGCTCGGCGTGCGCTGGAATTCGTTGACCGGTTTGTTTGCTGCATGTCAGGCCGCGGCTCGTTTCGATAACACGAAAGCGGCTTCTATCCTTCGCCGATTTCGTTCTTCGACGAGGAACCCTGAGATAGACGAGTCATTTGGCTTCCCCACGAAATACTGACAATGAGTGAGCGGAGATGCCGGGGTCGAACACAAGACTCGCCTCTGAAGAAGTTTCAAGCCACCTCCCATAGTTGGAAACGAGAGCAATGAACGCAAGGCCGTGAATTCGGTTACAGTGCACGCTCGAGGCGAGAAGGAACTCGTTATAGAATCGAACAAAGTGGACAAAACAGAAGGTGACGCGGAGATTTTGAAAGAGACTCCTCTGACGGAAGAGCTTCCTCGACGTTGTGCTTGCCCGCTAACTCAGCAGAAGGAAATTCTCTGAAAAGAGGCGTCGAGAAGAGAAGAAAAGGAGGAAGAGTCCTTGGAAAGCGCGGGCAATATGAGAGCCGCCGCTGTCGACGAGGAAGAGGTGGCGGAGGTAGAATGACGTTCTCCCTCGTCCTCGTGGTCGGCGGTCGTTGTTCAGGAGTCAGGCGAGGAGATCGAGAGACAGACGGACGCGGGACGGTGGTCTTCGTGGCTGAGTTGATTCTCCCCTTCTCTCCGCATAGTTAATTAAAGGGAAGATTGAGCCACTTTCAACGATGGCAACGGCTGGTTGTAGATCTGTATGTCTGTCGTTTGAGCGGCCTTCGTCCGGTCGTCGATTTTCGTCGCTGTCTTCGGCATTTATCGTTTTCCACGTATCGCGCGCTCATCTATTCTCGGACGCTTCCAGTCACCAAAGCTTCGATTCTCTCACCGATCGAACAACTTATAGCGACAACCCTCGATCGGCTACTTCGCCACAACCCTTATAGCAGGAAAACCGAAAACGACAAACGCGTGTGCGAAACTGACTAGGGAGGCTTCGGCGTCTGCCGAAGACCGCGTGAGACTTCTCGTCCGTCTGGCTCTACGGAACGAACGGGCAGCTGGAGAGGATGAAGAGGAGAAGCGACGAACAGAAGAAAATGGGAACTGAGCCTAAGAGGGCTTGGAGGAAGCTTCAAGTTTCATTCAGCCCCTTCTGCGTCGAGCCTCTCACCCGACCAACAATCAACCCTCGGACAGTCAGCTGGCCCGTGGACTCGCCACCAGTTCGTGGCCCACCCACTCTTCAGCTGAGACTAAGCGGGCCACAAGTCATTGTGGCTGTGTGCGAGCGCGCCCCCGCTGGTGGAGCGAGGTACGGTCCCATAACGCCAGGCAGCCTTCGGATGAGATCTTCTCGAGCGGCTCTCAAACTGGCCACTCGCTCGTTCCCAAGTTTTGACAATTGAATCGACTGGTGACCGATCGATTGTCACGCCGCGTTTCGTTGTCGATCACCTCGCATCGGTGTTCGGGCAAAGGGAGCCGCTCGATAGAGAAGTGTTCACCACAATCAAAAGTTGCGAAGAGAATCGGAAATGTCGTCTCGGCTGTGCAATCGCCTGAACGAAGTTCACGCAGTCTTCCCTTCGAGAGGAGAGAACTCCGAAAACAGTCGAGCTTATGCTGTTCCTTAATCGGTCGCGGAAACGAGGAAGAATGAAGCATTGAGCGTGAGCGAGGACAGAGAGAGAGACCGGGTGGCGGGAGAAAATCAAGGAGAACATCGAGGAGAAAATGGAGAACGAGAGTTAATCCTCGTTCTGACTCAAGTACTTTTCCAGCGAGGGGCCGCGGTGGTGGTGGTGGCTGCTGTCTGACTAGGAAAAAACCATTCCCAGGTAACGAGGCAGCAGCTCAGGATAGAAGCACCGCCGGCAACAGCAGCAGCTCAAGCAAAATTGCTCGTCTCCTCGTCGGGAAAAAAGTTGCTCCTGGTCCATCCAGTGAGTGAGTGAGTGGGTCTGTGGAGTCATCATGAAGGCGACTTACTATCAGCTTCGTTGGGACGACGAATCTGGTCTTTCAGGACAACGAATGATTTCACAAAGAGGGACCCAACGCGAGTTGATGAATGGGCGCACAGAGCACCAAAGTCGAGTCTTGGTCATATTGCCCACAAACGAATCGCGGGATAAACTGCGGAGACACATCTCTTGACCCGCGACACGTTCACCGGCTTCAAAGTCATTTTTGTAGTCCTGAGAAACCAGGATTGCAAGCGCGGAATTCCCGAAAATTCGGTTCCGAAAATGGTTCATTTAGTTCTATTCCGACATCCCCGATTCGAGCGGCGCCATATCCGAACATTCGCGATTCCCTTCCGATTTCGAGAAAGGTTTGAAATACGACAAATGCTCGCTGAAGAAGAGTATACGCTCTGACGCGAAATATCAGCGGAGACCGACTACTATGCCGGGGACCGGAGGAACAACAGGTGGCGTTCAAACCGAGAATCGGCTCAAAGAAGAGAGGAATAGCGTCCAGTCTTGATGAAAACGAACAATGAGAGGCGGGAAGGTCCGAAACAGACTTGAAATAAGGAATGGAAAATGCAGGAGACGGGGGAGGGGGATGTAGAAGGCACTACACAACCACTGTGTAGTCAGAGGGAGCACGAAGCTTCAGAACACGAGAATTATCGGGGATGGAATGATATGGGCCGCCACGACTACGATGACGACCGCCGCGGTTGCGGCGAGGACGACGACGGCGGTGGCGATGGCGGCAAGAGAGAGAAAAACATATTGCTTCGAGAAGAATGGAGAAACTAATTTCCTGTTACAAAAGCTTACTATGTGTCAAAGAGAGACATCGTAATCGAACTAGACTTGGGAGACGAACCTCGGAATCAATAGAAACTCCGAACGAAATTCAACGATTCCGATATCGTTCGCTGTTCGCAAGGGAAGACTATTCTATTGTGGACGCTTTCCAGAATTCAAAATTTCTCATCATAGAAAAGGAGAGAAGGCGGGAATCTCGTGGAAAACCATCGATTTCTTCGCGATTTCTCCCAGTTTTCAGGAGGTATTGGTTATCAATCAATTCAAGGGACACACTTCAACGAATTCATCCTCGGGCCGATGGTAACTTTTCACCGCCGTTCACGTATTCTATAACTGCAAAGAAAATTTTCGTGCACATTTTACAGAGAATTGAGACTCACGATCGGAGAAGTCGAATCGAACCACTATGGAGTTGACGTGGCGCTTGTTCTGCGAACGGGAGCGCTCGGGAAGGCGAATAGTAACGTCAGCGAGCAGCGTGGGCGATTCGGGCCCGGTGCACGGAGCACAAGTTTGCGTGCACGATCATAGAAGGGCTCTGTCTGGACGGGCCACTACGACGAGCCTCAACGAAATAGGCTCGGGAGGAAGGGCCAGTCCCTCCTCCTCGAGGGTCCTTTCTCCCCAACTGACTGGCTGACAGCGAGGACGACGACGAGGGGATAGCTGGCTAGCTAGCCTTACAAGTAAGGGAACCAAGCAGCCAGCACGGGAGCGACCGACTGGTTGGGCAAACGGGCCGGCAGCCAAGCGGGCAGGTTGGCAAAGCCACTGTTTCTGCTCTCCTGTTGCTCCTACAAAGCGAAGGAAAGGGTCCAGGTATCCAAGGATGGGGGAGAGACCACAGCGAGACGACAGCCGAGAGAGAAAACAGCAGCCTGTTGATGAGATCGAATCCCTAATGCTAGCGATGGGAAATCAATTGTGAATCCATGAAAACCCGATTGAAAATCGTTCGCCACAGGAAAAAAAACGGAATACTTTCTGGAATTTCCACTTAGAAGTCAATCCAGGGATTCTGAGCGATATACGGGGACCCATCGAATACACCTTTCTGTTTTCCCTAGACTGGGAACCGAGAAAATCCGCGGAGCGTCCTTCGGATCTGATCCGCGTGAGAGATTTGAATGAAATTAATTTTTTCGTCACAATCCATTCAAGACAGCTGACACTGCCGAAGCAGGGACATTGCTGCCGTGGTCGAGCGGGTCACGTTACCGAGGAGACAATTGGAACTGTTCGATCGTTATTGCTTCGGCCCAACATGCATGCCGGCGTCCGAGAATCCGAGTCGTTCCGGTATAGCTCAGGCGGACTGTATTCCCTCTGGAGGAATAATTGAAAATCGACGCCGTTGTTCTGCATGTATCCACATCGGACTAGGACGGAACGAAGGAATTTTCCTCCTTTTGATCGTGGATCAGAGTCCGTTGAATAATTGAATGAAGCTAGAACGGTAACTGCAAACCATCGGGAAACCGGGGGCAAATCCAACAATTTAGAATGCAACATTCATGCGCTCGGATCAGAGGTGTTTTTTTCGTTTCCGTTACTGCCTTGGGCGAAAAAAAAGTGGGTTCATATCAGCCGTTCAAAAGTTCTACGAATTGATTGATGGTAATCGATGAATAGTGTTTTGGCTTCAAAGCTCGACTCGTGACCGTTACAACTCGATTCCCAGAGGAGGACGGTCTCTCTCGCTCCGAAGCCATGGTCACCCTGTGTGGGATTTGGAGGAATCAATTTTTGAACTCGTGAGTGAGGAACGGTGTTTCGGCCGAGCGCAATCGGCGAACATTTGTCGTGGATGACCAACGTGAGAACTGGTTAGCGATTAGCATTTCCCCATCGGAATCGACATTTTAAGAGAGTTCGCTCAGGTGCGACACGGTACCTTGTATGAGACAGCCGATCGTCTCAAATTCTCAATGGCGTCTCCGAATGAGAATCTCCGTGAACCATAGGAGATCAGCTTTCAGCGCTACACCGTATCCCGTTTGAGAGGGGAAGCTGATGACCTCGATCGTAGTTGAAGACTCAGTTCCTCTCATCTGATCTTCCCCAAGTCAAGACCGAGTAGCGGTTCCTTTGGTGAATTCGAAGAGCATCATTCGTTCAGAACAGAACCGACGTGTCCCCAAAAGCGACCGGGTTACCACCACAATGGTGGAAATCGTTTTCTCAGACTGACGTGCGGTCATAGTCAGATATGAATTTCCGTGAATGAATTCGGAAATTAATTTGAAGTTCGGAAATTCGTTTCATATCTGAAAGCTCGTTTTCATGCTTGAGAGAAAGGATGTAACCACTTTTTCAGGCCATCCTAACTTCCCAGTACGATAACGAAGTTTTAGATGTGGAACGAATTTCTGAAGTTTGAACTTCGGAAGTTGATATCTGGTCATATTCCTTCGAGAACCGATCTCTTTTTTTCGCGAACTGCAGTGAAATACCGGGTTCTCGTGAAGATTTTGTCTCTTGTTCTGCAACCCGGTATCTGTCACCTCTTAGTTCACAACTCTCAAGGACAACTCTTTCGCCAAGTCGCCGTCCGGATGCTCCTCTCATCTACTCGACGTGAAATCCGTCGCATTTTGATCTTGACTCCCGTGAAGTATACAGTAGAACCTCAATTATATCACCCCTTATGACCTTATACGAACCCCACATGACCCACTGTGCGATCCTACATAACCACGTTCGCGACCCTATGTGCGGCTTCCTCGATTATATCACCCTCGACATCAATCAGGTGATATAATCGAGCTTTTACTGTATTATTCCTCATCATTGGATCTCCCGATATGTATACATAATACCGCCCCTCCATGCTGCCCCTACTGCGGAGTGACGCCAGAGACCTCCGAATGAAAGAGATCTGGGATCGATCCAGTTTGACGACTCACTCTGCCGTTGATATACGAACAATCGCGGCGATCGATGGAGACGTTGCGAGGTTCAAGCGAAGTTCCTTTGAGTCAACGTCCGCATCCATCATGATGAACATTACTCACTTCTCACTCGCTTGGAATCAAGTGAGCACTTCAGCTTCCGGCGAAGTTGTGTATTGTTGCAAATATCAGAACTGTTAGGATGCAGTGAGCTCAACGAATAATTCGCATGAAGAGTAATCCGTCCCAGGGAATTCGTCGGAAATGTTTTGAGTGAATCAAGCATTTCCTTTCATTTCATCAAGGCATCCTCGCAATGTATGAGTGATTTCTTCTCGAATGAGGAGACCAGACGAAATCCTGCAGCTTTCGAATGCAATTCTGGTGAGGAGAAACCTCTTATTCGTTCGCTCGGGGATGGTGCTGATGACGATTATTATAATCGCCGTGCTCTTGAGAATATTGGAAATACGATCCTTCCCTAGTAATTACTCACCGGCCGCGCTTCGTTTGCGGCGGCAGCGGGAGGAAATTCAGAGTGTTTGCTCAGAGGTTCTGATTAATCTCGACCACAGACGGCCTATGTTTCGTGGAAGTCGGTGCTTCCCCGCATCGATTCAGAAACGTGAGAGGTGAAAACCAAAGCCGGAAAGGCCACAGAAGGAATTCCACTCCCTGAGGTGCACTCAACAATTAGAGAATATGTCAGCTGGATGACATTGTGAAAAACTCGCAAATGCTTTCTCAGAATTAGTTCGTATCCAACGCTCTCCGACACTCGGTGAAATCTGAAAACTTTGGAAAAAAAATAACTGTCACATGATCGTCTGAAGCTTTGAGTTTTTCTCTTGTTCCGTCGCGAGGCAGGAGCACGAACGCAGTCCGCTCGGTTTTTTGGAATTCTGAGGAAGCCTTGAATGGCGCAGGAGATAACTTGCGGAAACCCGAGCGTGCACGCAGCGAGTAAATACTACTTGCGTCTTATTAAAAAGTTTTCTCTCCAAGTTTCTCGGGGCAAACAAAGCTGTCTTGTGATCTCAATCATAGCCAGGTTCCGATCGGGATGCGATGTTGTCCCTTGGCGGGATAGATCCAACGTTCTCAGCGGGAGAATCGGACAAAGGGGATGTTGATGCGGACATTGTTTCGAAACCACAACTACTCCTGAACAACGATTCGGGAAGCGAGAAAGATTATTTCCCATCTCGCGTTTTATGTCGCGGAGTAACAAGTAAAACAAATCCGCGCATTCATGGATTCCTCTCGCCTGTGTGGACGTTTCCTCGGTGACTACGTGCATTTCTAGGGGAGAGCTGTGTGTTTTGTTTTGGTTTCGTGCCGTCGGTAGGACTTCACTGAGCGAGTGAGTGGTCTGCGTTGTTTTCGAGGAGCCGAAGAAGTTTGAAGTATTCGAAGACGATGTCGGGCGACGATTTCACCCAACTGGAGGGCCTCGAATCGATTGAGAGGACAACTCTACTCGATGCTCTGGACAAGAAGATCATGGTGATACTGCACGATGACCAGATTCTCATCGGGAAGCTACGCGCGATTGACCAGTTCAACAATTTGGTTCTGCACGAAACTGTCGAACGAATCTTCGTCGGAAAGCGATACGGAGAAATCCCGAGAGGTATTCTCCTAGTGCGTGGTGAAACCATTCTGATGCTCGGTGACTACGATGAAGCTAGAGCCCGGCGTGTTTTACTCACTGAAATCGGAATCGAGCAAATTGCAGAGCTCCGAAGCGAGATCGAGAGAAAAACTCGCACTCAGAACGAATTGAGACGCCGCTTCTATCGGGAACAGGGTCTCTCAGACTACACGGAGCGCGAACGATTTCAGATGGAAGACTATTAACAGGAAAACTGAACTCTGCTGCCATCTTGAGAGGTGACCATTGGCGGCCGTGGTCGATTCGGTGCTCTGTTTGTTGCTTTCGCAGATGTTTCAAGTTATATTTGTAAATATATATCCGAATTGACGCGAACTTTCGTTTTCAAGAGTCGAGGTCATTTCTGAACTAATGCTGACGAGCTGACAAACGAGAACGAATGAGTAATAATCTGAATAAATGCGAATGAGTAAAAGACGCCTCGTGTTGCTTGACGTCTGATGAGTAGCTTGACAATCTTTCGAGTTCGAAAGGGAACAGGAGGCTCGCAAGGCGGTTCTCGTTTCGAAAAGAGAGCCGGGACACCACTTCATTGACAGGAGCACTAAGCAACACGCTTTGAACCGACATTTTCAAATTTGAATAGCGGGAGATGAGCTGACCACGAACGAGGCCACGGGGCTAGGGAGCAGGACACGAGCGTTGGAATGTGGATGGAAATGAAAATGAGGAACGCATCCACTTGCTTTTCAGAGTGCTCTTGTTTGCTGTTTGAATGTCGAAGTTAGTCAGTCAGCTCGACGGACCTCCGGCCAACCAGCCATTGACCTGGGGGAAGCGGGTGCTTAGTTTGGATTCTTTTCAAGATTGCTTTCTTTGGTGCAGTTCTTCTCGGAAATGTGTTTAGGATGTTGACAATCCCACAGAAGAAAGTCACAACGGAGCGATCTTCTTATTTTCTTCCGCACGAGACCCTCTGTCAAGCGTCTAATCACCACCCGGCGAAGACAAGCACTTCTGTCTATATTTTCCGCAACATCGTCCTGAAGTCGATGATGATCCTACGTCGTTCAATCTCTCTCGAGTTCTGGCTCGGATGTGAGCCGGACGCTTCTCATTACATCGTCATCAGGCATGAGAATTCACTCATCGTGCGCTGTCCTTCAGAGCTTGCGATGACCGACTCCGTGAGAGTCTTGATGTTCGTTCTTTCTCTCAATCTCCGTCCTCTTCCCGATCCCTATGTGTGTCACAATGAAGGTAATTTCGCAGGTTCCCGCTGAAAGGAGCCGGGTACACATTGCCAGAGGGGACACGGGCAGGCTGGCTGGCTTGCTACCTGCACAGCTCACTGCAGCTTCCCACCTGTACCGATGCGTGTGTCTTGCTGTGTATCTGTCCGTTCATCTGAGCCCGTGTGCCAACGACAAACGTATACACACACGCACGTATACCGAGGGGAGGTGTGACGGATACGCAGCGGCAGCGGCGCGGCAACGAGGAGGCAGGACAGATCGAGTTCACTTCCTGGGAAATGAGGAAAGGAACGTCGTGCAGCAGTTGAAGGGAGGAAAGAGAGGGAACTGGCGACTGGAGAGGAAACACACAAACTCAGGGCGGATACCTGTGTTTAAGAAAGACGGGAACGAACGACTGAATGAATCTTTTTAGAAGCCTTTATGTACTTGTGTGTGCGCGCGTGTGCGTCCGTCAGGTGCGTCAACCATCATGGGATTGGAACGACGCTGAACAAACAGTCCTAGCCTTCTCAGAGGCGCGACCAGTCGCTCCATCACCAGTAACACCGTTCTATCATTGCTCGGCGACACCATCTTCAGCTCCGCCGTCCTTTTTATCCTCGTTATCTTTTCTTCCCCATTCCGGCTGTCGCCGACGCCTTCGAGGCCAGCACCGCTTTTGGTGCTACTTACCAAACTAATCTTTGAGTTCATACAAAATATTTACATAGCGGATGCCAGGCGGGGCGGAACAACAACGTTGCCTAGAGCGGTTTTCGCTGGTCCGACCATAAGCTCGTCGATTCGATTGCTGGAACCGTAAACTGCGGCAGGCAGGCATGCATGCAACTTTTCGGTAGTCGGTTGCCTCGATGAGGAGCTGGATGTCGGAATGTCGATCAATCGATCGATCCGGAGGGATATCTTCTTATTGAAGAGCAGTCTTCGCCGTCAGAGATGAGAGACTCCTTTAGACCTTGTCAAATTCTCCTTTCGACGGTGATCTCGAGTTTCCCAAATAATACCCACATTGGGCTGTGGAACATTCAAATCTCAGAAACGGCGTACGTGAAGAAACCATCGAGAATGAAAAGGCGTTGTCTAAATCTTCGAAAAAGAAAGACGCACGGACGAACGGACGCAAAGACGCACACCAAATCGCTTGTGTTCAGGAAATTGTAACTCCTGGAGAGGAAGACAGAACGCACCACTGGAATCGAAAGTCAGCAATTAAACGGATTTTACCTCGCGGCCTTCCGGGCTTTCACTTATTGAATCCTCCTCCGCCTGTTTCTGTTCGCCGTGCTCTTGTCGCCGCCGCCGCTCTCGTCGTCGTCGTCGCTGTTGTCGATGTCGTCCCCGCTGCTGTCACCGCCGCCGCCGCCGCGAACGTCGCTGTTCTCCTGGCTGGGTCGTTGGACTCTCTTTCTCTTACTAATCTCTTCTCTTCGGTCCTCTGTTCGCTAGATTTCGAAAATCTGTTGACAATCCTCTCTGATGAGAAACGCACGTCCTAATTGCTGTCTCCTCCGTGCTTCGTGTCTGCGTACAATGTCGAAGTCGGGGTTTTCTTCCTTTGCTGTAGTTGCTGCCGTTCCCGGACGGAGTCGCGATGTAAACTTTCATAACGAGAGTTCGCTTTTCGCTGCAGTGACAACCTTAAATCTCTTGGCGTCCACTGGCCCGCTCGCTCGCTCACTCACTCGAATTTAGATTCGGAGCCTTCTTTGATGAAGAATTAGACAAACTTTTGGAAATCTGTCAAAAACATCTAGCGGCTCTTCAGAAAAACTGTTTCGACAATGTACTTCACATAACAGGATGGCGATCAGGGCCGTTGCATCAGACGATTGAGGAATGAAAAACCAGCTTTCTCACGATCGAAAATATCACGACTTCGGAGACTTATTGCGCCAATTCTTCAGAAGACTCGGTCGATATCAAGGGATAATGTTTTGAGGATCCGAAGATGAAGCTCGGAATCAAACAGAGGATGTAATCGAAGAATGGAAAACGAGCTTTCTCTACAAAATCGCTCTTACGAATTGCTAACCCGAGTTACAATCGCTTCCGGGATATTCTAGGCTTCATGAATCGGACAGTTCTGAGCTAATTCGGTGCTCGGGCCCGGAGTAACCCGAATCGAGCCTTTTCGAACCGGAATATCTGCGCTTGAGCAAGCCTCACGCTTCATCCCACCTCGGTGACTAGCATTTTGGAATTTGATCCGGTGTTACCGACTCTGATCTTGATTTTGGTGTGTCGCTCACTGATTTGGCGAGACTGGTCGACTAAAAGAAACATAATAGTTTCCAAGGTGCTGGACGCCTCCGTAAAGAAGTAGTGAGACTAGTTGTCCACGTCGGTATCAAGCTGTCAAGCGGTGAAATGTTCCAAAGTTTGCTTCGAAATTACTTCGTGCTTGCGGTGATCGCGATGTGCAAAATATCGGCGATAAACGACAGGATGTGCGGTCCATCGAGCACTTCTGGTCCGTTCGCATCTCGGAGATTCGTACCCTCCACCTGGCCGATTTCCCCTCTCGTCCCTCGTTCTCGACGAGCCTTTCGCGCGGATTCCGAGTCTCAACTCATCAAATGCAGATTGAAACACCGTCCTGCAGTTCACGGCCTTGTCGCGCCGAGAGCTAGTTGGAACGGATGAGCAGCGCTGTGCACAGTTCTACGGCTTCACAGCGAAGAAGAGTCCGGCTTCACTCTTGAGGCCCATGGCCGCAATTGGAGAATTCAGGTCGTGATGTTTGAACTTTTCTCACTCATCTCAGAATCTTTCTCTTGTGGCATCTAACCGTTCCCATTTTTCTCGAGAGCCCTCTCCGGAATATAGATGGCCGTGAAATGAACGCGAATCTGCCCGAGATCGCGCGGGAGAGGCGATCTCTTCGAGATTTCGTTGTCAGAACTCGGGTTCACAACCGATATTCGTGATTTCTTATAAATTCCGAAAGAAGATTTGAGATTGGTCGGAGTCGTCGAACGAAAAATGTTCATCCGCGGGGTTTGAACTTCGTCTCGAGTGGTTCACCTGCAGCGATCCATAAGCTCACCCAGATTGGACCCCTGTTAGCCCTGCTTCCGATAAAGGTTGCGCTAATGGCCATTACAGACCCCAGACTGATAACATATTACATGGCGTGGTTCGACAGATGCGATGTTAACAACTCGTAGATCTTTATTTACAAACAAACAGCGAAACGTGTCAAACGCGCGCTCTTTCAGTGCCTTCTCACCAGTGTTAATTCGATTCCATACAAACCGCTTGTCGTCAACGACATGACCGACTGAGAGACCGACTGCATGACCAATGACATGTTGCATTATTTGACTGACTTCGATATAAGTGAACATTGATTGAGTGACAAACTGGTAGAAGACAGAGAACTTCAGCCCATCCGCTCATGAGTCTTTCGGTCGGTTCCTATGCTGCACAAATCACGGAGGATTCACACGAATCGTTCCCTTCTCCTTTGCGCCGAAATTCCTCTCTCCTCCTCGAAACGACTCCTCAGCCTCACAAATTACTCCGCATGACAGTTGCTTAAATCAGCGGAACGGTCGGTCGGTCAGTCGGTCAATCATTGATTCCGATTCATCCAATGAGTCAAGTTTTGCATAATATGTCTGCCGCTCTGTTGTTTCATCCGACTGCATCGGATCCTAAAGTGAGGAGTTCACATTCTTCCCCATTGAGTCTTTCTTCGGTCGAAGTCGATTGAGAAAAATTGGCGTTTTGCGCTCACAGCTTTCAGATCCTCAACCAACATTCGTCTGCATTGTTATCCATCTTTTCCTTGTCTTTTTTCTCCACCTGTTGTATCAGGATCAATACAATAATTAGCATTTAGCCTTCCGTTCATTTCTTTTGTTAGGGTTTCCCTAGACTACCTACCCTTCGCTAGACGAGGGCTATGGCTGTGCTTGCATCACTGTTCTTGCAGCTTCTGCCTTGTTTTATCTGGATCGTATTCTTTTGATTAATTATTCGGCGCTTCTTCCTGATTCAACTGTTGCTCCGAAAACGCTCGAAAGTATCTTCAGGCTCTCGAATGCGAATCTCCCACGTCTTGATGAGTCGTTGCAATACGAAATATAATGATTAGTGCGAAAATCGGTACCGTTTTCGGGTGTCAGAACTTGAGGATTTCGCTTGCTGCTGTAGCCTTCCAGCAGCAAATTTCGTGGATCGAGTTTTTTTCTCTCTTCTCTGCAGGATCTTTCTGTTTTTCAGAGGTCAGAACTCCTCGAACAACGGAGCGCGAGATGAGCTTCGTGAAACGTCTGAGTTTTCGCTGTCATCCGATTAAGCTCAAACCGGTGTGATCATCATCATCATCATAAAAATAAACGGGGAATAACGATACCGTACAATCAGGCAGCTGTGAGCTTTCGTTCGCGCGTTTCTCTCCGTCCACTTCTCCCGGTAGGGTTGGCGGGATATAAATTCGATAGAACCTCCTCTTTCTCAGTAATACGGAAGCAAAAGTTCTAGAAAATCCTCTTGCAACTGAACGAGTTTTACTGCATTTCTCTCCCTGGACTGCGAACACGTTGAAGATTTGAACAGAGGCAAACGTTCATTCTAGTCGACCTACTTCCAGAGTCATTTCATCGTCCTGCATTTCGTCTTTAAAATTGTTTGTCTCATCCTCGTCATCATCATCATCCTAAATCGATATATTGTTAATAATATCAATAGTAATTATAGTGTTCTCTTTTAATAATAGGTCTCTATGCCGTAATTGTTGTCTTGTTTGCATATCGTCTCAATCGTCTGATCAGAATGATATTTCGTAAACTATCATCATAATGATCAGCGACTCCGTTGTCGGCGAACAACATCGGTGTCTCGGTCAGCCAGTTATTCTTATTGTATGATGACGTCTCCGATACGATTGCGTCTACGGAGGAAAGCAGCCCGACAACAAAACAAGGGCGCACTGCCATACATCCCCACGCGCGCATACACAATCACGCACAGTCACCTAGAGACGTACGGGATGACCTTGCAGAGAGTAAATGACAAGCGTTATCAAAACGACTTTTACATTCTGAACGAACCGCGAACAAAATCAGCGTTTCGTCGATCGGGAGGGTTTGGTTGAGGACTCGGATTGCCTTAAATGTAGAGAATTTCGAAAGTTTCTCCTACGAAACCTCCTACAGTGAGAATTCCGGAACGAAAGATTCTCTTATTGTCAAAGTCAAAATCCAAGGCTAACAGAAATCATCCGAGGGCTTTGAAAGTTGAAGCGAAAATACAGAAACCGAAATCTCGAACTTACCACAACATTTTCACTCTCAAAGAAACAAAGATCTCCAAAACACCTCAATCTGAGTCTCTGTACAATGGACTTTAAATTTCAATAAAAACATTTGAACTTGAGATCATTGCGAGAACCAAGATTGGAATTTCTTGGGGGAGGTCTGCGATTTTAGTGAATAAGCGGGCAAACGGGCGGGTGGTCAGCGATTCGGTCAAGCGGCGATGCCTTTCTGTCATTTTCTCGTCGCACCACAAAGAGTTTGCAGGTTCTCACTGCTTGATTGCTTGCCATGGAAAGTGTTCAAATTCATCTCAAGATGTTTTCCTCCCTTCTCCCACACGTGATCACTCCCTCCTCGCTTGCTCACTCGCTCGCTTTCATTCACTCTCTCTTCCAGTACTCGTCATAATCACCATAATCTATGGCTTCCTGAGCCTACAGGTCGCACAGAGGCAACTTAACAGAATCTAGAGTTTTTTCGTTTGTTTACTTCGGCGAACAAGAATAAGAACAAGAAACAGGAGAAGAAAACTGACCAAGAGGTGCGCGCCGTGAGTCAGTCACATGGCAACGAGTGTATGAGTCGAGACCTAGCCGAACAGGGAACGGTGAGCATAGCAGACAGACTACATTAACAATAAACGTTTTCTCATAACTTCCGTCGAAACACTCACATACGAATGCTCTCACGAGCAGATAACGCCCCTCGAAATCATCTCCCTTCGACTGGGTGATGAACAAGAGTTCATGATAGCGATAATCCGATCGGTAGCGATGCCATGAATTTGTCGCAAGTCGTTGACGAAATTCGTCGCCCATTTGTTCGCTTCGTGTGATTTCTGCTATACAACACGATAATTTTGGGCTCGAGACTTCAGTCAAGAGCAGATGCTTCTGTGGCTTGCTCCCCCAAATATTCGGACGTCAAAGACCGTGTGACTGTGAAAGCTCCTCAAAATCCGCGGTTTCTTCTCAAGACGAGTCGCTCCGCCAGAAACGATCGTTACGTTATCGATGGTTTGCTTGTGAGTCTTGAATTTTCGGTTGTGGTACGAATAACGATTATTAGTTTCTTTCGGTGTTGGTGTTGTTGGTGATGATTCGGTTGTTCAATTCTGCTGAGTAGTCCTTCCCTGCGGCTAGTAGTAGTTGTGGTAGTTGAAGTAGTACGGGGCCTCCTATTCTCGATACACTTATTGCCATCTTATTTGTCAGTTTTTGTGGTATCGATCCCCTCTGTCTGCCCCCGAAGAAGGTCTAGACGTCGTAACTTCGACATAGCACGGATGTCGGCCGTCCTGTGAATGAAAGCACACTTCGATCAGTCGGCGATCAAAAATATGAAGCGGAGGATGTAACGTCAGTTCTGAGCTTCATCACGGAATTGGCAAACTTTTCTCAACGTACCCTCCTTGTGCTCTGCTGGTGAAGTTGTTGTGTGTTTCGACCGATAATAAGAATCATTTCGTCGAGCCTTTCCTTCAGCCTTCGATTCTCCTCTTTGTGTGTGTTGAGTGCGCACGCGATCGAACGCAACGCTGTGGCCACTCGCCGGTTGCCGTCCTGAATAAATGATACATGGTTAGACACGACCATATTTCGCTGCTGTCTCGACACTGCATCCTCCTAGTCGTCTCACACTCACTTTCACAATGTTTGTAAGCTGGTCTAGTTGTACATTCAAGTGCGCGATCTCTTCCTGCTGATCTCGGTTGGTCATTGCGATGTCCCGAAATCGTTGATTGATCAAGGTTACCTGAAAGTTCCAGAACGGAGAGATGAACGAACGGTGATCGAAAGCCATCGCCCAAGGAGGGAAGTTTATCGGTCGAAGAGGAATTTTATCCAGAGATCACGGTTTCCTCTATCTGAGCGAATGAAACACGGCGGACTTACGTGGTCCTCAAATGTAAGATGTTCGAGGAGTTGCTTGCAAGTTCCGGTGAACGGTCAACCGAATTCAGCCAAAGTACAAGACCAAGGCTTGAGATCGCAGCCATCCAAATGGGAGGGCATCTGCAAAACCACGCGATGTCTCAGTCGCGAGTCTAAGGATAGCTGAAGAGGATTATGTGGATTCGTTTTACACAATATAGCGGCGGAGACGATCGGACTCACATCTCGAGCGAGAATGCCTTTCTGTTGGCAGTAATCACAATCAATCTTTCTCATTGGACATTCGTTCATGTGTTCCTCCAGGAGCTCTCTGAAAGACACAACGAATCGTTTAGATCAATCGAAAATATGTCTCTCTGGATTTCCCATGGCTCGAGTTCTTTTACCGAATTTCCAAAGCGCTTACTTACCTGTGAAAATTAAAATTGCAAAGTGGACAGCTTAGAGGCCTCTTGGCACATTTTGAGCCTAGGTGATCGAACAAGTCCTTCGAAAGGCATTCCTCTTGGCATAGTGGACAAGTCTTTTTGTGGTACGGGCAACTCGATTGGTGGTTCTGATAATTTCAAGAGATCGCATTGCGCGAGTTATTTCAATATCTCTCCAAGTATCCCTTCTTTCGGCGAGCATCGAACGTAGTACGGATAAGCCCGTTGAAATCATGAAGTATCTCGAATGACGCGGTGGATATGAGAACCTACCTTGGCGAACTCTTCGAGAGTATCGAGGAAGCCGCAACCGAGAGCGGAATAATTGCAACGAATCCTGAAGAAGGACATTCATTTGAGACGCTACTCTCCATTTGGATCATCATCGATTATCGGTCATTTTCATGAAGAAAGTCGACCAACTCGGTGATGGCACTAACCGGAAATCCTTGACAGCCGCCCAAACATTCATATCCTTGTACATTTTCTCGGCTCTGCTTTCGACGCCGTCCATGGGACATAAAAACATCGACCGATTCGACGGCAGGAGCTGAAGTCGACATTGTCCGCAGAAACTGTGTGAGCAGGACGACCTGAAATGTTGAAGTTTTGGCACCATGATTTCGCGAGCCTTGAGCAATTTCCGCAAAATGATCGACTCTGGATCGGAGAATTGCACCAACCTGAAAAGCACGGGGCACACAGCCTGGCAGATGACACAGGTGAGGTTTCGCGGGAGCGGGAGCTCGAATTCGAGCAGGACTTCTCCCGGTAAGCGTGGAAACGAACGCAAAATGTGTTGGTACGTCATGGTGCACCGCTCTTCCTCCAATCGATCGATCTCTCGAACGATTGATCAATAAATTCAGCAATCCGCTCCTTCGCCTCGTTTGATGGGGCCGATTGGTGAGTTATTCGCTTTTCTTGCAATTACAACAGTGAGTGCTGACTCCGCCAGAGAGTCCCTCCAGAGAGCAACGTTCCGTTCCCTACTTGTACTTGAGCAGTTTAAATGATCACCTCCTCGTGTGGAGGTTCACACTGGCAGGCGAACGAGCCAACATGCGAGAATTCGAACACCGCTATCGTTGACTTCGAACGTACGTCCTTCAATGGAACGATTGGCCGTTCTCGATCATCATCGATTGAGTAGCATCTTCAACCGCTGTATCATCTTCAAAACTCTCCTGATGCGTTTCGTGTCATTCCCGATCGCGTCGTTGGTCGAATGTCTGAGAGCCAGACGCCTCGCACACTTACACCAACACTCACATACACTCTATCGGGGATCTGTGATTTGAACGAACGCTAGGTTTCGTTCAACGCCCTGTCCTTGTGTCGTGGTTTTATCCTCTGGTCGTACTCAAACCTTTGGTGGCAGTGGCTGGTATTTTGCGGGATGCACTTCGGAAAAACGTTCGATCACAGCTGGTCTTGACCTTTGTTTGGGGGCGCCTAACTCATCGACAGAGATCCCGAACATTGACACGAGACACAACAAAGATTCTCCTGAGTTTTGTTGTCGTAGTTGCTGTCGTTTGTTGTTGAGGTTGCCTAGACTCGTCGCGAGTTCCTGCCCTCTTGCGTCTGGTTCCGTGGTTATCTATTGAGCAACGTTGGTTCACAGTGTTTGTTGTTCCTTTTCAAGATTTCTATCTATTTTGCAAATGAATATGGCAGTTGTGATAGTTGTGGTAGTTCAGTGCTGGCAGTGGAGGTGGCAGTGGCAGCAACAGCGACGACGTCGGAGGCGACCGTGGCTTCTACGACGGCGGCTGGCGATCACTTGCAACGACCCTGCTGTTTGCAAATGGGAATCGGGGGCGGCAGATGTGTTTCGTGTCAGGCAACTCCTGGAGACGGCCTTTCCGGGCTGCAATGCCCACCCCGGATAGCAATTCAACCGACGAGCAAGCTTTCACCTCAATGGAGGAGCTGTCGTTGTTCGGGAACACTTCTGCTTCTGCTGCTGCAACCGCGGCTGCTGCAATCGCTGTCAGCGGAAACGGCGGTCAGGAGCCATGGGCGTCTCCGCTCCTGGCGTCTCTGCGCCCCCTGCTTCGGTTGCTACGTTGAGCGCTGAAGCAGCCGCAGAGATGCTGGGCGGCCGCGGGCGTTCAGATGACTCAAATCTCTCACACGACACGTACGGGGCTGTACATTTATACACAGAGGAGTTCGAATGAGGACAGGAGCGAGAGGACGTCTTCAAGGTCCTCGAATGAACGCATCCCGACACGTTTTTTCCCCGGGCTCGGCGCGGATTTGTACAATTTCTTTCCACAGTTTATCTCTTTGACAGTCCACCGTGTGATAAATTCTGACAATAGCTACTGTTCCGTGCATTCGAATCTTTTTATGCTCTTGAATTTTCTGCGCTAGCTCCAGGGAGGCCTTCTTGACAGGACTCGAGTTCCGGGGAGCTTCGATGGACGCTACTCGTGTAGGTCGTCGGAGCCTGGACGTTTCCGGTGGGATCGGGGCTTAACATCAGTTCATGCAGACGATTATCCGCTGTTCGGCGGCACGCTTGAATGTTCCTCGAGACGTGTTTGCTGTTTTGAATTATTTTCTTCGATTCCGTCGCCTCGACTGCTGCAGATGATTGTGCAAAGGTTGAGGAGACGAACTGGTAAATGGATGAATGTACACTGACGCGCTGGCTTTGTGATGACCGACAGGTCACTCGATGTCTCGCATCTTGGACCGCTACCAAGAACGGACACAGATTTCTATGGGATGACCACCAGATAAACATCCTATGATTTCAACGGGAGGTGCATGTCTAACCAGCCAAGCTCCGATAGAAGCGGAGGATCATAACAAACATACGCAACCACCAGCCTGGTTTCATTCGTATTCAGACTTTTCAGCATTGACAAACCCCTTGTCGTCGGGTTCATCGAGTTCCCCGCATTCAAACCCGTCTCAGAATTACAAAGTTTGACAACTTCGCTCCAAAAGGACCACGCTAGTGAGGAATGGAGATGAAGTGGAAATAATTCGCCTAGCTCTCTCTGTCTTGTGACATTGTAAAAAAAAATAAAAGACTGGAAATTCTGTCTCACAGTAGGTCCACCATCTGCCCCCCCCCCCACAAGTAAAGCTTCAGCGTACGCCCAAAATGATGAAAATTCTCGTCGTTATCGCAACACGGAAGTAAACTTCCATCGCGAATGAAATGTAGTGATATTAATTATGCCGCAATAAAAAAAATGTACGAATATCAAAAAAAAAATTTCAAGGTGATTCTGTGCGAAACGTTGCTGCCGCTCCCGGTGCCCTGACTTTGGTCTGACATTTCCCGTCGGGGAATTCGGCTGGTATTGAGTACTTTATCGTAGACAATCGATGCCAATAAGATGCAAATGATTCTGATGAATGTTCTCGGAAGTAACCGAATGGCAGAAGAGCGTAAGTTATAGGATCGTTCAAGTGGCGCGTCGAATTTGCATCATTCTCCGTGGTGGTACTCCGTACAGAATTCGGAAATCCAGCGATTCGTGTTACGAAGCGGATCTCAATGCTCCATCCCTCATAATGGATCAAGTCTCTCGAGGATTCGATGGAATGGTGTAAGGCCATGGTTCCCGAACTCTCACTCTCGCGGCACCCCTCAATGCATTCTCCCAAGAGAGTTTGAGGAGTGCGGTTGTGAAGTTCAAATCCTGCGGAGAGGAATAGCGAATGCTGAAATGTCGGTGAAATGGATTTTCGAACGATTCCAAACGATTGAAGTAAAATTATTCAAACGAGTTCTGGTTTCGAGTTGCCAACTAAATGAATCTATGCTTGTTCCAGTCTTTTTTCACTATCTAGTGCTGACAACAACATCGACGCATACAGACTCGCTGAGTAGATACAAAATATAAAGTGTACACGTCTCAAAAGGTACCGCCTTATTAGAAAATACACGTCGCGACGTCGTAAGACTGGGCGTCTGGAGCGATCAAGGCCACATCATTCGAAGAATGAATCTATAGCATATCCACCACACTTGCTCGAGTCGAGCCTGGCTCGCGCTCTCCAAGTCACAGTTCATCAACCTCTCGAGAGAAGGTCAACTATAGAGAACGATAATTTACATTGTTGAACTGCGAAGCGTGAAATGTCTCTCCCTCTCACTTTTTCTCTTCCAGCATCTCATTATCCGCATGACGTTCACGTAGGGACCTCTGTTCGGTTCCTCTTCCGAGTCCAAATCCACCTCAACGACAATATCGGTGCCGTTGAGGGAGTTGACCGCAGCTTCCCAGCTCCCTGTCGAACCGGAATCGACTCTGTACCTTTCACTTCGAGAGTCGCGACTCACTAATTGCTGGGTGGCGCAAGTTTGCCTTGTTCCGCAAGTATGCAACACTTGTTTCAACCGGAAAACCGCAAGCATTGGAACAAGGTCCACACTTTCAAGCTGGCTGGATACTTTGCGCGATGCGTAGTCATATTCAACGTTTTGTGTCCATTATGCTGTGAGGGTTATATCAGTCCACTCTACGCATTGCGGTGTGCAGAACGACCTTGAGTTCGACACCGTTCAAGAGGATAATGACGATGATGGCAGAAAGCTTGATATTACGCAAGAGGCCACCTCTTCATTCGGTGTTTGTACACACTGCTGACTAAGATTTTACTCAACCTTGATACCGTTCTCTTGCCTGAACCCGATACGGAATATCTCTAATCTATGGCGACCAGATTGTCTCACTTCATTCTCAGCATTGATTGGAAATTACGTCGCGTACGCCTCCTTACAGTTAGAAGAACTGACGAAACAACAAGTTGAAGATGACCTTACAATTGAACCATGTTAGGAGGATACAGACGACAAGCGACCGAGTTGAGGTCTAGGAGTTTGCGTCGTGATTATGAGATGTCAAGTGGAAAACTCGCCACGTAAGACGAGTATCTCGTTAGATTATCCTGGAGTAGATCCAAGCGCGCTTCACGCCATGTTTACTTTCTGTACGCATGAGGGAATTTTATGCGTTGGATGAATCGGGGAAAATGAGTGGAGAATACTCAGCTCTGACAGAAAACTTGATCACTGAAGGTACCAGGTTTCTTCCAATCGGTTCCCCGCGCATTCATCTCTGGGAATCGATATTTTCGACATACCTGAAGCCCATCGAAGCGGATCCCATCACACCGAGAAGTTCACTATGACAAACTAGTTCTTCCGTTCCGTTCGGTTGACAAACCATGGAGCCAAAATTAGATTCGTGAACAGTCACCGCTATGATCGGATTTCGCTGTTTATAGCTTGTTCGTTGTAACGAGCTCCGACTGTGTCCGGGTAAACATGGATCTCTTGTTGAAAGCTCACAACTCAGGTTTTGCAATCACACCAAGCGCAAAATCTCCACGGTTCTAGAGAGCTGTTCGTGAGCGCTACTCGGATAAGAGCGGATATGATCTCTGGAGTACAGGGGCAATGATTTTGAAAAGTCTGGCGGAAACCCAATCATTGAGGGGTCGCCCCTCTTTTATCGACGAATCTCGCGAACGTCTTCATTGATGATGTCATCTAAAGGCCTCTCGTGAATTCTTTCGAATCAAGGTGAGCGGCATCTGCGTTAGGTGAGAATAGAGGAAGCTGATCTGGACGGCTTCACGAGAAACCAAAGCAAACTTATGAAGTTCACTCAGAGGGCAAACTTTGCATGGCTTGGAAGCTCGACCGACGCTCCATGAGACCCTCCCGCGAGGAAGAGCTACGCGCACCGCAGTGTTTGTTACGAAAAGTCTTCTATCTGTCATTCGCCGAGGAATTTCAGATCGTTCAAGTTGAGCTCGGCTGAGAAACGCTGGTAGCGTTGACCCTGCGTTCAAGCGAGTTGTGAGCTTTGGACAAGTTGTGAATCACTCATCAACAGCTTGATCAGCTAGATGAATGTAATCAAATATCGTCCGATGGTTGCGTCATTGGACTCGTAGGGCCATCTGCTAGCGGCGGAGGATGCTGGTGCCCAGATCGAATGTCATCGAATATTGACCGCTACGTTTCATTCGATGTGATCCTCCTCTATCCGAGAGGGACCAGGGTGTCGAGTCCCAGGCTCTCGCTGGAGACTACAGTGCTCCATCTGGCACCGGGCAATCCTCTCCACAGCAGCGAGAGAACGCCGAATAAAAGCCCGGTCGGCATCAAGTCCTAACACTGTTTGTAAACACCGTAAAGAAAACGTTTGAAATTCATCGAGCTCGAACTAGTTCATCAAACCAGTCGTCCTTTCCAAGGTAAGCTATCAATCCTCCATTCCAAGCTTTCCAAAAGGGGCAATTTCGCGTTCGCCGCACTACCGCTGCGATTTGAGTTATTGATTGACCTCATTGAGATGGAAGAAATATTCCGTAGAAATATCTCGGTTAGAAATGTCACCGGAAACTCTGAGGAGAGTGAAAATGTCATAATTTTGCATCCAATCGCTGTCACACTGGTTCAGGGGCACCGTTTGAGAAGGGTGGTACGGACTTCAGAACGATTGCTCTCCGACTGGAATGATCAACCTCATTGCATCGATTGGTCGTCCGAGTGCGATTTCGTTCAGGTCAAGAACGGGAAATTTTCAGAAAATTCGGATGAAACGAAGTTTCGAGATTCGATGATTCGTCGGTTCCGATGTTCCCGTCGAAATCGAAATCTGACTTCTATCCACGGGCTTATCCGAAAATTTTTATTGAAGCCCCTCGAAGAATTAAACACGTTTTGGGGATGCCCTCAGTCTTACGCAACGGCTACTACGCACGCTGCCCGACATTGAGCGGTTGGCACCGCGCGACGTTCGACCATGATCTTGATCTGCTGTTACGTAACCGCACTCTTGTCCAGTATGCATGATCTACGACTAGAAGCGTAGAGGACGTTCGGCTTTTTTCTTTCAAGTGCCGCTTCAAGCGGAAACCGCTTTGCATCTCACCGAAGATAGTCGCGTCGAGTTCACTAGGAAAAAACTTCTAGATTTTCTTCTTCCGATGCACTCATACAGAATTGGCTGAAACAGCTGCCGATGTCCTCCCTCAGCAGGGCGTGACGTAAGACGTCGAAAAACATCGGGTGATTTAACGTCTATGCCAAGGCTCAACAGTTGATTGTCAAGTTTATTCTGGGAAGATTAGACATCGGGAACGGTTACAAACTGGGGCGACAGGGCCTCTCCGCCAAGGTCGCTTTTGAGCAGTCATCTCTCAGAGGAGTCTTGAAAGAGAACACAACAAACTATCACGTATAAAGAAAAAGCCAGTATCATGTGACAACGTGACACTCTTTCTAGAGGTGCGGATACGGTACCGTGTTCCGGAAGAATTCAGCTTTCCGAAACGGTGATAGACCCATATGAGCCCGAGTGAACTCAAAATTACACCAGGTCCTAAAGGGATTTGTTCTACTCCACAGATGATTCACAAGTTTGCTTTGCTGCTCGTCGTCGCTGTGTGGGCTGCTTGCGTCGCCATGCCGCTCGATTCAACACAAGAAGCCTCGTTCCGGGACTCCATACCTGAAGATTCCATGAAAGTGTTCCGCAGACGATCACAGACTTTGCGTGCGGGTCCTGTTTTTGACGCCATACACGACTGCCGAACGAACTCGACGCTCAAGAATATGTGCAATCAATGTGCTCATGTCGCGACCAACGGTGGCGAAACATTCATGAAATGTTGTGCAAACCGTCAAAAGGTCCGCGATTGGTGTGTGGACTTCATCAACTACATAATCGATTGAGCGGGTTGGAACACTTCAGCCGACGCCTGCATTGTAGGCGAGTCAACTTTTCCGCGAAGTCTTGTGTGAGCGACTTCTACCACAAGTTCAAGTCAGGAGGTCGCACATCGAAAACAAGAAACGCTTTTCTTCATGCATGCTCTGTGAATATGAAGTTTACGGAGCTTTGCATCATTTCTTGATCAAAAGACTTCGATCTCTGTTAGAATATTTATTCCTGTTCCTCACTGGACTTCCAAAACTGTTCTCATTTTATATATTGAATCCTGATAGGTATGAATCCTCAGGTGATTGAGAAAGAATCTGTGCAATAAATGATGTGTTGAGCGATTCTACGATGCCAGAGCATGCTCTTCCTGCTTTCAGATGTTCCTCTTTTCCCCAGATAGGGCAGTCTATCGAGCGTGTTCAATGTTTCATCGGAATTGCAGTGAACCGCATCAGGAGGACGTTCTGAGTCTCTCAACAAAACGATACGCCTTCCAAGCGCTGAACGTCAAATAATTGAGAATTCAACAACACTTACGCGAATGAGGATTGGTGACACTTGATCAGCATCATCGAGCTCATGCGATCCAGTTTCAGGAAATTTTTCCCATCTCAATTGTCGCATCCCCTCAGTTCCGTTTCCGCAAGGCGCGCTCGCCAACCTGTGGGATGCCCTTCTCGACCCAGTCTCAAAGGGCCAGTCGTCAGTCGTCACTGGGAGTTTTCTTAGACATCTCCGCAGCTTTCAACTGTATGAATCACGGCTTAGCCCTCCATATGCTCTCCGCCATTGGTTGATTCCAGTATCTTCTTGCACGGCTTGTATCCTATCTTGTTGGTTGAAGACAGTTTCTAGAGTCAGACCGAGGTGATTGACATGGGAGCGCCCCAAGGTTTGCTGATAGGGCCGTTCCTTTTCGTTATCTAAATACATCAACTTCATCCTTCTTGAAATGCGTACACATGGATCCTGCCGGGTAATCACTTATGCTGATGACACGACTCTCATATTTTTCCTCCAACGTAGGACACTTGGGGACGGTTTGGCTGAGCCGGCCGGAAGAATTGAAGAAGCTGTTCGAATATTCCAACGGTTCGGTCTCAGGATAAACTCTGCAGAGACATCCATCTTGCTCTGTGGAGCCGGATGACTCGCGCATCGAATCTTCTCTATATCCTTACTTGGTGAACAGGTTGTTATCTCTGATTCAACAAAATGTTTAGGACTCACAGTTGATCAGAATCTTAAGTGGCATAAACATGTCAACGGTACTGCAGCGCGGTGCTACTCGGCAATCGCGTCTCTTCAAAGACTCACGCAAAAGGGTGCATCGTCAGATATTCTCCTTCTCGTTTACAGAACAGTGTTTCTTCCGGTTCTATGTTACTCCACCTCCGTTTGGGGTGGTGGTCACAGAGGGGTTTTCAAACGCGGTCAGAGAATTCAGAATGACGCTCTGCTCGCCGTCTCCGCTCCGCTCGTCTCGTCTCCGATTTGCGTCCTGAAAATCCTGCGTGAATTGAAGCGTGGAAGAGCAGGATTCGGTTCCGATGCATGGTCGATTGTTCGGGTTCTCGGAGCAAATCTAAACCTATAAATCCGAATGTCCGCACCGGTCTCTGGGAGGTTAAAACTCGCGAACAACAAGGCCGATAATGAGGAAACGCATAGGGGGGCTGGAGACAGCTGCGGAGGAGGTTTTAGAGGTGAAGTGAACCTTTAGGACTCACGGCGTCTGATTATGCGGACCGAAAATCTGTCGAAAAGGGAACTTCGTTGTCGCGAGGGCACAGGGGCAAGGGCAGAGGGTCGATATTCGGGGATGGCGCGGAGGGCATCAGTGACTTCGAAAACGAAGTCCAACTTGTGCGGTTCGATTCTCACAAGGAGAGAGGAGATTGCACGAGAAACTTCCGATCACCGTATGGGCCGAAAACGTATAGCGTCGTTGGGGAGGGGGTCGCGGGAGGCGAAACGAAAGCGATTGGCTCGAGCGGCTGCAACGGATGAGGTCCGGAGTCCATCGCCGAAATCAGCTCAACGGCATCCCTCCGGAGCTGTTCCTATGGAAACGCCGGAGTCGCAGCAGAGTTACTTGGCTTGGCTTTTGGGATCCTCAACTGAAACCAACGAGAGCGAGGAGCCAGAAAGGAATCTCGCAGAGCAGAAATTAACGTGGGGCGCTGACGAGGACACGCGGAGGATGGCCGACCGACTGCGAAAGCAGCGAGCTAGGCGCGCAAAGGACGTCGAGTTGACGAGCGCTGGGAAGAATTATGACCCTACCTATGAGTACAGGGATCATACTGGTGTGCGGATTTGCGCCTTGGATAACGTTTGCAAGTTTTGCCGTGCGGCGAGATTCAGGAAGGAGGCGCCAGGCCTGTGTTGTGCGGGAGCAAAATTCAAACTTCCCGAATTGGCTTCTCCGTCAGAGCCATTGGCGTCACTGACATCAGGGAATTCAGGTGAATCGGAATTCCGTAGGTATAACTCTTGCTTTCAGATGACTTCTTTCGGCGCCACCGAAGTAATCAGAGGAGATTATTTGCCGACTTTCAAAGTGCAAGGACAAGTCTATCATCGCTTGGGGTCTTTGCTACCTATGCCGGACGCAGAGCATCAATTTCTCCAGAGTTAGATACAGTTAATGAGCACCCCTCCGCGTCTGGGTCATCCGACCCCCGGCAAATCGTCTCCCGGTGGCAGCGAGCTGAGCACCGCCGATGCGTTTCCCTTTTGGATCTCTACCGAGACCCTTTGAAGTAGAAAATCGGTTGCCCTAAGGTCGCCCGACGCGCGCTCAATCCTCTTTCCCACATCTCGCAGGAATGTGTCCGTGGAGGGGCCGATAACCCCCAGAGTCTCGATGGCCACTGGCTGGACGACGTAGCGGCTTTCAAGTTCTCTGTACTTGGCCAGTTTGCTCCTCTCAGCGAGCTTCGCCACCCCTCCAGCCGCTCGCGCTGCCAGGGGCAGATGAGACGGCGCGAGCGTGTCCCATACGGTAGCATCCCACACCAGAGGTTTCCCCGATGTCCAAGAAGTGAGCGTCATGCCGTCGGGACGGAGCGCCGAGCTCCTCGACAAGCCCATCGGCTCTAGCTGGCTGGGAATCCCGGCGGATCGCAACGCGCGGGATATGACCTCATTGAGAGCCCTGTGGCGAGGATGTCGGCCCATACTTCGTGAACAGCTCAAGCCATGATGGCCCAGAGTGGTCACCGGCTCCGCACACCTGGTGCAGGCGTGGGGTGAGCAAACCGTCAAGCCGAGACGTAGGCCGGCAGCGATGCGGAGTGTGTTGTTGTCCAGCATCGTGCCTATACTTGGGGATGGTATGGCATAGAGCCATTTTCCGCTGGAGGGGTCGAAGGCCGCGTTGAGTCGCGCTCTGTCATAGTCTCCTGAGGAACTCTGAGTGAGCTCCGTCTGCCTGGCTGCGGTCACGATGCCGTCCAAACTTTTCTGGGAAATCTCCTCTGGAATAGCGCTCCAGCGTGCACGGAACTTCAGGGATTGGCTCTCTATCCTGGTATCGAGATGAGCGGCGACTGCGGGGGGTGAAAAGCTCGACGCTAAGGCTCTGAATTGGGTCAAGGACCCGAGGTGAGCGCTGGTAGCCAGATCGAGAACGGAACGGACTCCGAGACCCCCGCATGCTATAGGGAGGGACGCCTGTTTCCAGGCAGCGGCCGAAGATAGATCCAGGTTCAGAACTGAGCTCAGAACGCAACGGAGCCCGTCGTCCATCTGCCGCAGGAGGTCTTGGAAGGCGTCGGCGTCGGAGCAGCGCAGCACGTACATCAGGCGAGGCGCCGAGAGGCTACATCTCACCAAGAATAGAGCCGGGTGGGCATCCAGAAGTGGCAGTCGAGTGCACCACAATTCCATGAGCTGCTCTTTCTTCGTCAGAACTCTCCGAGCCGACGCTTCGTTGAGCGGCGCACCGAGAAGCTCGAGCTCTGTGTTGGCCAACAGGCGAACATCCGGGAGCAGGGTACGAATTCTGTGGTGACAGCTTATCCGGTTGCCCACATCTTGGCCAAGCAATTACAGCTCACACTTGGCGTCGTTTAGGACCAGACCCGAAGCCGCCGCAAAGTCCCGTACTCTCTGGATGTCCGCCATGACCGAGTCCATGGACCCGCCCAAGGTGCCGTCGTCCAGGAACCAGGGCCTGAATTCCGACTCCAGCGAAGACAAGAGACGGTGGAGTGCGATGCAGAAAAGCGCCGGCCCACAAGGGTCTCCCTGCTGCACACCATTCTTGGACTTGATCACTTGATTCTCCGAGAAAAGGCTGCTTGGGTGACGGTAAGCCTGGTAAGATCATCGGGTACAAGGCGGGGAAATCGGCACGCACGCACGTCAAGATGAAGTCCCTCCGGAGCGAGTTGAAGGCATTTGCAAAGTCCAACTTGACGAGAACCCTGTCTGAGCCTTCGTTGACTTCGAGAAAGCTGGTCGCGGCCTGCACGGCCGCCTCACAGCCTCCCTGCACGGCGAAGCCGAGCTGGGAGGGGGCGATGAGGTCCCTGATGGCGTTCTTGTTCATACGAATGGCGATCTTCCCGGCAAGGCGTCTCAACGTGTTGCCGACCGCTATCGGCCTGATTCCACCGTCTTTCTTGCGGAGTGCCAACAGGTTTGCTCCGTAGAAGGTTTCAAGGGCGAAGTCGGGGACTTTGCCGTTGACAACGAGTCCACAAAACCCCGCAAGGGTCTTAACCATGGGGCAGGGTTCGCCTTCTCTGCCGATCAGATCCTTCAGGTGCCTAGGACGCAAACCATCTGGCCCTCCAGCAGAGCTATTCGGAAAGCTCCGGACATCCGCTCGGATGTCAGAGTCCTCGACAATGGTCTCATCGACCGAAGCGACCGGACCAGGTGTCGGGGGGAAGTCGACCGATGGAGGCAAATACGTGTGCTTTAGCTCAAGAATCCGTCTCGTCTCTCCGTCAGCGGGAGCTGATACGTCTGTCGAGAGCAGCCTACGGGTGGCCGCCGACACGACGAAGTAGCGTTGGTCATGGTCGGTGAAGAGTTCAACCGACGCAATGAAGTTCTCCAGCGCCAAACTGGCGAGTTGCAGAGAGTCGCGGAAACTCATCGGTCGTATGATGCTCTCCAATATCCCCTACTGTTCTGGCAAGGCCAGGACGGATATCATTTCAATATCAAGATGAGGGATCCTCGAACCGGCGAGGAAACTGGTAAAAAAGTCAGTGCGATGAATTTTTATGCGTATCGGTTAATGATTCGAATTGATAGGGATAACTATATATTTAAATGTCGCCAGTTGTTTCAGCAGTTTGTAGTGGATATGTATGCAGAGCCATTGGCGTCTACTAAACTGCTACCCGGCCCCGCGTCGTTTTTTGGTTTTTTTTTTGTTTCCTCGGGTCTTGGCTGCTCGGCTCCGCCTGCGCTCCTACGTCGTCGCTCCTCTCCTCCGAGGCGAAAACGTCGATCCGCAGTCGAGATCGTTTGAACCGACTTCAAGTGAAATCAGGGGGTCCCGACATAAAAATGACCGGATCTGTGTACTGCGAGAAATACAGCGGATAGACGCGAAACTCACCAAGAAGATGTAAAACATTCTAAACAAACGATTGGCTCCGTTCCCCGAGCAATCGGAAGCGTCAATCCTTCAAAGCAGACGTCAACTTCCCAGATTTCCCTACTTTCTCTCAGACTTTCACCTTCGTTTCTTAAACCACCCGCATCTTGGAGGTCCCGTGCACAGACTTTCCCTTAACTCTCCAATCATCTTTTCCGTTTTACTTCCCTACCCCAAGCCTTCCCGAACAACAAAGTTGCTCCTTCTTCGTTTATTCGTATCTCTTCGGATCCTTCTCGCTTATCTTCCAGCCGAGGCGAAGCCCGGCCGGGCCCGCTAGTCTGTGAATACAACTTCCATCAAATTAAAAGAAAGAACACTCTTCCGCTGAACTCACTGAGGTTGTGTTCTTCAAAGGTCACCGTTTCTACGACTACAAAAAATCCCGACAATTACACAGGCGGTGAGTCTTCAATGAAATCAACCGAATGATTCTCCACTCAATACTTCGCTGTGGTCGGTTGGAGACCCTCCTTGTCTTTTGCGTCTCGACCGACTGGAAATGGAGCGTCAACAGTTTGAAAACGAAGTTATTCAAGTCCCGGGGGACTTCGCTCTCAATTGAAAACTTAAGTTTGGGGCTGTGGTGCAATCTCATCCCATTCTTCTTGAAAAATTGGAGCTTTGTTTGATACTACATTTCTAACGCCATTGAGAGGGCAGAGGTTTCTAATACAGTGGTTTCCAAAATAGGGTTCGTATTCAGTCGAATTTGAATACAGAGAATGCCTTAAGTTATGATCCAGCATCGGCAGTTACGACTCGGGCTCGAGTACAACTTTTTCTCGTAGGCACAAATCTCCCATCTTTCATTTTCCGGTTTGTCTCAGAAGATGTCGACCACCGCCATCTTGATTTCTATTCCCGATCTCTTCGGAACAGGGTGACATGCGCGCGGTCAAAGGTCGTTTAGCGGTTCTAATCCAGACGGTGCTGTAAATCTGCATTTCGAATGAGTTGTCCCTCCTTTACGATCTTCGCGCAACAACGGAAGGCAATAGAATACAAATCTCTGAGCTTATGTAGAAGTTTCCGAAACCATTGCTTTCACCCGACTGGTTCTAATAATGTAATGACTTTGCGTCTGACAACTGACACACTTCTTTCATAGAAGAAGTTGCTCAAGGAAACATCCGACCGATCTACGCGATATTATTCATTTGTTTCGAATTCGTCCTGCGCAATATTGAGTTCCACTTTCTACCAGCCGCTTGATCCGAAAACCGTTGGGACTGGTTAAATTTTGCTTGACTGCATCCTGCAGAAATGGTGCTCTTGCAGGGAAGAGACAAGGACACCGAAGTTTGATCGATAGTGATTTTTTCCTGACGTCTGTAATTCGCGGTCGAGAGCTCAATCAACTTGCATTCTCATGCGGCTTCGGCGCGGTCTCAGTGTCAAAAATCCAGACCTTTCAAATTACGCCGTAGACGCGCGTAACACAAGCTGGTTATTGGATTTCAGGATATGGAAGAGGCTATAAAACCAGAGCCATAAAATATGGTTCCGGAGAGCTGTAAAAAGGTGGCACTAGACGGAGATCATTGACCAATGAATTTACCAACGATGATCTCAGAGAAGTAGTCCACAGTCTCTGACCTTGGATGAAGTCCGGGAATAGAAATAGAAGGGAACGGCAGCTTCGACGCTCATTGGAATATGGTAGTTGCTTGTCTCGAATCTCACATGGAGCGACTGCGAGGAGCCGATTCCGTGATATAGTCGATGAAGGACATAATCGGGCGACGTCCGAGGATTCAAGCCGTGGTCGACGGATCGCTGAGGATTCGAGGCTAGATGTAGACGTAGACTACAAATGTTATATAAACAAAAACACCTCCTATGGATAAGGATTAATCTCGCCCCGATGTTTGAGGTCTTACAGTAGTAGAAGAAGCTTAGAACAGCGTCTCCGAGTGATTCCATCTCACGCATCTGTAGGAGCCTCGGAAAAATTTATGCCTATTACTTCGGTGATATTAAAAAACTTTGAGTCCCGAGCCCCTCGAAAAAAGCGTCATGACCCACCGAGGGAAACACCGGCTTGGGAAACACCGATGTGAAACTTCCTTAAGGACTTCCCCTCCTCACATCGTACTTTTCAATGATGGTCGGGAGTTCTCCTTTGAAGGGTCAGATGGTTTCAACCTCTTCCAGAAGAATTTCTGAAACAAGGCGAAGTTTTTTTCAGGTTCGACTGGGGCGTAGGATCTCTTCGGTAGTGGGGCTGCACGGAGGAGTTGGGGCACCTCCTCTGATTTCGTCTGTTTTCGATCATGCGTCGTTGCGAACAACTTTTGCTGTGGAAGACTCATATTTCGTGCATTTCTTTCTCGAGCTCGGTAATTCAGCCATAGAGGAGAGTACCTTGCATGGGAACACTGAATGCATGCCTTCATGTTACGACCGAAATTCCCCATTATCGCTCAGGTGCATTCCATCGAAGAACCTACCGCGATACTCATCGTGTTTCTCCAAAAAGAAGCCTTCCCCGAACGACGACTTCTGAGCCCTCAGGAATCTTGCCATCGTGAATTCTTCTGGAAGCTACCGGGTAGAGCTCCTGGCCGTTGAGAAGCGACGACGGTGTCGTTGAGGAATATCGCCGACTTCGAGTTTCTCATAATTCTCTCTTTTCATCGGAATTGGGACATCAAGCACTCCACCGACGGGGAAGTGTTTCGTAGCCAAACACCCCACCAAATCTCGACTCCATCGAGGACTTCCCGCAGAAGTTTTGTCGAAGAACAGGTGTGCGCTCATAATTATGCAACACGGACCTCTATCGGGGCTCCGCACAGTTGCTCAGAAATGTCCGAAAATGGTAAAAACTGAGAAACAGATTGCGTCAAGCCGCATGGAAATGAACCTGAATTTGACTGACGATGTTAGAGCTTTACTTGCTGTGCAGTGATCATCTCCGAATACTTATTCTTGAATCAAAAGACACACTTTTAAGGATAGATTATTTGAAAGTTTCACCCCAGAAAACTCAGGATGAGATTTTGCGGTGGCGCAAACTAGTAGGTATTACGCACGGAGACTGGGAATGTCGGAAAAGAATCATCTGCCGTCCGTGTGGATTGGCGCAACACGGTTTTCCATGCGCCCATGCCCGAAATCCCCGTTTTTCGCCCCAGAAAACTCAGGATGAAATTTTGCGGTGGCGCAAATGAGTAGGTATTACGCACGGAGGCTCGGAGTATCGAAAAAAAATCATCTGGCATCCGTGCGCCTTGGCGCAAGCTTTTTCCAGGTCTGAACGTCGCCGTGGGCTGAAAAAAGTTGAAAACCCTTGGCTTCGCTCTGGAACCTTACAGCCCATTGAGCAGCCCATTCGGAAGCTAGGACCGGGGCGGGTTTTTTCGTCATATTCTTTCGAGTTTTGATAAAAGACGGGATGAACCGATTCGTTTACATTGCGAATTTTAAACCTTTGGCGAAACTTTATCAGTCGATTTTACAAGATTATTGATCAGTTTCAGGATTGACCAGCTTTGTCGTATTTGGACCGGTGGTCAACCCCAAACTTCGTCCGCGCCTCCCTAGAATGCACAAAGAGAACTGATCTCATTTTGAGCGATTTTTTCCGCATGAAGTTAAATCACATGAAGATATCATAAAACCCTGAAGTGCCGCGTGTGGTGAAATACGAAAATCCAAAATTCTGACATCGTTTAACGAATCCCACGTAGGAGGAACCTCCAGTATCACGGATTCTCGTGTGAAAAGCTTTCTTCCAGAGCAATTCGCAGATTCTCGGCGGCGTTTCCAGATTAAATCTTGGAAACGAACTCGAAATCAGAGTCAAACTGTCATTTACTCGGGGAATATGTGGGCGTAGTTCGTTTTACGCGGGGTTTGCTACACGTGGGGTTCGTTGTACGCGGCTTGTACGTTAGGGTATATCTAATTGCTGGCTATGTGACTTTCTCGCTTACATGAAGCTCGATTGGAAGCTTCAACTGATGTAGTATGAACCAAGGACTCCTGAGGGGGGTCTTTAGCATGCTCAGCGCCCCTGGCGACACCACTGCTATCGACGAATCTGAGAACCGAGAGCTCCTCCTATGATCGGCGGGAAATTGAGTTTAAGATCGATCTAGTATTCAATTCACTCATTCAGGTGTTATGAACCGGAGTCTCAATTCTGGGGGAAGTCTGCGCCCGGGACGCGAGCCCCCTAGTCCTCTTTCCTATTTTCGCCACTAGTGATGAGTAGAAGAGCTTGGAACTTCAGACCAGGTTACTGAAATGCCTGGAAACTTGCTTTGCGTTTGAGGGGATATTGAGCAGCTTCATGCCGAATGATGTTTCCTCTCCTGCAACGAACCCTTTCAGCCGTTGTTATGCTCTTTGTTTCACGTTGAAGTTGGTTAATGATTCTGATGATCCTCCTGAATAGCATGAATTCTTCAATAAAAGTTCTATACGGCCCTAATTCAGGGCGGGTTCTCCTCAGCCAATCCTTTCACAGTTTTTGGAAGAGTTGAGTTCGTTGAACCCACTTGCGGCCGACTGTCGTCTGGTGTAAATCGACTCCTACATGAGTCTAAAATTTGTTGTCTAAAACGAGTTGTTGTTGCAAGATTACCCGTATAACCACAGGACAGTAAGCGGTTCGATCGCGTTTAGACGCGAAAGTGACTCTCTTGAGGGAACAGGAAGTTTGTACTTCGACATTTATGTTAGGGTTTTTCGTAACAAAATTACACTATCGAACGGCGTCCAGGTCGGACTAATGATGTTCCGGTTCTCTTCGGAGGATACTGGATTTCCAGGGAAATCTCTCTTTCAAGTCCTGTGACGCTTGGTTCTCGAGGGGTATGTGATAGATATTCGTGAGCCCACGTGAAATCCGGAGGGAATAACCGTTTTATCTGATGACGCGCGGGTGCAGAGGAATCTGGTTTTAAGCAAAATGAGCATGGCTGCGAGCTACGAATACAGATCATCCGATTCCTGGATAATTCTCCGTATTGTCGCCGAATTCCGGTGCGAAACAGGAAATATCCAAACGAAGACGGCACAAAGCACATTGCGATGTCATATCCTACCAAAGTTCAGGCCCTTAAGTAATAAACTTACAAATGACAAAACCGCAGTGGAATAAGCGGATCTCAAATCGAGAACCGAACATGAATGTTGTTCACATGGACCCATTGCAAGAACAACGAAATCGTGATTGTATGGTTCCACTCCAATATCGTATCAGGCCGAAACTATCGATAAAAATGTTGCATCCGAAGGCCCGGAGTCGGGAGCGGAGGGAGCACCTACCGACTGAAAACGGCGAGCGAGCGAGCTGAAGTTTGTTTCCCGGGAACACCGTTAGAATTTCCCATACGTCACAATTATGATTCCGAGTATCCGATGTCCCGGACGTTTCGAGAGATGATCCGACTCATACCCATGAAATAAAAGTAGCGATAGTTTCGACCATACTTTGTTGGGCAATCGACAGCCGCCGTTTGAGTACACTGTCTCTGATGATTTTTCGGACACACAGGTTAAATCGACTCTGACCAACGACGCCTTTGTGCTGGGAAAGAGAAGAATCAGGTCAAAGCGATCCATGAAAGCTCTGGACATATTCGAATCGTTTCCGAATCCGAGAAAACGTTGTACAATTAGAACCTCAAAGAGCTTTTCAAGTTATGCTGATTGTAAAGAAACCTGCCGTCTGAAACTAACAAAAGCTATTATCGCACGCGAAGTGTCAGCATCCATAAATGTTTGGCTGTCTCCTCGACCATGAATGAAGCGACCGTGCGTGGTCTTCCAGGAAAACACAAGCCAATCAGCGTCACCAGGTTTCCAGAACCAAGGTTAAGAAGTTTCCTCATCTCTATGAGCTTATTCATAGGAAATTTTGAATCTGAATCACATTTTCGAATAATCCGAATGAATGACGATTGATCGCCGCCGCTTGCCCCTTGAGGAATGAATTGGGCACTGATTTTTGCGCGACACCGTGTTGGAATCCAAGACGGTCTTCTGCTTCATCAAATCCTCCACAGGCACTACCATTATGGCTCATTCTCTCTCTTAGTTTTCGGGAAGATTCGTCATTAGCTGGGTTTTCGGACGGAGAGAAAATCGATGTCGAGTTTTCCTTTACTCCGAACTATCATCTAGGTTTCGTCTCTACTCTACGGCGTGGGACAATGTTTTGTTCGACTTGAAACAAAGATGACTCCTGATTCATCTCGGATTCCACCTTTCTAGGACGTTTCCTCTGCAAACGGTTCATCACAACAACCAGTATGGGTACATTTTCAAGTGAATCAATCGTGAAATTCCTTTATCTGTCGTCTCTAGAGTAATCAGCTAGAGCGCCACCCTGTCTGCGGTGTCTTGAACGACCAAAAAAGAACAGTCAGCAGTTCTTACAGGAAATCGTACACGCTAGGGAGGCTTCTTGATTGATAACCGACGTTTGGACCATCCTGGCTCCCCACGTCATCGAGTGATCTCAAGAACGAACAGGTGATCCGAGTTACAGAGGAGCCTGATCTGACACGGCTCAACATCAAGTCCCCCATGCAACGGGAATAAACTTTTCCTCGCGCTCGATCTGACGTCGTGAAGCAAGAGAGATTAGTCCTCGGCGCGCTGGGCGTGCAGGACTTCGCCACTTTGTCAATGCATGTTGCCGGTTAGCGACTTTCGCCTGTTGTGATGAAATTGCGTTTTTGACATCAACACGTGTTCTCAATGAAATTCCCTCCATTTTGAAACATTGTTTACGAACTGCACTGAAGTTTTGGGATTTTCGTCTGAAAATCATAAAACAATATCTACATTCCTCTCCACCAGGTCTAGAAAGGAAATCTGACGGTCAAAATTCCGTTTGTTTCAAAATCCCGCCCAAGCTGATGTTCCGCTTTTTCGGAACCTAGGTGTTCTGCTTACGCGAAGTTGTATTCCTCCTCTGAAGGAAGGTGTTGGTAGACGAGCAGACAGAGGTCGTTTAGGGGTTTCCCTCCTAGGAATAGTGCGAACATACGTTTGCAGTGAATCGTCATTTCTTTACAACCTCTTTACGACCACTTTTACAATGGGAGCTAATCGGAGTGGAAGAGCTTATGTAACTCTTCTACACAGAAAGCTCCAGGATCCTGAGAACAACGCCTCGGAATTCCGGAACTCCCTACAGAAAAGGTGGAAAAATTGCGCGCGATTCTCGGAAATCGATTCAAAAGATATAGAATTATCGTTGAAACATTGAATACAGAGCCCTCTTTGAGTCCGGCTATAATTCTTCCAAGTCCGATTTGCATTCTTTTCAAATGATTCATATTGAGAGGAAAATCAAGTGCCACTTCCTTCCCAAGCCTCTTGGAGTGACGTAAGTGCTATGGTGAATCTCATTTGAGCACTAAATTACCTCATTCTCAGTCGGTTCTAATTTAGCTCCGGTGAAGCCGACGGAGGATGTCACCTCTGTTTCGACGCGCTCGTAAAAAAGAGTTAAGGATGGACTGTAAAAATATGGAGAGCACCCTCTTAAATGTGGAGACAGCCCATCTACGATGCTCAGAAACGATCCGGAAAAATCCATGCCCAGAAATCCCGGAACTGCAATCAAGTTGCACGCTTCTGCGAAATCATTGTCGGAATTCCCGATTTCTCTGATGAGTCCGTAGATTCGTGAACGTCACTGAGATCATTTTCTCGAAATTTGAATTAGTTTTTACGACATCGACCATGTTGTAAAGTCGAGCCCATAAAACACGGTCCCAGAGAGTTGTTAAAAAGGTAGCATTTGAATAGAGATCATTGACCAAGCGAGTCACCTACGGTAATTTGAAAGAAATCACCTACGGTCTACGTCTAGAGGGATTTCGGGGACAGAAGTAGAGAAACGTAATATCGTCCACCTGCTTGAGATTATCAGGATCAGATTTGGAATAAACGTCTCGTTATGAGAGCAGCGCTTAGCCGAAAGGAGTATTATCACCCTAGCTGGTTTTCCAAGTTCGCTAATCTGAAACATCATTTCTGAGAGCTGAAAGGCTTCTCAGAGAGAGGTCTTCATGTGCTGTACCAGCGGTGAACTTTCGGGTTTGAGACTTGGAGGAAGTTCCAAACGCAGCGGAACTCCTATACCGTGGTTCTGCGGCAGGAGGCTCCAGGAAACGGCTCAACCGATGTCTGTAGCTCATGGTCAGTTCAACTCTGGGAACTTATCAGGAATTTCATCTTGATTATGCATACTTCGCCGCACGGTCGCTAATCTCGCGGCTGCTCGGCTGGTCTCGAGCGCTTCCAACCGGTTGATGTTAACAACTGCCGTTTCAGGCACACGAGGCTCCAAAGAGCGATGTCTCTTCCAGAGGAGCTCATTCCGCTAGACAGGAAATTATCGCCAGTTTTTCAAACATCAAATGAACATTCATCCAAAGCGATCGTTCGCAGAGTTTTGGAAAGATCAGATATCTTCCTCAACACCTCTCCGAATCGCTTGAGCTCACGCGTATGTCCATCTTCTTCTCTCGATCATTTGTAGTCTTACGTTGCTTATGAGATTGAATCATCTTCCAACACGCTTTCGAAGTTCGAGACTTTCCGGGAATCTGATGTCGGCATTACTCGCGCTTGATCTGTCTATATGGAAGTCAGGTCCTTCACCAGACCTAATGGGCAACTGCTCCGTGACAACATAGCTATCTGATTTCGAATCTTATCACGGCGGCAGCGGCGATTCTCTGCTATTTCTGCTTTAGCGACTGCCCGTTAGATGTGGATTCAAGGACATTCCTTGTAATGTGTCTCGGAAGTCTCGCTGCCAAAACTGCGACGGGGTGTACCGGAAGCATCTTGTGAGGCATATTTTGGATGGGGGGTCGCGCAACAAGAGATCAAGAGCCTGCTGAATGAAACGTCTGAATGATGGAACTACGTAGATCTCCTACTTGAATGAGCCATATTCAAGTAGCAAATAGTATTGCTTTCTCCAATCGTTGCCTCGAGCTTGTGGGAGAAATATGTGGAAAAGATTTTCTCGAGTTTCAATCACAAAGAGTTCAATCATTCGTATCCTTTTTCGCATGCTCCTGAAAGAGGGACGAGAATTTCATCTGAAGCGGAACACATGTCCCAGTTTTCTTACTCCGATTCGTGCTCAAACGAAAGACTTTCTTCGGTGGGATGTTCCGACTAGACACTGCGATCCCTTGTGACATCGTGCCTCCCCTGCAAAAAGCAGTTTTTCAAAAACCTAAATAACCAAGAAAGACTCTAGAAGCTGTTTGGACTTTTTAGAACACTTGACGGCTGTTATCAGTTTGTCATCGCCAACAGCTCTGAAAATTGGTTCACAATCGTAGAAGGTCATCTTATGAACTAGTAAAGTCCTGAGGCTGGCGTGCCCTCCCTCCTCCGTGGAAGAAACTTTGCTCAAGGGACACCTTTCAAGAAGTGAGCAATAGCACACAGGACGTGTCCTCCTAAAGCTTATTGGAAATCTGAATCATGTGCAAAGAATTGGAAGACCCAAATTTTCCAGGAAGTGGCTCACCAAACTTGCATGCCGTCCACAATATAGAGGGGAAGAATGCCAACGAGGATCCAAAACGGACGGATACTTTGAAATCATGGCTCGTCTGCGCAGTTTGTGCGATCGCTTTCTGCGGTGGCTCAACCGGGTTCAGATGTTCGGGTCTGCTTCTTGTTTCCATATCCGAAGAATTCAACATTCCAAGAGGTCAGGCAGCATGGCCATCCAGTATCACCAATCTATGCACCTATTTCACCGGTGAGTTGCATCAAGCTTCTTCGATCGGTTTGAGAATGGCGGAGTCGGATCCGATTCAAAAAGTAAGACTGTAATAAATTGCAGGAATCGTGGCGGGCCCAATAGCTCAGAAATATCCGTTGAAACCCATTGTGCTAATGGGAATGATAATGACTGGGCTGGGCTTCGTATTGGGCTCTGTCGTACCCAATCTCAGCATGATGACCGTATTTTTCGGCGCCATGCATGGATCTGGATTGGGAATTCTGTTGGTCGCCTGCAATACGTTACTTACGCAGTACTTCGAGCGGTTCCGGGGATTGGCTTCTGGAATCGCTCACTCGTCATCACCAATCGCTTCCATGATTTTCCCACCCCTAATGACATTCGTCCAGAACAGATATGGGTTCAGATACGCAATGTTGACCATTGGCATCATCCTCCTGAGCACGGCGCCTTTGGCACTGCTAGTAAATGATGCTCCGTGGATAAAGAAGAGTTCCACCGCAAAAGGTAGAAACCACTCATATCCCGCTTCAGAATGGAGTGCTCCGAGATTGGGCAGATTTTGACAATTATGAATTTCAACTATAACTCAACGGTGATTGCAACTTTTCAGAGCACGAAAATGCAATTTTTGCGTGGAGTATATTTCGTGAACCAATGTTCTACATCCTCCTGGCCCCGAACCTCGTCTTCCCGTGGTGTTTCGATTCATTCATGGCAACCGTCGTTGACTTCGGCTCTCAGAAGGGCCTCTCTATGGACGACATCCTGCTGATTCTCGCCTGTTATTCCGTGGCTGATATAATAGGTTCGTCGTTAAAAGGTGGCGAATTCTCATAGATCCCTGATTGTTTTCCAACTTCCGTTCCATGTGAGACACTTCCTTGCGTGAATAGGGATGCTTGAGCTGATTATGAGTCAGACTGCGTCTTCCAGGGAGAATTTTTTTCCCCGCTCTGGCCGATTGGGGTTTGCTCGGCCGGGATACACTTCTCACGCTCTGCTACTTCATGTCTTGCGCTTTCCTGCTGTTGCTGTGCGTCTGCTCATCCTTATGGCATTTCATAGCGACCGTCATCATTCTTGGAGGATTCTTCGGTCTTTGCAGTTCTTATTACTTCAGCATGATCGCGCGCTACCTCGGGTCAGACAGACTCCCCTTTATTCTCGGTATGATGGGAACCTTCGGAGGACTGGTGTTTCTCATGATGCCCGCAGCGATCGGTAAGATTTCCGAAATAGAGAGGATGTCTTTACCATCTAATTCTTCCGATATCGCCAACCAGGAGCGCAGATGATTAATAGGACTCGATTTCTAGGCTTCTTCAGAGATGAATTGAACGACTATCGCTTGATGTATCTCATGAATGCCGCCCTACTCTTCCTGACTAGCCTACCCCTTGTGGGCGTCGTATATCGACGCAAGATTGGGCGCTCATTAGAAGTGCTCGAGTGAGATTTCTATCCTGGCCTCAAGGAACCATGCTTCGAAAGAAGATAGGAAGGAAGATCTCTACTGATTCTAGTAGCGCTTCTAAAACTACGACTGTCTCAGCTCGACGGACACGGAGTGATCGACGGACTCTGCATCAGAAACTCATCCAACGCACTATCCCATGCTGAATTTTGGATCTGCTCGTTCTGATAGTAGTACTCGGCTTTGCAGGCTCACACTCAGAAATTGATTGAATCGTGTCTGAAAACTCGTCAAAGAAAGAGTAAAATATCCGAACAAAAAGAGCGGAAATCGATATCTTGGAAGTGATTTGGGGAGCCGCTGAAGTTCAAGCTAATAACGGTCGTTCAAGTTGAACTAGGGTCTTGACAGATATGGAGCGGGCTTCCAAGGAGTCCTATGGGAATTTGGTCAACCCCCGGACCAGCGGCAAATCTCAAATACGCTAATGGGGCCGTAAGCAGAGACGGTAGATCCCTACGAGCGAGTAGTTTTACGACTCAACAGACATGGATAGTATCTTCGAACATGGGCTCATATTCGTACAAGGTCACATTGTGGACTGGTGAACACCTCAGGCTGTTCAGTTCGACCACCCTCGCCAATGCCCTCTCTTAAGAAGAATCTTATTTTAGGGATAACCTTTGAGGATTGAGTTCCAGTCGACAAAAGTCCCTCTAAGCGTTGCTCGGAAACTGACACCATGTGCAAAGAAAATTTTGACAACAGTATATCCGAGAACGGCCTGGGACTCGGAGTCGTTCCTGAAATCGAGAAGAAGAACCCTGAAAGTGACTTCAAACGAACCGACAGCTTGAGGTCATGGTTCGTGTGTGCGGTCTGCGCGATTGCCTTCTGTGGTGGATCCGTCGGTTTCAGGTGTTCAGGTCTGCTCCTTGTTTCGATCGCTGAAGAATTCAACATCCCGAGAGGTCAAGCGATCTGGCCAACCAGTATCCAGAATTTGTGCATGTTCTTCAGTGGTAAGTTTTTTCAAGCTTCCTCAAATTTTTAAGAAATCAAGTCTTGTTTCTAAAGGAAACTTCCAATTCTTTCCAGGTATCGTAGCCGGTCCTCTCGCACAAAAGTATCCCTCGAAACCAATCGTATTTGTGGGGATGGTCATGACTGCCTTGGGTTTTGTATTGGGCTCTTTCGTACCAAATCTCGGCATGATGACCGTCTTTTTCGGCGCCGTACACGGTTCTGGAATGGGAATTCTTCTCGTCGTGTGCAATACTCTGCTGACCCAATACTTCGACCGCAACCGAGGATTGGCGTTCGGAATCGCTCACTCGTCGTCACCCGTTGCCACCATGATCTTCCCGCCTCTGATGACCTTCATCCAAAACCATCACGGGTTCAGATTCGCCATGCTGATCATCGGCATTATTCTGATGAGTACGGCTCCATTGGCTCTTTTGGTAAGCGACGCTCCGTGGACAGCGAAGAGGTCATCCGTGACAGGTAGAGAGGAACTCCCATTTTCTTTCTGCAATCCGAAGTATCCTCTATCTGAGAAGATTTGATAAGATTCGATAACAAGCGGTTGGAATAGCGTTGATTGTAACATTGAAGGATCCAAGAGCGCAGTCTTCGCGTGGAGTGTATTTCGTGAACCGATGTTCTACGTCATTCTGGGCGTGAACCTCGTCTTCCAATGGTGTTTCGATACATTCCTGGCGACTGTCGTTGACTACGGAATTCAGAGGGGTCTCTCGATGGAAGATGTACTGTTGATACTCGGTTGTTATTCGATCGCCGACATAGCAGGTTCGTAGTTTCAAACTCGAGATTTTCCTGTTTGCATTCGTCGCTCGATCATTGATACTTCTCTAGTTCTGCGGAGAATCCGTGTCTGATCATGATAATGATGATCCTATCTTACAGGGAGGATCCTGCTCCCCGCTCTCGCCGACTCGGGCTGGGTTGGTCGGGATACACTTTTGACGCTCTCCTACTTCCTGTCTTGCGTCTTCCTGTTGCTGCTATGCTTCTGTTCGTCATTGTGGCATTTCATCGTGAACGTCTCCGTTCTTGGATGCTTCTTTGGTCTCAGCAGCACATACTACTTCAGCCTGGTCTCGCGCTACATTGGGTTGCAACGACTTCCCTTCACACTCGGCATGATGGGGACGATTGGAGGATTGGTGTTTCTGATGATGCCCACAGCAATTGGTAAGCTCCCTGAAATTTCGAGGGAAAAAATACCAGAATGATCAGCCCCTGACCATATCCCGTTTCACAGGTTTCTTCAGGGATCTCTTGAACGACTACCGGTTGATGTATCTCATGAACACCGCCCTTCTCTTCGTGACAACTCTTCCTTTGCTGGTTGTTGTTTATCGGCGCAAGATCGGGCGAACTCTGGAAGTGCCCGAATGAGATTGCCGTGCTGGACCAAATGGACCAAATCAGAGAAGCATCACGCTCGCGATGTCGAACCGTGCGTCCTCGAGCAAGCGATTCTTGCTTGACGAACACTTGACAACGAAAATCCTTCCGAAAAATCATTCAGCAACAGCCTTACACTGATAAACAGGCAATCGAAACACGTACTCACCTTGAAACCATCTCGCTCGTATCGAACCACGGAGCTTGGGAAGCGTCGTTCTAATCAGACTCAATGAACCCGACTGACAACTGTATGAGGTGGCAAAATGGATGGACCTGCGATACCGAGGGAGAAATCCGGCATGAATCCCAAAACGATAACTAACTTTGATCGTCAACTAGTCCAGTTACTTCATTGACATGCTGTCGAGGTTTGATGGAAATAAAAAGCCGATTGGATCCAAACATAGACCTCTTTATTCGTGAAAGAAAGTTGTCTCTCGAGAACACATTAAACCACCAGACAGGTATACTCGGAAGCTGTGGCAATCGCTCTGTCGGTGGATCTTGCAATTCGTCACAAAGGTCACGAAAGCGCTTTTCAGAGCATCGAGCCAGCGAGATAGATTCGAGAACCGTTCCTGGAGATTGTTTGAGTCAAGTGTTGGAGTCAGGTCATTCACAAACATTGAGTTTCTTCTTTGACCACATACAGAGTGATTCGAATTCGACACTCGGGTTCAACATACCCGTCATGCAATGATTTTCCCTTCGACCACGCATGGAAATGAATATTTGACGTGCAGAGCGTTCATTGTCCGATCCGCGCTCTGGCTCGGTGAGAAATCGTATTCCACGACTTCGACCCGAGAATCCGCCGGGTTCTCTCACATAGGAAGAGTGTCTGACAGATCTCGGGAGCAACGTGTGGAATGAAACTCTTCAAAATGGAGAGACTTCGAGAAAAAGTGTGCCCGAAGAACAAATATTCCAGCTCAGGTCGGCAACCGAGCAAAACATCGAGCCCTGATCCTAGTCCATCGATCTCATTTTACCCAGTTTGTGAAAAAGGGGCGTGTACAGTAGTTGTCATAGTCAACTGCGTAATTCCGTCGAATCACGCGATGAATGTTGAGCTCAAAGCCGTACTGTCACGCTGCTATTTCACGAAGATCACGCTCACTTGGAGCAGCATCTTGCAACCCTCTGCTGGATGTTCTCGCAATAACCGCGAGAATCGCAACTTCTTTTCCTGGATATCGCTTTTCTGGAGCATATCCGGAGAGTAAGGTTCAAATCAAAACACTTGTTCGAGATGAGCTCTTTCGTATTCCTCTTCGTGGAACCTGAGCCAGCCAGGAAGGAAGCTTCGGTCAATCGCTTGCCGATCCAATGCCACAGTTTCGAAGCAGCAGATATCCGAGCCGCGCGAAAGTCAGCATGAGTCACTTCAATCAAGCAATCTTCCGCCGATCAGAACTGCAAAAGACCGGTCCTCGAGCCAGTGATGCAATGATAGCGGACCTTTAGCATCATTAATCTCCCCTCATGCTTTACGACATACGACTCCACCGGTTTCGGCATTAGACTGCACGTTGCCGTTCCTCTGCGCCTTACCCGTTATCAGTTTGTGGAGTTGGAGTATCATCGTAAAAGCTCTCCGCCACAATCGGAGTGTTTATGGGGCTGTCTCGTTTGCATTCTCCTCGCTCATTTCGGGGGAGGATTCTTCACTTCAAAAAGCAGCATCTCAACATCGTTTCCAGAGTTCGCGGACAGTCCTGTCAACGCATCAATCGAGTACCTTCCAAATGTGTCGCGGACCATCTGACCAAGGCGCTGCGGAGGAGGGACTCCCAAATGCGCAGGTTATCCCGACTATCAAGGAGAAGAGCGTTTTCGCTGAAGACGAGAAACCCGCCCTCGACAGTCCTCGATCCTGGTTCGTTTGCGCTATTTGCGTTTTGGCCATTTGCGGATCGTCCGTCGGCTTCAGATGTTCGGGTCTGCTCCTGGTCTCGATCGCCGAGGAGTTCGACATACCCAAAGGAGAGGCTTCATGGCCAAGCAGCGTTGTGAACCTTCTGATGCTCTTCTGCGGTGAGTTCCCGTTGCCGTAGCAATCGACGAGTTGCATAATCGCTCGGCGAGGTTGCTGAACTTTGGGAGACCCGGATTGAGAAACTCGGTTTTCGTTTCGCAGGCATCGTCGTCGGACCACTGGCACAGAAATATTCCCTCAGACCTATTCTGTTCATCGGCGTTCTTCTGAATGGTCTGGGTTTCGTCCTCGGGTTCTTCGCCCCCAGCGTCCAGTTGATGACACTCGGCTTCGGAGCAGTCCACGGTTTCGGCGCGGGGACAATCCTTGTGGCAGCAAACGTACTCCTCTCTCAATACTTCGATCGCTATCGGGGCCTAGCTTGCGGAATCGCTCACGCATCTTCACCGGTTTCGTCGATGATCTTCCCTTCGCTATTCGACTTCGTCAAGAATCACTACGGATTCAGATACGCCATGCTGGTCATCGGCGTCATTCTGATGAGCTTGGCTCCTCTGGCGCTCCTGGTGGACAGTGCTCCATGGGCAAAGAAGCCGAAAGATGTTGGTAAGGATCTAGGAACTCTGTTGACAATCTATTCCGGATGAGGAATTCGGTTCCTATGCAAATTGACTTTTGTCACATACATACTTTCTTCAGGCTCCTGTCAGAGCAAAAAGTTGAGTTTCACCCAACCATTTCAGGGTCCAAGAGTTCGATCTTCGCGTGGAGCGTTTTCCGGGAGCCGATGTTTTACGTGATCTTGTTCGTGAATCTCGTGTTTCAATGGTTATTTGATACCTTCTTGGCCACAATCGTTGACTACGGCGCACAGAAAGGACTCACCGTGGAGAATGTTGTCGTGATTATTGGCTGCTATTCCATCTCGGATGTCATAGGTTGGTTTCCGGAATTTCAATTGCACGCATCTTGATTGCAGTCTTATAGCAAAAGAGTTTTATCTCAAACAATCCCATCTAATTTTCCAGGTCGTGTTCTACTACCCGCTCTGGCTGATTGGGACCTAATCAAGCGCGATACTTTGATCACGATGTCATACTTCACGTCTTGCGTATTCCTTGTGCTTCTGTGTCTCTGCGAGTCGCTGACTTCTTTCATCGTGGCCGTCACCATCTTCGGTGGTTTCTTCGGCGTTTCGAGTTCCTATTACGTCAGCGTGGTGTCCCGCTATCTCGGCTTAGAGAGACTCGCCTTCACTCTTGGCATGCAAGGCACGATCAGCGGCACGGTGTTCCTCCTGATGCCATCCGCGATTGGTGAGTTTTGATCAAGCAAAAATGTTCATACAGTCTACCGATATTGCGCAAGACGGGGAGCGAAATGAGCATGAAGATAGGCTCTTTCTCACGGAGTCGCATTGCAGGCTTATTCCGAGACCAACTCGGCGACTACCGGTTGATGTACATCATGAACGCAGCGCTGCTCTTCCTGACGAGTCTCCCTTGGTTATACGTCATCCGCAGGCGGATGACCGGTCGATCTTTGGAATGCGCTTGAATAACGCCTCCATTGCTTAGAAAATTTTCAAAATTCGGATGCACTCTCATCGGAGACTAAGCTTTGTCAGAGTTCATTGATAAGAGCCTTGGTGCTCCAAACTGGGCCGCAACAGAGTGCATCGACGACTTGGACGAACTCAAAAATTTACCCATGAGATCCCACTTGACCACCTGGTGATGTTCCAAGAACCTGTATGAATTGTACATATGATTCAATTGCCGCATGTATGATGTGTGAAGAATGCTTGTTGCTAGGAATAATAAATGAATTATGAGGATAAATTCCGCGAGCTAATTCTTTCAAAGTGTCAACTCGAAACATTGCGTTTGCCTGAACCCAGAGAATTCCTGTGCCGGATTCAGATTGACCAACATGAATTTCCTGAAAACAATATGACGGCACAGCCTGCGCGAGCTGCACCTCGCTCACATCCTTAGGATACATTGACCGAGTAGATCCAAGAACAACAAACTCCCTCGATGTCAACACCGAGCTATTTGGATTCATCAACAATCAGGCGATTTCGTGGCTTGGCACAGAGCCCTGCTCCCGAGACTGTTTCTTCCTCTGATCGCCTGGCCGTAATCTGTCGATTCGACAGACATCGAAGCTGACTTCCGAAAAGTGCTCGCATCCTCATCCTATATGGGCACCCGGCTTGAAAACCTCTAAAATTTTTCGAGTCTTATTCTCTTGTGGTCTCATGCAATTTCAACTAAGGAGGGTTTTCGAGATCATAATTCCAAAACCAAGTGTTTCCGGGATAATTGACCCACAAAATCAAGATTCTCTCCGTAGGAATCTTTGGGGTGCACGTAAACTCTAAACCATTCAATGGGCTTGAGGGCAGGTGTATTCTGTATGAAACTATCTCGGCCTGGACGGAAGAGATAGAGCACGTCCAACATGGCAATCCGCTAAACAGCTTTCAGGGTCGGAAAGAAGGTTTTCGGTCAACTAGATTCGGTCATATATTTTCAGTCAACTGCACACCTGAGGCGCGGAAAGTTCCCGATATCAACCATGATGATGTTCGACCGTTGATCGCACATCTTCTTTTTTGTGTTCCTCTGAAGACAAGGCCTCGGTCTGCCGTCACCATGATCCGAGACAATTTGGAATTCTCGGGGATCATGAATTTCTAAACAACATCCTCTCACTAATTTATTCCGTCGATGGTGACAAACTCACGCCAGGTCGGACTCCGTCGGATCCCTTAATCGGAGATGATAGCTTTCGAGAACCTGAGTCTCAAACTTGAGATTTTCTCCAAATTCCAGAAGGGGGAAAGCGAATTCCTTTCCAACTGAAAGAGTTTTATTCCAAGAAAAATCACAAAATCTCTGCCTTCCTGTCGAATTTCCTCTAACGACCGATTCTGATCACGGAACTGGAGTTTTTCGGAATGTCCATCAAGCGTTCGGCATGTTCAGGGGGTGGCGGGGTTCGGGGGCTGCGGAGTTTCGACACTACATTGATCTCGGATATGCCTTGAGAGGGTTGCCCGTTGGAGAGTGTTGCCGCAACCTCCACAAGGCACTATTGAATTCGTCGCGCAAAACGGAGAGTGCCTCTTGATGTCCCGCAGCGTACCCGAAAACTGGCATTCTGAAAAAAACGGGAATTCAACATTTCGGAATGACTGAAATCACAGCCAATGAGATAGTAGTTTATGGAGGCAGATGCGGAAGGAGAAATCTGCTGAATGGTGGATGACAAACCTGGCTGGGCACAGGAAGCTTTTTTCTTCTGAATATGACTTTTGAAGACAGTTGTCGTCATGCTCACTTCCCGGCAGGTTCTTTTGCAAAGCGCACATTTTATGACCCTACGCGACAATTTCTTATCCCTGGTCAAATCAGATTGAATCAGTTCTTAAATGAATCGATTGACGGACGCATTCGACAAATTCGGTCTTATTTGGAAATAATTGAATGAAATTCTGACCGGCTACTCACTTGACGTTCATGCCCTTCAAACAGATATCGCAGGTCCAGTGGCCACATGGAAGTGTATTGAGTCTCGGGGTAACGAATTTGCACACCTGACAAATGAAAGTGAGGGGGAACTCTTCCAATTTAGCGCGAAAACAGTAAGATTTTTTCGAGAACCCGACGAAGGTGTAAACCTTCCAGGGCGCTTGTTGATTGTTCTCCATTGAAAGACCGGCCGCTGGTAACTGAACAAACGAACGAGTTGAGCTTTCCTGCGACATTGAGGGGATAGTCGCGAAATTACCAAGTAAAACTAGTTGTCAAGCTCGCCATCCGCCATTCATGGGCGGTTTGGAATCGAAATTTATTGGGAGGGCACGCTAAGCTGGATTAAATACAGGAATTCTATTCGAGAAAATATGGATCCTCTCTATTCTATTTGGTGCTGTTGGCTGTACCTGTCTGGCATAATCTCTCTCCTCGAAGCACGGGATAATGATGCTGGCATCATATGATGAGATTGGCGCTTTAGATTTGCTCTGACGACTTTCATCGTTTGACGCGAGGCACACTTCGAACACATCTTGATTTTGGTCCCTGAGCGTTATTGACACGAGATCTTGATGGCTTTGATCGGAGTGCTTTGTTTCCGCGGCATTTATTCGAACTCAATCTTAATAACTGCGGAGTGGTCTCGTTTATTTACAAATTCATAGTTCAGCGCATTCAGAGGAACTTCGGTGCGGCATCCGCGGCGTTAATCCACAAATATCCGCGTCCTCTAAAGGGTCCGGAATGTACTCGGGTACGATTTTGCAGACATCTGGGACGTTCCAATATGGACTCATGGACATCAGTTTGAGCTCTCCCGAGGGAGATTCCATTTCGAAGACTATCCGGAAACGAGTCAGCTCGACCACCAGGGAGCGAATGGTTCCAATGGTGTTCACATACATAGTTTCAATGTTGAAAACTCCATTGGAGCCGACTGAAAACTTCACGAACGCCTTTGTTCCACCCATGACGTACCTGTACCCGTGGCAAATACCGGAAATGCCGTATGTGGTTATGAGGGAACCCACGACGCGTATGTCCGGACTAGTGTAGTAGGCTTGAGAGTCAGGATAGTATAATTTGAAAGAGCCGTCGTTCCGAAGTAACACGGCTTTCTGCTCAACGAAAATATCAATCACCTGGAAGAAAGCAGCTCTGAAGTCACACATTGTGAACTCACCTTCAAGTTGCAAAATCGCGAGTTCAATAATCGCTGCAGAAATCGAGTGCATTGGGTATGGACAGAAGCATAGAATTCAGAACCGCGAAGTCTACGTACTTCATCCCTGGGAATCTTGCCCTCCACCAACGGTTCCAAAGGCGAGGCCCCGGCCGTGAAATGTAATATTCGCCGACATCGAGTCAATATGACATCGTTGAAACTTCTGGAGAACCAAAAATCCGCGAAACTCCTTTCTCCACGAAACTGAGTGAAAATACTGCCGTTGGCAGCGACGCCCACAAAAGTATCTGTCCGCCTATCCAGAGGGAATACCTGTGGAAGAGATTCGCATCTCGCAACAACCTCATCCGGGCCTTGAGAATGGATCAGAACCGCTCATCAACTACCTTGATGCCAGAATCTGCGAGAGATTTCACCGCGGGCCAAGGGACTTCACTCAGTCTGTTGAAATCGAGCTCCAGAACCCTGCCATCGCGCACCAGTATAAGTTTCCGACACTGAGTTTTTCCAAAGTCGTACGACTTCCGTGTTCTGAAAGGGTTCATGACAGAGCTGTTGTTGAACAACAACGGTCACAAAACCCATCCGCTCAGATGTTCTTGGGTCAAAACTGAAACTTGGAACGACGGTGATCCTTCACGAACGAAATACACGGTCAAAACAGGAACACGAGAACCAACACTCTTGTTCGAGCGTCCTTCACTTTGTCGAAAATCCCTGCGGCTGGGCATGGGAGATTTACGTTCCAACGCGTAGATATCGAGAAGCTGACTAAGCTCTTGACATTGGATTTACAAACAACGATTACAATTCATCCAAAAGCGAGTTCGGCGCTGCGCGTAAATTGGATTGAGATTAATCGGATCGATTGAGATCAGCGAAATTTTCCGCCTCCCAAGATCCCGACTCATCGACAGACCGACGATTCAAGACAGCGATCTCGAATCCGTTTTTCTTTAGAAGTTCCTGAGTTCTTGTCGAAGGTTGCTGACTGCACTACCTCAGATCCAACTAAACTTGAAGCCGTGGAATTCCTACGGATCTTTTATGAATAATTCCTCGGAATCTCTGTTTTTCGAGGAATGGTCGGCAAAATAGAGAGCTCGTTGCTCCATGTCACCGTTTCAGTGTAACGTCGTGTAGAAGTTCACCACTCGCACCCTCTAGATCATGATACATGACAAATTTTGAACAGGGCTTCACTCCGAAAAAAAGAAACAGCTCTCCACGATATTTTCAGGATTTATAAGCATGGTACAAGACGGTCAAATGATGAAATCGGAACAATATTGACAGTGTGACAGTGACCCTCTCATTTGAGCAGTTTCCATCGTAGTCACTGTAAATCTCTGCCTGTCATTTGAACCTCCACGCCGCGAACGGAGTCTTGATGAAACAATTATATATACACGGATCCGGGCAGAGCTTTTCGCCCGAACTTTTCATTGAGTGTACAACGCGTCACCGTCAAGACGTGTTATGCGTCGATGATGACATGGCCGACTAAATTTCCAGCTAACATGATGTCGATGCTGTTGTAGAACGGTTGAGGTTTTTAAAACGCTCTCATTAAGTAAGCGACCGAACGTTCGCGAGCAAATTCTGTGCCATAACTCCGAAATTCACATCCTCCGCAAGTCCAGAACAAAAACCTGAAAGAGAGCATGTTGTAAATTCGAGAGGATCTGAGTATTTGAGGTTGTTCTTGATTGTTGAGAATACCGAAATCAATTCCTTTCTCAGGGAAAACTTACGGAGCCGTCCGAAGCGCTGGCGCCTACTTTGTCTCCCCTGGCGTTCCAACAGACTTCGAAGATGCCACCGGTACCCTTGTATGAGTGCATAAGCTGACCAGTTGCCGTTGACCAGATGTGCACACATTTGTCAAACGAACCGGAAGCAAGGTAACGACCATCTGGTGAAAACGCCACGGAGTAAACTGGCTCGGAGTGTCTAGTCAAAGTGTATAGGCAGTGTCCCCTCTCGACCTCCCACAAACGAACCTGGAATGAAAACGTACATTGAACGAGTGGGAACCTCCGAGCGAGTGTTGTGTTCTCCTTCCGATCCTCCTTTGAGACCAAACCAGTCCAATCAATGAATCAATGAATCAATCAATCAATCGAAGGATAGGAATAGTAATTTCAAAAGATCTGTCAGAATCCGATGAGTCTTTCGATGAGTAGTGGATTTTCGAAGAAAATTTGCTCACCGTGGAATCAAACGACGCTGAAGCTAAAACCAAATTCATGTTGGGGTTCGCCGTTTGTGGTCCGGTGGGACTCCACTTGATTGTGTAAATTTCCTTGTGATGTGCTTGCAGATCGTGCACCAAACCTCCGTTCGGCGCGTCTCTGGTAGTCCACATTTTGAGTGTCATGTCGTCCGAACAAGAAGCCAGAAGAACACCTTGAGGGTCCCACTTGATTGCGTTCACCTCGTTCGTGTGTCCCGTGAAGGTCTTGATCGGTTTCTCGACGCCCAACTTACAGACGTGGATACACTGATCAGTGGAGCAAGAGGCGAAACTGATGTTACTTTGCCAATCTACATCGAGGGCAGGAGCTGTGTGGAAAGCGAACTGTTGGGTACAGTTGCCGGTTGAAGCGTCCCATATGATCGTCGTTTTGTCAACGCCAGCAGAGAGAATGTAATTGCCTTTCTTGTTCCATTTCAATGCAAAGATGGGACCTTTGTGTTGACCGAGTGTGGATGCCAGTCTTCCTTCTGTGGTCCAAATTCTGGCAAAACCGTCATAAGATCCGGTCGCTAGCAGAGTACCTTCGGAATTCCAGTCCAGCGAAGTGACATCTTTGTTACTCGGCACCTCAGTTCCTCCTCTTTGAATGCAATGTCTTAGAACAAGCTGCTGGCTCGCAGCCGGAATCGGAGGTTCGTTGAGGTTCCAGATGCGCGCCGTGGAGTCACCACTGCCAGAAGCCAGCAAATCGGACGCCGGGTTCCACGCGCAGATGAAAACTTCACTATCATGACCCTTCAACGTCGTAGCTCTAGAAGGCGGGATGTCCAAGGTGTTGATGCCGGGGATCCCGACCCAGCTAGGCTCGTTCTGGGGTCCTGCGGGAGCTGGTGTCGCGACGGGTCCGCTTTCTTCGTTATTTGCCGGCGCTGGTGGTCTAGAAGATGTGTCCATGGGAGTGGGCGCATTGGAACTCGCTGATCCGGTTGATGGTTCGATGTGAGCTGAAGATGGAAAACTTAGTCAGCGCAGCATTGAAACCCCAAAGAGCAAACCGGTTTCATAGCTTTCAGTGAAAAACTACTTTTGAAGATCAGTAGCACTGGGATCACCACTTACGCTTAACGTCACCATTGGTCGCGGCATTGTTGTTTTCACCGTTCTGGGGGTTGATTTCTGGTTTCGCTTTCTGTTGAGCTGCTTGCTGCCTCGCAGCGACCACGTCAGGCATGACCGCATCTATGAGCGATAACGACTCAATCAGGCGCTCGGAGCCATCTTCGCCGATCGAAATCTCGGCTTCTGTGTACTGAAGACCTTTCTGAATGATCGACAGCAAAGCAGCGGGGGGAACCAGGGCTCCGTTGATGTTCGATTGAGAGATATGAGACTCAATACCTGAAAACAAGCACGGAAATACAATCTACATTCTGTACCCGGAGCCACAATGAGAAGCCACAGGCTAACATCAGGGACGTAATTCGATTTCGGAAAGAGAATCAGCGAGTTTCGGCGCAGAATCGACAACACCGACGAAGTGGGTATGAGGAACTCGGATATCGGGAATCTGCCTCCTCGAAAGGAAAAGTTCTGAGATCTTCGCCAAGAATGAGAGGGCTAGAACTCTCACGACACTCGAGTACTCTGCCGACGTTCCTCAGTGTGTCAGGCATCTTCCCGCGTCTGTTTATCACCTCTCTGCTGTTCTCAAGAACTTGATAACAAAATCATACACTGTGTAGATGACTCACCGAAAGTGTAAGCGGCATGGAAGAAGCCTGATTCTTGGAGGTAGCGATACACCAAGAAGTTGACTTCATCGCTCGTGAAACTCATCTTGAAGGCGGCAGGGCGCTCTGAACCTAGAAATTTATGCCAGTTGAGGTGAATTGATGGTACCGACAGCTTCAGCGGTGGTCACTGATATTTCGGCACCCATTGGCGATTGTCAAAGAAGGGTCCGGCTTGAGCTCGATAGAGAATGAGCGGCTTCGGGGTCGTGGGGTAAACCGCCTCGGAGGTCAGAAACTAATTTCAGGATGCCGACTCGCAGACGAGAGCGATGCTCAAACGGATCCCGTTCTTTGGATTGCTCGAATCAAGACCGGTTTTCAGAAAAGCGTCTCCCGCACCGTAGACATCAACAAAATCAGCAATGCCGCAGTAACGTGCACGATTAGGCCTTCCCTACCTTACTGAGATTGGACCGCGTTCCCGTGGATCTGACTGCCCGACACTCGTGTTCACTATCTCATAGTTGCTGGGCTGAACTTCAGATGCTGCTGATTGAAATTCGCGTTCAGGATCAAAACAGCTCGATTCCGGCGCTCTCAAATGGCGAAGCACTCGCTCTGTTGTGATGCGCCGCTAAGAACTGAGCGGAGCAGCGATGATGAGAATGATCCAGCGCCATGTTTCCGCTTACCACCGTAGGTAGCGCCACATGTAGCGGCGGAATCCGAAGCTCTGACTCTATCAGAGAACACTCTGAAGACCAGAAGAGGACCGTCGCGGTGATTCTTCCCCAGAACTTCCTCGATGTGTGGATTCTGCAATAGGAGTTCCGATTCGAACCTCCCTGGATCAGTGGCGGCCAATGTATATTTCTCGCGCAATCAGGGTCTCGAAATGCCTGCTTCGAGTTATTTCGATTTCTGTATAATCTGTTAGCAGCGCAGGTATAGCGAAGCTGTTCGGTTCGGGTCGAGCTGCTCGGACGTCCATGTTAGCTACGTCGGTTATGTCTGGTCATGATTTCGAAAACCCGGATATAATGGACGAGGAAGTTCGAGTTCCACCTACAAGATGAGAAATTTGTGGCTCATGAGACTAGTTTGTACTGCCCGAGTCTTGTATGTTCTGTGCGAGTGTTCAGCCTTCTTTCGGAATCCCAAAACTCGAAACAAAGGCCATTGCGAAGATAAGATGAGCTTGGATTCTAAACATACTATACACGGGTGGAATCAAAAATTTTTTGAAAAGGCAAGCTCACGACTCTTGAATTCAAAACGAGGCATCATCTGTTGCATCAGGGATGGCAAGAAACAATTTGACTTGAAACGGTCATCGAGTCGAATCAACGAGTGGATTTAAGATAGTAATGACCACAGGTATGAAACAATATTTCCGGAGGTCCCTCGAAGTCCACGAAAAGGCGGAGAGTCTCCGGAAGTCACCCCAGACTTCAGTGTGAACCAGGGCCGTATTTAGGAATTTGCCGCCCATAGGCAATGCCAAAATGCCGCCTTCCAGAGCAGTCGGAGCCTCTTCCCCCCTCGCTCAAAGGAAAAACAATATTATCGGCCGAAGAAGAGTTATTCTCATTGATCAAGTTTATTCAGGCGGCAAGTTCTTTTAGGCGGCAGAAATGGAGGCGTAAAGGTATACAAAGTTCCTTTTTTGATAGGGACGAGAAAGATTCGTCAAGGAGGATCTAGGAGATTGTGACTCGCTGGAAATTTGCCGCCCATCCGAAATTCGCCGCCGTAGGCAGTTGCCTAGTTTGCCTAATCGGAAATACGGCCCTGGTGTGAACAAAGTATTTTTCATCTAATAGCTCGAAAAAGGCCGCTAACTCAGAATTTCGGGGAGGTTGGCTTGCCTCTGGCGCCCCCTCGGTCTATTGGGAATCAAGTACAGAACTGATTGTAGCACGCCACGGAGCAGGCTATGAAGTTGACGAATTATTGAATTCTTCGATTGGCCACTCTGACGCATCAGAGGCATCTTCTGGACTGACCGAGCCCAGATGTGAATGAGACGGTCATCTTCCATCCCTGGTATTCATGGTGAAGGAACTCATGGTGAATATCACTTCCGGTTCGTCGATGGACAACGAATGTCCTGCGAATGGCCTGGAATTGCCCGGCTCTGACCTCGTCAAAACTGTGCGGTCCCACTTCCGCGGTCGGCCCATTGTTGGAACCGAAATCGTCGTTCCGCACAACCATCGTACTTACCGCGTCGTGGGACTTGTTATATGGGCTCAAATCCCATTTATATAGAGCTTGGGCGAAGCAGAAGTTCAGATTCGCCCCTGGAACATTACCCACCGAAATCCCTTGTCGAAAAGTCAAGCCTCCCGGGAGACCTTCGAGCGAGGAAGAGAACGTTGGTGGAGCAATGGGAGGAGAAGAAGAAATGTCGGGAAAACAGACGAATTCTGAAGCTAGAATACAATCTTCTTCATCCGCAGCTTTCCGATATCTCTTCAGCGATCTCGCTGATCGGTCAATCGTAGAACTATTTATGTATTAACGATTTTAATATGTGGTGTCGACACATTCGTCCTCATCGCAGAATACACAGCTACACAAACCGTTTGCAGGATATTTGGCCCTCTGCTTCCGGGGATCTCAATTTACTCCTTCCAGACGGTTTCGCTGGATTCGTAATCTCTGAGGGTCTCGCGAACGGTTTTCTCCTTTCCAAAGCCAGAACGAAGGTGTTCGATGTTTGTTTTCTTAGTCCGATTATATTATAGCTTCGAGGAAGAGGATTTCGCTCCTGTCAGATGGTGGGCATGATTTTCATCTAGAAAATTCTCATAGGCCGGGGATTTGTGCCCGAATGGATCTATGTTGGAGGATTCCGTCTTGACTTCATGAGATTTTCGATCAGTAATCAGTGTAGAGTTGGATGCTTCGATAAGATCCTAGTGCAGACTCTGTAGGCAGAAGATGCGAGGCTGAAACCTCTGTAGTCGCCTGCATCTTAGCGGAGTTATCAGCCATTGATTGGCTTCTGACAAGAGTGACATGCCAGCCATTTGGGCTGCTACCAGTGTCGAGCGTTTTATCGAAGATCCAGTTTACAAGAGGAATCAGGATGGGGTTGTCTTCAAGGATTTCAACAGAGACTTTTTGCTGTCCAACTGTCCTGTGCCTTTCTATTCTTCTTGCACTTGCGTCAGCCTTCTCTCTGATCATGTACTCATTGCTTCATTCGTCTCGTTGTCTCCCCCTCGGCTCGTTTTCCAGCAGCTGTATGCGCTTGGCCGCTGAGTACAGGTGTCTCTGAAGACCTTCATGTCGATTCTCCGGACGATTTTTCACCTTTTTTTCACCATTTCACCTCTTGGGAGCATGATTCATGGTTCCGTTCTGCTGACTGGGATTTTCTGTTCGAATTAGTTAAGCTCGTACTCTGTTTCTTTTTTTTCAAGTGTTTATTCATATATGAGGAGTTGATTTCCAAACGGAGTCAAGTCCATTTTCCCAATTTCGAGATAATCGACTTTTTCTTCTGGGATGCTCTCAATGCACAGGATCACGATGAAACTTCGCTCTGCGATGGGTGACGGAACCGTGAGCATAATGAAAGCTAACTCGCAAATCAATGAGTCCTGTGAAGGCGGCTAGAGCAATGAGGTCCTTTGGACTTAACGCTTTTTGGAAATGAACATTGGAAAAACAGTCGGAATTGACGTTTTTTGGTGTCGTATCACGACTGCTCGCAGTGATGGTTCAAGAAACGCCAAAGCGGGCACACCGGACTGTAGAGCCCAGGAAAGAAGTCGCTAATTTCATCGAATAGGATACTCTCTAAATCTATCAGTCTTCGAAAGCTTGAAGAATAATTCGTTGTTTCTAACATTCGAATTGGTGGTCGTTAATTAGAGCGCATTCTGAATAGAGCGCACGTGGAACAAGAGCGCACTTTGAAGAAGAGCGCATTCGAAGTAGAGCGCAGGTGTAACAAGAGCGCCGATCAACCTCGAGCGCAATCGAAATAGAGCGCACGTCGTATTCGAGCGCAGGTTCTTAGCGCGCAGCTGATCAAAGCGCAGGCTCCTAGAGCGCATCTGATCAGAGCGCTGACCTATGAAGAGCGCATTTGGTAGCAAGAAGGATATCTATCATTTTGAACCGTTCTGTTCTTTGCTTGAGGGACAAGACGACTCGTTTGCACGCACGAGGACCTGAGTGCACCGTTAAATTGATTCCCGGTTTTGACTAGTTGCCCCAAATGTCAAAAATATAGCATTCTGGAATGATCGGAGTCCAGCATCGGAAGTAGCGCAATTGTGCGGCTCGGATACGCGAATTATCAAAGAACATCCGGACGAAGTGTGAAGCTAGTCCACGACGGCCTGCAAACATTTTTCCCCGGTAGGGTCTAATGTGAAGGTTCCTTGACTGACCGGTTTTTCCCCCTGCGAGGTTTTAAGGTTATTCGTTCTCGTAACGAAGACGTTCGTCTTAAGAAAATTTTCCATGCGAAGAATTCGTTGTACGGAGCAGTTTTGTGATTTGAAGAGAGAGATATTCTTTTCCCGCGCGTTTCCGAACAAACTCGTAGTCCGAACAACATTGCGCTCTTCATAGTTCGGCGCTCTTATCAGATGCGCACTAGAAGCCTGCGCTTTAAACAGACTTGGGCTCTTGTTCGATGTGCGCCCAAGTTATTTCTGCGCTCTTTTTACACCTGCGCTCTAGTTCGACTTGCGCTCTGGTCTTACGTGTGCTCTAGTTCGGCCTGCGCTCTACTTTGAATGCGCTCCAATTATATAGCACCGTTTCAACGTTTGTCATTCTCTGGCGAACCAAGGCGTGCTTTCTCATGCTTCGTGCGTTCAGGACGATTCCTCAATGACCTCTCTCTCGGACGTATATGTAAGATTCAGGACCCTTTCAAGTTCTTACTGAGCTCCGCGAGCATCGAGTTTCGATCTTCACGACAATTCAGAGAGACGTCAGTGAAGATTTTTCAAAGGGGCGATTCCGGAAACTGTGGATCTATTTGCTTCTGAATAACTCATCGCGTCGGCGCTCGAGTCTCGGCAATCGAAGCTACTTGACGCTGCTTGAAGCCAGTTAGCGAGAAGAAGATTTGAAAGCTTCAGGACACCGACGAACGATGTCCACTCAATATTTGCGCGAAGTATCATGGTGGAAGAAAACAAGGGATCGTCAACATTCAAAGCGCTCATTTCCCCATATCTTGCCTTGGAACCTTCAGTGGATTTCGGGACCGCATCCGGGGCTCAATTTTATTCTTCAATGATCGAATACGTATCGCATCGATCGCAAGCGTTCTCATCGTCAGTTGTCGGTACGTGTAGTGTGCTCCCAAAAGTGCCTGTGCATACGTGAGCATTTGTCACGCAGTTATTCAAATTTTGAAAACCTAATCAATTAAAATCTCGGTACCCGAAACAACTGATTGTGTGCCTTCGAACATTTTTCTTATGATGAAGCTGAAAACAATAGGGCTAAACTCCAATGCGAATTTGGGTTAGTCCAACCGTAATATCGGGGAATCTTTCGTGTTAACTGAGCTTGGAAGTTTGTAGAGCTTTCATGAACTCAAAGTCAGGCGGCGAGTCACGAAGTTTATGTCACCGTCGACAAACGCTTGGAATTAATCCTTCGCGCAGAGCGCTGTTGCTAGTTGTAAACCAGAACAGAGACTCAGGATCGTACAGATCTACTCCTTTCCATCCGAGATATGCGACTATAATACACCAGCCAGACAGGACCGTTCTGCTCGAAGAAAGCTTTATTCTTGAATACAGTGATTTCGTTCGAAGTTCCACTACATTGTCAAAAACAGTGTTTTCCAGGCGGGGAGGCGGAGTTGGATTGAATCTGGCTGAACACTTCTTGTCCTTGAGACAGGCGGTTTTGTGTTAATTTGACCTGTGGATTGCCTCCGCGAGAGCCATCCGCACCGGGAATCGACGCCTACTGTAATGGGATGGTGGTCATGAGATCTCTCTTCCCATTTCTTACGAATGCCCCTAGTCGGTCAAGAATGTTCTTATTTTCGAAGTTTCTCTCTCGAGAAGAGCGCAGAATGTCGAGGTTGAGCGTCTCTACTTTCCTTCTGGAATAGACTTGACCGGCTTGACGGTGAAACGTCACCAAGGGCGACATTTTTGTAAACGTGCCCTCGACTTTTCTCTCACATGAAACCAGAAATCTTTTCTCATCAAAACCCTGTTTCGCAACAATTCCAGAGCATTTTCCGAGCCGGAGGTCGCCGCGGTCGTCGCGTAGAATAGATCAGGATCGGAGAAGCAATTTCAGCAGCTTCAAGTCGGGCTTCCATACTGCGTACACGGATCCAGATCCGAATGGCAGAGATGTTCCGAGACATTTCGACAGGACGCCTCTGATGAAGACGAATGATCAATTCATTTATTATTCATGATGTCAATGCTCATTGACCGTAACTCCTTGCGGGTGACTTCCAGTGGTCGATCAGAGAACGAAACGGAACGAAGAATCTTCGCCTGAGAGAGTCTTAAGCCGCTTCCAGCATTTCCCAAAGACATGGCCACTTTGCCCCTGCTGAAGCGTTCGGAATGTAGAACTGATTTCAAGTTTTCTAAAGTTTCTTGAGGTCTCCCTTGACTCATGGTTGAAGACGATCACTGGCGGGCTGCTTCTTCTCCACGCAACTACGAGTGGAGAACTGGATGGCATCAGGGCTCTCGGAAACCGGCAAGTTCCGCATGCTGAAGCTCCATCGGTATTTTCCAGGCTTACAGATCAGAAAGGAGTCCGGAGTACTTTTCCGATTTCTTCTCGAGACAGAGTTCTTTTGGCAATTTGAACCTTTTTGTATGAAGACACCGAAAGATCCGATGGGAATCATACGTGAACGACGAGAGCGCCAGGCCCTCCCGCTCTGCTTCGGACGTTTCCTATAGCGTTGGACGGATCTGCTTTGAATTTCCGGTGGTTGAATTGGCGCATGTTCGATGACTAACGGAGATTCTTGCCAAACAAGAAGCAGCCGAAGCGCATCCATCGAATCGATGTCGGGAGATCTCTCACGCTTTCAGGGCAGCATGCACAGTTGGTGCATGCGTTTCGCTGATTCTCATGAGGAGCCACCGAACAAACGAAGCAACCACCAACCGGGGCCGAAGTCGATAGACAAGCTGTATTTGGAGTAGCTCAATGATGATGATGAAGAAGGCGAAGAGGAGCGCACAGCATCCGGCCGTAACACCGCATCTGAAGCTGTGTAAGGCGCGTCTCTCGGAGCAAGGAGAAAGTTCTGTCGAGCGGCCGTGCCTAGGAACCGTGTGAGGAACTGACTGAGTGAAAGAAAAACAGGGAGAGGGTAATCGAGCGAGCCATGGAGCTCAGTTAGGCAGGGCGTCGATGCCTTGACCCCGAACGGCAGCGGCCGCAGCAGCGACTTCCGAGCCTTCTGTCGGTGTTCTGTAGCGAAGAACAACAGCACCCCCGGCCAAGCGGCCGAATGGTTTCGTTGGTTTGTTGGCTGTCCGGTAGGTACGAGGGAAGGCAGGCAGGCAGGCAGGCCGTTCTATCCTCTGCCTTCGTTGCCGCCGCCGCCGCTACTGCTGGCACGGCTGCCGCTGCCGCCGCGCCGCAGCCGTCGAAACTGGTTCGGATCGAACGAACTCCGCGCGCACGGCCAGATTGGGATGCATGAGAAGCGAACTACGGCGACAGATGTTCCGTTCAAACTCACGGACGGATTCAGGCCATTCTGGCATTGCGCTATTAACGCCACGCTCTTCAACGCCAAGCTGCTCATTGTTCACTGCCGCTGCTCAACGCCTAAATCGATCGCAGTGGGCCTGCTGCTGCTGTTCTTGGTCGCTACAATGTTTTTTTTTTCCTCATTCACCCGAGAGCGTGTTTTACCCCCAGATAGTCACTTCATCGCATTCTATCCGAGGGGGAAAAATGTGAAAAGAAAAACTCTCGAAAGGAACACCGTCCTGTACGGAACCCCAAGAGTTCAAGTGGATCATGAAGGTTTCCCTGGTTTCGAGTTTCGCTTCACTCAGTCCGTCCGACAGAGGTCAGCGGCTGTCCTTTGATTGCAGTGAGCATCGTTTTCCTTCAGACGACTCTTCGGATCAGGCAGAGTTCCGTTCGAATCGGGGTCGAATTTCAGAATCTGAGCGAACATTGGAAAACGATTTTTGAATATGCGATTTCCCTCACGGAAAAATAAGTGGACCGGCTGAAAAAGTTGAATGTAAACAACGAAACTAGCGATTCCCGCCGACAGGATCATCGATCACCGAACCGCAGGTGAGCCGGTGTTCGCTAATTCAAGCCAGTTGCCGCGATGAGTTGAAACTGAGGTCGTAGAAGAGTTTTCTCTTATCTGCGGAACTCATTCCGCCAAAGATTCAGCTATTTCCCGTTGTTCTATGAACGGTCAGCGGCTGTAGACGTCGAGCAGCCGACGTTATTGTGACGGAAACGCGTTCCGTCAGTCCCATCCATCGGTGGCATTGCACCATGTGAGCCACAACTAGGAGAACGGTAACGAAATGCCGATGATTAGTGCTGCTCCGTGCACCTTGTGAGCTCCAGAAGCCGCAAAGAGAATCGGTCCACTTACTAGAAAAACGGAGCCGCTGCTGATGCGACGGTCAGCAGCAGCTGCTACGCATTTCGGTGTGGATGCCGCGTTGGCGGCGGTGGCGGCGGAGGAGGGAGGGTGGTGCATGATCTCGAGCTGCTGTGCTTGATTCCGTTACGCTTGACGGACGGAACGGCGCGTGCTGTTATCATCATCAACGTCGTCCATGACGATGACGACGACGACGATGGCACCAGCAGCAGCAGCAGCAGCCACAACAACGGTCAGTCAACTAACGGCACGGGCCAGTGAACGATTACGGCTACCCCTAACGGTGCGCATTGATAGCCTGCTAGGCTTGCTTGCTGGCGGGTCGCGCGAACAACGCACGGACAGAAGTATAGCCAACCGGATCGAGCTCATAATTGGGAAGTAAGTGAATGACTGACTGACTGACTAAGAGACCGTGATGATAACCGATTGGGAGCACGCGCTCGTTCAGAGCTCGTATGGTATGCACATACGCGTGCGCTTGTCGGCGGCAGCCTTCTGTTGCCGCTTGTGTCTTTGGCTTCGTCTCCTTCGGCGAAAGCTCAGGTCACCGTTGCCGAATCTTCTAGTTAGGTGAAAGGTACTTTTTGAACGGCATCGGGAGCACGTCAATTTCGTGCTGGAGTAACGCGGCTCGGCAGTGATTGCTCTGATGTGCGTGATTCCATGCGACAATCGAGAGTTTCAGATCGAATGGGAGCGAAGATTTTGGGAGCACATGTTCCGGTTGACGGGTATATCGACCGAACAGATGTGGTAGCTCAGAAATGTGCGCCGCTGGAGCTGCCGGCTGACGTTGCGCGCGTGTCTTCGGGCGCGCACTCGACGTGCAGACAGAGGGCTTGATGTTGACAAACAGTTGGGTTTTTTTTCAAATTTTTCGTTTGCGGAACGTTGGCCGCAACTTTTAACGGCTTATACTTTATTCGAGTGATGTTGTTTTGTGGAAATCACGCTCTGTTGAGGAACAGGCCGTGGAGCTATCATCAGATCTCTGAAAAAGGAACGCTCTGGAAACGTGGAGGCGATATCGACTTCTGAACAGTTTTGTGCTCAACCCTGGCGAGTAGGCCACGGTCTCGACCCCCGAGCATCTGTGAAGGTAAGACTAAAATCTCAGCGTGGAATTCGGACTCGATTCTTGCGAGAGAGATGGAGTTGATCGCAACGATATCGCAAGATCGTTACGGAGTTGAAAGGCGCATCCGGAGCGTGGAAGTTTCTTGCACGCCGAAATCGATGCAATTGGTCAGTTGTGAGTGGTTATCGTATTCGGCGTTGGTCTGCGGGGTGTAGAGGATGTGTCACGTTCAGGCTGAACTGAAGGCTGGGGGAGGCCTACGCCTCTCAAAGTCCCCGTTGTTGTCCTCCTCGTGTTCTCTGCAGTAGCTGCAGCAGCAGCAAAGGCAGCAGATCCTCTCGTTCGGCGTCCCCGCAGGCGTCCGATCAGACAGCGGCCAGGCGAACCAACGAGCGGCTGGTTGGTTCGGCTGGCTGGCTGATGATCAGCAATCCAGCGAGAAAGAGAGTCCTCCATACTCAGGAGGACGGGGGACGGTAAACGGAGTCTGTCTGCTTGCTTGCTTGCCTGCCTGCCCGCCCGGTCGGCCGGCCGACCGACTGCCAGCCTGCTTTCGAGGGGAGAACTCGGAGGGAGCTTCCACGAACGGCTGACTCATGTGCGGCAGTCTAGCCATCCTGAGTTCTGTGGAGTGTTCGGTAACCTGTGGAAACATTCGTTTACGTAAATTCCGTCGTTCGAGAGTTTATGACTTTGATGTTAGAGGAGCGGAATCGATGGAGGACTCGGCCAGACGAAGTAAATGAAACTCGGGACTTCAAAGTGTTCTCGACGAACGTTGTCAGCCTCCCCACACTCTATCCTATCGGGTGGGGGTCAAAAAGGGGGGAAACGGGAGGAGGGGGATGGATACGGGGAGAGCGTCGCCCGGAGCTGAAACTCCATGACGCCAGTGAGCCTTCAGGAGAGAAAGGAACACACATTGATGATGGGATAGGGACTGGATTCATCGATAGCTTGCTTTCCCGTCGAACGACTTAGACAGGACACTTATGCGAATCGCCAAAAGCATTCTCCTCGGTACGCGCATACTGGCTCTGGTGAACCAAGTGATGGAGCTCCCTGATGACATTGACCCACTCCGAACAACCTTGCCCGTTCCACAGGTTTGGGCGCTTGTTTCAAACCGGAAAGGAACTTCAACGATCAAATATAGCGTTGCCCCATGTTTACGAAATGTTTATGAACTCGAGACAAGACCAGAAGCTTAGAAAGTTTTCTTCTGGGGTTCGAGGACAGAAACCCCAGAAAAATCGTGTTACGAGCGTGGCCATTCCACCCTTGACCGGTGTTTCTGCTTTGGAGCTTGCGTTCGCTTTGACTATTCATCCGTCTGTGAATCTGTCTTTCGGTTATTTTTGGCAACCCTCGCTCTTCTCTCGACACGACGGCTTTCACCCGAGCACGACACGGTGGCGGCACCGCCGTGGCACCAGGGCGAAAAGAAACGGGACTGTGTGTTCAATTCGTTTCCCAGTTTATCTACGTGTACGCGAGTTCCGCGCTCTCGCGATCAGCGTTGGACCTGAGGCGAGAACAGAAGAATTTTGGGACTTGAAGTTCCAAGGAATAGAATCCAGCTGAAGACTCTCTTCAACTCGATGACGCGACATCTCCACGAAACGTTGTGACGTCTGCGCGTTCTTTGCGTCGTGAACGCCACACGCGCGCGCACCCGCTCTGAAGACCCGAACTCGTCGGGCTAACGGTGAGCCGTGCTAAGCTCGGGCGGAATCTAGTCCAACCGTCCCAGGCGTTCGCTCGCTCGCTCACTCGTTCTCCTGCTTGATTTGAGCCTCCTCTCGAGTGAGTAAGGAAACATCGGAACCGCTTGGCAGCCAGCAAGCAAGCAAGCTACGGAAAGCAGGCAGGCAACGACAGACAGTCTTGCTTCGGGCTACAATGTGCTCGCTGTCGCCAGCCAGCCAGTCAGCGGCTAGGCTGTCCGTCCATTCGTCCGTCCGTCAGTCCGTCAGTCGGCAATGAACAGGAGAGTAAGGGAATCAGGCTGACGACTGCCTTGTACCGAACGAGCGAGCGAGCGAGCGACCGCGCATGGTGCTGCTACTGAGCCGGCGGACGGTTGGTCGAGAGTAAGGGTAGCGAGATTCTCTCCACTCACGGAGCCCCGAGACCGAGGCGCGGGTCGCCGTAGAGAAACCTCGAGTCGACGGCGTACTCAGAGCAGCACGCACGCTTTCATCTTAGCACGCCGCCAGTTAAGGCAACCGAACCGCCTGCCCGCTTGCCCACGTACTTTGCCAACGCGTCAGTTACGCAGCTTCGTAGATCGCACTCTACTCATCGCAAGTTTGCCCTGTTCGTTGCAACTCATCGGTGTGGTGAGATACCATCGTTGACGCCGTTACCAACTTCAGTGCCGCCATCCGACGTCTTCGTCGTTGTCACGGTCTTCGTCGTCGGTGTTGTCGTCGTCGTCGTTGTCATCACAATATCGCAGCAGCTGAAACTCGGCAGCGGCCATCGACGATCACGTCGACTTGCGCAAGTTACGTCGACGTCGACGAAGTCCTCCGCCGACACGTAGAATGTTTCCCGACCTCACCATTAGTCCGGTAAGTACACCTTCCGTTTCGATTTCAAGTCGAGTGTCGGCGAAAGTTTTCATCCGGAAATGTCAACGACTCCAAAGACAGGAGCCGGAGCAGAGTACGTTGCACAGGACTACCCGCTGTTGAAGCGCGAGTGGGTGCCTTCGGTGAGCGAATGCTTTCGGGAGAACGGTGCTGTGCGGACTCAGCCTTCGCGTGTTGTTACGATGAGCGCGTTGTCAACACTCGGTGTTATGATGTCAGTAATTTGAAGACAAACGTTCTTTCACGGTGACTAATTCCTCGATGTCAACTGCGGTAGTGTCTCGTGTTTTTGAGGACAATTGTCAAAATGCCAGGCGTCGGGAATTGTCGCGGACTGCCGTCAACAATTCTCGTGTTTGATTTTGATGAAGTCGCGTAACAGGAAACTTGAGACTTGATGATTCGAACTGTGTGGTTGTCATTCAGAGTGGAACTTTCTAACTCGGTCCACAGTGGATCAAGCGGGAACCCTGTGGAGCTTTACCCCACACCGCGGATACCCCTTTAAAACGATTGCTACTTGCTTCCCCTGCTAGTTGTGGGAATCGTATTCCCGATGTCAATTGCCCGTTATTCAGATTCGATGACGTAGTTGCCGCGCGAGTTTAGAAAAACGTCGGACTCCGATCCGCTAGAAAACAAATGCGCTCTTCGTGCACGGCATCACGCATCGCGCCCTCGAGTTCAAACTCGATGTCGAAGACTTCTGGATACGCGAAGGCTACGTGCACTTCACGTGTCGCCGCTATGGAGCCCCCGCGCGATTGCGGTATTCGAGTACACAATGCAGATATAGATCGTCGGTTTGTCAGCCTGCGCGCCTGTCCGACTGACCGACGGACGGACGGACGGTTCGTCGTTCGGATCGGAGGTCGACCAGCCAGGGTTTTGTCAGTTGATCTGCGCGACTGTCATCATTGTTCGGCAAACGAGAACGTCGTTCCCAGCGCTTTTTCTTTCGCTGCTGAAGAATGTCGCCCGTCGTCTGGGTCCTGTCGGTCGGTCGGTCCGTCCGTCGTTCTGTCGACCGTTGCCTGCCTGCCTACTTGCTTGGTTAGTCGACTTAGTTTCTGCTGCGGTCGCAGGTTGGCCGGCCGGCCGGCCTGCCTGCCTGCCGGTCTCTGTTTCGAAAAGAAAGCACCGAAAATCGTCCACCGAGGCGCCTCTACGCTTGCTTCTCTCGGATGGATTCAGTCCAGATGTTCAGAGAGAATGCACAGAGACCGAGGGAGCGAGCGAGCGGCGTTTCCGTTGAGCGTGGCCTCAAGCTTCTCGCGGAGCTCGGAGTTCGCTTACTCACCCGCTAGCCCGGGCGAGCGAGCGAGCGAGCGAGCGAGCGGCCGGCCGACAGACAGATAGACAGACAGACTGCCTACCATCCAGTCAGTCACCGAGCTAGCGCACTCGTTCTTTCAGCCTCCCGGTAGCTCGCGCTCTCGTTCGTTCACTGCATTTGGGATCTGCCGCGGCCGCTCCCGCTACTGCTGTCTGTTAGCGGTAGGCAGGCTCAGTGCTAGGACGGACGGATGTTCGAAACTACAATACATACAGAATTGGCGCAGCTCGAGCTGAAGCACGGCCGCTCTTCCTCGGTCTCTCCGTCTGCCGCTTCGTGTCATCGGGCTTCCCTCTTCGTTACAACAGAACTTACAGCGCCTTCTGAAGATTTTCGCTGTTCACGGTCCGCTGATGGGAAGCGAGGCCGTCGAATCGAACAAACGAGACTATCGACCGATTTCCACTGGGACGGAGCTCTCTGACGTCGCCATCTGCGACCTCGATGCGGCCTCAGAGCCTCTAGCCACGAACTTCCGTGTCGGTATTCGGTCTCTCTGCTTCTTGAGGACTGCCTGGCACGCGGAAATTTTTCGTTCTCTGAAAACACCATCAACGTTTGGAACTTCAAAGTTTCTCCCTTTACGTAACATTTTCTGTGATTTTCCGTGATTCTATTCACGATTCGAAGCGCGGCTTTCATGAAGACAGACGGACTCGTTGAACGAAGTTTCCGTTCGACGTAACGGCTTCGTTCCATTTTTGAGAGGATCGGATTTTGGCTCGGAATCGACAACACTCTCTGGCGAGTGGGAGATCTCCTTGCGTTTCACCTCCGACAACAGCAAGAGCAAAATCACCAACGACGCTACTGCCACCTCTGTCCCGTTTCCCGCGACCGGGCAGTTAGTCGGTCTGGCAGGCGGGCGGGCGGGCGACCGACCGACCGGCGGCGGGTGGGGTTGGCGGCGGCGGGAGTGGGTGAGTCATACGTTGCCTGCGTGCGGGGAGAGCGACCTTCGAGCCGCAGCCGCCGCGGCAGTAGAAAGACATAGAGAGAGACCGAGAGAAAAAGCAGGGGGAACACGGCGGGGTATCGCGCGACTTCGATGGGGACAGACAGCCCACCGACCGACCGCCTGCCCGCCCGCCCGCTCGCCAGCAACCACCACCATCACCAAGGAGAGTCGCTCGCCGACGCCGCTCTCCTTCTACCGCTGATCCTACTCCTGGTGTCCTGGCTGCCGCCGCCGCCGCATCTACTTCTCCGTACACCGCTCTAGCGAGCGATCAAGCCGACCGGCCGGCTGGCAGCCAGGCTGTCTGGTGCCGCTGCTGATGGCGCTCTTGCCGAGGACGACGCTCCTTTCTGAGCCGCGGCAGCGTCAGTAGATAGAGCGTGCTCGACAGCCAGCCAGGATGGAAGGACGCTGAGAACGGGGAGACGAGACGGAGGGAGGTGGAATTGGGAGCACCGAGGGGAGGCGGGTCAGGGGGCTGTTACGGGGGAGCGAAGAAAGGGGATCGCAATCAACGCCTCATTGCTTGCTTTCTTTCTTTCTTTCTTTCTTTTTTGCATTCAATACATTTGGTGTGGCGGGCAGAAATCCAGTGAGAGAAATAGAAGTTAGTTGGTCCGTTCCGTTAGCCAAGATCATGATGCCGAACGGTATCTTCGAACCGAATACCGAAATCCGAGACGACCGACGGTCGGAGGAGGCCGATGCGAAGAGGGAGAGGAAAGCGAGCCGCTCAGAAAGCTGCTCCAGCGAACATCTTCCGTCTTCAGGGTTGTCATCGCGCGTCTAGAAGCATTCTGTTGGACATTCGAGAACATGAGGGTGCCTCCAACTCAGTCGATGTCTGTCTGTCTGCGCGTTTCTAACTCAAAGTTACTGACGCTTCCTCGTGTCGTATTGAAACGTCGTCAGGAAACTGAACACTCGGGAAAGAGTATCCACTGAGAACAGAATTCCAACATTTCGATCGAGAGGATTCTTCATTCCATCGATTTCCGGACGATTGGATCATAAGGAACTTCAGATTTGCGAAGATCCAAGGCTCGCTCCAAATCAAACGGTGGCTCCTCATTGCGTGGACTGAACTGTTTGAGGAGAAGAGTTTCTCGGAAGGAGAAGAGTTTCTAATTCTACCTCCTCCCTTCTCGACGAAAGACTAACGAGCAAGCGAACGAAAACAGGAACCGAAAGACCGCTGACCGACGGTCGCTGTCGAAGCATTGAATCGAGCAGCCAGTCGGCTTTTCCTTCATGCTGGCGGGCGTCATGGCGTGCAAGTTATTTCGGGCTATCCCTAGGAGAACAGTCGAGGAGTTTCAGGATAGAAGGAGAGGAGAGAAGAAACGAGAAGCTGGGAACCGAGGGCAGCAGGGGCACGGAGATGGGTAATGCACACTTCCGAGCTAGCAGCCATTCATTCGGTGGCTTCGTCCGTTCTTCGGTCGGTCGGTCGGTCAGTTAGTTCGCGGATAGGGGAAGTTGTTTTAGTTGGTAGGCCTTTGAATGGCTAGGACACCTCGGTCGTGGTGATGGCGCGGGCGTCGAGTGCGCAACAAGACGGGTGAGAAGATTCCCGCCACAGCCGTCGACCGACCGACCGACCGACCGACCGACCGCAGTCATGCCACAGCGGGCCGATGCCCCGGGCGGCTGCAGCGTGAAGGCGGGCCGGCAGGACTGACAGCAAGCGAGCAAGGAGGCAAGCAGGAACACAGGCGGGGCAGGTACCGGGTTCTGAGCAAAGCCCACACGCAAACCGACGACCGTTTTAGTAACGGTCAACATCATCTTCTCGCGCGTTCACCCGTCAGCCGCTCATTCGTTCGTCGGTCGGTCGGTCGGTCGGTCGATTCGTTTTCGAAAGGCCGCTCGGAAGCGAGGAAGAGTCTCGGTCCCGACCGACGGACCGGCTCAACTCTAGAAACATCGCACGGCAGCGGAATCCCCGAACTCGATGAGCCGGTGGCGGGATGCAATTGCCTCCGCTCACCTTCTGAAGCCCTCGTTGCGGAAAGTTTTCATTAGCGCCCAAGGGACCGCACCAGCCTCGATCGGTCGAGAAGGGTTCGACGGATCATCGCGAAATTATCGTTGACCCTTCGAAATCGAACTTCCAAGTCATGATCAGAGGTTTCGGTTCCGACAGAAAAATGTTCTCGGTGGCGGAGGGGGCGAGTTTCACAGAAGTTTCATGGCTTGGAGAGTTCGAGCGGGCTTTCTAGAAGAGGAGAGGAAACTCATTTGAACGAACCCTGTTGAGAAAGCGCACGTTCAGGCGGTCGAGCGTTGGTCTCGTAGTGGGGCGGCGGAATTCGGCGGGCATCGTCCAAAAACTAAGAATGCGCTCCGGCACCGAAATCCTTTGCTCGAGAGAGTTCGGACCACGGTCCGCCAGCCAAACAAATCAACCGGCCGAACGACCGACCGACCGACCGACCGAAGATACGGTACGGAAACCAGAACCGAAGAAGCGGGGGAACTCCGTCCGACGAGCGACTGACTCTCGCTCGTTCGTTCGTTCGTTCAGCCGCATACAGTTCAACAATACAACAAGCGGCAACAGAATAACGAGGCTGACGACGACGACGACGATCAACTGACGGAGGCCAACAGCGGACCAGTTCGAGTTCCCAGAGTTAGTCCCTGACAACAGAATAGCCAGCACCGCTCAAAACCGGCACCGGCGGCAAGCAGGTTTTTTGCACAGCGACAGATGCGACGATCTCGCTTCTCGAGTCGAGTCGCTGCTTTTTTCGTCCGTTCGCTCGGCGCGGCTTCAATCTTTCTTCCTCGGCGATGATCGCCGTTGAAGTCGTTGCTGAAAGCGTACTCGGCCGCCGTGGTCGTCGTCTGATGCTGATCCCTCAATCTGTGGTGGGACGGACTTCTCCGCTTTCCTTTGGTTCGGTTCTCTGCGGCGATTCTTCGAGAGCAGAGTTTATGGTGGTTTCTCGAAAACCAGTAGATTCGAACGGATTGCCTTGAAGTCGTCGTTGTCAAGTTTGTCACCTGATCCGTGGCTGAGATTTAAGACATGTCGAAGAACATCGCCGACATCATCAGAGCGCATACGTCCACTGTTCGGGCGAGATTCATTCAGTGGAAGCGACAGCCGGCAGCCCCAACTCGAATACATGCTTTACGATGTAATTCGCAACTACGGAAGCCGGCAACATTTGAAACTGCTCGGGTGTCGGGTTGCTTCTTTCCTATCAAAATGAGCTCGTTTGCTCGAACGCGATTCGTTTTTTTTCTGTTTGGAGCTCTCTGCCAGAAAGTCTTTCCTCAAATCTCAACTCGATCCGTGAACGTCTGTCGCAGCGTAGACTGCACTGACCGTTCGAGGAGGAATCTTTCCACGTCGGCCAAACAACCGGATCGAAATTCCGTCGAATGTTGTCTCTCCGTCGCTCGCTTCCGAAGTTGACTGAAGTTCAAAGATAATGATATCAAAGCTCTCAAAAAAGGGTGCCTCAGTCGCGCTGGGTTCAGACATTGATTTTAGAGGAGAGGGAAGCATCGGTGTGGTTACGCCGAAAGCGATCTTCAATCCGTGATTGTTATCTTATCTAATCGCTGAAAGTCGTGTTCTCGGGAAGCTTCGTTTCCGGAATTCTCAAACCGCAGAGAAACGCTGCGAACTGAAGTCGCGGTCTGGTCCGCATGCCTTACACTCGCTGAGCTGCGGAGAGAAACGTCGAACACCCCTCTCGGGAGTGAGAAAACACTGAAAAGTCTCTGTGTGATCAGTCAGTGGCGGTTGAGCCGTGGATCGTGTTCGGTGTGCGTTAGTGTTCTAGTGGGACGTCTTCTGTCCGTTGCAGGAAACCAGTGCCGACCCGATGGAGGGTGAAAATACTCTCTCGAAGGAAACTCTGGCGGTATGTTACGTTATTTGTTTTGTTTTTTTTTCACTGTTGGTGGCATCGAGTTTCCCTCGAGTACTCGAGCGGAAAAGCCGAAGAAAGAAAAACGCTTTCATTCGAGAAATTCACCCGAAACCAGAGATCAGTGCACTCATAGGTCACAGGACCTCAGAATCTGTTTTGTAGAGAATTGGCGATTTTCTGCGTCGGAATCGATGTCCGCGCATGTGATTAGTGAAACGTTGACATTGTGGGAATCCCCACGGAATGGATCCAGAGGAAAATCCTCTCGATGCGAGGGACACGGGAGGAGTTTGCACGCGGCCCCCCACCCGTTTCGGGTTTTGGACTGGGCGGCGATGCAAAAATCGCGCAAGCGTCATTTCTCATCGGTTCTTCACCCCAACTCCCCTTCCTAAGGATTTGGCAGAGCGTGCTAAGGCCATCATGATGGAAACGGCAGCGGTGTTGGTGGTAGGCGACCAGCCAGGTGTTCCAGCACGCAGAGTCCCTCTTGTTCGTTCATGAGGGAGCTCGTTCGTTCGTTCGTTCGCTCGCTCGCTCGCGCACTCGGTTTCTCATTCTCTCTTTAGTATCCCGTCCCGCCATCTGTTCATCCATCCGACGACCTGAGGGCTCCGCCGTAGTTCGAGTCGGGCGCGTCAACACGGAGTTTGAATCGCGGCCCAAGGCAATGCATCGCGACCTCTATGCCGCCGGGAGCGCGAACAGCGGCAGCCAATCAACAAACCGAAAACAGCCTCCAAGCAAAGTTGGTCGGTTTGAACCTCGAGCGCGCGTATTTCGTTTTTGATACGCGACCCCGCGGTTTGTGTTCCTGAAGCGGAGTCCACAACCCCACTCTATGATTTTCGTGTGGTCAAGTTTCGGTCGGTTGCGGTGATTGGGACGGGGCCGAATCCGGAAACGCGCGGTTCGGATCCCGCTTCACCCCTCAATTCTTCGAGAATCTTTTGCTGCGACTTCGATGGTAGCGTGATCGTTCTCAGCCTATTAAGTAGATCTTGTGGTGGTGTTGTTGTTTGTTGGGTCTTGAACGGACTGCTCTCGACTGGTTCCGGACCTGTAGTGGCTCCGAGGAACTTCACCTTTCTTTGCGTACTCCGAGTGAGTGGAGCTTTCCCTCCATTTCTCGGAGCCGACACTCGATCATCCAGGTCAGTTTTTCTTCTTTTCCGGGACTTCGTCGCACATGGAGCGACTTCTTTCTTCATCTCTCTGTTGTCCAACTTCGAAATTGTAGCTTCTCTGACATTGACGCGAGGTATGGCTACGAAATCGACAGCAGTTGCTTTCGGTGGCGTTCGGGTCGTCTCAAATATTTTGGGCTTAAGCCTTACGACAAACAGAATCCGTAGTTGAGTTTGAAAGCCGTTGAGGGACCAAGCTTCTCCTTCTAGTTGTAGTTGTTGGCTAATAATAGATTGAGCCGCGTCAGGTTCGTTGCGTTGATTCGGCGCTCGCGGGGACCCGACCGGCCAACCGTCCGAATGGTCGGCCAATCAAGCGACCGCGAGACCGTCAGAGTAACCGCTTGGTCGGTAGGCCGCGCGGCAGGGCCGCCGCTCGACCGTCCGCTGTTCTGTAGAGGAAGTCGTCGTCGTTGTCGTAGAGGTTGTTGTTGTGCTGCCAGCGATGGTAGATCTCTTGGCGTTTAGAAACCAGAAACGCGGCTGCCGCGGTTTCTCGCTGGCACCGGGTACGGCCCTGGCCCCAGCAGCGAATGCGTCTGCGTGACAGAGACTGCTTGCTGTTCTGTAGAGGACGGGAGGCCTTCTTCCTCTGGTACGCTGCCGCGACCGCCGCCGCCGCCGCTACCACCACGACCACGCTCTCAGAGTCCGGACCAGCCGGCCGGCCGACCGACGAGCAAGCCGTCGAAGACGACGAGAAAAGCGGCCGGTCGCCCATACTCTGAAACGCTTGCTTAGTTGCTTGCTTCCCAACTGCTACGACCGAATGAACCATCGTAGGGTTCATAGGAGGGACAGGGCGCTTAGTGCGTCTGTCTGTCTGTCTGTCTGTCTCGCTGGCTATCGTCTGTTTTCGGGCGGCTGCGACCGCGTCTTCTCCGTCCGTCAGATTCGCTTTTTCCAAGCAGGCAGGCAGGCAACCGAGTTTACTGGGATTGTTGTTCGGTTCGGCGCTCGAGTTCGGAGAAGAAGAGTACGGCGCCGCAAGCGGAGGGAGGGGGCCCATGACGGTCCGTGTTTTCGTCTGTTCAGTCGCCAGAAGTCAAGAGAGCGAACGAACGTCCGTCTCTTCTTGCTTAACTTCTATTCGAGACCACTGCGAGCGAGCCCGACTAACGCACCGACAGCCGTCGCTCGTTTGGTCGGTCGGTCGGTCGGTCGGTCAGCCTGACAGTCAGTCTGACCGTTGCCTGTCCGATGGCGGGACGAACAGACAAACTCTGACAAACCGGCCGTCCGGACGAACCGAGCGACTGAGCGGCCGACCCACGGTTCGACTCTCTAGAATCTCTCTCTCGGCTAGAAGAACGCGACACCTGAACGCTTTCTGAGTCAACTCTCGACAACAACAACGATGCCCAGCCGCCGCCGACAACATCCCATCTCGTAGAAGGTCTACGTGGTGCAGTTTACTCACTTGCAGTGGCATCGTCAGATCTACGAAAAAGATCAAGACAGTGTACGGGCGATTTCTAAGCGGTCTTTGACAATCCGCCTTTTTCTTTGAAACGTATCCGCGGCGAGTGTTCGTTTCGTTGTGTCGGCATCCGCGACGTTTGTGCGTTGCTCGCTTTCCGGCGATTCCCTTGAAATCCGCGGCTGGCAATACTCACCTCTGTGTTCTCTGCTTACAGATTCTTCCGAACCTGGCGAAACAATTGGGACTAGCTTTCCCCGGCCTCACGATGGAACCGAAACCTATCGACGTCGGCGACAAAGTCAAACTCGAAAACAGTCTCAACGCCTCGCTCAACTCGAGCTTCAATGGAACATTATCGCTTATTCCTTTGAACGAAGGCAACCAGACTCCTCTGAAGCTGACAAAAGAGAAGGATTTCGTCGGAAACCCGGAGAAGTATTACTCAGTAGAGGATTTCATCGACTTGGTCAAGTCTACCCCTTATTTATTCGACAAATACCATCGCCTCTATCGGGACAGCCATATCAAGGACGCTCGGTAAGTGTTTTTCGTTCAAGTTCTGCACCTCATTCCGATTCGAAACTTTATTTCCTCTGAGTGGCATCTTCACGAGAAGGCGACCGAGATGTCTGAACTCTTTCCTCTCTTTCTACAGATGGGCCGAAATCGGAGCGAGGTACGGCATGACCGGACCTCAGATGGTGAAGAAGTGGACGCACATTCGGGACCGTTACAAGCGCATCCTGAATGAAGTTATGGTCCGTCAAGCCCGAGGCGAACACTTTCAACCATCTTGGAAATTCTTCGACGTCCTCCATGGAATGTTGTGCAAGAACTATTCGGCCGCTAACATAACTGTACAATCTTCGCCGAAACCGCAAGCGCCAACGTCGCCAGGATCGGCGTCACCAATCACAACCATAAACTTTGCGGACGCCGCTCAACTTTATACAGCGGCGTTGCATCAGGTTGCGATGGGGCGGGGTCTCAACACGAGTCAAGTCACCGAGCCTGGATCGGACAAGGACGAAATCATTGCAGCTGACTTCATGGTCGCCGAAACACACATCGAAGACGATCAGGACGACGATCATCACGACCATGACCAGGAGCTCGACCGTGATGACGCTGCATCCACTTCGTCCGGCGCAGATGCTCAATCCCATCACTCTCTAAACTCCCATAAAGAAAATACCGCACCTCTCCCAAAAGTTCAGAAGAGATCCGAACCCAGCGAAACGGCAGCTCCCGCACAACCCGCGAAAAAACGAAAGTAAGTCATCCACGATTGCGGCTTGCTCCGGTTCTAGTTCACCTCGGAACAATATTTTTTCTCTCCACTTGAAAAGAGGTTCTAAGAGCTCGTTTTCCCTTCTTCCAGGAATAGCACTTCGGATCAAGACAGTGGATGCGAGAAGGATCCGGAGAAAGACTTCATCGACCACTTTGTCAATTACATCGGGGAGCGGATTCGTACCCACGACAAAGTCCAGCAACTCTACGTTGTCAACAAAATTCATCAAGCACTATTCGACTTCGAAATGGATTTGGCGAAGTTGGGGAACCTTTGACAAGCGAAGATTTCCTCGCTATGTGAATCCCAATCAGAACGAGCCCTTCAACAATTTTGAAGTCAGAGCCAAAGAAACGAATTTTGAGTTTCGAACCGAACAGCCTACACGTCGTACGGAGTTTATCGAGTCATCCATCTCATCAATCACTATCACAACTAATCATCTCCATGTATCATTACGTGAGTCGTGTACGGATCTGCTCTCGCCTATCCCTTCTGTATGTGAGATTCTGGATTGAATTTTCAATCTTCGCACCGTATGAGTCTCATCCCCACCTGTCGTCGTCCGTTCACTGTAAGTATTCGGAACGGTTGCGAAACGAAAACCCGAACGGAACACAAACAAACACACACACACACAAGCTTCGACATCAACCGAAGCGGGAGGAACAAACAAATAAACTAACTAACTAACTAATAAACAAACGAACGAACGTACGATTAGACGAACGAAAGATAATAAACTTGTATACTTCTTTTGATATCCATATTCTCCTATGTTGAGAGATGGTACGAAGCCGTCAGTGAGGCTATTAAACTATAACTCATTGTCGAATTTTATTTTGTTTGTCACTTTTTGTTATGTATCGAAACCCACGAAAGCTAGTATCGATAATACTCAGAGGGTCGCTACTTCAACGTATCGGATGTAAATAAAAGCTCGTAAAATATTCTGCAATTTATTTGTGTTTTGTTGAGTTCTGTTTCCTGAGTTGCATTCACCCTGATCTTGTGTCTGGCCTAAAGGCTCGAATCCCTTACACTTGTGTGTGCCAAGTTTTCTAACCGGCGAAAACCGTCTAATTGTTGCTGATTGCTTCGCACTGATCACAAATCCTGCGCTCGAGCTCGACTTCCGTGATTCCGGAAAGCGCGAACCGTTTTCTGCACCTGTTGCAAATGACAGATTCACTTGAAGAACTTCTTCAAGTCATCCTGAACGATCTGACCGAATCTCATCATTTAATCGGGACCTTTCCGAATCTTCAGTGAAGTTGAGACAGACCGAATCGATGAATGGCGACTTTTTTTCTCAACATAGAAGGCGATAGAGTACGATCAATCGAGCTTTAGATCCTCTTGTGGGAAGATCCCCAACGCATACTCAAAAATGTTGGAATCTATCCCTGTTGACCGCCCGCAGGCGCATTTTGATCGGAATGTTCCGTGAGGAGATTTTTCAGAACGGGAATAGTTGGCGGGATTGCGAGCACCAAAACAATTCACCTGATAGTTCGTTTGTACAACAGTGATCGATCCATGTGCCGACAGATTCCCACTCACTCAATCAACCAACCCGGTAGCCGAGAGAAGTCACAAGAACTATCGCACCATGGAGGAAGTGAATATATCACAGTTACACAGAATTGAATGCATTACCATAATATCATTAAGCAGCCTACGATTATCAAGCGGGGACCATACTGAGCATTGGAACTGTTTTATACGATCATTATGAGCATTGATTGATAACGACAATAAAAGTACTATTTATGTAAAACAGCTCATTCTCTCATTTCAAATCCACCTAGACCGACACACGACTATGTTCATAGAGGACTCGATTCTAAGAAAAAACCATAGCGAAGTATACGGTACTTGCGTACTTGACACGGCAGTCAAGGTATCGATGAATGTTATGAGATAGATCGAGCGGAAACGAGGTTCGTCTACGAGGCACGTAAGCATGATGACTGAGCAGCTGGGGAGCCGAAATACCCCGCTGACGAATACCTCGGCAAAACCACAACTTCATCGACCTCGTTTCATATTTCGTTGGAAATGGATTTGAAAGTTCAGTGATCGCCCGTGAGTTTCAGCGCCTCGTCACTCCGAATAGTTATCGAAGATTTCAGTCTCTTCCTCCTGAGCTAAAAGCTGCAGAGGGAGTCCAGGGACCGACTGGCCCTGAGAAAAAGATAGACTTCCTTTTGTCGACGAACGGAGGTTGCGTTGAAAATCTCGATCGTTCCTCGTAGCCGACCAGGAACAGATCTCTGAAAGCAACAGCAGCAGACCGTATGGGTCGTTTAGTTCCTACAGTCGTCGCAGCAGCAGGACGCTCTACCTATCCCGGTGGGTCTCTTCATTCTCGGCGCTGGCGACGCAGTCGACTGCCGCAGCACCGACTTTTTCCCGATCTTCGTAAAACTCGAAATACCGCTTACTGCCGCACCAGCGAATGTCGGGGAAACGCTGGCTAGCTGACGAATAGCCCACTGCTTGAGCTCATCTGAAACAGTTGCTATTACGCCGGGTCGGAGACGCCGGCCCCGCCCGCCCGTCGCCGTTGAAGCGCGGTCTCCGCCGGACACAACATTCTCAAAATGAGAAAAGTTTTCCCTGTGGTTGACAATACAGAACTCAAGATGTAGCTCCTCTCCGGTGGATGGCGACTTTCTGCAAATTCACATGCTCCACTAGCTTCAGAGATCGGAGAGTTTTTGGTTAGAGGAACGCCTGAACGCCGTAATCTCCGTTTTCGGATCGAAATTCAAAGGATAGAGATTCGAGACATGAGTCACTCAAAGACGTCGTCGCCGTGTTCGCGGCGATACACTATGGAAGTGCGAAATCTTGTTCTTTCATTGACACTCGGCGATTGTCACCGAAGCACAGCGATCTCGCATTTGAATCGTCTTGTGGCAAGGATCGGATTTCTCTGCGGTCCACTCATTTCGCTGATTACGAACTCACAAATGTCAATGACAAGAACAATGAATGATATACAACATACCGTAAAACTTCTAATTGCAGGGCATGCTCTTATTGCCGGGCATGCTCTAATTAGCGGGCACCCCCGGGAGGATCGAAATATTTGCCGGGCATGCCCTGCAATTAGAAGTTTTACGGTATGTTGATCCAACGTTTTCGGGGACTATCGCTCCCAATTCCTGAAACTATTAACGGGGAGAATAACTCTCTGTTGTTAATTACTCGTTTTCTTTTCTTTCGGTGAAACATACAGTGAAGCGAGAAGCGCGGAGTGATGAGACCCCTTGCAACGAGCCTGTCCAGTGATTTCTGTGTCGTCTTTAGTATGCGGTTGAGATACAGATCCGTGCAGAAGAAACAAATTCCTGATTCTAGCAAACATAGGCTTACAGTCGAGATGCGAATATTCTCAAGAAGTGGGGAACGATTTTGCTAGCCGAATATTTGCGGTCGGAGAATTTGACGACCCCATCGGATTCCGCCAAATTTTCAGACTCATTCCCACGCTTTGATTCGGGTATGTCTTCTTATTAACCTTATTGGTATTAATGTTACCTACTCTCATGGAAATATCAGCTAACCAACCCACTATTAACAGATTAGCATCTTGAGAGCGGTTCTGAATAATTCGACGGATTCGCTCACCAGGTGGTCTGGCAAAACTAGCAACCAATTCAAGAAGAACACGGAATCCAAATGTTTAGCTCTGAACGAGTTCGGTTTATTTTACTTTCTGCCAATTGATAATCCTGTTTAGGGTAATTTCATCTTGACAACATCCACGTCGATGGCTTGATTTGTTGTTTTCTCTTTTGTTGCTGTATCATTTGTTATCTCCTCCTTCTTCGTCTGTTAATTGCGTATATACAGTCAGATGTAGACAGTCACTCAGAGTGCTTCAGCTGTGTTTGACTTCACCTGCTTTCAATGATGGCGTTCTTCCCTTACTTCATTCAAAGAAACAACTAAATTCCTTTTCAAGGAAACGTGAACACTACTCGACCAGTCATCATAATCACCTTCAGCACACAACGACCACGAGCATTGCAGGCGTGAATAGTACTGCGTGATATCAAAGAGACGCCAACGAAAACTAACGAAACCCCAACATATGTATACAGCGGTGAAGGTTACAGCGAATCCAGCGACACCATGTTCAGAGAATCGATAAGAACCTGGTACCGAGCAAAGAAGATAGAAGGAAGATGAGTCGATTGAAGTGAACCACATTTTAGATTGCTGCTCGGAGGAACAACGAATTTCAGTTCCGAATTCGTGCACGAATCAATCGACACGATTAGGGGTTGGCGCATACTGCTGACTTGTTCTAATTTAAACAGTTTCTTCCCGCCACCGATGCTGAGATTTCGCGTCGTTTCTCTCGCTGTTGTTCTTTTCCGTTTTGTCTGTGTTGTGTTCTTCTGAAACAATTTCTTTGCCGTTCATGATTGCTGCCTAGTTTGTTTGTTTTTTGTCTAGAGTAAATGAGAGGTTTTGTTTCTGGCAAAGTTGGAGCTTAAAAGTCAGGAACGAAGAGGAATCAGTAAAGTTAATCGGAGAGGACGTATGATTGAAATCCGATATTCCCATGCGCGATGAGCGGCTATCAAATGGACGTGTCTCTGACTATGAGTGAACGTGTGGGCTTGCTTTTGTGTTTCATCTCCTCCATCGTTTGCGTTCATTTGTTTTTGCGTAAGAATTCATTCCTCGTTCGGGAAACTATTGGTCGTCGATCAACCAACTCACGAACAAACAGACTGTTAGCTTGGCTCAATCACTCTCATCATCATCATCATAGTTGTAATCATAATCCCATCAGCGGGTTTCTCCGATCGAAAGACGAGAATCCACTGACCGCTTCTACAAAACACAGTGACAACCTAGAACACTAGAAATAAATACGGCATGATCGGCCGGAATCTGTTCAATAGGCATCCCAGCATTCTTCAAGCATCGAGGTTCAATCATCAATCATCATCATCATAATCGTAGTAATAATAATCGAAATTGCGTATTGTCATCATCATCATAATGTGTCGCCATCCTCATAACTCTATCATAGGCTAGACATAAACACCGCGATGAACCCAAGCTTTCCACGTTTACTCGACAGCGCATTCGAAAGGAGCTTCTGCGAAAACTTGAGTCATTCTCGGCAATCCGTTTATTTCTTGTTTTCTTCGTTCATTTTTTTGGTTTGTTTGTGATTTGCTCTCAAGCGAATTCCCTAGAACACTTCAATGCAGGCTGCGTTCCATCCCTGTTTGACACTCGGCCCGATCTTGAATGACAATTGCTGGGCAGTCGTTTGACAGCATTCGGTCCAATGAAGCGGACGAAAAGAGCGCACGCCAGGGTCTGCAGGTCGCAGACGTCGTGATCTGCAAGAGCAACTATCCAGCTAGCTATGTCGGCATGATAAGTTGCAATGAACGAGAGACGCTCCCTTCCCTCCGAAAAGGAGAATGAGCAGCTGTGGTCGATGCCTCTGGAACTTCGCCGCGGTGCGTCTTAAGAAACCTCGTCGATGATGCTTCGCAGCCAAGAGCGATTATAGCCAGCAACCGATCGACAAGCGGTTGATTTTTTCTTTTTTCATACGAAAACGAACTCGTAAAATGCCTTGAAGCTGATGAACGCTTGTTTCTCAGCCTCCTCCTGTTTGCGCGAGTAAGATGAATGGCCGGAACAATCGGCTGCTGGCGTGATTTCGGTTCGTGGATCGCGGCAAAAGGTTTGGCTTCTCCTCTCGGGGGCTAGGGCTTAATGCCTGGCTGGCTGACTCACTTGCAAGGCGTCTGAGATTTTGTTTTGTTTGTTGTTCTCAAACTCCGTAGTTCTACGACATCATTGCTCAGAACGGCCTGTTTCTACTTCTGTTTTGCAACGTTTTCCTTCCGCCAGATGCGTTGTGGTCTGCGCTTGTGATCTCCATTCAAAAAAACTCCTCTCTTTCTTCCGCTACTTCTGTCGTCGTGTTTAGATTAGATGATTTGTTTCTCCTCTCCCTCCTTTAGCAGTGACGTTTACCGTTTGTGAATCTGTGGTTTTCCTACAGGGACAGCGATATCAGCGAGTTGTAGTGGGTCATATTCCTCTTGAGAATGTCTCCACAAGGGCCCAAAACACGTTCGAATCGAGACCTGTCCAATTTGACACATTTCAGCGGACCGCGCGCTACGACAGTAGCAGCTCGAGGTCGATCCAGGAGCAGAGCGATTTCACCTGTAACGAAGACAGTTTAGCTCCGGATGCGATTGTCGTATCGGAATCGGTAGAAAAACGAAAATCTTTGAGATGAAAACCTGTTCCTATACGGCGTCAACGATCTTCACTGGACACACTCACCGAAATAGTTGGACGGTCCGAGCTCGGACACCTTTTCTTGGGGTTCCCCGGGTCCTCTGCGCTGCAAAACCTCAGCCTGGCCTTCCTCGATGATGAAGAAATCATCACCCGCGGTGCCCTGCTCGATAATAACGTCACCGTCTTGGAAGGTGACAGGCTCAAGAGCGTCGGCGACCGTGAGTCGCTCCCACTGATCGAGCGATTCCAAAATGGAGACCTATTCCGAGAAAAAATACAAATATTGAGACATTCGTTTTTCGCAATCAATCTCAGCAGATGGGCTTCAGGTCTTCTCGACGCTGGAGAGGAGCATGGACCGCTATTTTTGTTCGGATGTCTTCTTCTTGTCATTACTCAACATCAGAGAGATTTCGGGCCAGCAGCCTCAGGACCCAAAAACAGAAGCGACAACTCACTTTGGAAAGGAATGCTTCGTACATCTTCCTTTTACGAATTGTAGAACCCATCAGAATTCGACGGTAGGTATCTCGATCGATGGCCCAGAGCTTGACGTCTGTTTTTGCCTTGACGGTGGCTGCACGCGGCGTGCCATAGATCAGGGCCAGCTCTCCGAAGCTTCCCACGTCAACCAAAGACGTCACCAACCGATCGTTGACGAATATCTGCGAAAGAAACGAGATGTCCCCTGACGTCACTCATTTAGCAAGCAAGCTCACTACTTGGCTAGCTGACTCTAATGACACTGATCACGCCCTGTACCGCTGGACGTACAATAGCCATGGTAACACCGTGAGATTCCGCGCTCCCATTGATCGGACTATGATTCGCGAAACGCTATGCCACATTGTCATCATCTATCGAGTGAACTGAGTCTATCTAATATCTTCCCGAAAAACCAAATCTTAGAACCGAAACCGGAAATTCCTCTTAAAAGGATATCGATTTGAAACTGATCACACAGCGAACGTTTCTCAGGGGTTCACGCTCTCGGAATCAATGAAGAGATTCAGGCTAAATGTTGTATCGGAACATCCTTGAATTTGCATACGGGGAATTCTCCGCCATACTTTGCTTCAAATGGAAATCGTTACTTCCACTGTTTGTTCTCTCGACCGGCAATCATTCTCAAGGAGGGAGACGAAAAACTCCGTCGACAAGGGCAACAAGTGCATCAGTTTTGAGAATTTCCACGCAGATCCCGAAAATTTAAAACGAGATAGACAGTGTCCTGAGACCCTTTCGGTCGAATACGACTCAATCGGTTAGGTAAGAGCTGGCAGGTCTGACTCTTTGGTCGGCAGCATCGTCTATTGGTACAAACGTTCCGACACTTTGTTGTAATAACCTGCGACTAGACGGGCGGGCAAGTAGGTAGCTAGGTAGGCAGGCAGCCATTCGTGCAACGAAAGAATCACTCAGTCAGTCAGTTAACCCGCCGGCTCGCCTGCCTGCCTGCCTGCCTGCATTCCCGCCCGCCAGCCTGCCAAACAGCCCGTAAGTACGCAAAATGATGTCAACTTCGGGCCTTCTCTCACGAGCCTAGCGTTGCTTGCTGAACGTTCAAGTGGTTGCTGCTCATCCGCGCGAACATGCGGTCATGCGGCGATGAGCGCGGTTGGAGACATCACGCGCACCTTTTTCCACTGCGTCGGTCGTGTGACTGACTAAACCTTAGCTTCTAATATATCCTGGAGCACTACAACGCCTAATTGAACCTGTTGCTCGAGCCGTTCGAAAAAGATCAATTTCAAAGTTGATATTATGAATCTGATAGGAGAGACATCGCTGGCCACCGTTCATCGATCGCGTTCTGGAAACGGGCAAAAACTCACGTCAACTGTGCCGGAGTCGAGAATGTAGAAGTTGTCTCCTTCGTCACCCTGTTTGATGATGGTCTCGTTGGGCTTTGCTTCAACTGGGAACATGGCATCAAAAATGTCCTTCTTTTCAGATTCGTCCAAATGGCTGAACAAGACGTTCTTCTCGATGGCTTTTGACAAGGCGGCTCGCGTTTTCTCATCCTTGGGAACATTCTGAAATCAATTTAAAAACGTTTTAATCGAGGATCACGAGCGGAAAACTCGGTCATTTGGAAATTTTGTGAGCTCATCGGAAAGCGCATTGAATATTGTCGCATGAGTTATTGGAGAGCCGGAACTCGTTTCCGCGTCTTTGCTACAGCTGTTCTTGAACGGCTACGGTTTTGTGGCATATTGGAATGAGCCGTCTATTGACGCTGAATTCATTATCAGTTACAGTTGCAGTTCAGCCTCAAACTGCTCGACAAGCTTGGATTAGAAAACTTTCGCGATCATTTGATGACGGAAATGTGACCAGGCGTAGAACGGCAGAAAACGGGATGAAACATCAAGATAACCAAACGCTTCCGATTGATAGCGGCCGCGATAGGCGTCGTCGCACCGGTAGCACCAAACGAGGTGACGAGCTCAATACGCCACCGCGAGAAGGACGCGCGCTCAATTTTCGTCAACGATCCAGCGTCTACCAGCCTCACAATGAAGGTCAATAGTCAAGCTGTCGCACCTTCAACCAGACGAAAATGACACCGAATTGAGGGAATCAACCACAGAACTTAATTTCTGAGACCAACGATAAGAGTCGGTGGCGAGACCCTTTCGTTTCGCAGGCGAAATTCTTCGCCGCGCTCGTCATTTAATTGAATTAGGAAACACCAGAGATAGCTCTCTGGCCGTCGTTACACTTTTTCGTTCCGAGCGAGGCAGCGAGCTCTAATCTTTTCTTCGTTCTTGCATTCGCTAGTTGAATACCTCACTTCCTTCTGACTTGTACTCGAGAAGAATCCGAGCAACAGAAATTCCATTACTGTCTCGAAGCTGATTCGATCTTCGACTTCAATTTTAGCTTCGAACAGGAATCGAGAAACGAGGCGTTTGCAAATTCATGGGAGGCCTTCGGTTCGTATTGAAATGAGCGATTTTCCAGAAGTGTGAAAACGCCAAGAACTGGAAACGGGTTCTCCAGGAAAATTTCGAACGGGTTCCTGATCGCAGTACGGACACTGCAAGAAAAGCATCCGGAGTGCTTTCATTTTGCTTTCTGCGTGAATTCTAGAGGATACCTCGCGTTGTACATGTTTGAAACGAGATCGTCGAACTCACCTTCTTGACGTAATTTGCTGCGTCTTCTTCGTTATAGGTCTCGGCGGAAACGGCACCACGACGACTTCTCGCTGGAGGTTGCGGGAGCGGTGAGAGAGCCTCTTCGCCGGACTGGTCACCTGACCCTGAGGTGGTCAGGCAGCCCTTACTTTTCATTGCAGTCTCCTGTAACATTCAAGTTTACGCTCTCTTAGTACTAGGTAGGATCACGTCGACCAATGGAAGCAAGCTGTTGACACCGTCGTATCGCTACTGGAGAGACCTCAGTCACGGTGTCTGATCTGAGCTAAAGCCGCTCCAGCCCGTAGCTCGCACGTATCGGCGGCATGAGCGGGTAAGCGAGCCTTTGGTTTTGCCGCGAGCTTGGCTGCGGAAGTAGCCGGCAGCACCGAAGGAAGGAAGGACCCAACGAACGCACACGACGCCGGCTCACCGGCGGGGAAGCTAGCTGTGTCACGCTGAGTGACAGGACGAGACAGTGTAGCAGCGAGGTGTGCGGTCACGTCTGGACGGACACCTCGAACCAGACGCGGAGTAACAAGAAGGCATTCGCCGAGAACCATCGAAGCAGTCAGACGGCTTGGAGGCCGCCGTCTACGAGCTAGCACTTACTACATACACTGTCAGAACTTGTTTCTCTTACAGGGACTTCTCTGCGGGCTATCACTCCAAGGAATTGGTTTATGTCAGTTGACGACACAACGAATACGCTCCGTGTCGAGATATTCTTCACGGATTGAAATCAAAGTTCCAAACAACAGCCTTTCCAAGAAATTCTCTTCTGTCAACGGTGTCACATGAACGTGTGACTCGCAGCTTGTCAGACAACGTGCAGCACATTCATTATTTACATCAGAGACATCACACTCCGGGCGGGGGCGAAAAAGTGGTCGATCGATTGAGCAGAACTTCGCGAATTCGCAGAGAATGTACAGATTGTACGGCCCGTGTTCATTTGTTCGAAAACAAGAACGAGTACTGAATGTCAATTTTAAGCCCGAAACCGAAATCATGAATCTCCTCCGGGGAAGCATTTGCGCCGAGAGGATCGATGATTTCTGGCAACACTAACGCCGCCGTCAAGCTCGGGAGGTGTCCGCAAATGGTCACGGGCGCCCCTGTCGCGTGCATCGTGCATTCCTTCCGAGTCGAACAAGGTGTCGTGCTGCACTCCGGACGAGTGAAGTCGTGAAATACGATGAAGTCGACAATCGCAGTCGTTTCCTTCCCGGACGAAGAGGAGACAAAACTTCAGCCCACATATGTCGCGAAAAGTTAGCCAGAGTGCAAGTAACGAAGCGGCTATATGAGGTTGACAGAAAAAAAAAAACGAAATGAAGAACGCCCTCTATCATTGATGTAACATTGTTGGCCCCCAGCAAAGCGGGCTGCTTTCTTTCTGGATGAGATTCTTGCGGCGAAAACATAACGTAGCCTTATGGCAGCTTGCGGGCAAGAACGCGGGCAAACGGGCTGGCGGGCGGGCGGGCGGTTGTTCTGGCCGACCAGCAGGTTGGATGACTGACTGGTTCGCTTGCGGGCTGTAAGCAGACAAGCTCGCTGCTAGGCTGGCTTCGGCACCAGCTAGACTAGCTGGCTGAGTCGTTCGCGCTGGCCACCAAAGTCTCATTGAGTCAAGCGGGCCGGCATCCGGTTTCTCTAGGCGAACGCACGGGCTCTCAGCCCAAAATATCGTTCCAAGCTGCCTCTTGAATAACAACAAACTTTTTACACAAACCACCGCATACATCGACCTGCGGCTGATGCCGCCGCAACTGATGTTGTTGGTGCCTGACCAGCTCCCGCCTGTTTCGTTGCCCGCAGGCTGCGTGCAGCGTACAATGAGATCACAGCACAAGTAAAGTAGCTGGCCCGCCGGACAGCCACTGACCCTGCCGAGTGACCAATAACGCTCGAGAAGCACAAACAACATGTCCTGCATGTAGAATACCCTGAGGGGGAGCAGGAAATTTTCCAGCGGAAAGTTTCCCCAAAAAGGACGAAAAAGACTCCGCGCAGGAGCATCCTCCATGAGCTCAGGCCCGACTCCACCGTGAAGGTGGACGGAGCCTGGAGACCTTGGAAGCGTTCAACTCAGAGACACCACAACGACAACAACAACAACAGTAACTAGCTCTACATACGGCCATGTTTACTGGATCTGGAGAACGACCCTCTTCGGACGAATCGGTTTCAGGTCTAGCTGTCTATCCGCTGCTGCTCAGTTGTTTGATCCGAACAAGAGACGACGCAGACCAGTCAGAAGTTTGGTGGTTGATGATGATGGTAGACCGAAGGACACGAAGAGCGATCACGTAGAGAACCCCACGATCGACGGAAGAGTACTTGGTCGCGAGATCCTAGCAGTAATAACGAACACGGTTTTGCGGTCAAACGAAACGTCTTTATCGCTGAACGGATGTCAATGAGCAAATCACAAACAAACTGATGCCTGCCTCCTTGGCTAGGTAACTTGACTGGCTAAAAGGCTTGTTGGCTGACTGACTGACTGACGGACGGACGGACGTGATGTCTGTCCGGCGGCCTGACTTCTCGTCTGTCTGCTAACTTGCTTGCCTGCCTGCCCGCTTGCTTGCTGCTTCTTCACTCGCCCATGGCCTGGTGCAGCAATTGAGGGAGGATTCTGCTCTTCTCTTGCTCGCTTCCTCGCGTCCGCAGACTAAGGCCTGGCCAAAAGGTGGCTGACTGACTGACTGACTGACTCGCTCGCTCGCTCGCTCGCTCGCAACCTAGCTCGTTCGTTGGTTCGCTTAGCTGCTTGCCGGTCGGCCTGCCTGCCTGACTGACTGACTGAATATCTAGCTGCTTGGTTGCTTAGCTGCTTGCTTGATTCACTCACTGGTAGCAGGGCCCTCTTCTTCGAGAGCTCTCCGCCGCAACCGCTGCCGCGGCGGCCGCCGCCACCACCACCACCACCGCCGCAGCCGTTAAAGCTCAAAATAACCTGGCTCACTCGTTGACTGGTTTGCTCGCTTGCTAGCTCACTGGGTAACAGTCTGTTCCGTCTCCTCCTTCTTCTCCCCATCGTCGTTGTCGTCATCGTCGTCGGCATCATCAACATCATCATCACCACCACCACAACCACTACTTTTAACACCATCAACAACCATCACGTTAGGACTCCCGGAGCAAAGAATAGAGCAGGTAACCAAAACGCCAGGATGATGACTCGATGATTTCCGCGGGAAGTGAAGCGTGTCTGAGAAGGAGGACGACCAATGCGACAACGACCTCGACAACAACAACAACAATGACGATGAGCAGAAGTTTCCGGTGCACGGCGGTCTGGCCCGATGTCGTCCAAGGAGAACGAACCCCAAACAATGCTCGCAGGTCCAACAACTTCCCAGCGGGGTTTCGTCAAGTCCAAGAGTTGTTCTCGTCCCGCTACGTACCGTAATTATTTCTAAAATACACCGTTGACACCTGTGTCTGACTTTGTTGTTTCGAACGGAGCCATCTGATCTCTTAATCAAGCCAAGGAGTTCTTCGATGGAGAGTTGTCAGTGGAACCCCGGAGCGCGTTGTCCCGAGCCAGAATCCCAGGATTCGAGAAAAGAAGAGAAGCACAACGAGAAAGGACCGAAGGCAGAAGGGTTCGAACTTTGAGATTGAGGATGCTATCTCGTGATTCCGAGAGGAGGTTCACGAGCAGAGGATTGGATCACCCGCTGTTTGCACCCGACCGTATGAGCACTCGACACAAAATACGCTGCTTAGTATTTAGCGGCAACTCCCTCGGAGTTTCTTCCGAGGTAGCCCGTAAAATGTTGTCGTTTCATGGTCGAGCCTCTGAGCTACTGAGGCTTTCGGGTAATTACTATGTATTGGCGCATGAATAAACGGCCAAATATTCACGATCTCGTGTATGACTAAGCACACTGTATTCCGTTCGAGTGTTGCTCCGGATCCCCTCGAAAATAACGAATTCATCCATCCAGCTCTACATCTTTCTATCGATATCCAGCTATCTTGGTATCTTCGAGACGGAATAACGAGACTGAAAGCAGCGCTTTCCGACGGCGCTACTCAAGCAAGACAATTGAATAACTTACTTGCAAACACATCTCCTCCTTCTCCTCCTCGTTTGCATGAAACTACTCGAGCTGCTACTACAACAGCAGCGTCGGTGGCGGCGCCCGTCGTGCCGGAAGAGTCCTTTCGAGTGAGCGGTTTGTAGCACTTGGTCTCCGTAGCTGCTGCAGCAGCTACTGTTGCTGGAACCAGTCCTGCTGCTGCTGCTGCTGTTGCTGCTGCTGCTTTGGATGAGCAGTGCACTCGGCAGAAAGGTCGGTTTGGCGCCGACGACGCTGCTCACGTTTCAAGCACAACAGAACGAGCAACACCAGCAGCGACAGCTTCAGCCATCCGCTGATTCGTCGTCGTCCAAGTTCCCGAAAACGTTTTCTTGTCAGTCCCTTGTCGTCTCCGTTGTCGTCGAAGGAACTACGCCGCCATCTTGCTTGGAGCTGCTGCTGCTGCTGCCACCACCGCCGCCGCCGCCACCGTCGGCACCGCTGGTATCGCTTTGTGGGTCAGACAGAGCGGAGCAGGAAAGGGGAGAAAGGGTCCTCAGCACTATGGCAGCAGCACTAGGCAGACTGGTAGCCCTCAGTCAAATAGAGTGGCTAGAGTTTGGCTCTGCAAGTTCCGTCACTGCGAGTGCCAATACTACCGCCGACGCGTCGCCGCTGCCACCCGTGGTAGTTACGGTATTGGCGCGGTATCCTGCAGTGGCCACCGTAACGACAGCAGCGACGAAACTCGTCTATCAATTGGAAAGGACTGCGAGCAGTCGACACGGTTGAGCACTGTCATGAAATATGCGCTTAACCTTAGTCGACAACCACAATGCGAATGGCAGTCAATGAACTCGAATCGAAATCATCATCGGAAATATTCTCGTTGTTCGCTTTGTCGTCGCGCTGCTGGTTACCTTGGTCGGAGCCATTCGCGCCGCGCCGTATTGCCGTCCCCGAAGCGGAGCGAACGACGCTCATTGTCCGACGCTCATAATAAGAATCAGTTGATCGTGAATTCATGCATGCACGCTCCAATTTCCCAGTGAGGCATTCTGCCTTTCATACAGCACAGCAGCAGAACTGCTTCTTAGTGAGCTGTTCGTTCGTTCGTTCATTCATCCAGCTCACTCAGTGGTTTCTCTCAACCGTTCAGAAGGGAAAACGAGGATGAAAGTCCTCTCCCTCCATCTTTCCCACGATGATTTCTCGACTCTCACCTCTCATTCAGCTGCTGTCTGACCTGAGAGCTCGCTTTTTGCTTGATTCGAACCTTCTTCCCTGTTCTCTTGTCAGAAACTCTCAATGTTCGCTTTCAAGATCACAGAACCCCCGATTGAAAACAGAAATCGAGGAAGTTTTCGTTCTTCTCCAAGTCGGTGGCAAAGAGTGCATGTGCATCTTCGACCATATCTCCCATATTTATTGTTGCCTGCGGAAGGCTTCTTCTGGATGAACTCTCCTTATGGAATCTAGTTCGTTTGAGAAATATATCTGTGAGGGAAATGGACGTACCTTTTCAAGCTTTGTGAAGTAATCCCTGAGAAAGGCCACCGGGTTATTGGGTTTCTGCATGCACAGCTGCACGATGCACTCCTTGAGAAGGCGTTGCACCTCGTGCTTTTCGCAGTATGCCTCACACACCCTGATTGTGTCTTCCTCAGATCCGGCCATCTTCATGTTCACCCTCAGACAAATTCCCAGCGACTATCTCAACTACGTTGTAAAGTTCAAAATCTTGCTCGCCGATCATTACACACTGTCGAGAATCGAGGGCATTGTTCTTCCGATGCGATCAGCAGGTATGCAGACAACGACGAATCCCAATCCAATGGCAATGGCAGCACAAGAGACGTTAGGTGTGTTGAGTTTGTAGCAACGTTTCCAGACAGTCAATCAGTCAGCCAGTCAGTCAATCAATCGATCGATGGGTCAGTCAGTCAGTCTGTCAGTCAGTCAGTCACTGCGTCCGTCAAGGAAACGGCTGACAGGCAATCTACCGCTTAGTGGCCCGCACTCTCGGCTGATGAGAGAACAGTGGGTCGTGTCAACTGATTCAAACGCACTCAGACCCACGTTTCCAAAACTTGTCCGAGGATGCTCGACGATCGCTGCGCTCCGTGGCGGCAAACACTTTTCCACTCCTTCCGTTAGTTTCGGTTGTTACGTCGTTTCTGAGTTTTTCGGTAGGCTTCCAGATCTTCCCACTGGGCCTCCTGTTCGTCCGTCCCTCCGTCCGTTCGTACGACCCTCCGTACACCAACTAGGAGGTCATTCGACAGTTTTCAAGTCTTGCGAAGAATATCCAACGACGAACAGACGAACAAGCAAGCGAGCGAGCGAGCAAGCGAGCCTCTACGTCCGTTGGAGTGTGGCTCGAGTGTGCGAGAGGGTCACGCATGCGTTGAGGAGCGACAGCAGGAGAGAGTTCTGCAGCCACCATCGCTTGCCACGGCCATTGCCAACAGCAGGAGCTGCCTCGCAGGAGAACATACACACGCCAGCATCCTGAGAGCGGCCGAGGTAAAGAATATGGACTTCTCTCTGTCAGATCTCTCCCTTTCTCATCGACTAACACCAGCTCGAACCACCGGAGAAAGCATGAGGAAATGCATGCGTTCTCCCTCTACTAGCCTTTCTTTCTCTCCTCTGTGCCGTTATTTCTCAACCCACACACAGGTCACATTCCCGGGAGTACCTGGCTCGCATTCGTTCGTTACTTCCTTCCTTCCACTACCGGCATGACGACCACCCCATGACCTTTGACCCTGTATGCAAGAGGATTTTTCCAGAGCCCTTCTCTGCACCTTAGTAGCGTCTCGGCCTCCCTTGCAACCTAATCAAAAGTTAATTGGAACAGTCGGCTGTTGCTCCCGGAGCGAGGAGCGTTTGCCGAGCCGATCTGCCGGCTCCTACTGCTCGATATTCAGCTATTCAGGCAATGATTGGCACCAAAGTTTTTGAACTGACGATAAGTTTATTCGAATGATTTGTTATATTTGCAAACATGAAAATTTACAGAGAACGGAATCCTGGAGAGAAAACCTTCGGCAAAGTGATTCTTCACACAGACCTTGGCGCTGTACCATCGATTGCAACCCACCTGAAATTGGCAATCAATTATGTAGATTAAGTTCTCGTGACTGACACTTGCCCCTAGATTTCATTTCTCTTTCGAACTCGTCGTTTTCCGTTCTTTCTACTGATAAGCGATGGGTCGGATAGACGGATAAAGGGAACTCCTGAGTTCAAGAAAGAAAATCGGTGGTCGAATCCTTCCGCCAACGGTGATAATCACTGTCAAAGAAATGAATTGCCTGCTCATCAGGTGGAGCTCAGATTGAGACTTATCTCAACTGAATCCGAAACGACTCTATCGCACCGGAGAATACACTGGAAACGCGGATCCTAAATGGAAATCCGAGCTCAAAATGTTTGACGATTAATACTCTGTAGATTCGAACTGAAATGCGCTCCCTTCGATCATCGCAGATGATGGCCGTCCAATATGATAGCAATATTCGATGTCAACCCGAATCGCCTCTGGCCCTCTGCTGCAGCGTGGAGGGCCAGGATTCGACACAATTCCCAATCGCTTCGACCTAGGGTGTTTAAACACACCATATTAACGCCAATTTTGGCAAATCTGTTGTCGGTAGTGTCTCAACGACTCGGTGCCTCGGGGCTGGAGTCTCCGAATACTACCGCCCACGGCCCCGACGAGATTCACTCAACTACCAATCAATTCTACATGGAACCTAAAGCTCAGTGAAGGATGCCCAAAGTTGATCACTTCAAGGTTTGCAGCTTCTCGGTGAGGCGATTTCGCCTTTCAACACATCGTTTTTGTGTTGCACTTATCGTCGAGCGTAGCTCTGAAAGAGCTTCCGGTCCTCCATGTTCGGATCTCGTAAGGGTCTGGTCACGCTGACTTTCGCAAGTCTGACCAGATCCAGATTCCTGTATCGGATGAAGGCGCCAATGTATCCCAGAACTCATAGCCACACGCATTTTTCCCAAATGTTTTCTATTCGCGCAGCAGAAGCAGTGGCAAAAATCGGTAGCAGCTCAAACAACCGAAGTGTCTGTTCGTCAACTCCATTCTTCAACTTCGATGATAACTGCGGTGACATCTCTTGTTTCTAGATGAGAAAGCAAAGAGAAAACATTCGAACGCTGTTTGGAAAAAACATGCATTGCGCACTTCGTTCGATTGTGAATTGAAGTGCAGTTTTTTCTCCCTCCTCTCGTCGTTTGAAGAGGCAGGGACGGGCTGGTCTGACAACCCGGTGGAGCATCCACGGACCCAGAATGTTATCTCTCCCTGCTCTAGAGGGGAGCCTACTCATTCTGTTCGAGAAATGCCGAATTTACAGATCATCCAATCCAACACCCTTTTCTCGACTCGAAATCTCGTCATATGAAAGTTTCAGGAAAACGAGCGAAAACGAGAAGGTGAAATAGTACAAGATAAACATCCTCAGTATGCGGTTTTCGATTCTGACAAGCATCAACATCCTTCAACATTTCCTCTCCTTTTTCGTGTTTTTCTCGTTCGTTTCGTTTTGATAGTTGTCCCTGTCAATATCCCTAAATACTCAGTTTCCAAAAATCTTATTTATATTCAAGGTACGTAAGTCAGCTGGATTTCTCATGAGACTCTGTCTCACGTTCGCTCAAACTCAGGTTCGCCGAGCACCTGCGCGAAATACGCATCCATGACCTCCATCCAGGTGGAACCAACAGCAAAATTGCCGCTTTTGAGCGAGCCAGGGGGAAATAAAGTCTCCTACTTGGGACCGATCCCCTCGAGTAAAGACGGGACTTCCAAGCGCCGGATCGCCCAGAAAGGGCAACAGCCTCTTCACCACCGGAATCCGATAGCCGATATTCAAGCAGCGGTGTCCTGTGACGGCTTTCCCTGGACATCGATCGGAAGAGAGTTCCAGGAAACATATGTACCTTCTCGTGCTCGGCTCAAACGCCGAAAGTAGGAATTACTGACGATCGATCGAATCGATGTTTGTGTTGGCCCTATTCACATTATTTAAGGGCTCGGAGTGCTCCAAGAAGCGAACCTGAGCAGGCCGTTTGAAGGTAACAATCGAGTTCGCCGAGCGTTCGGCGCGTAATCAACGAATGCGATCAGAAAAAGCACTCCGTCCCGAAATCGCTCCCTGGCTGCAAGTATTGAGAGACTAGAAAAAGATCGATGCAACAATCATTCCTCTTCAAAGCCACTGATCTAAAAAGCTCATCCCACCAGCGTTTGATAGAAACGAGATCACGATCCGGCGCTAGCTCTATCAGACTAGTGCCTATATTTCGAATCAGGAGGCAGGACAGATATTCACGAGAAGCAGTCGTCTATTCACTATCGGGGAAGATTCTTCAATAGGCAAGAACTCGGCGGACAAATAGTCATCACCGTAAAGAGCTTGGCCGAATGCCTCACGTTGAAAATGCCCTTGAGAATTTGAATCCTAGCTGAACAGAAATTGAAATCGAGTGCAAAATGCCGAAATTTGGCTCCCGAACGAATTGACGTCGTATGTTATGAGAATCCCTGGTTTAATATGGCTGCTGTGACGTCAATGGGACATTGAATAGTTCTTTTTAGGAGTTTTCCCCTCCCCAACGATTGCAGCTCGGGTCTTATCCGGCTCAGCTTTAATCTCTGCCCGATCGAGGCTTTATCCTGCAACGAACAGAAGTGCCATAGAGCGGTTTCCTAGCGCTCGCAAAACTAAGACTCTGCAGGATGCCGAAATTGAATGAAGAATACATTCTGATTTGCGACAGTTGTTAACGCTAAAAACGCGTTGGAGCTTTGTCAAGGGTAAATGCGATCATCGATATTCTGATTGTAGTTTACCACAACTGTAACTATCCATTGACGTCAGCGTGAATTTGGGAGGTGGACCCTGAGGACCATATTTTCTGTTATAAGCGGCAGTCCAGTCGAATTCATGAGCCTTCTCTTCAAGTCACGAAACGCTCCGGGCAGCACTTGGTATTGGCATACCACTGCTCATGTCTGAATCCATGAAAAGGGAGTTTCGAAGAAGCCCCGGGGCCACGAGAATTTCGTCATGATAACAAGAACGGTCCAGACTCACGATTCCCGCACTCTGCAGCCGCGCAGGAAGCGGTGTGCATAAGGAATATGAGATTCACTTATTGAGAGCCCCTTCACCGAATTCAGGGCTTGGTGATGGAGGCGCTCATCACAGATGTGTCGGGTCATCATGTCTCGAATATACTACTGGTCTGTAATACATACTATTATGAATTTGACCAATATGGTGTTGGCGTTGTAGAACGAACTTTGCGAACAACTTGATGATATTTAATACAATGAAAGCCGACCTGGTTCAAATCAGTGAAAGAAGTAACCACTTGACGATCGGGGAAGGCATCGTCGCCGAGCTCTCCGAGAGGACAGCGATAGCCCACAAATATGGTTCTCAAACAGAATGCTGGCTCGTAGGTATCTCAGAGAGGGTGGTCGAAAATTCCGGTTAACCGATTAACGAACATGGATCAAGCAAGTGAGATTCGGCGCCATCTGCTCCATTCGCAGTCTATTCCACCCGCTGGGGAAAGCAATCTATGAGACAAAAACCTTTCTCTAAAGGGGACTGTCAGATGATATAGATATAACCAATCGTTGGATCAAACCAAAATCATTGATTTCAATCGATGTTTTTCTGTCCTATTCCTTAATCGAACCGATCGCTTGATCGAGCAGAACTTGGCGTTGGCTGATCGAGCAGAATTCAGCGGATGAAGCAACAGGGAAGGCTCGGAAAGAATCCAGGCCGTCAATCTTGGCAGAACAACAACGGGGACAAGACGTCTGGTTGCGGCATCGACACATTCTGATGCGTCCTCGGATTGAAAGGCCTCAATACAATGGCATCCCAATTAATGAACTTGATTCGCGGAAAGGTTCCCCGTCCGAAACGTTCGTTAATCGGAACACATTCAGTGCGTGTATTTTGCGACAGTATCGAGGGTCCACGGTACCGAGAACGCGAAAGAAAAAATTCTGCGTTCGGCTGATGTCGATCGGATTCAATGGAGGAATAAAACGCGTATTTCCGTGGATTAATAATTTGTCCAGAGGGGTCGTTCATCGAGCCATTGGTTCTCTAAGGGGAAAAGAGGTAATAAACCTCCGAGTTCGTTGCTCGAAATGTTCGTTATCCGAACCGTACGTTAACTGGTAACCTGCTCTAGTAATGATACCCCGGTCTTCAGGTGGAACGGAGGAATCGACGCTATTCTTACCTGGAAGATCACGCTCCTGGCTACGCAATTAGTTCTTGAACGCTGGATATATTTTGTCATTGATAGAGTTTTGACTTTTGAGCTCGGAAGGTGATTTCGTCTCGTATGATCCATGAACACTCTGCTTCTCGCTACCTGATTTTTGAGGTCGACTTCAGTGTAAGGGAAAATTTCGAAAGGGAGGAAATTCAGACGGGCTGGTTCCAATCGAGTTATGAAATACGGAATTCTGAGCATGGTTCGCAATATCTTGAGAGAGTTTGCAATAATGCCGCCACGAACGGGTCATCAAATGTCAGAACAAATCGAGAAGGATTCATTTAGAAGCTTGCCTTCAGCAAGATGGGATCACACGTCCTGAACATTACGAGGATTAGAGATCGAAGTGGACTTTACATAGTAACAACAACGCTACCAAGTTCAGCACAGAAAATTACTCATATTTTTGATCAACTTATTGTACCCACTTCATGAATAGAAATTCAGATCAAACTCGATCGGTTACTTCAATACGTTGCGAACAAACGTGCCCTCGTCTTCAAAGAGATGGATCTCATTTTCGAATTCGAAGAAGCCGTTCCGTTACCGTTGTACCATGACACCCACAATGCGACAGACTATGCTTTCATTGTCTGCGTTGGACCAGCGGAGCCAATCACGACCATTCGGGGTAGTTCTACTCAAGTTTCGAAGTAATTAACAACACCTGCTGATTATGTTAAGTAGCGGTTCCCGACGCGGGGCCTCAACCCCCTAAGAAGAGCCGAGTTCGATTTCCCGGGGGCCGGAGCCCATCGAGAACTTTTTTCTGCTCCGCTTCCTCCTTCTCCTCCTCCTCTCGATTTCCGCAAGAGGCACTCCTCCAGGCCTGGGAGTTCAGGTAACGAGGGACGTCGGCGTCGAGCAAATGGAAACAATTTTGGGAAGAGGACAGGCTGGGACTCATTGCGAACGTTCTGACCTCTCGCTCGGGACAGCGTTATTACGGCAATGCCAACTCGACAACCAGTCCATCTCGTCGGTTGGTGTCAGACGTGAAATTGAGTACGAAGAACGCAAGTGAAGTCCGACACCATTGTTTGTTCAGAAGCTGGTTTTCCTCGCGGACGTCTCCATTTGGTTGAAGGAACTGATTAAGTCTGTCTAAAGCACGGGTTCGTCTATCCAGTCTTCTGCCAGAGGTGCTTCAATCCCATTTATTGTAGAAAAGCTCAAATGTGGAACGGCGCCATTTCAGGATCGTATGTTCCGTTTTTCCACGTGCTGATACGAAGGAGAACTTCATATCTCCGGAACGAGAAGACTCGTTTGACTCCGAACCTGGAAAACTTTTCGAGACACACCTTCTGTTCTTACACTTCGTTTGCCCCTTCGGGCCATTCTTGTTCTGCCTTCTGCTCCCATCTCAAGTTGGAGATGTTTCCTCTTCAAGAATGCATGAACGTAGAACCGGTCAAATCAGGCATAGGTACGATTGATAAGCGACGCTTCGGTTGCAAGGGCTCTAACTCGGTCAATTTGAAATTGATATCGGTATAGTTAATGGCACTGTCTGTGACCGAGCAGCCTTTTTTTGCATGACTCCCGCTATTCGGGATTCGGGAACGGAGCGTTTGCGGCACTCGATTGTCATGCACGAAGGTAAGAGTTATCGAAATCTACGAAATCCTGCGGAAATCTCATCATCAAAGTACGAGGAATTTTACCGATCGTCACCCGCAATCCTAGATTGTCCCGAAGATCTCGGAGTACCCGACCGTGTTGTCCGAAGCATCGCACTCTCATCAATCATCTTACTCCAGACGACTCGAAGGCCCCAGATAAGTTATGTCCCAGCCCGTTTTTGTGCGATATCGGAATACTACGGAGCGACGACGCGTCAAAAGATTCATAATTCATGGACTGCGTTCCTTTTATTTGGAAAGCTAAGATCGTTCTCAATATACTCCAACTTCTGAGGGAAACTGTAGAAGTGATATTCGAGGGCCCTGTATGCGTCCACGGACGGGCCCAGCAGGGAAAGAGTTCGGGAACCGCTGATGTACAGATTGGACATGTGGCACAAATATTCTGAGTAAAGGTATGATCGTTTGAAACGGAAGTCGAGCCTCCGAGGATTCAGAAACGTCTCCGTTTCTGTCCAGGCGGCATCATGTCGCTGACACGTTTTCCGTTCGCTGCCTGCCCCATGTAGGACATGTACGCTGGCATATTGGTATTTTGTATCTTATGCGTGGCCAGTTGCGCCGGCGTTTGAGATTGCTGCGGTTGTTGGACATTTTTCGGAGGATCATCTGAGCCGACAGCGACACCCTTCGTTATAGAATTCCAGTTTTTCAGAAAATTTTCAGCCATAGCGGACGGCTGCTGCTCTCCGGGAGGGCCAGGAGGAGGCAAGAGAGCAGCTCCGAGCACCGCGTCCGCCACAGGGTGACCACTAAGAAGCTGCTGAGGAACGTTGTGGGCGTCCGGCGCTACTGAGCACTTCGGATCCACGGCTTGTGGCGTCTCGTCTTCGTCCTCGTACGTGTAGCCAAGAATTTCAGCTTGTCGCTTCGCAATATTCTTCCGCAGAAGACGCAGCTCTTCTTCACGTTGCTTGTTGTTCTTCTCTGCGGCAAGCTTTCTATTTTCGAACTCTTCATGACGACCCTCGAGTGCTTTCAAGCGTCGTTTCAATGCTTCTACGTCGTAGTCGTACTTCATGATATCCATTTCTTCCATGAGCCGCTGCTTTTCCTGTTGAATTTCTCTGTCGAGTTGCTCTTTCTTGAGCTTCTCGAGAGCGAGAAGTTCTTTCCACTTCATGGCGAACTCCGACTCGAAACTTCCACGCTCAGCGAAGCGGGGACCTTTCTCGCGTTCCTTCAAGTACCCGGTAGATTGTTTGTTGATCGTTCTTTCCGAATAGCCGTCCTCATCATCCTTAACTTCCATGGGCTCGATGATCACCGGCAGCGGCGACGTTGTCAACAGTAAGCATTCCAGTTGAGCCTTACGCATGACAGCCAAAGCGACTGGTTTCCGGGAAAACTCTAGAATTCCTTCTCCGAGAGATTTTCCTCGTTCGTCAACGAACACTGTTGCTCTTTCGAGCTCACCAAACGGCTCGAATGCTTGGTGCAGAAGTTCGTTGCTTACGAAGGGACTCAGATTCCGAACCTTCAAAACTGCTCCTTGACTGGCAAAGCGAACTTGCAGCTGTCGGTTGAAGAAAAGCTCGCCATCCAGGGCACTCTTGGCAGCTTCGGCATTAGCCCTTGTCTCGTATCGGGCAAAGGCGAAACCCTTTCCCGGAGGTACGAACAACTCAACGAGCGTGCCGAACGGTTCGAGAAGGTTCCGCATACCTTCTTCAGTGATATCCGGCGTCAAGTTCCCGATGAACAGCCTACATTTGGAACTGGAATCTTTTTTCACTGGAAGTTGGTCGGGGGTTTGGTTGAGGATCAATGGGGTTTCTTTATTGCTGTCTTGGGCCCATTTCAGTTTGAGAATGTTCGAATTCATGTAGTGCTTCCGCGCGGCTTCGGCCTCGTCGTGTTTTTCGAATGTCACCAAGCCGAACCACTTCTGCTTGTGGAGGAACAAGTCGGTGACGTTGCCGAACTTCGTGAAAAGATCCCGGAACTCTTGATCAGTGATTCCTTGTTTCACTGTAGCGATGAACAATTTCGTTTTGCTCAGAGTATCGTCGTCGCCATTGTTGTTGACCGCATTGGTTTGCTGCTGCCCTTGCGACTGTGCTTTCAGTGGAGTGCTCATTTGGTGCTGCTGTGGCGTTGGTCGCGATTGTTGTTGCGGCGGAAACTTTTGTTGTTGGGTGTTACTTTGGTTGCCGACTTGAGTGGAGGGTTTCTGGGGTGTCTGTGTTTTTGCTTTGTTGTCTTTTGATGCCTCGTTAGGTGTAGGTGCTTGTTGTTTTTCGCTGTTGTCTTTGCTTGGCAATGCTGTCTTCCTCTGCTGCTGTTGCTGTTGTTGGGGTGGGGTTTGTTGTGGGGGCTTTTGTTGTTGTTGTTGTTGCTGCTGCTGTGGTGTCTTCTGTGGTTGCGTAATTTTCTGCTGTTGTTGCTGCGGAGTCTTTTGCTGTTGTTGTTGTTGTGGGGTTTTCTGCTGCTGCGGCTGCTGTTGTTGTAGAGTTTTCTGCTGCGGCTGCTGTTGTTGTGGAGCTTTCTGTTGTAACAGTTGTTGATCCTGCTGTTGTTGATGTTGTTGTTGCTGCTGCTGTTGCTGCTGTGGTTTATGTGACAACGGAGCTGGCGCTCTGTTCATTTGTTTCTGTTTGTTGTTGCTGTTGTTGTTTTGCATGTTGTTTTGTGGACGTTGTTTGTTGTTTTGGCCTCCACGGCCACGGTTTCCACCTGACCATTGGCTACCTCTTCCTCTTCCACGGAACATTGATAGATTTAAAGTATCACGGACTGAATATCAGATCGATCGTCGATCGATCGATTGATCGGTAAGATCAGTCTCCGATCGACCGCTGCCGTACAGAAGCCCGAAGACCTAGAAAGATAGAAAGCCATATTTGGATCAAGACGAAGAACGAAAAACATGAGTCTCAAAGCCTCGCCCAGTTCGAGATCGAATTCTCACAACTGAATCGATTGCACGCGTCGCGTGGAACAGACATCCATCTGTTCTCGGGTTTATGAAATAGGTGGATCGTTCTTGTGTACGGTAGGATTTGAAGTCTGAAAGTGAAACCTTTAGAAGTCTCGCCGCTCTCTTGAACGATCTCAAGTTGACTTGTCGCCAATAGCAACTCCTCGACTTGTCGCGTCATGAAATTTGAGTAGTTGGGGATATTGTTGAGAATCTTCTATTTCTTCACCAAGAGTGTTCGAAAGTCGGGAGAAAAGAGAAATCTTCATGAGTGAGTCGAGAAACTTCGATGACATTGGAGCGAGACGATTTCGGAAATGAGGTGAGGGTTGATTCGCTCAGGGAAAGAAGAATTCGAAAGATTACTGGAAGACGCGTCATAACATTCGCTGATCGGCAGTATTCGTAACGCTAGAAAGAGAGTTAACAGGAACTCTCTCCACTGTGTTGTGGGCTGGAACAATCCCAAGGAGTCAGGTGATACGAGGTTGATCCAGTGATCGATCGATGATACCACTGAGATTCTCCGATCGGATAGTAGCTCCGAAATCGTCCTGATTGAAGGACATTTCGATCAGTGACTTTCCGAGCGTGAGCTCTGGTTATAGAGTCAGATTCGAACAGGACCACTGGAGATTTGCAGCAATGCCGCCTTGGTCATGGTAGCGATACAAGCAATGCGCGGACACGCTCTTCTCCACGGCGGTTTCGTAACCAAAGGAAGTTTGCGACCAGCGCCCGAAGCGCTGTGAAGGAACCGCGGATCGCAACTCTTTGACCCTCATAGCGACCCTTGTACGTTTGAAAACTAAGGGAACAATGATACTCAATAGCTCCAGTTCGAAATCGGGGTGTCCAACTCGAATTTCCGGCGGACCGCATAGGTCTGTTGACGGATTCCCGCGAGCCAGTCGATAAGGCAGATCTCGCAGTTTTGGATATCGGCTTCATCTTCTGTCAATGAGGGATAGACAACGCATTTTCCTGCGTATAAGACGCGTTTTTTTCTCCGAAATTCAAGCTCAAAACAGGGAACATGCCTCATCTAATGACAGGCTTCAACATGGATCTCAATGGAATCAAATTTCAAATTTTGTACCACAAGTTAGGATTGCGTCTTCTACGCGAGGAAAAACGAGGTAGCAAAGACAGCCATTTGCCGTGCCGCGCGTTCTCAGATATCGCGAATCTTTGAAGTAGAATCGACAAATCACAGTGGAGCCTTCTACTCGGGTGAAGCGCCAAGGAAATGAGAATTTGATTCGATTTGTCGTCGATCCTCGTGATCAATGCGACTGAAATCAGGGATTCTTTCGGAGATACAACATAAGAGAGAACGATGGTTATTCGACTCGAAACTTCGCTGGGAAAGAGGAATATGTAACCATATTCGAAGATATCTTCGAGGGCAGCATCGGGAAACACCTTGACCTGACCGCTCGGACCGCATGTTGAACACTCCTGGTTCAGGAACATTGAGTGGATCGGGGCAAACGAGTTGCAAAAGTCATTCATTGACAGAGGTGAGAGCAAAGCGAACAGCTCGCAGCGGTGCCTTCGGATTGCCCTTACATTGAGCATATGGAGACCTCAACTCTTTTTCGAAAGACCAAACCAGCTCTGCTTTGATTTCTAGAGTTATATAATACGGTTCTCCATCCTTGGTAACGCGGATCATCTCAATCACATTTCGATGATCATGATTTCGTTGGGACAACAAGATTAAAGCCACGCTACGATCAGAAGCGAAGCGTAGCCGAGAAATTGTGATCAAACGCGGTGTTCTCTTACCAACTGATGATAAGCGATTTTGATCGTAAGACAAAACTTGCTCGTTGTCTGGAGTGTAGATCGTAAGCGAAGGTTTCAACAGAAAAGAATATTCTAGACATTTTCTCCGTAGGTGATTCCGAGCATCAAGTTACATCGAGCTGGCTCGGATAGGTAACCGATCGCTGTTACTTTCTCACGAAATTCGATGCGAATCTTGAACGATATCTTATTGATCTTGTAGGCTGAGCTAATGGGATTGATATCACCAATAATGTAATTTTTACGTTATCATCGGGTAAACTGAGAACAAATGCGATTTTTGATGAGAATGAAGTCTGCAAGAAACATTCAGAGTTAGATTCAAACTGGTGTACATTTGTTATTGATGGATTGCTCCCAGGTCAGAAGCGTAACGAGGGTTGGGAGGGCGGTACTGAGGGCTCAACTGATGCAGGAGCAGTGAGACGACATGTTCGAAATCATTTGACATCGCCGGCCGCCCTTTTGCCCAGTTACGCCACCGGCCTGGGCCGAGTAGGCTTTATGGAATACGCTTGAGCCACGACTTGACATACATTCAAATAACTACCGAATAATGAGGTTTCTCCGACGATCCGTCCATTATTCTATAATGACCAATTGTCATTGCTTCACTAAGCGCTCCGGAAAATCCGACGACCATAGTCGCGAATCTTGAACTTTCTTCTCTCGTTTCCCAAGGAAATCATTTCCGGGCTGTTTCGCGCCGCGGAAGCCAATTTCCGCGAACTTCAAGTTTCCGCAGACGGAACCTCTTGACCGAGTTTGAACTTTCACGAGCGTGCTCGACATTTTCGAATAGCACTAAAGCCAACGATGCAACTGCTTCGTCTGAGCGCGAGTAGTATCGGAAATGTTGATACGACGAGTCTCGAAACTCACTTCCGAGAGGCAGGCATTGGGACCGAGCAAATTTCCGAGACAACCTCTCGGAAGCTTGCTGAATTGATATTTCTAATCAGAGAGAAAGGAGACGACTAGAGGGAACTACAGAAGAATGGGCATCGGGAAAATTCACAAGAATTATGGAAGCTAGGAATCATTTGGATCCGACGTGGTGTTCCGGCGTAGAGTAAGCCCCCACCTCGATCCGCCCTTCTGAACCGAGAGCAGAGCTCCAGCCGTTTTGGAAATGTTTCGCACAGGATTGCCGGGATTCCTCTGATTACAAAATCTCGGAACAACGGGAATCCAGATGCGGAACCCTCATAATGTACCTCTCCTTGAAGCGACAAAGCTCTCAAACTTTCTCGTGCCGCGGAACCTCGCAGGCAGCCTGTAGGCTCAGCAATTCACGGCTCCGAAGCCGTTTCACACTAAAATTGAGGTGAGCCGGCTCTGTAACTTGATTTGGGATTTCCCGGAAGACTGGAAAAGTCAGACCAAAGTTCGCGGGCAGCATTCTTGTCGACGACCCTCCTAGTCGGCGACCCCTGGGGTTCCGCGGAAAGCGAGCTTAGGATCGCTGATACAATCCAAAAACTGTGTTACCACAACTTCAATATCACCTACATGCCTTCACCGTGTGAGGCGGTTCTAAGCAGTGGGGTGTTCAGAAAGGGCCGATGGGGGGGCGACTCTGTGGTATGGTGGGGGGATTTGATACTCCGAACTCAGCGGTATAGGGAATTAACATGGAAGAAAATAATATGTGAACGCCCGATCGCCCCCACCCCCTAAACACGCCACTGATTCCAAGTTCATCGAAAAATAAACCTCAGACTGCGTTGCACAGATCCTCTAATCCGCGGAAGCCACCGACCTTCCGCAGACGGTTGCTTGTTGCGAGAAAATCAAAACTATCTCTCTCTCTCACTCGCGAAAAAAGATGAACAAAGAGAGAATCGTTTGATGAGTAACAGTCCATGAGACCCAGAGACTAGTTATCCGGCAATCAACTTTCTTCATGAGTCGTCGACGCACAGAGTCGGGATGAAGCTCAAGCAAACCCGTTGGTAACACCAAAACGGGTGAGGACGAAGAAATCCACATGGAGCATCGACTCTCCGTCTGTCGCTTCCAGCTAAACCTATCAAATCATTGTGAGTACGGTGCGGCCGTCCTAGAAACGCCGAGGCTCTCTCTCACCAGATGGTGAGAATTCAGCCAACAGAATCTACTCGCGAGTGGAACATGAAATCGGCAAAAGCTGGTGAAACTCATCACCGTGTCAAGAGCGTAAACACTACGCCAAAGACATCTAGGGGTACGCGTCGCGCTTTCAGCCACTGTACGCCGACGTAGTCGACGTCTCAACGAACTTACCGGTTTCAAGCAGCCTCCGAGGCACTGGACCCAATCGATTCCGTTTTCCGATGAGTTCCTTCAAACCGTTCAGCCACTCTTTTCCGATGGAGTTGTTGCCGTTGCGGTGAAATTAGTACTCTCCTGCTGTAGCTACCTCGTCTATTCCCGGAGAATTGTTGAGCGATGATGACGCGCCTGCCTCCTATGTGGGACACTCTTTGAATGCCGCTCGGCGAACTCCCCGTGTGCTGTCTGAGAATAACTGAAATCTAGCGGCAGATGGTGAGAAAGCAAAAGAGGACTCGACATATTGGACAAGATCATATATTGGAGTTATTTTTTAAGAAGTATAGATTTCGATATATTGTCAACGGCTCTGATGATGTCGGCCGTCTGTAATGCGTTCATCCAAGTCTTCCAAATCACCACTCGAGAAACGTTCTGCGACCGTGTGTGTATGGATGTTATGAGCAGCGGCGTTGTGTTTTGAAGTTGGTTTTCAAACTCTGCTGTGGAAGGATCTAAACTTAAGTTTTTGCTGACGGAGGATCGATTTACACGTGAGTGGCAGTATTGCAATGCAAATGCCTCGCTGTGATGATGTTTGTGTGGTTTTCGATCTACGATCGAACGACGTCTCCGCAGTTCGAGAACAGCTGTTGAGATTTTGCGATGAGCTAGCACACGTTTCGGAATTGAGTGTTTGTTACGAAGATATTCATTCGGTGAAGCATGTGGTAATTCGAGCACTGTTCACATTGTGAGTTTCAATTCATCGCAGCGATATTTGCCACGATACGTGTCGCTGGATACGTCGAAATGAAATTCTCTCGGGAGATGCGTACACGAGTACACTACTTCCCCAAGTTTCCTCAATAAACCTCCGACTCCGCTCAGCAATGTAGAACTTGAATCCGGTCTTATCTGCATCAAATCATGGAATAGGTTGAACAACGGGGGATTTCGAATTCGAAACGAGAGGGATTCGGACGGAATCAATTGTCAAGCTCTGTAACAGGTCGCAGACCATGCTGACGAAATCGCAGAGATATGCATCCTCAGATAAATTATTTTAATGAGGAGCTCGTTTCCAGATAAAGCAAGATGGTGTTGGCGGACCTGGGACGGCGCATCACCGGCGCCCTCCGGAACCTGTCGACCGCGACGGTCATAAATCAAGAGGTTGTTTTAACTAACTGAACTTGTTCGACACGCACTATATCGCATCCTCTCCCGTAACTCCCCGTATACTGCCCAACTTGACAGTTCCTTTTCCACCATGTCTTCCTAGGTTCTGGATTCTATGCTCAAGGAGATCTGCGCTGCATTGTTAGAATCGGATATCAATGTCCGTTTGGTGAAGCAGCTCCGCGACAACGTCAGGGCTGCGATCGACATCGAAGAAATGGCTGTCGGTGAGTCATTTTTCGCCCCAGGAATCGATCCTTGGGAACGAAAATCCTGGATATCTGGAGTTTGACGTAATCGGACTCGTGAAAAACGCTGTTCCAACATTTTCGTTTCTCTAGGTTTGAATCGACGCAAAGTTGTGCAATCAGCAGTATTCAAAGAGTTGGTCAAGCTCGTGGATCCAGGAGTGAAAGCATGGACACCTCAGAAAGGAAAGAGCAATATCATCATGTTCGTCGGTCTCCAAGGTTCCGGTAAAACGACAACATGTACAAAGCTTGCATACTATTACATGAAGAAGGGTTGGAAAACAGCTCTCGTATGCGCGGATACGTTCCGTGCTGGTGCTTTCGATCAACTCAATCAGAACGCAACAAAGGTGTGTACTTCACTTCTGGCAGTCGTCGTTCACCTCGTCCTTTTGATTTCTCGGCCAGCATCTCGTTCAGACACAGTTTGGAATCCTAACTTTAAGGCTCCGTTCCTCAGGCTCGCATTCCTTTCTACGGTAGCTACACAGAAGTGGACCCGGTAGTCATTGCTGCTGATGGTGTGGCAAAATTCAAAGCGGAACACTTTGAAATCATCATTGTTGACACCTCAGGACGACACAAGCAGGAAGATTCGTTGTTCGAAGAAATGCTGGAGGTGTCCAACGCGGTATCTCCGGATAACGTGATTTTCGTCATGGATGCTTCTATTGGTCAAGCTTGCGAACTTCAAGCAAGAGCCTTCAAAGAGAAAGTCGACGTCGCTTCGGTCATCATCACAAAGTTGGACGGTCACGCGAAAGGAGGTGGAGCTCTGAGCGCTGTGGCTGCCACGAAATCTCCCGTTATATTCATCGGTACAGGAGAACACATCGACGACTTCGAACCATTCCGGGTGAAACCCTTCATTCAGAAACTACTCGGCCTCGGAGACATCGAGGGTTTGATTGACAAAGTCAACGAACTCAAACTCGATGAGAATCACGAACTCATCGAGAAGCTTAAACACGGAGAATTTACCCTTAGAGACATGTACGAACAGTTCCAGAACATCATGAAAATGGGTCCTTTCAACCAACTCATGGGAATGATTCCAGGTTCGTGTCCGATGTCCAGGTCTTTCGACTGACTTTACACTTGTGTTCCTTCGATATCTATCTTTTATTTGCCCCGAAGCATTCGTTAACTCGATGAAGATTCGATGTCATAACAGGTTTCAGCGCCGACTTCATGACGAAAGGCAATGAGCAAGAGTCGATGAGTCGGCTGAAGCGTCTCATGACTATCATGGATTCGATGACTGACGATGAGTTGGACAATCGGGAAGGCGCCAGAATGTTCGCCAAACAGCAAACCAGAATAACCAGGCAAGTAGTTGTTGCAGCAGCTCCACAATCGTAGCATCCATGTTCCCAAGTCCTATCAATACAGTCACCGAGCCAACCATGAATCCCTTCCCGGCGCATTTTTCAAAAATGTAGTGCATTTGAAACTACGCCGAATAATCCGGAAGCAACCCCAAGAATACTGAACGGGAGAGGACAAGAACGAATTCAAAGCCTCACATTTATAACTTGAAACGCATAGTCCGGTTGCCTGAACTGATGTTTGCTTTCAGGGTTGCGCGTGGAGCTGGATGTACCACCTTTGAGGTTCACGAACTTTTGAATCAATACACAAAGTTTGCCGGTATGGTGAAGAAAATGGGCGGTATGAAAGGATTATTCAAAGGAAACGATCTTGCGAAAAACGTCAACCCAGCTCACATGAACAAACTCAGCGCCGAGATGGCGAAGATGATCGATCCAAGAGTGCTTCAGCAGATGGGTGGCTTTTCGGGGATCCAGAACATGATGAGACAGATGAATGGCGGGATGGGGAAGAGAGGCGGAGGAGGTTTTCCTATGTGATTCCAATTGTTTCGGTCATGATGTAAATAGCCGTTGTATCGCGAGGGCGCGTGGAAACCACTCTAATAAACGAAACAAAGGAACAAGACACGGAACGAGAATTTTTCCTTCATTTGATGAGCACCGCCATCATATGATTACCGGCTGTCCTGTTATCGGAAAGAGATATCACTAATGCCAGCGAGTCGGCACTAGAAGGCGATAATTTTTCGCAAGCAGTTGACGAGACGTAGCAATTGACGAATCGAAAAGTGATTAGTTTCTCAATCGGTTATTCAGTATCGCCTCTTCTGCAGGTTAAACATTTACATGGCGACTGCCTCGAATCATCGGCCGCGCGAGTGTGATTTCGCTACCTTGGGTGTCGCCATTTTTTTGCGTGCACCCAGCCTATCCACCTGGAGTCATCGAATTTTGATCCCTTACCCACAGGAATTCGTCTCAGTATCCATATCTCCGCCAGATATCGGTGGCCATATCTTCTCACCGATCATCTGGTTGAAGGAGAGGGAGATGCGGACTGGACCCCGAGACCTTCCCCCACATCGTGATGGAATGCCTCACTCATCATTCCGAGACGGAAGAACTCGCAAGAGGACTAGGTTTAACTGGAGAGCATGATCAGGAGACATGGAGGGATCCAAGAATAACCGTGTGAAAATGGGAAGAAGAAACTCGAGAGATCCGCAATGTGTACAACTCTCTCGGGCGGGAAGATCCTGCCTCCCATTTATATCAACGATTCGTCGCAGCAGTCTCTGCTGGAGACTCTCCGTCGCTCAGTCGAGGAAAAATGTTCAGACGGATAGATCTAAGCAATCATGCTTCACTGAGACTGGTCATGGACTCTCGAAGCCTTCCAAGGGCTGCATCTCCAGGCAGACTGACAATAAACTGTTGAGCGATTACAACAAACTGTTACGCGGTATGGAGAAGATATGATTTCATTCGGTATCCCTTGTCGAGGGCTCTGGAATTCTGACTATGAGACAGAAAACACCGGCCGAATCATTTTGCGAGCGAAGCCGACGCGTATTCTCCACTCCGCTCTTCGGAACAGAGCAGCTTGTTTGCATCATTTAATGATAGACTCCGTGTACGGTGTTCATTGAAACTGGTGGTGGAGATCCAAAACTGATGTCGGGTCTATAACTGGTCCGTTTACCTAAGGATGCCAAGACCGGACCACCAGGAGGGACATGCAGAAGAGTTCACGAAGTTCCGAAATAGCATCACTCGGACACTTGAGCCTCCTACGACGGATGAAGTCCCGCCGGTTGTTTTCGAGAGTAGACTTTACATTCTGCCTCATGAGTATCATCCTTGTTAGAGCCATAGAATCCATGGATTTCTACACGCGACGCAGGTCAAGGCTATTACGCGCAATCCGATTCTCTCCTCTTCCGGTGTGGAATGCGCCATCATATCAGCTTAAATCTTATGCACTTCGAAACTTATGCGCAGCGAAAATCCCCGCTAGATGGTATTTTCAAGCGACTGGATCGATGCGACGGAAGCTCTGCCAAATTTCGTGGTTGAAACTCTCGGGTACCTTGCTTGTAGCATTTTGTAGCGGGATATTAAAGGCACACGATACGCCCTGCAGCTCGTCGCCACTCCCGAACCAGGGTGTGCAGTAACTCCCGAAGTCAGAATCCGGTTTCATAGTTGCAGACCTGGTACATGATTGGCTGCACTGGAACGGGGAAAATGATGAGAATGAGACAACTTTGAGTTGTCGTGTGTGGGGAAGAAGGGACGTATCCGATTCGGATTCCATAACCCGAGAGATTTGCGCCTCTGAATGTGATCGGCGATCTAGCTTTGCATGCGGAGACATCTGTGTGTCGAATTTTTGCCATGAAACGCATCTCGGATTCGCTGTTATCTATTATTAAACTATCGATTGCACCGGGCTTACGTGTTGTAGGAGAGAATGTCCGAATGGAATTCCCGGTGCGTAGGTATCAGCTGGGGACCTCTCTTATCTTTCTTACTACAATATCGTCCTCAACGGCCACGAAAGCGCCGATGGAATAAGCTGGATGTGCGATTCAGCTTATATGAACTTTGCTAGAGCTTTTTTCATGGTGATAGTTGCATTCGCTTGCGCCAGTCCCCTTCTGATTAAATACTAATCTTCGCGGAAGACACGAATTAGTTTTTTGCACACAGACATGTGCAACTTCTAGATGGTTAGGTTAGGCAGTAATGAGGTTATTGGTGGTCAACCAGGTATCAGCGAGGCAATTTTCTGACCTTTTTATTGCGATGGATTCATCGGATCAAGGACGCATGATCAAACTCATCACAATTAATCAATCGTGGTTTCCTTTCTGAACGCTTGGATGCGCAAATTGCATGCTAAGAAACTGCGTAAGTACATACGAACTCTCTCGGAAAAGCCTTTGCTCGGAATTTACATAGATATAACAACGAAATCTCTTCTACTACAAGATTATTCTGCAGCATTTCTGAACTTTCTGAGAGGTGCATACCAGCGCTCCACAAATTTTACCTTTCTCAAAGTGAGGCTGACATATTTTCGAGCCTTTTGCAGCCAGGAAAGCAGCCGTCGTGGCGTCATCGATCAGAAGCCCGATGGAACTCTCGTTTGAAACAGCCACACGGATGACTGCCGGTGGAGTTCGGGACAGAGGCGAAAGAAAATCCTTGAGCCGTCCATTTCCTCGCAATTTAGTATAATCAGCAAAGTTCTGTTATTAACCCCATCAGGGGATCCACATTCCGTTCGACGAAAATGGATATAAGCATGGAACATTAATAGATCCGAAGTAAGCAATGCTGAGGTTTGATAACAGGCAGGAAAGGCGAGCAACGGGACCGGCCGGAAGTTTCAAAAAAGAGCGAGGTTAGCTTCAAGCCGGATCATATATCCATTGTATTCCTCATTCAGGTCCTGCGTGTTGCTCCTTCTCGGAAGGAAAAATCGGAGACTAGGCGTGTTCAACTGAGGCAACTAATCTAGTTGTCTGGGCTACGGTGTGTGTGTGTTCTCTTTATTGTGTACACAACTTCCGTGCGAATCATCCATCTCGAGCACCAATCACCAGCTCGGATATTGATTTGTCGTTGTCCTCATATACGAGTGTCCATCTATGTATAATCTCACAAACGGATTGCCGATCGAAGGCAGCTATGAACGCAGTGCTTCCATCATATGGAGAGCGATGAGTGCCGTGTTGATCGTGGCTGTCGCTCTGCTCGTGAGAGCTTGAATGGCTGTTCCAAATTTGGAGTGCAAAGGAACCTTACTCTGACGAATGAAAGTGCTAACGCTCTTTCGTCTTGTGCGCGGACTCAAATGGGGGGTCTTCGACTACTTGATGTTCCCCGTTTCGGTACTCTTCTCAGTGGTTTACTACTGGTTCGGCTGGTGCATGGCCTCAGTCGAGATGTCTCTTTCACTAGTCTTCTTCTCCGTCGCATACCACTCAGCCATATTGACTGCGATAATATCCAGACGATGGCTGTTGCGTAGTTGGGAAACGCTTGAGGCCTTCTTCAAAACGACGAATCGGGACGTGACTGTTTCTGAGATTGCGTTGGGAATCGTTTACCTCGTTTTTTTTGCGATTTCGCTCTTTCCCGGCGTGACCGAGTCATCGGGCTACCCCTTCATGATGTTCAGTGAGTTGGTCACCTTTACGATGTATACGCTGCCGTCCCTCTGGATTTCCTACATTCTGATTTCACTGTTCATGGACGTCAACTTTCGGTTGAGAAATAGCTCAAATGACGGCGGCGTGGAATCGTATAAGAAAGACTGTCAGCTGCTGGAGGCGATCAATGATCTCTTGGATGGACTGCATGATTGGCTCCTGGCCTCGTCTGCGATCCAACTCTGCCTCTTGGAATCTGTGGCCACGTGGTCAAGTTGTGACATGGCACTGAATGTCATCGGTTGGGGTTGCCATGCCGTTTTACCCCACATTGTTCTGGCGAGTCTGGCGGATCAAACGTGCAAACTCATGCATGAGAAACGGGTTGGAATACGTAGAATATTGAGCGTTAGACTAAACAACCTGAACGTTTTCTCCGCCGTAGGGCACAGAAACGCGTCCGGAATAAGGTGGATGTCCGGTTCAGCTTGCATGAACTACGCGAGCACACTTTCAGTGATGAAAAACGTGTTCGCCTATGCCAGTCTCATTCTTACGACTCCCCTTTTTAGGGACTCGGATACTCTTGATGTCTTCTGTTACTCGTCGTGTGATAGCTCAACTTGGTTTAGATTTTAGTTAGCTTCGGACGAGTTCATCGCTAAGCAATATGAGCCTGGAAGGAATCTGAGCGGACAGAAGATTTGGCCCCTGCCAGGGATCGAGCGCGGACACAATATGTGCGAAAGGACAAACAGAGCGCAAGGGAGATGTGAGGATAAACGCCTGCATCAGGGAAAGAGGTATGGTGAGAATTGAAAATATCAAAATTCGTGTTTTCCTGCGCTGGCATGGCGCCAGCTTAGTCTCTAGCTACGAACTTTTCTCCTATCTTTGTTTTTTGGTTCAGCATTTCACGAGAACGAGCGGTGTTGGAAGACCTTCATTCGCTCGCCTACGTTCACTTCATTTTATTGTCGTTCACATTGGCTGGCTGCAATGACATTGATCCCCGAGCGTAGCGAGCGTCATCCGCGGCAGAATCCTCGCGTGTGTGCAGCATGGAAACCGCATTCTGGATCTCCACATTGGAGCTCCGGCGTTTATATTATTTCAGCGCGCAAATCGGTTCGGCGCTCACATCGACTTCGCGCTCTTTGATTTCGGGTCAACTTGGTCTCTATCGTTGTCGTTGTAGAATTATCTGGGATTGTCGAGCAGCCACATGCATCTCATGATTTCAGCATTCGGATGGTGGCAGAGTTTTTTCAAGCATGATCTGGCCGCAAACTGTCGACTGTCGACGCGTAAGAGAAGTATTGATGTGACCCCATTGTTCTTCTTTTTCATTTTCTTTTTCTTTTCTGTTAGTTCATTCTCCGGAAGAGAGGGGGCGCAGATGAGCGACCTCATGTTAAAGGGTGGTCGAATAGCGGGAGGTGCGCGTTATCGAACGTTTTGCTGAGCCAGAATTCTTTTTCCAAGCGGGTACCATTAGAAAATCTCAAGAAAATCAAACCTACTATCCGAAAATCCGAGCGATACAATATGTATCCAGAGCTCTGGGGGCGCGGGGCATATAGTATGTGAGTCGAATCTCGTTCTCCGGTACCGCAAGGCCAACACCTTCAGAGATGGTCTCCACTTTGATACCAGACTCCAGGCCTTGTGATACCAGAGGCCTAATGACCCCCGGTATCCAACCCAGGGGGGAACTAGGCTATATGCCGCCGGGGTGGAAACCCTGAAAGGTTTGATTTCGAGCGAATAAGTGAAGTTTTAAATTTGGTCGCCGTGACCCTAGATTTTCATTATGCTGGATAAGTTGAAGGCGTTGTAGGAAATCATTTTTATCATGGTCTCTTCTTTGAATTGCGTCATGAGTTGATTTGGAGCGAATCGGTCAAGTGTCAAGTTATGTCTCATGAGTTGTGTCAAGTTATGTGAACCTCAAACTGTATGTGCCTCGAGTCGTGAAAAACAGTCATGTACATAATATAATTAAATTCCCGGAGACTGACAACTTTCATGATTCGATGTTTATGTTTTATGTTGATATATGAGAAAATGTAATGTTCGTTCTGAATGAGAATCGTTGAGCGTGTGGGATAGATAACTCACTCTGAAAATTGAGGTTTAGGCACACAAACAATGATTGTAGAACATAGTTTATGAGACCTGTGATTTTGTGGACGATCGTAGGGGCTTTTCACTTTCAAAGCTTTATGAAATGGAGACTATCCTAGTTCATCGCAGCATATATACTCGACAATCTCGTCCCGTATATATTCCCGGAATCAGTTAGTTCTCTCTTGATCCCTGGCCCTCCCATGAGCTACATTCTCTCGACTGTGTTGACAGCTCCACGGCCCTTTCGAAGAAGTAGATCGAATCGACTGAATTTCGTGATCCAACGAATGATGCCTCTCTTTGAAACAGAAATCTGATTCGCATCTACGCCCCAACATTTTCCGTTCCGTGGATGGATTCCCTGGGGATCGCTATGTATCTCTGGGGGTCCAGGTGAATCACTTTTGCAATCACTACTCTAGAGCACTCTCGAGCACAGCCGGCAAGCCGGCATTTCTGACTCGTTCGGGAAATGCCGAGCATGAACCGGAGTATTCACGTACTGTTTCCGGAGTAGCATCAGTCAGACAGTTCCAAGACTAGATCGACTCCTGCGATTAATATTCGCTGCTGGTTTTAACTTATGCGGTTTCATCGTAGTTTCGTGGCTCTGACATCGCTTAGTCTTGCACCGTCGAGAATAGCGAGGTAACTTGCCGGCTGTCCTCGAAAGGAGACCTCACAGTCTGCCTCATGAGTATGATCTTTGTTAGAGCTCCAGAGTCCATGGATTTCCACACGCGATGCAAGTCCAGGTTATCACGCGCAATCCGACTCCCTCCCCTCCGTAGTAGAATGTGCCGTCATATCAGCTCAAATTACACTTCCTGAACCACATTTCCTATGCCCTACCGATGATATGAAGGCCATTCAAATCGAATTGAAGAGAGCCTTATTGAAGAGATATTATATCTGCCCTTACAAATCAACACTCCAACCGCCATACTCTGAAGCTCTCGAGGAACCTTACCGATGACTCATTCGAGCAACTTTCTTTTCCAAGTATCTGATCGTGACTTTTTCAAAGGAACCATGCAAGTCGTTCCGGCACGTAAGAGATGGATGTAGCCCGCACTTATTATACGAATAACTTGAACTCAGCGATAAAAGTGTGCTCTGCGCTCTTCACACGGTTCTTTGATTTGAGGGCTCAAAAAAGTCAACTCCAGACTCAGATCAGCTCCCTTTGTGATCTCCAAGAAACTCCTCTTGTTCTGAGTCCGCGTGAGTCATCTCCTCGACAGTTTGCGCTCGATCCCGTCTCGGACGATATGATTGTCTGTGTGTCCTGACCAAAAGACACCCGTCACAGAACTCTTCCCTCAAAGTCGATCTCCATCCGCGTCACATGCATCTTATTCTGCGGAGCAAACCTTTCGTGGTAATAGTGCAAGCTACCCTCGCATTCGCTTGATGAGTCACCTGGGGTGTCAGGACAGTTACATTCATCACGTACAGACCACCCACCATGTTGAATAAACAGGCAGCTTCTCGTGAGTTTCATTGGGTCCTAGAGCCGGAACTATGTCGCTGATATCGATGGTATCGGCAACGGTTTCTCCACGCAAGCGAGCTCCAGCGATGCCCGCGCATTCTTCTTCAACTTCAAGACCCTCCACACCACTCTCGGGTGCAGGCTGCCGCCAAATCGTGCGAACACGGTTCGCTTCCAGGAGCTGTTGCCTATAATCGAACGACTCAGCGCTCGGCGGTGATCGGCATTCGAATGGTGTGAACAACGTCCACTCCGCCACGCCCAACTTAAATTTCGCCAGGCCTCGCCGGTAGGGTGTACGCCTCTATTTGACAAACCCCGCTCCACAGGGACGGAAGAAGAGAATGGTGGGGTCTGAGCACCGTCGCATTAGTTCTTTTAGTACCAGATCCCTGCGTTGGAACAGCAGTTGAGCCCAGTCCGATCGAATGTGCGATCGAACTCCGAGAGTGTCCAGCGCGATTCTCTGATTCGCAGCTTTTCATCACGAGATGTGATGTTTACGGAGATATCTGATCCAGACGTCGGGAATTCGCCTCTTTTCAGAGCAATCATGCTGATCGCTCTCGCATCAGTGACGATTCATTCCTTCCGACCTTCAGAGTTCGCAGCCCGCGATTTCTGCTGGGTTCCGTGCACCAAGCCTCGCGAAACCCCGGGCAGCTGAAACCCGATGGCGCATTCCCGACCATAACGGCACGGCCTTTGCCCGTCGCCCCGGACGACTAGCCTATCCACACACGACTTCTAGGGAGCAGCCATTTCCATGCTTAGGATTTCGTGCCGATGTTGATGCAGAAGTTGTCTCAATCGATGACGATCCCAGAGGCTCCACGATCGTTGGTTCTTCAGGACTGAAAATTGAAGATCTTTGTTCGGTTTCCGAGGAACCCTAAAAGTTTCGCGAACTTCTCGCGGATGACATCGTTGATTTAGTCGCCGACTGGATCCATTGAGCGCAAACGAACTTTGCCCGGGCTTAGCGAACTTCAGCCAAAGACATTCAAATGGATTCGGTACTCAGGATAAAGCAAGTCTCTTCAAGAAATCAGATTGCCTTACGATTCTGTTGCTTGGCCATACGACACGGCCTTGACGCATGGTGACGCCCCATCGACCCATTGTGAGTCCAATCCTCGCTATCCTTCACACAAGTCTCAAGTCACACGACTCCCTGCACTGAAGACATCTTCTGTAATATTATTATACATATTACAGGCATCGTGAGGAAAACGAGATATTTGGTAGTACGTGACAAAAACTGTAGAAGGCAGCATCAACCAACATCCCGGTGTCAGTTCTGTATTTGTCTGATACCGGAGAAAGATCGACAGATAGAAGCCGCGATATGTGGAGAGAGTGCCCAAGACCTGATAAAATGATTCCGTGTAGGTGACGGCTCCACAGTTCATTCCCGAGAGCCCGAAAGAGTCCCGCCAGAGGAAGAGTTCCATATCGGCGACAAGATCCGGAAGTGGGCGTGTCCGAAATCGACTGAGTGTCTACCGAGGAATATCTGTGTCCTCAACATCGCGCGAACGATCCATTTCAGATCTGTTTCTCGAATCTTAATATCGATTTTCCGTTGTCTTCGAACCGTATCCTTGTGTGGAAAATACAGCGCGGAATGATTTTTTCCGTATGCTTTGTATCGAGCCAAGTCACGAGGATATTTTTCTTTCTACGACGCGACGTGGAGCGCAATGTTGTTCAAAACGCCTTAGTTCCCGTTGTAGTTGGGACGTCAAAAGCTGAAAAACTTGATTTCCCAAGATGAAAGTACTGACTGTATACCGCTTGGTGCGCGGAGTTAGATGGCGAGTTCTGGACTATGCAGTCTATCCGATGGCAGTGCTCATCACAGTACTATATTCCACTTTCGGCTGGTGTATTGCGTCTCATCAACTTTTCAGCTCAGTGTTTTTTCTCCTCGCCTTCTATTCGGGGATACTGAACGCAATCATTTCCAGACGATGGTTGTCACGAAACTGGGAAACACTTGAATCCATCTTCAGAGCTACAAACCGGAATGCGACAGATTTTGAGGTCGCCCTCGGCATCGTGTTCTTGCTTTTTCCCGTTTCCCTAGTGTGCGCCTGCTCGGTTCGGTACTTGGCTCATCCAATCGTGATTTTGTTCAGTGAAACGGTGGCAATGATAGTTTTCATCTTCCCTTCCTTCTGGATATCCTATATCCTCACTTTGTTGCTCATGGATGTGAACTGCCAGTTGGAGAATCGTTCCGGTGAGGTTAGTATCGAGGGATACAAAGAAGACTGCCGCCTAATAGAATCAGTAAACTTGCTCTTGGGTGGTCTGTGTGATTGTCTTCTAGCCTCATCTGCGATCTTTTTGTGCTTCTTGGAATCAACGGCTACGTTCTCAAATTGTAACGTAGCTCTGAATATGATCGTGTGGGTTTCTCATGCTATTATACCTCATGTAGTTCTAGTGAGTGTAGCAAATCGTACTGGCAGCCTCATGCATGAAAAGAGAGTCCAAATGCGTAGGCTGCGGAGGGCCGCATTGTTTGACGTAGAAGTTTTTGCCCTCTATGGCCACGGAAACGCCTATGGTATATGCTGGTTGGGCGATTCAGCTTATATGAACTACGCCAGTGCCCTTTCCATAGTGACGAACGTATTCGCTTACGCCAGTCTCCTTCTGACAACACCAATTTTTGCGGACGACGCGAACAAGTTTGATTTCTTTTGTCGAAAGACTTGTGCAACTTCTGAATGGTTATAAAATTCGCTGAAATTATGTGATTGGAGGTCAGTCAGGAATCAGCGAGGCATATCTCCGACCTTCTTATCGTGATTGAGTCATCCGATTAATGGCGCACGTCTCTGACGTATGATCAAACTCATCACTATCAATCAGTGATGTTTTTTTGTGACTGCTTGGATTACTTTGATCGTTCTGAAAATATCGCGTGTCACCAAACTGATATTGTGAAAATAGATACGAACTCTCTCGGAAAAGCCTTTGCTTGGCTTTGATACAACCAATGACAACAAAACCTCCTCTACTGATAGTGAAGAACAGCTTTGCATCTCTTTGACAATAAGACTGCGCCAATAACTGTGTCGAACTAATTGGGAACAGATTGGGAAGTAACTAGCTGTCAAAACTCGACCGAGTCAAGCTGGCATTTCTGTGTTGTGGGACTCCACAACTCCATACAGAACAAACCAGCATACCTTCTATCCGGCTTGCCAAGCTTCCTCGAGGAACTCAGGCAACGATTCCGCCTGGGGTAGACCGCGACTTACAGAGAGTTCCTCTCGGGGCTAGAGAGGAAAGAGTCAATGATCGAGCCGGAGTTTTCCCGCTCGCCTGCCTTCTTAAACCACTGGAAGTCCTCGAACGCAAGCATCCGACATCGCATCACTCGTCTTTCGTTTCATGGATTCCATAATGTCATATGCCCCAAAAACTTCGGCCACGAGCTCGACGACAGCTGCCGGTGAGGGCTTCGCGGCCTAGAGTGTTCGATACGCCACCCAGAAACCTGTCCGCACAACTCTCTCCTCGTAGATCTTGACAAATATCCCTGATACGGATCATTACCAAATGCTGTGAAGTTGACTTATTGACTTTTAGATAGATGCTTACGCGTTGTGTGTGAAAATAAATAGAAGACGGAAAATGAAAACACTGTTGTTTCTTCTCACCAATATGTCAAAATATCAGTGGAGGGGCGGCATTTCGGAAATTCGCCGATTCCGACCCGGGTGGCACTCGGTAGTTGCACGCTACTGGGGGAAGAATGACGAGGAAGTGAATCAGCGCGTTCGGATCAACAACGAATTCTTGACGAGAAAAACGAGTCAGTTCGAAAGTTCACGACACGTCTATAGGAAATGTTATTATAAATATATTTTATTATTTATATATATATATATATTATATTATTATAATATTATTCATTATTTATATAATGAAAAATTAATTGATCGTCATAGGGTGAGACAAAACCGCGAACGGAGAACATCAGAGACGTTTTAAAGCACCAACAGTAGATAAAGTAGCGATTCTCATTGTGAGTGAGGTCTTGAACCGACGAGACATCAAACTCTATCGTCAAAGTGGAGAACTTCAGTGAGTGGCTGATACTCATCGTTGTACAATATCCTCTGCTTTCCCTGGGTACCATTGCAATATTGGGTTAAAAAATCCTCGAATGGGAGAAAAGATTGATAAAAAAATGTCGGTTTGATGAATTTTTATGCTTATCGTTTGATGATCCGTCACAACCCAGTAAACCTTATACTAAGATGTCGGACATTATTCTGACAATTTGTTGTTGATATGTACGCGAAAACCGAAACCGAGCGCATCCTCTTGAATCCTCCGGTTGAATCAGGAGGAACTCCAATCAGAAGAATACGTTCATTTGCGCGATTGGACTGATGGTCACGTGAACCTCAACGAGATGGGAAAATAGTGATTCTACCATCTACGTTCGCTGGGAGTCCACGACTACACAGCACTTTCCGTGAAATGGAAATACAATAGGGGACATTTAATATATGTAGATAAATAGGGGATTAATGAGCGACTATGGGATTCCCGTTCTCCGTTTCACGGAAAATGGGGTCTATTCACGGCACATGCACGAATATGCTCAAGACGCGATAACGAATGTGAGTCTCATTTCGTTCTATTCATCACGTTCACATATATCTCCACATGGAACGAGATAAGCGACCATCTGCTGTCGGGACAGTCGTCTCCAGATCTTCCAGACATAATTGCGCAGGTATTCAACATGAAGTTGGAATCGACGATGGATTTTATCGTCGAACATCATGTTTTCGGGGAGGTGAGATGTTGGGTGCATTCCATCGAGTGGCAGAAGTTTATCCCATGCCCATATTTTGGTGTGGTTGGTTGCAAAAATAACTCCGGATCAAATTGATGCAGTGATCTCTGCGGAGATACGGGACAAATGTGTTGACTCGTAATTATTTGAAGTCGAGTTCACTCCGTCTGTTCGGAACTGAACGATGCAAGTCGATGATCGGTGTGTCGTCCCCTACTCGTCGTTGTTATCAAAGATTTTCAAAGCACACATCAACGTCGAGTACTGTAATTCATTCATTAATTTATGGTCTCTTTTTATAGCATGAGGGGGGATTATGATTTGTATCATTTGACAAACAGCATAGGAGTAATTTTGCCGGTTTGCGTGCTGGGGGCGATTCTCCAAAAGAAAGAATTGTTTACAGACTCCAGACGTGCTACTGCTGAGGGTACACAGAGATTGCACTTCTGAGGTTGTTTCGTTTATTCTCGAATAGTCCATTGGTAAGATCGGCCCGCTTTAGCGCTAAGGCGGCATTGAGACCACAATTCTGGGACTGAGTGTCAAGCGGGATAGATTACAGCGTTTGCGGTGTCCCCTGATGAAATGACTTCGTTTCGGTCTCCAGTATCCCCTCCGTCCATCTTCAGACCAACGTGGACAACCTAAATATACTACTCCCTCCGTTCCGAAATAGTGGTCTCATTTGGCTTCAGGGTCTTGCTTTAAGGAAACTATGCGAAGCTCCACCATGATCGACTCATGTTCTCATGGAGCACTATCTGGAGCGCCGAGGATTCAAATATGAACTTGATCGGACACTTGCCATCTTAATACCGCCAGTTTCATAGCCGCTTCGCGCAAGTCGAAAAATGCTCTTAAATTCTGTTCCGAAATAGTTGTCCCATTTGATAAAGAGAGAGTCTTCATTCAGGGATTTGTGTCACTAAGTGATGGTCTCCACAATGTTCGAGCCATGTTCGTGAGAATGACACTCACGAGCTCCTATGATTCAATATCAAAAATGTCGGAAAGTTTGGAAACATGAAAACTTGGCATGTGGCATGTTGGACCTGGCCGCTTCTTCCGCCGCGGATCATTATTGAGTGTCATCTCCGCGAAATACATATAGTACCTCGAAAACTGTCAAGTATACCAGAGTTTCTTCAATTTCCGATCATCGGATCCCTACTTCATTCCCCTGTGGAAGTGTAGCGAGCTGGAATATTGAAACTAGCAAATGGGACAACTAATTCGGAACACGATTCCGCTCTCAAATGGGACTACTATTCCGGCACGGAGGTAGTACTAACAAAAATTCATCCGATGGAATCCAGAACGAGAAAACTGAGCACTCGATGCCCCGAACGAACACGATTTTCAACCCACTCCATACTCTGTGCATTCATTTTAAACCATGAGCCCATGACCGCACGGAAATCAGCAATTTCAATTTGTATCTCTCTCGTTTCCATCATCGAGACAACCCTATCCAATGGAGAATTCAAAATGTAACTGTCTAGAACCGGGGTGGGCAACTTTTTGGGACCCTGGAGCTATTTTCAGACTGGCTGACTGGCCCGGAGCTACATAGAATTCATCACAAGGCTTGAGGACATGGCGACGAGTAAGATTCTGCCAGATTGAACCCAGGAATCATCGCTATGGGGCTATCATTGTCTCGAACATTAGCGAACCTACTCGTGGACAATGCTTTAATCAGAGAAAAATAGGCGGTTTTCGAGCATTCCGAGTGCTTTTAGGGAACACGTCTAATCCAGGAAATCGGTATTGAAAGCCATACCCTGGTCAAGACTCATCCGTGATCAAACTGCAACCTGGAAACCCGGATCTCCCAGAACGGAATTCCGCTTTGATTTTTGCTGCTGATTGAAAGTATGATCAACGTTCAGTCGAGGAAACGGGACTTCACTCAACTATCCACGCTCTCAATTGTGTGTAGAAAATACCTTCCTCAGTGTCTTCAGATCGATTTGAGTCAGAACCGCGGCATAGTTTAGCCCAGGGGTTCTGCGCTCGAGAAAAACTTGAGATGGGATGGGAGCGACCAAAAAAAGTTGCAGTAGCCCCTGGTAGCCCTCAACAATCCGGTTGCCCACCCGTGCTCTGCAGGGACGGAAGAAAGACAAAATGGACAGGTCTGAGCTTCATCGCATTCTTCTTTCTGGTAGATAATAGATCTCTGCCTTGGAACAGCAGTTGAGCCCACTTCGATCGAGTGTGCGATCGAACTCCGGGAGCGTCCAGAGCTATTCTCTGATTCGCTCCGTTTCATCACGAGAAGTGGTGTTCACGAAGATATCTGATCCCGAAGTTGAAAATTCACCTCTCCTTAGAGCAATCATGTTGATCGCCCTCGCATCAGTGGCGTGACATTTCTTCCGACCTTCAGCGTCAGTAGCCGGCGGTTTCCGGCGGTTGCTTGTTTCCGTGCACCAAGTCCTGAAGTGCGTTAGCCCGCAAGGCCAGTGGAAGATACCAACTCCTCTTCTGCCAGTAATATGCGCAGTTGTGTTTCTCAACTACTATTTTAATTTCTCCCTTGGGACTCGTAGTTCAGGTTTTCGACGTAGGATACGCCTATAGTCAGACCTCGTGTCCGGTGAATGCGATGCCACGGGACCTCACTTTTGAGTGGTTTCGATATCCACTTCTGAAGCTAGTTGCTTCCAATACGTGATTTGATGTTCTACAACGTGATTTAAACACTGACGAATGTGAAACACACCATGAACGGAAGTGCTTAAAAGCCACATGGCCTCCTCGAGGGGGTCCACGAAAGGCGGACATTTCTAGCCGCGCCGGATATGAGCAATACATACTCTCCTGATACCTTGGTCAGAAAATTTCATGTCAAACTGAGATTTAGTGACCGGCGCTGCCGGAAGTCGAGCAACTAATCACGAAACGGCGGCAGCGAGTGCAGTTAATCAATCGTTTCCAATTGTCCATCGTGTCTGGCTTCAACTTATCCGAACTTTTCCGGAAGCTTGAGCTTCTATAGCTCACCCTGGCGCCGCGAGTGGTCACTCGTCCACACACGGCTTCTAGGGAGCATCCATTTCCACGCTCAGGATTTTGTGCCGGAAAGTCTCACAGTGGCTTTGAGACTGAGAGGCTTTTCAACGACAACAATGTGGCCATATTCGTTCTTTACGAACGACCTGTAAACTCGGTCTCGTGTTTCCGCGCTCCACGTGCGATGTCTCCAACCGAGCGAATGACACATTTTCGGCCGCGGGAGGCTGCACCGAAAACTCTTCTGCCGGTTGTAGCGAGCCCCTAGCCTGGTGCAGAGATTCATCTGATTATTTGACTGCTTCGACCATTCAGCCGAAGGCCACTGGAACTGCTTTTGAGGCTTCAGGCGCGACAGCAAAACTTGGAAAAACTTTTCTGCACCAAGAACTTGACACCTGCGTTTACTCCAACGTAACCTACCTAGGTCATCTCGCCCTCAATCTGCTGATTGAGCAGGCACCCGTCTTTTTTCTTTTTTGACTACTGCACTTTCTTGAACGCGTATTTCGCAGTGTCTCGTACGGAACCAATATTTCAACAGTGTTTCTCGCCCCCTCAACTCATAACCTGCTGAGATTAGCGATGCTCGAGAGGAAGTTGGAATCACTAAAACTTGTTGGAGCTGACTTCGCGGACTCCTCGAGGATGACATCCCTGATATAGTCACCGACTGTATCCCCTGAGTGCAACCGAGCTTTGCCCTGGCGGTGTGAAATTGACCCAAAGGCATCCAAATAGATTCGGTACTCGAGACAAACTTTCAAGGCTCTTCAAGAACTCAGATTGCCACGCGATTCTGTTGCTTAGCAATGCGACACGACCTTGACGCATGGTGACGCGCCATCGCCCTATTGTGAGTGAGTCCGATACTCGTTGAATTAATATATTTTGAATTATTTATATCTTTCACACGGTGGTCGGCAACTAGGGCGCATATTCTATCGAGCGCAGCATAGGAGCGCTCCTGGACGAGGCGCCGCTCTATAAAGAGCGCGATTCTGCTGGGTTGGATCAGGTTGGGTTGTTGTTTGGAAACAACCCGAATTGCGCGCTTGCATTCCGCGCTCGGGTGCTATTTCCAATTCGTGTGCGCTCTATTTGCTTAGCTCTTCTTCACACAAATCTCAATTCACACGACTCTCTTGACTTAAGACACGTACTGTTTATTATAAACATTACAGGCATCGTGAGGGAAACGAGAGACTTGCTAGTGGAACAAAAACTGTAGAAGGAAGCATCAACCAACATCCCGGTGTCGATTCGTTTATGCGTTCCCAGAGCCAGAAAGACTCCCGCAAGAGTAAGAGCCCAACATCAGCGACAGAGTCCGGAAGAAGGGCGTGTTCGAAATCGACGAGATGGCTTAGTGTCTACCGAGGGATGTCTGTGTATTCAACATCGCGCGAACGATACATTCAGACATTTCTCTCGAGTCTGGATATCAAGTTCTCGTTGTCTTTGAATCGTATGCTTGAGTAGAAAATAACGCGAGGGATGGATTTTATCCTACGCTTCGTCTCAAACCAGGAACGAGGTCAACTTTCCTTCTACGACGAGGAGCGCAATATTGTTCCTAACGCCCCTGGTTCCCCTGGATGTTGGGACGTGAAGAAGTGAAAAATTCGACTCCCCAAGATGAAACTGCTGACTGTGTACCACTTGGTGCGTGGAGTCAAATGGCGAGTCCTGGACTATGCAGTCTATCCGATGGCGATACTCATCACAACACTGTATCCTTTTTTCGGCTGGTGTGTTGCGTCTCATCAAATTTTCAGCTCAGTGTTTTTTGTCCTCGCCTTCTATTCGGCAATATTGAAAGCAATCATTTCCAGACAATGGTTGTTACGAAACTGGGAAACGCTCGAATCTATCTTCAGGACCACGAACCGGAATGCGACAGGTTTTGAGATCACACTCGGCATCGTGTACTTGGTGTTTATCTCGTTCCTATGGTGCGGTTTCGTGGGTGCGTACGTGGGTACGTACCCATTCATGATTGTGCTCTGTGAAACGGTGTCAACCACGGTTTTCATCTTCCCTCCCTTCTGGATATCCTATATCCTCACTTTGTTGCTCATGGATGTGAACATTCAGCTGGAGAATCGTTCCGGTGAGATCAGTATCGAGGGATACAAAGAAGACTGCCGCCTACTAGAATCAACAAACTTGCTCTTGGGCATTCTGTATGATTGCCTTTTAGCCTCATCTGCGATCTTTTTGTGCTTCTTGGAATCAACGGCTACGTTCTCAAAATGTACCAGTGCTATAGGTATGATCGTGTGGGTTTCTCATGCTATTATACCTCATGTAGTTCTGGTTGGAGTAGCAAATCGTACTGGCAGACTCATGCATGAGAAGAGAACCCAAATGCGCAGACTGGGGAACATCGAATTGCTCAATGTAGAAGTTTTCGCCCTCTACGGCCACCGTAACGCATATGGAATACGTTGGATGGGCGATTCAGCTTATATGAACTACGCTAGCGCTCTTCCCATCGTGACGAACGTGTTCGCTTACGCCAGTCTTGTGCTGACGACACCAATCTTCGCAGACGACGCGGATCTGTTTGATTTTTTCTGTCCACAGACATGCGCAATTTCTGTTTGGTTTAGAAAACTAGCTGGAATGATATGATTGGTGGTCAGTCAGGAATCAGCGAGGCATTTTTCTAAACTCCTTATTGTGATGGAGTCATCCGATCCATGACGCATGTGACGCATGATCAAAGTCACAATCAATCAATTACCCTAAAGTGCCGCGTATAACGAACCCTTTTTTTGATCATAAAAGCATCCACAACTTTTTCTGATGACCGAATTTCCATGTTCTGATAATTTCCCATAGTAGATCGGTATTGGGTCCACATCGCGAAAATCTCAGGATATTGAAATTCGGCCATCGGAAAAAGTTCCAGATGCTTTTAAGATCAAAAAAGGGGTTCGTTATACGCGGCACTTTAGGGTAATCAATCAATCAAAAGGGTTTGTTTCTGAACGGATGACTTTGATCGTTCTGGAAATATCGCATGTCGCCATACTTTTCCTTTTGCTCGGGTTTGATATAACCAAAAACAAAGGAAGCTCTTCTGCTGAGTGATTATTCGGTCGCATTCCTGAACTTCCGGAAAGAAGTATACCAGCCCTACCCAAATGTTACCTCACTCAAAATGGTACTAATTGTAAGACATGTTCGACCGTTCCAAGAACGCAGCCGTCGGGGCGTCATCGATCAGAGCTCCGATAAGACTATCGTTAGAAACAGTTTTGCAGTTGCTCGATATGAAGACTGCATCAACAGTCGCCGGCAACAGGCGCCGGATTGATTTGGATAAAATTATGCACCAACGAGCTGTCCATACCGCGCCGAGTCGAGCCGGCATGTCTCTGAAACGTGTTTTGGGACTCCACACCTCTATACAGAACGGGACAGCATACGTTCTTTCCCCGAGTTTCCTCGCGGAACTCAGGCAAATATTACGCCCGGAGGAGACCGCAACTTGGAGCGAATTTCTTGAAGGGAGAATTGTTTATGGGCTCGCTTTCATGAGTTAGAGGTAACGGAGATTCCTACGGATGCGCAAGAAGCCGCATTTTTCGGCGACTGTGCGTTGCGCGTGTGTCCCATCGTCCGGAGACGACCACGAACGGTGCTGGGACCAGCCTCCTTTGTGTAAGTGAGTGCAGAATTTACTTGTTATTTGTCTCACGACGTTGTCACTGTGAGAATACTTTCTGGAAACTCCGCTTTCATACCACATCGGCACAACTTGTTCCTCCTAAGAGAGCTTTAACGGCTTTATCCTGTTGGCCTCGAGATTTTCACCTCAAGAAGGCACCCCAATATGGGGTGGGATCGATATATCTAAGAGGTCTCGAAACCCCCCTTGAAATGCATCTCTCACTAGTACTATAATCATTGATTCAGGGGCCTCGAATAATCTCCAGTGGCCTCCATAGAAGCCGCTGTGGCTCACAGGGGCCCGCTTGAGCGCTCACACACGCTGGAGTGTTTTCAAACTAATCGAAAATCGAACAACTTGACGATCTCGAGAAGACTCTCGAGGTACGCCGAGGTGTGCCCGTCCAAATCGCACTTTGCCGATCACAGTAATCGATCTTGCGAAGAAGAGAATGGGAACCGTTTTTTGTGAGGGTTCAAAAACTCCCGATTCGTCGAGGTCTCCAGCGATCGGGTAACTTCATGACTGTGGAAGAACACGAGAGGTACGTCGGGTCGAGCTATTCTTCCTGCCAATGCTGGTTCAGATGTCAGCTGTTCGATCACGGTAACAAAATTAATGCCGGGGAAGGGAAAGGGAGTCGACTCGAAAAATGCCTCAAACTGCAGAAATATGCTCTGCGGGTTTCTTTCGAGCGTCGGCTCTAAACTCCGAAGCTCGTGATGGGCGAAAACCGTTCCAGATGATTTTGTCAACCTAGGGTCCACTTTTCGACCACTGTGCGGCGTGAGCCTTCGGATTTCTCAGTTAACCTCATTTACTCGAAGAGTGAAACGCCTGGAATTTTCTTCAAGAGCTATGGCAGAGCTGTATTCAATAATTCAACATTTACTGGTGTCCGCAGTGAACCTTCAGGGTTCGTGTCGCGGTCAAACCGAAAGCACGCATTCATCTTATGGATGTAGAGCTCGCTAGTGATTTGAATTCAACGGAGATAACAAGTGAGAGATATCGTTTTCGCCCAGGGGGAATGGGCAAAACTGGCAACTCATTGGAGGGGGGGGGGAAGAGGAGCGACTGGTTTTCGGGAGTAAGGGAAGTCAGCTTATGTTGTAAGGTCTTTACAAACAGCCCTGATACGCATTAGAACCAAATGCTATGAAGTTAAATGATCAACCTAGGTAGACGCTTACACGTGTGGAAACAAATAAATGAATCAAAATGAAACAGGTGCTCTCTCTCCCCACCAACACGGTTTTCCGGCAGATGACTCGAGGCTTTGTGCTGGGACCTCTTCTTTTCATTATCGACATCGATGCGGCGACCGAAACGGAATGTTGATCCGAGATGCCTCAAAAACGTCAGTCGATCGAAGCGCCGACGTCCAGAGCAAAGGGATCCTTCTCGAGATTCCAAACTCCACCGAGACTTCTCCGGGTTCCCACCGACTGGGCCTTGCCCCTGCTGTGAGAATTCCTGATCTAGACGATTTGTGCACACTGAGTTGAGCCTCGAGGCCCGAAATCATGTTCCTGAGTGTGACTATGCGGCACATCCGAGAACAGTAATCGGACAGAAACAATTTTTGTCGTGCACCATCACATCTGTTTCATGGGTGGGTCCGAAAAAGTGACCAACCAGCAGGAACGACTGAATTCAGATACATATCGAGACCTCGGGATTCCCTCCGCGAGCACAACGAGTGAGCTTTTTATTTCAAAACTAGGCCTAAACAAATACCACTCAACGATTGCCTATGTAGTTATCAGGGTTGACAAGACTCTATTCGGCGAGCGTGAAGGGCAGGTCAAGGCACCAACGGTCAACGCAGTAGCCTCGGTAATGGTGGAGAAGGAATTCAACCGGCGAGACATTGTCCTCTATCATCAGAAAGGCGATGTACAGCGAGCCGCTCGAACCCATCGGTCTCATGATGCACTGCAATCCCTTCCTCTTTGCTGGCGATGGGTACCACTTCAACGTCAGGATGAGGAGTCTCTAAAGCGGCATAGAGACTCCCACGAGAGTCAGTTCTGTGAATTTCTATGCTTATCGACTGAGGATCCTGGACGACGTAAATGATCATGTTCTCAGAGTTCGACAGTTCTTCCAACAGAACGTAGTTGGTATGTGCGCGAAAATTGAAATCGAACAACTACTCTTCCTTGAGAGCAATCAAACCAAATGCCGCGGCTTTTAAAAGAATAGGTACATACGTTCATTTACGGGCGGGCAGTTGTCTCCGATGGTAACGTGAAACCCAATGACGTCGAAAAGATGGTTATTTTACCATTCACGTTCATTCGGATTTCACGAGAACCCCATACGAAACTCGGGGACTCACGGATAACGGAAGAATGCAACAGCCCCCATCTAGGCTATAATCTATGACGTACAGCCCCCACGATCTACGCGCTGCACTGACGGATTAACAACGAAACTGAAATGAAACGTTTGATTAGTGAAGTACCTACACCCTCAGAATCTTAACCCAGACAGGAGGAATTTGTGGAGCTTTCCAATGACAGGGAAAGTACCTACTGAGTTCGCTGCATTGTCTCCGCACTCCACATTCGGGTCTCGAATTTTCCGTTTTGTTTCGATCATAGATTCAATTCGGCCAAAATCAATTCTTTCTGCAATGATTTTGGTTTGCCACAATGCCTCTCAAGCTTCAGCGATCGTTTGGGATTTAATACCTCAAGCGGTTCGGACACACGTTAGGGGAAAGATCCTTGCGCTCTGCGCAATTCGGTAGCGTTTTTTCAACTCAGTGGAGAACCCCCGTGGATCGAATGAATCTTCATCAGGCTTCTTTTCTGTCGGGTGGGTGGCGAGTAACCTCTCAACGTGAACACAGTGATGGAGAGTGCGGTGAAAGTAATGCAGGCGTAATTTTTGGGTTTGCGGTAGGTGCAGCTGCGGCGGCTGGAATCACCTAGGCCCGCGGGGGCGCCCGCATTTGGGCTCAAATCAATCCTACGCTCAAATCATACATTCGCTACGATCAGTTTTCCGCTCATCTATGCCTTCTGCTAAAATCGGGTTTGAAGTGTCGCTCAAATCCCCTGCTCGCTCACATCGGCCCTCCGCTCAGATTGTCGTCCGCTCTCATCTGATGACCCGGTGGCTTCCAGGCATCTGCTGGTCCGTGCCGCGGGTAGCAGATGTCTGGAAGCCACCTCACCGAAAGTCCGCTTAAGTCGCCGTTATGGCGTTTTGGCTACTCCGCGGTTCAACCAGAAAAACGTCCTCATCCGTGGAGTCCCCCTACGATGAGCTTCTAAAGAGTTCACCTCGGAGAAGTGTTGCGCACACACACTTTGGTTGCCACGGCTGTTTCCACATCAGTGAAACCCCAGCACACCAGCCGGCTCGAAAAAATGGAGTTCACAAGTGTTCCATAGGATTTCGGGGAGGCTTTCTTCATCCATGGGCAAAACCCGCAGCATCCCACGCATCGTTATAAGGGGTGTCATTGTCGATATCGCGCTTCTGTGGATGCGTACTCCATCCGCTCGCTGCAAGAATACTCGGCATGCATATGGTGCACGGTCAGGAAAATTTTCGCAAACTTGGCTGGAGTCTCTCGTTTGGCAAAAGACGGATCCGGATGTCTACCGTTGTATTGAATTCGTTTCGTGGTGGGTTGAACTGGCGGCTCAACCTTCACTCCAGTGCATAGACAATCATAGTCGCTTCTGTTCTCTGCGCGAAGGCCGCGGTCGCAGGACTGGTGCGCTATGTGTATGTATAATCGTCGACGGCGCATGTCTGACGCCTTAAATATGCTCGAAAACCGATCAAATTGCAACACGCGGTAGGAGGGCCCCCCAGGACCGTGCTACCCTTCAGAGAGTCTATCGATACCGTAAACCTCATACGCCAGCGTGCCGATTTTCAGTAGAATAACTGACAATCAGTTCCGAGTTATGGGAAAGTCATTACGTGGACCAACCGGAATTCAACTGTCTGTCCAGACTGGAAACCATAATCAATGCATGCGAACCAACACCTTGGGTCAGTTCCACTAGTTCCTCTCCGAAAGCCAGCGATGCCCGCAGATTCTTCTCGAGATTCGAGACCCTCAACATCACTTCCGGGTGCAGGTTGGCGCCAAATCCTGGGAAGACGGTTCTCTTCCGGGAGATGTTGCTCATCGAATCGCTCCCAAGTCCAATCCGCCACGCCCCACTAAAACGCCAGGTTTCACCAGTGCGCGTACGCCCCTGTTCGACGAGCCCTGCTCTACCGGGACGGAAGAAGAACAGAATGGAGGGGTCTGAGCTCCGCCGCATTCGTTGATGTAGGAGTAGATTTCTGCGTTGGAATAGCAATTGGGCCCAGTTCGATCGAATGTGCGGTCGAACTCCGAGAGCGTCCAGCGCGATTCTCTGATTCGCAGCGTTTCATCACGAGAAGTGATGTTTACGAGAATATCTGACGTCCCAACGTCGCCTCTTTTTAGGGCAATCATGCTGATCGCTCTCGTATCAGTGGCGATTCTTTTCTTCCGAGCTTCAGCGTCAGTAGCCGGCGGTTTCTGCTCGGTTCCGTGCACCAAGTCCTGAACCGCCTTAGCCCGCAGGGCTAGTGGAAGATATTACCTCCCCTTTTGCCAATCATATGCACTGTTGAGTTTCTCAACCACTTTTTTAATTTCTTCCGTGGCAGTCGTACTTCTGTTTTCTTTTGACGTAGGATGCGTCTATACTCGCACCTCGGTGAATGTGACGACGGATAGGACGTCATTGGTAAAGTCACTCTTGGGTGGTTTTCACATCTACTTCTGAAGCTATTTGCTTCCAACCAATCTTTTACGACGTAATTCGAACACCAACATGAACGGTGAAACACGACATTAACGGAAGTGTCCAAAAGTCACATGGCCTCCTCGAGAGCGTTCCTGGAAAACGAACTTTTCCAATCGCATTTCGCGTGACCATGCCATACCTGTGTTGTCGTCTGACGGTTTGACCGACGATTCGGCCAAGTGGCTAAACTCAAGATCACGTTCGAACCCACGCGCATGACACGAACAATACAGACATGTACAATACAGACAGAACAATATCTTATTCTTGGTCAAAAGATTTCATGTCAAACTGAGATCTCGTGAACTGCGCTCAACAATAGAGCCTCGGCCGAAGCTTGCCTGGCGGAGGTCCAGCGACAAATCACAGAAGGGCGGCAACGAGTTCAGCTGATCGATCGGTCCAAATTGTCCATAGTGTCCGGATTCAACCTTTCCGAACTTTCTGGGGCGCCTCGCGGAACCCCGGGGAGCGGAAATCCAGTGACGCATTCCCGACCATAACGGCACAGCCTCTGCCCGTAGCCCCGGACGACTAGTCTATCCACACACGACTTCTAGAGAGCAGCGATTTCCATGCTCAGGATTTCGTGCCGATATTGCTATAGGAGTTCTCTCAATCGATGAAGTCTCAATCGATCACAAAGGAGCCATGATCGTTGGTTCTACATGCACTGGAAATTGGAGATCTTTGTTCGGTTATCGGGGAACCCTCATAGAAGAGCGGACTCCTCGCGTATGACATCACAGATATAGTCGCCGACTGGATCCATAGTGTGCAACCGAACTTTCGCCAGGCTGCTCGAAATTGAGCCAAAGTGATTCAAATGGATTTGGTACGCGAGACAAACTTCCAAGGCTCTCCAAGAACTCAAATTGCCACACGATTCTGTTGCTTGGCAATGCGACACGGTCTCGACGCATGGTGACTGGTGACGCCCTATCGACCCACTGTGAGTCCCATACTCGCTATCCAAGTCACAAGAAACAAGTCTCAAGTCACACGACTACCTGGACTGGAGACGGGTACTGTTTATTATGCATGTTACAGGCATCTTGAGGAAAACGAGCAACTTGGCAGCACCTGGCAAGAATCGTAGAAGGCAGGATCAACCTACATCTCGGTGTCGATTCCGTATTTGTTTGATACCGCAAAAGATCGAATGATGACACATGAAAAGAGTTCCCAAGACTCATTCCGCGGGAAGCGCGTTCCCAGTCCTTGTGCTCCGATGGCTCGTATGTATCATGGTAACATGATTTCGTGTAGGTGACGGTCCCAAAGTTCATCCCCTAGAGCCAGGAAGACTCCCGCGAAAAGAAGATTACCACATCAGCGACAGGGTCGAGAAGAGGGCGTTTTCAAAATCGACGAGAAAGACAAGTGCAGGGTTTGTCTGTGTACTTGACATCAAGCGAGCGATCCATTTCAAGAGTTTCTCGAATCTGAATATCGATTTTTCGTTCTCTTCAAATTGCATACTTGTCTTCCAAATACAGTGCGGAATGAATTTTCTCCTACGCTTCGTATCGAACCGAGTCATGAGAACAACTTTCTTTCTATGACGAGGAGCGTGATGTTTTTTCACTACGGCCTCAGTCCTCCTTGAAGTTGGAACGTAAGGAACTGAAAAATTCGACTTCCGAAGATGAAAGTGCTTACTGTTTACCATTGGGCACGCGGAGTTAGATGGCGAGTTCTTGACCTTGCGGTGTATCCGATAGCGGTGCTCATCACAGTACTATTCCCTATTATAGACTGGTGTATTGCGTCCCATCAACTTTTCAGCTCAGTTTTTTTTGTCCTCGCCTTTTACTCGGCAATATTGAAAGCAATCATTTCCAGACGATGGTTGTTACGGAACTGGGAAACGCTCGAATCTATCTTCAGGACCACAAACAGAAATGCGACAAGGTTTGAGATTACACTCGGTATCGTGTACTTGCTGTTTACCGTTTTACTATTGGGCGCCTGCTTGGAAGGGACTTTTGGTTACCCATTCGTGATTTTGATCTGTGAAATGGTGGCGATCACGGTTTTCATCTTCCCTTCCTTCTGGATATCCTATATCCTCACTTTGTTGCTCATGGATGTGAACTGCCAGTTGGAGAATCGTTCCGGTGAGATTAGTATCGAGGGATACAAAGAAGACTGCCGCCTACTAGAATCAGTAAACTTGCTCTTGGGCGGTCTGTATGATTGCCTTTTAGCCTCATCTGCGATCTTTCTGTGCCTCCTGGAATCAACGGCTACGTTCTCAAATTGTAACGTGGCTCTAAATATGATCGTGTGGATTTTCCATTCTGTTACACCTCACGTAGTTTTGGTGAGCGTAGCAAATCGTACTGGCAGACTCATGCATAAGAAGAGAGTCCAAATGCGTAGGATGCGGAACGTGAGATTATTTGATATAGAAGTTTTCACCCTCTACGGCCACGGGAACGCCTATGGAATACGTTGGATGGGCGATTCAGCATATATGAACTACGCTAGCGCTCTTCCCATCGTGACGAACGTGTTCGCTTACGCCAGTCTCCTTCTGACGACACCACTTTTCGCGGACGACGCGAATCAGTTTGATTTCTTTTGTCCACAAACATGTGCAACTTCTGAATGGTTCAAAAATTTGCTGAAATGATGTGATTGGAGGAATCAGCGAGGCATTCTTCTGACCTCCTTATTGTGATGGAGCCATCCGACTTTCAATCAATCAATCACGAGCGGTTTGTCTGAACGCTCGGATGACTTTGATCGTTCTGGAAATATCGCTTGCCGCCAAACTGTTTCCTTTGCTTGGGTTCGATGTGGAAAAAAAATAACAACAAAAATAACAACAAAACCTCTTCTACTGAGTGATTATTCGGTCGCATTCCTGAACTTTTTGAGAGATGTATGCCAGCGCTACCCAAATGTTAACTCTTTGGAAGTGGTGCTGTCACATATCCGAAAGGTTCCAAGGACACGCTAGCATACCTTCCATCCGCCTCCTCAAGCTTCCTCGAGAAACTTAGGCAACGATTCTACCTGGAGGAGACCGCGGCTCACAGAGGATTCCTCTCGGAGCTGGAGACGGGAGTGTAAATGATCGGCCCGGAGTTTTCCGGTCGCCAGCCTCCTCTATGTACGTACCACTGGAGGTCCTCGAGTGCAAGCCATCGTATCACTTGTTTCTATGGTAGATTCATGGATTCCATTATGTCATATGCTCCGGAAACTTACGCCACGAGCCCGACGACATTTGCCGGCGCGGGCCCTGCGACTTGAAGTGTTGGAGATACCATATAGGAACCTGCCCGCAAAACACCTCCCTCCGTGATCTTGACAACCAGCCCTGAACCGCATTACTATCAAATGCTGTGGAATTAACTGATCAACTTTATTCTTTATGCCGACGACGTCGTCATCTATGGAAAGTGCCCCGTTCGGCTCCAGAAGGCCCTTATTCGCTTACAGACGCCATCGAGTAAAGTGGGCCCGAGCATCAACATCAAGAGAATAGAAGCCGTCAAATTCAGAAGAGAGGGAGGCATATCGGCAGACGACAAGCTGACGAGCATCAACTGAAGTTCGTGAACAGCGACAAGTATCTCGGAATTACCATGCAGCTCATTGAGGAGACCTTCACGCCCCATATCATCGGACGATGCAGGAAGGTCTTGATTGCCGCCCACGCCATCAAAAAAAACACAACTACTCTCCCTGAAAACCGCAATGGACCTCTTCGACTTTAAGGTGGCTCCCGTTGTATCATGCAACATCGAAGCGATACGGAACCACCTATCAATCGTCAAATTCGAAACGCTGAATTAACCAAAAACACCCTACATCAAGCGCGTTCTGGGTTAGCACATGACCACACAGGATAGACTCGTTTATCTGATGGCTGGAACGCCCCTGCTCATAGAGGACTTCGAGAAGCGCTTCGTGGACTCCTTCGGTGCCCTGGAAAAGGAGCCTTCCCTTAGCGGGGCGTACGCTTGAAACACTAATGCGTATACTGCCGCCTCCGAGTTATCCCTATCTCTTTTAGCACTCTTTATATTTATACAAATCGAAACTCATTGAATAAACGAATGAATTGATTATTCAGAGATTATCTAGCAACAATCATGCATGTCGCTAGGACTTATGATATGAGAAACACGGCAGATAGATGATTACACTTTACATTGGTGGACATTGAGATAAGGCCACCCAGTTTTCTGGAAATTTTCACACGAAAAAACGTCTGAAGCGTCTCCCGCGTCCTCCCAAGGAATAGTTGAGGCATGAAATTAGTCACCCACTGTTCTCAACTCGATTGTGCACGATTAGAATTGATTTTTGAAGGAAATTGAGATTTTAGCATGGACATTGAAATAAGGATGTAGCCCGATTTGAGCGGACGCACATTCGAGCGGACGGCCAAGTCGAGCAGAGCGCGACAATTGCGCGGACGGCACCTTTGAGCGAACGCAACAACTCAGCGAAGGGTCAATTTGCGCGGAGATCAATTTCAGCAAGACGCCTTTTGAGCGGGGCAGAGTTTCTATCAGGTTCTCCCCCGCGTGATACTTTTGTGGGACTACTTCTCGAGCGCGAAAGCTCGAAGACAAATGTAACGACTGCATATGATCTTGAGCATAGGGAACTCGGAATTCTCCACAAGACAAACAGCTCGACTTCGATTGACCATGCCGTGCTCAAACTTTCCAAAGAAAAGGACTAGGGTCCACAGGCAAAATTTTATTCCAGACTCCTCTTTGTCCCCGTCTTCTTGTCACGGCCTCCCGGGAAAGAGGGAGGCCATCGCTGTAGCTAGGATGTGTTTTCTGCACGCGTGGTTCCAGGAAACTTCTTGCGCATGCCGCTCGCTACGCTCGCGGCTTCAATATTTCCCCCTGCGTCGACAAGGCTCTCCGCCCAAACGTGGTCCTCCGCTCTCTTTGACCCTCCGCTCGAATCGGGCGTCGCTAAAATTGGCTAACACCGAAATAAAACCACTCCCGAATTTCGCGGTGGAGCGTCGCCCTATTCGTCCGAATGGGAACGACAACGAAGATTTTTCAATCGGGCGCTTCGTTATCTTTTAAGTGAGCCGTTCTTCGTTTCATCGCTCGAGTTCAATCGTTCTTGTGATCATGGGAAGGAAGAAGGCTCTCAGTGACATCGAGAAAGCCTCAATCCTCAGCCATCAACAAAATGGCGTTTCGATGAACGAGATCGCTCGAAGGTTGAACCGCTCCAGGTGCGCCATCCAGAATTTTCTCAAAAATTTCGAGACCTGTGGCGAGAATTTCAATAGAAAAGGCAATCGGAAGTTGTCAGTTAGAGATCGAAGGCGACTCTTCAGTCGAGCATCGCAATCTGGGGTTAGTTCGAGGGAGCTGAGGGATGATCCCGGTCTCATCCCGGCATGTGGGGAGCCTTCTCAGGGGCGAGAAACACTTTGCGTGGCAGAAGATGAAGAGAACCCCGAAGTTGACCGAGCGTCATTTGAAGGACCGAATCAATTATGCGACTTCAGGTCTAGAAATTGGTGAAAAACGGCGAACGGTGATCTTTTCCGACGAAAAGAAGTTCAATCTCGACGGCCCCGACGGATTCCGTCACTACTGGAGAGATCTAAGACGGGAACCGCGACGAATTTGGAGCCGCAACTTCAGCGGCGGATCGGTCATGATCTGGGCTGTGATCTCGTTCAACGGCAATTCAGATATCCCCTTCCTTTCTGGGCGGCAGAAGTCTGAAGATTATCTATCGACCCTAGAGAGCTTCCTCGTACCCTTTGGAGATCGCTGTCATGGCGGAGAATTCATCTTCATGCAGGATAATGCTTCAATCCACAAGTCGGCCTTGACAAATCGGTGGTTTGAGAGCAAGCGAATGCTATTATTGGACCTCCCCGCCCTGAGCCCGGACTTGAATCCGATAGAGAACTGTTGGGGTATACTTGCAAGTTGATCAGTTTACGCCAATGGGTAACAATATTATTCGATTTCGGAACTGAAGGAGTCGATAGAAGAGTGTTGGCGACAAATAGAGCTTCCCACCATTCAAGCCCTGATAAAATCGATGCCTGCGCGTCTCAGGGATGTCTTGTTAGGTCAAGGGAGGATTACTAAATATTGAACAATACAAAATTTGTTCAATTTGTTCAATATTTAATATTGAACGATCTGCCGCGCAATCCTGAGTTTTCAATCAGAATCCATGGTCGGCCTTATCTCAATGTCCAGGCCAAGAATTAGTTTTTCGGGAGTAACTTCCTGGAACCGACTCCTTTCTCTCTCCAATTTTTCTCACGGTCGAGACATTGTGGAATACATATTCCGGCATAGTCTCTGGGCTCCAGTTATTAAAACCGTCAAGAAATCGCCGAAAATATGGGTGGCCTTATTCCAATGTCCACCACTGTATGTGTGGAAATATGATGAAAATGAGAGTGGTGCTCTTTCTCCTCACCAACACGGTTTCGTGGGAGATAGCTCAGGGCTCTGTGCTTCGTCAGGATGCTTGACGAACCTTTTGATATTTCGAGGTAGGTTTCGCTCTTCGCGCTCGCCTCGCTTCGTAATTATCTCCCTTTGGAGTATAGGCTCTGTCCCATGATACCGCTCTTTAGAAAGAAACGTGTGGAGTCGCTCTCTGTCGTGTGATATCTATAGTTCATGATACCTATGACTTGCGGAGTTATGAATAGATCAAATTGGATTTATTTATTATTGTGTGCAATGAAATAATAAACGCTCCGTCGGGGCTGTGAAAAGACTTCACAAGAAATGTTTTCGTTGAGTTGGTTGTGCATGTTCCCTCATAATTGTTTTCCGAGCTCGATCTGTCTAGAAGCGACGCATTCTTTAGAACAGTGTTTTCTAGCAATATGATTCCGAACCCCACTTTTTGTCTGAAAGCTTGCCAGGCTCCATTGCGCTGAAAAATGACTTCGAGGCTCATCGAAAGCAGTTTCAGGCGCTCATTCATTGTCAGTTTCTCACAGAATCAGAGAGCTATGCCCAAATCCTCCACACAATTGACGCTTTTCGATGACGAAAGGAGAGGCACACCCTGACTGTTCAGGCCGTCTCGCTGAACTCGCTCCCTATTGGGGATGGTACCGAAAACCGTTATCTATATACCATAGGGAGTGGAGCCTGGAGTTCACAGAGCTGCAACTTCATGGAACTCAGCACTCTACGAAACTAGCTTCATCGGTTTTCGATATTTCCACGGTTCGTCAGGTTGACACGCGGGTGTCTGAACAATCTTGCGAGACAAGAATGAAAAGCGAAATGGAATGTGCCAGTATCAACATTTACCCAGAAGGTACAAATCGAGCTTCTGGAGGGAATTATGGACGGAATGGACAGCATATCTGGACCGGTCCCAACTCTTCAAGCCCCACCGAGCATTCGCCTGGCCTCACCTTGAGGAACCAGTGCTGAGCATAATCATGATTTGTCCAATCATGATCACCTTTTGTCCCATAAATGGTCCAGGTGTCTGACCAGTTATGAGACAGCAAGTGTCCCATTACTGGCATGTGTTCCCGACTGTCCGATTACTGGTAAATGTTCCTGAACTGGTACTCCTCCCCTGCATGGAGAAAGACTCGTCGCCCAGGAAAGCCGCATTCTTTCCGTGGGGGAAATTCAGTCGGTTGAGCTTCTGAATCCATTGAGCAGACCTTGACTTTGCCACGGTAGTGCGAAACTGAGCCGAAAGCATCCACTTGTATACAAGATAAACTTTAAAGGCACTTAAAAAACTCAGATTGCTACGTGATTCTGTTGCCTGGCACTGCGACAAGGTCGTGACACGCTGTGACACCCCGTGGACTCATTGTCAGCGAAACCGATCCTAACGTGCTTTTACACAGTTTCAATCTGGTGGCGCCATGGCATTGAAAGCTCAAGCAAAAACTCTATAGGGGCGATAATATCGACGTTTTCTTCCGATTGAAAGCACTAGGAGCAGCGCTTCAACAAAATTAGTCGCGAGTAGAATGGTTGGAACATTGGAATGCTCCATAACTCAGTACGCATCCCGTCGCTTTGAACCGCATTGAACAACGAAAATAGAGCGTCGATGCTACTAGCTCCATGGAGCTTCTGCTTGATCTTCCAATGCCACGGCGCCACTGGATTGAAACAAAGTGAACGCGCCTTTATTTGAATCAATATATTTTGAATCAGTGGTATCCTTCACAGAAGTCTCAAATAACACGAATCTTTGAACGGGAGGCACACAGGGTTCATTACACATATTACAGACACCATGAGAAAAACGAGCGGCTTCACAGTACGTGACGTACAGTGCTGCAGGCAGCATAAACAAACATCACGAGGTCGATTCTGCATTTGTATGGAGAACGATCGAATTATAAGTGCCGCTACACATGAAGGGAGTGCCCAAGACCTAGTCAGGGGGAGGCATATTGCTAGTTGTTTTGCTCCGTTGGCTCGTACGTATCTTGGAAACATCTCCCGTGTCTACCGACGGATGGCTGTGTACTCAACATCGCGCTAGCAATCCATTTCGAATATGTTTCTCCGATCCGAATATCGATTTCTCGTTGTCTTTAAATGGCATCCTTATGTGGCGCGGAAAGGAATTCATCAAATGCTTCATATCGAACGGAGAAAGAGCGCAACTCTTCGTCTACTATGAGGAGCACCATATTGTTCACAACTCGCTCAGTTTCCGTTGAAGTTGCAAGCTGAAAAATCCAACTTACAATGATGAAAGTGCTGACTGTGTACCTCTGGGTGCGCGGAGTTAGGTGGAGAGTTCTGGACTATGCTGTCTACCCGATGGCGGTGCTTATCACGTTACTATATACCACTTTTGGTTGGTGTATGGCGTCCTATCAACTTTTCAGCTCACTGTTTTTCCTCGTCGCCTTCGATTCGGCAATATTGAACGCGATCATTTCCAGAAGATGGTTGCTACGAAACTGGGAAACGCTCGAATCCATCTTCAGGACTACAAACCGGAACGCGACAGGTTTTGAGATTACACTCGGCATCGTGTACTCGCTGTTCCCCGTGTTACAATTGTGCGCCTACATGGTTAGGTTATCGGGTTATCAATACGTGATTGCTTTCAGTGAAATGGTGGCAATGACAGTTTTCATCTTCCCTTCCTTCTGGATATCCTATATCCTCACTTTGTTGCTCATGGATGTGAACTTCCAGTTGGAGAGCCGTGCCGGTGAGATCAGTATCGAGGGATACAAAGAAGACTGCCGCCTACTGGAATCAGTAAACTTGCTCTTGGGCAGCCTGTATGATTGCCTTTTGGCCTCGTCTGCAATCTTTTTGTGCCTCCTGGAGTCAACAGCCACGTTCTCGAATTGTGACGTGGCTCTGAATATGATCCTGTGGATTTCGCATGCTGTTGTACCCCACGTGGTATCAGTGAGCGTGGCAAATCGTACTGGCAAACTCATGCATAAGAAGAGAGTTAGAATGCGTAGACTGTGGAATGCCAGATCATTTAATGCAGAAGTTTTCGCCCTCTTCAGCCACAGAAACGCCTATGGAATACGATGGATGGGCGATTCAGCTTATATGAACTACGCCAGCGCTCTTCCCATCGTGACGAAGGTATTCACTTACGCCAGTCTCGTCCTGACGACACCAATCTTCGCGGACGACGAGAATAAGTTTGATGTTTTTTGTCTACAAACATGTGAAATTTCTGATTGGATAAGGAAATTGTAGAAATGAAGTGGTCGGTTGTCAGCCAGGAATTAAGCAGGGCATTATTTCAACCAACTCATCAATTTGGAATCGAGTCATCTGATTCATGACACATATGACGCGTTTCTCTGAACGCCCCGATAACTTTGATCGTTGCGGAAGTGTCGCCTGAAGTCGAATTGTTGTGTCCTATCAATGGCATGCTCAGGAACTGCGCAAACGCAGACAAACTTATTCGGAAGAGCCTCCCTTTTGATTTGATATATTGTGGAAAAATCATATAAGCTACGCATGGTACATATATAACTCCGAAAATGGATATCCGATGACCAAGTTTGTTGAGAGCATGAAGTGTGTCTGCCGGAAGGTTATAGGATGCCGTTCATACCTGACCCAAACAATTTCGAGCAGTGGTTCTCAACCTTTTCCTTCCCGCGGAAACCCCTGTTTTGTCCGAATCGCTGGAAGAGTATACATGCTGCAGAGTCAATTGGCTCCCTGAAACATTTCTGGAGTCTCCTGGGGGTTCCGCACGACCTCTCGTGGGAACCCGCTTCAACTTAAAGAAAATTTCACGGAACCCAGGTTGAGAACCACTTATTTGGAGTCACCGGAGCAACGAGGGAGTCTGGTGCTTCGTTTTTTTCTTTTCTTTTTTTGTCTTCGTTCCTCTCGTCCCGGCCGTCTGCGAGAGGCCTACCGCCTGTGTTGCGGACGTAAGGTACCGTAAGGTCGGTGGGTCTCTAGTACCAGATGGCCTGGAGTATCGTCTTCGTAGATCTCCTAGTACCAGAGGTGCGATACCAGAAGAGATTCGAAACAACGACCTGCGGCTCGTGAAGCGTCAAAATAATTGCGCGAATCCGCACATGAAGTGCAGATTTCCTTATTTGAATTGTCGGAGTGAGAGAGCTGACTTACACAACGAAGTCCGACTTGCGGGAAGGCTCTGTGCGCGGGACGGACGTTTTGCGAAGTGGAACTCCGTGAGAATTGAAACGACAAGAGGTACGAGCTCCAAGGCGTTCGACACTGTGCCGAGGCAGGCTTTGGTGGATGCCTTCGCCAAAGCAGGAGTGAGCGGCCAGCTTCTCAGAAAAATCCTGTGTCATCAAGTATCGCAAAAGGGGACGAATGAAAAAACATAACAAACTGCGCTGGAGGGGAAAGCCGATACAGTTCGTGACAAGTTCGAAGTACCTAGGCCTATACCTCACCGTCACTGGTACGAGCCACAAGCTTCATGTCGAACACGCCACTGCACAGGTTATGTCTGCCAGCATCGAACGATCCCTCGACATGGCGCACCTCAATCCTCTATGAAGGCGATTGCTATTCTTCCCTGTGGTCTCGAGCGGATCTGGACCTACCTAACTGACGCCCGCTTCAAAATCTTGGTAAGAGCTTACGCGACGTCCAGGAAACGAGTCCTGTACCTCAGCGAGGTCACTGCCAGCGACTCCCGATAGTCGGAGAGATCCGAAGACAGCTGAGGTCTGGGAACAGCGAAGCTCTCACGTTGTTCGTGAACCAGTCGAAGGTGAAGACGGAGCCACGAGAACTGAAGTCGAAGAACTGAAGATCTTCGCAGATAGAGGGTTATGGGAAGGGGAGGCGTGGGGAAGAAGGCGCATCTATACGAGATTCCTCACCCATGGTTTCATCACAAACTCTGTCGGACCACATGAGTCCACGACCAGGACACAACTTGCATTCGTGAATTTTATGAGAAACATGTTGTAAATACCACTTGTTACATTACACAAAAACACCCGCAATAGGCGGCACTCGCCAGAAGGCAAGTGTCCGGAACTAAAGCTTGAATGGATTATACATATTCGGTCGATGAGTATGTCGTCGAGCGCGCAGTCCTTATAGTCATCCTCCTTTGCTGCGGGCTGATCCTTTGTGACGCCTTCCTCCGGGAGATCCTTTACGGGTTTACGGTGTGACTTTCAACCATATTTATTACCTAACGAGCACGCTTCTTCTCGCTAGGGTTTCGATCTTGAGTCGACAAACTTGCCAAGATTTCGGCTGGTGAAGTTATCCCGTCGTCTCAAAATGCTTGACGATCCGACACAAGAAAGTTCATGGCATTCAGAACCGCCCAGAACGTCAAAACTCTTAGGTACCGACCGCTTTAGTAATTAAGGCCGCATGAAGGGGAGCGGTTCGGGTGGCAAAAGGATTCCGCCAACGATTTCTTCAAACATGGTGGCTCTTATGAGTGACTTCAGAGAAGTCTTCTTCTCTTTCCTATGAGTTTCTTGGCGTCGAGGACCAACAACAGGCACTCCTCCGCTGAGCGTTGCAGCGCTTGATCACTAGACAGTGATGAACCCCGCTCGGTTAGAAGGCAGTTGGACAAAGTGATTGTTGATACCAATCCTAACCTTCGAATATAGCTTCTCTGAACTGAGCAACATGTGAGCATCTCGGAAGTCGAGAAGCACAACTCGGTGAAGCTTCTGCCCAATCTTCGATCCACCCAAACTCACGAGTCATGCAAGTTTATGCGCCAATCCCCATTTTATGCATTTAGGTCTCTCTCGAACAAAACCACGAATTTTCATGCATTCCATGTATTTTGCATGAACCCAAGGGCTTCAAAGATGCGTCAGGGCACATTCTCAAGAATAATAAGAAGTTTTCTTGGATTTTTTTACCAAGCTTCGTGCGGAAAACTCAAAAAAAAAGATCAATTTCACCTCAAAGAACAGTATACTCGTCATATTTCCCCCGCTCTAGCTCCGTTCACAATCAGAACATCCGGATCTTTAGCCCTCGAAGGACTTGAATGTGAGTGTTAGGTAAAAAAAAAACGTTTGACATTCCACATACTCAATGCCGATGTCAAACAAGAACCTCAAAAAATCCCGAGTATTTCAAAGTTGTCAATAATAGAATCTATAAGAGCTGACAATAACGTCCTGGATTTGTGCTTCGAGGACTATTTTATCTGTAGAAAGAAAATTCGTCATCTGTTCGAAAACCTTCCGTTTTTCCTCTATGGGAAACGCGGAAAGTAATTTTCATGTTTTTCTTGGAAACGACGCATCTTAGAGAAAAATGCCCGATGGATGACCGGCCTCAAAATTCGATTTTATATCGGATACGATCGTCAGATACCCCGAAACGGAGTCCATTGAGATACGCCACTCAGGGAAATCGTTTCACTTATCACCGTGTATAGCAAGATTTCCCACTGAAACTACTCTCCATCGGAATCTTCTATCTCGAAAGCAACGTCAAGGGAATCGCCACGAGTATCTCACATTCGTTCCATCTACCTTCAATACTTTTTGTGACCGTAATATTGTTCCAGCGGAAATATATCGGAGCAACACATACTGGTGGCCGAATCAACCGTTCGCTGCATTTGCGACTAGGGTTTGCAACGTTTTTTGAACCGCCAAAACTGTATTTTTTCGCGCTTCCAGACCGCGATTGGCCTCAGACTTCCATCATCGACGACCGCGAAAAAACCGCAAGTTCAGGGTACATATAGGTAGATTTCTGGGGCCTTCTGGTAACATAGACATCCGAACACCAGGTCAGGAAAGGAACTGTCGGAGATGTGTGCCTATGTAGCAAGTGAAGGCAGAGATCGTTCGCGGACATCGAAAGGCAAAACTTGGCGGCGGGGCCATCCACGATGCCGAGAACTCCAACGAGAGAGCAGGTAGAAAGTACGTTACGGACAACGATGACATCCACCCCCCTCCCCCTGATGGTTCCAAGTTTTTGGGCTTGGGAAAGAAGACGCAATATCTTCGAGTTTTCCGAAAAAGTTTGTGCAGTGATGACTCCGATTCCCGACTATCAGATGAAACGGTTGGTGTTGTGGGAATGCTGTTCACTGAGTGTAAAATTGAGAACAGCAACTAAGTTTGCAAATCGATAGATACGCAGCTGAGGTTCCGATATTTTGGAACATCGTGAGAAGATTGCATCATGGGACACATGGTTCACGACATTTTCAAAGTGCGAGTCGATGCCCACTTCGAATTCTCGATTCAACGCGCGAAGTTGGCGCCATCAGAACTCTAGCTACGAATGGATGCGTTGGTAACTCGTGTGATACGTTTTTGTGGGAGAGCTCAGCTTCGAGAGTAATCTCGCATTTCGCGAAAATAGTTTCCGAGCAGATTCCTTGCTAACCCAGACATCGTGTGCTATCGGTGAGAGTCAACAATCAGAATTCCTCTCGATTTAATAAGGTATCGGAGTCGAAGTGTTCAGTTTGGTTCTGCTCGTGGTAGTATTTTGGTACTGTCGTGGTACGTTACAGTGATCCCGCTTTTTGACCGCCATTGTCGTGTTTGCATGCATGTGTGTGAGGAGGCCACAATATAATCGTACTGTTGTTTAAAACGTAGAAACAGCGATCGACTTCGGTGTGTGGCAATCTGCCCGAAGTGCCGATTGTGAGCGCCGTAGTGTCGACAGATAGGTCGTTCATTCGACCTCAAGGCCACAGTGCAAACTTTCCCGGGCATGGTCCCGCCTTGTTATAACTAGGGTTGACTACAGCATGGCCGAGAGGCGCAATTCTCTTCAGCCGGAACCGGCGGTTCCTCGGAACAATAAGGTGAGTTTGTGGAATCAACCGAAGAACGGCAGGCGACGGCCTTGACCGATGATCGCGTTCGAGGTCGCCCAACGTGTTCGTTTCAAGTTGCGGAAATTCTAGCTTACCGTGCTAGCTTATCGTCAGCTAGACGCGTTTCAACCGATTCGAGTCGGCCCGAGGTGAAGAATCTGCGCCTCTGGCGACGCTTTGATCGAGAGATTTCGACGTTCGGTGCGTCCGTAATCAGCAACAGCTTCGCTCGAAATCTCTGAGTCATAGTGATTTATCCATCCATCCATGAGAATAAGCTTCACCCACGTTGTTGTCTTAAACCGGTGGTTGTGGACGGAAGGAATTTTCTCCAACCTGCATTCGATACAACTGAGGGCAGACACCAGCTGATCTAGAGTCAGAAAGTGAAGTTCTCAGTACTCTGCACGCGCGTTTTCGCTGATCTGACGATAGCTCGTGGATGGTTCATTGCCCGTACTGAGCCATCAGGACGCATTCGCGGATGTTGGATAGCCTGCTGGCTACCCATGTCCGAGAATTGAGTGTAGAATTTGGTTTAATGACGAACCGAGAATATCGAGTCGAGGCGATTGATACCTGAGTTGAGCTTCTCCATCTCTGTTCGAGACTCCGATCATTTCTAGCATCGATTCAACTTATGCGAAGAGTGAGCCTGAACCTCGGAGGATGGCGAATGTCGACTCCCTTGATGTTCACGAACGAACTCAATCAAAATCTTTTTATCTCATGGAGTCACTGCATTGAACATTGTGCACGCGCGCTCAGTAGACACAGCATTCGACGACCACTTGTGTCACGGAAGGCGCGCAGGCAGGTCGCCCCTCAGCCACCCAGGCCGTAATGATGATTGTGAACCTAGGCAGAAGTTTGCACGGGTTTTATCCGAAAATGTGTATGTCTCTGTACGATGCCAATCATTTGAGGTGGCTGAATTTTGACCTCCTGGTCCCTCGAGCAGAAAAGTCGGGAAGCGACTTGAACGACCCGATATTTAAACAATGAACTGTGATTGGGTACCGATTTGATTTGAGCTGGAAGCGTTAGTCTAGACGAGTCTGAATCGAATTTCTTGCAGCGCCGGCGAACAATGATGGATTCGGTCAGTGAGGTCGCCCGGTGGTTGTTGCCTTCATGGGCAAGCGAAGGCACCTTGGAGGGTCCACAGGACCGATACCAACAAACAACTTCAGGACATCACCAGGCTCCGGGATCCTCCTTGAGCAACGGAGAACGGAACCCCAAGCGAGCTCGGCCGAATGAAGTATCGCGGAGAGGTAAGATCCATTGCTCGGCTCAAAAACGATTCGAATATCATAATTGCCACGAGTTCTAGGCTCCAGAGCTGCAACTTTTCCCGAGATAAGTCTCTTCTGAATCTGAATTCATTCATGTCTTCTTCATTCTAGAACCCATGGGAAGGTTGTCTCCAGTGGCGTCCAAAGCATCGTCGTCAACGTCCGCTCGGATCGAGCCCGATTTCGACGATGGTTCAGATTCATCTACTTCAGGATGTTCCTCTTTGTCGATCACAGCCCCAGCAACTGTGGAAACTGCTTCGGCAGTGGATGCGAAGTCCAACCAGAGAAGGAATCGACCGATCCAGAATACCAAAGAGTCGAAAACCCGCGATGTCAGCATCAGTGTCGATCAGACATCCATCGTAGCCGAGACTTGTGCGTTGCCAGCATCCATTGGTTCCCCTTTGATTTCGAAGAGTGAGAATATTGACTTGAGAATTGAGTATGGTTCTCGAGGAGGACCGTCCTCGCAATCCCAAGATGTATTGACTGTGGAAGAGAGTGAGAGAGTTCGCTTCTTTGTTTCAGCTGTCGCAGCGTCGCCCTCCTTGAATTTCTCCCTATTTTCAAGACCGTCCAGAGCTCTGTCTTCAACCATGAACGCGAGTCTTCCGCTCGCGGGCTCTGGTGCCTCGGGAACGAGGAGTTTGTCTTCTTCGTTGCATAGACCGGAACGAAGCTTGAACAGAAGTATCTTCTACGAAGGAAAGACGACTTACGGCGGTGCAGCCGCGCACAGGAAACTCAACCTCTTTTCGCCGAGTCCCTATCAGATGGCTGCGAAGAGAAGTAAGCCTGCCTCGAACGTCAACGTGGCCGAGAGCAGTTCTGCCGCAAAACGGCTCATCGAAGCTCTGGAGCGGATGAACACCCCTGTACAGAATGCCAAGAAGATTCCATTGGGCCGTCCAGAGAACATTTTGCCACAAAATACTGAAGCGCGCCGGAAAGAGGCCCTCGAGTCGATTGCTTCTCTGCGGCAATCTTCAGCGCCTCCGCCGCTGAGTTCTTGTCGGACCAGTGTCCAGCCCGCTCGAATCGGAAGTAACGTGAAGCCGGTTCTCTCGTCCTCTGATTGTCCGATCGATATCGACGACGGTGACTCTGTTCCGACTTCGAACGCGTCGAACGTTCCGGTCATAACTCAGACACCGAGAGCGGCTAGCATGTCGCTCGACAACTACGACTTGGACAGAACGAGCTCGGCCGGTGGCAAAATGAAATCCGCCAAAAACATCCAGCACCATCTGAGTCGCAAGATTCCCGTCGAAGAAGAACCTCCTCCAACGGCACCCGATCTTCCATCGGCGCCCTTACCTATCAAAGATCTCCCAAGCTTTTCGTTCCAGACGAAAGCGCCTTCGGTTAGTGTTTCGTCGTCGCAGGATTGCCACAAGACGTCATCGACCCGATCGCCGTTGACCTCGTTGGCTGACTTTAGCAATAAACCGTTCGAGAAACAACAAATGCCATCGCCGTTGGTATGTTCGACAAACGACGCATCTGAAGCGTTCACGTTTGCTGCTCCAATCGATCTTGACAAGCCGACGAAGGCTCTCCATTGTAAGGAGGCATTCGATTTCAAAGATCCGCTGTACCTAAAGAAAGATTCTTCAAATCGAATGGGTGGATTCACCATGGCGGGTCCGACGATGATTTCCGGTGGCTCATTCACTCTGAAGACAAAAACGCCCGAACCTTCGAAGATAGCCGTTCCCGAGGTTCTCAGCACTGGTAGCGTGATGGATATCATCGGGAAGAACGATACGCGCAAGGACGGCCCGGAAGCTACTCAAGCGTCAAATTCTTCGAGAACGAACGTCTGGGAGTGTCCCGAATGCCGAGTCCAGAGTTCAAGCGGGTCGTGTCAAAATTGCGACTCCAAGAAGTCCTCAGCATCCGCAAAAACTGTTGGTTTCGTAACGACATCAACCACAACACCCGTCACGAACAACTGGGGTGACCAGTTCAAGAAAGCTGCGTCGAGCTGGGATTGCTCAGTCTGTTTAGTCAATAACAAGTCGGATGTGTCGAGTTGCATCGCCTGTGGAACAGCTAAGCCCGGAGCGGATCTTGGCAAGTCGGCCGCCGCCGCGAAATCTCTCGAAACTACCGTCGCAAGCCAATGGGGAGATCTTTTCAAGAAACCGGCCGGCGAAACCCCGAAGGCGCCGCCCGCTCCAACCGGTCCGAGTGGCCCGCCCTCGTCAACTGTAAAATCACCTCTCAGTGCCATGATAAAGATGGCACCAGGATGGAGTTGTGATACTTGTTTGGTTCGAAATGATTTGGACAGAACGAAATGTGTAGCGTGCGAGACTCCGAAGCCCGGATCCTCGGCAGCGCAGGATTCAACCAGTGCGCCACCGGCGACGACATCTGCATTCAAGTTTGGAGTTCCTAAAACCGATGAAAATAAAAGCATCACTAGTGAGCCCACAACACCCATTTTCGGTACGAAAAGCACGGAAAACGGAGCAAGCGGAGGCAGCACGGTTCCCAATGGCGGCTTCAAATTCGGTGTGCCTCAGAATAAACCTGCCGAAGGCAACAAGATCAGTGAGCAAACGAATAGTACCTCGAAAGCGTCTGGAAGCTCAGGATTCTCATTTGGAGGCACGGCGCTGTCGGCGACACCTGCGCCACCTCAGCAGCCGACGCCGGTCACGCCTGCTGTCGCACCGTCGACGACAACAGCAACAGCAGCTTCGAGCACTGCAGCAAACGCGGTATCTACCACGACCTCTTCCACGGGTTTCGGAAGTTTCGCTACTGCCGGATGGGGTGCGGCACCGACGAGCAAAGCTGACGCCGCGCCGGCAGCACTGTTCTGTGAGTAGCATTGATATGTACATTTATGCATCATGAACATATTGAGTAATCGAAAATCCCATACTGAGGTAGTAGTTCTAACGAATCGCTCTCTAAACTACAGCTTTCGGAACTGCTTCAACCGCATCGTCGACCAGCTTTCCAGCGGCCACTACCGCAACTGCACCGAAGACGTTCACATTCGGCGCGACGAGCAATGCATCCGCGACTCCAGCCCCACAGCCATCGGCAGCCACCTTTTCCTTTGGAGCTACAACTTCAGCTTCGACTGTTCCTGCAACGACGAGTGCTCCTGTGGCGACGTTTGCTTTCGGAGAGTTCGCGACGCCAGCGAAAGCTCCAGCGACTGGAGGCTTGTTCGGACCCGGCGCGGCAACGACATCTGTGTTCGGCGCCAGCACCACCGTCACAACCGCGACCACATCTCAGCCAACGGCATCGACAGCTTTTTCGTTTGCGAGTCCCGTCTCGACCGGGACTGTAGCTACTCCGGCTGTCACTGCAACCACCACAGCTCAGGCAACTTCCAACCCTATGTTCACGTTCGGTTTGTCTCTCATTTCGCAACTTTTCCTTATGGAAATATACATTCTGCGTTCGAAATGAATTTCGAGTTTCTGAGTGAGTTTTATCCAATGTGATGAGTAAATGATTGACTCCTCTCTCTCTCTCCTTGAAGGCAACCCATCAGCAACAGTGAGCGCCACGGAAACTCAAAGTTCAGGCTCACCTTTTGTGTTCGGCGCGTCATCGACATCGACTGGACGTCTCTCGGGATTTAGCTTCGGAGCGGCGGCACCTGCGACCACGACAGCTGCTAGTTCAGCGCCAACCTTCACATTCGGTGCTGCCGCTGCTGCATCCACTCCCCTTTCAACTGTCTCCAATGGACCAAGCGTTTTCGGAAGCGGCTCGCTGCAATCTTCGGCACCGGCGTTCGGTGTCACCAACACGAATTCGACAGCACCGCCGGCTACAAGCAATGTTTTCCAATTCAATTCGAGTCTTGCGCCGGCCGGTCCTGGCTCGACGACTCCGTTCACGTTCAGTGCGGGTGGAACATCCGCTGCAGCGGCCCCGACTCCTGGCGGACTGTTCTCCTTTGGGGCCAACACCACGAACTCAACAGCTCCGTCGTCCGCACCGAACCCCACGACCGTCCCCGGAGCAGCTACACCTTTCCAATTCGGTTCGGCTGCTACGGCCGCTGCTCAAACACCTGCTGCCACCCCAGCACCCGGCGGTATATTCAACTTTGGTGCCGCTGCGACGGCAACACCTGCGGCAACTTTCCAGTTCGGCGGTCCACCTCCGAGCCAGGGAGCGGCCCCCTTCCAGTTCGGTAACGCTGCGCCCACCCTCGCGCCAACATTGAGTTTCCCGTAAGTAGTTCCTGATCCTGGATTGGAATGCATGACCTTCTTAGTCAAGATTTGATGTTCCGCCATCAGATGTGTTATTCTTTCCTGTTGTTCCAGCGCTCCAAATCCCGACAACCCGTTCGATTCGACGCTAACGCAAGGCAGGAAGATGCGTCGCGCGGTTAGGAGACGAGGCGCCAGGTAGCCGTAGCTTGACCCCTTATTCGTACAGACAGATTGAGAACCAATGACGGATACTTTCTACCTTATGCGAAGACCCAGATCGAAGTGACGGATTTCGCCTCTCTACACAAATCGAAAAACTCAAGAATTCGTCGCTTCGAAGTTTGGGAGCGACTCGAAGAATTGAGCGTTCGAAAATATCAATCAATTCATCCACTCACGTGGGAATCAATCAATCAATCTTCCATCCTTGCTTTTCCGGCGTACGAAACGAGAATATCACCAGAACCCCAGTAAAACATACGAAAAAAAAAACGAGACATTCTGCGGCCCCAACCATTCACGATTAAACAACCTCGCCAACAAATTTACATCTAGCTAACGATCAGAGTCGAGTTCGTGTATGAGAGAAAGAGAGAGAGAGGAGTGCCCAGTAGCCCTAAAAACAACAAAACAAAGACCACAGCGGTCGTGGAAAGGCAGCGAGAGTCCCAGTATAAATATATTCCGAGCAGTAAGAAATAGGCAGTATAGTTTGTTACTTGAGGTACGACGTGTCTCCTTCGCTGCCTAACCACGTCCGCTCGAACGTGTCGTTCGCATCGGAGAGGTCGATCGAGTTCTCTGCAGATCGGTGAATCCATGATACAATCTTCTTCAAGATCGGTCACTAGCCATGTTGAGCAGTAAACAACAGTCAGTCGATGCGATCCATCGATCGATCGGTCGGTCGAGAGCACGGTTTCCCCATTTCCTCGATTGAGAAGATAAATCCATTCAACACAACGCTCAGTAACGGTTTTTCTAAGAATGTGTTCGAATTACATATATCTCTTGCGATATTAGAAATATAAGTGTGAGTAGGAATGTCCGTGTGAATTACGAACGAACCGAAGCATCGCGACTGGGGACACCGTGCATCGTACATGTATATACAACAAAGAATAAATTGTTGTTGATTCTCAGGTCACCCTCTGATACTGAATATTCAAAAAAGAAAAGGAAAGCCTTCCAGTGATATAAGCCTGTTCAAACTAGTTCGTCGTTTCTCTCCTTGCTGACTTGCCGATTCAAATGATGAAAGAGACACACACGACAAACAATAAAACTCTGTACATATCTCGTTCTCGGAACACAAACGCAACTTAGAAGCTCAAGTCATGCATGAGGCGTCGTGAAATGCCGCATGTTTTTTTCCAAACGACTGAGCGAACGACAGACCTACGGAGGATACACTAACACACAAAAATACTTGTTCCTAAAAAATGTACGACAAACATAGACGCCTCCTTATATACATTATTATAGCGAAACCGAGGAACAACACACACATGGGTTCTGAGCGGACAGAGAGAGGGAGAGAGTTCCTGTACACTTGAGTGATAAATACACATGAGAGTGAAAATGAAGCCGAAGCTAAGACTCTGACGCTATTTTTCCGTACAAATGTGTGTACGTCATTAGATTACCCGACTACTTTTCTTCAGAGGAGGTTGGCAGCGATTTTTTTACAAGGCAAAATCACGAATCTCTCTCGCTCTCTTTTCGATGGTGTGAGAAAAACACAGAAAAAAATACGGACGCGAGACAAAGTGAAGGAGCGACGACAGTAATTTTTCTAATCTTGATGAGAACGTACCAGAATGTTTTAAATTATCATCACAAAAAAATAAAGAAAGAACAAAGAGGCCGTGAACTGAGATGAATATATTTTGCTAGATGCATGTTGGGCACAACCCATTCCCCCTTCTTTGGGTCATCTGGATTCTTCAATGTTTCATTTTTCTCGTGGAATATCAAATGCTATTTCTGACTGATAACAATCGTTCATGTCCCTGAAGAGACCAGCGGGATCCACATACCGCCGTTCTATGATATTCATGTGAGACGCGTACATCGGTGTCTATTTAGGGTTCACTATTTAGGGTATCTGTTGCATCGTTCAATCGATCGATCGACGGATCTCTGGATGCTGCCGCAAAGGGTGGACAGCCATTCAACTGTTCACTCAAAGAAGAGTGTAGTTTATTTTATCGTTATCATAATTGAATTTATTGATACTCGGAGAATCGATCGATCGACTTTGAACGGCGTGTTTAGGAAGTTCCCTCTTTCTTTTCAAGTGAAGACGAGATCGACTGACAAAATATAGACTTCAGACGGATGCGCGAATTGAAGGCATTGAAAACTTTTGAAAAAATTCATGTTGATAGTAACCGAATGAGATGAAAAACTAATATTGATACAAGCGAAACGCACGACAGTCTCGGCTTCAAGCAACTCTATTGGGAAGCTGCTCCCTCAACTCTGATTTTCAACTTGAACATGTTTTCAATCGAACTTTTTTGCTGATGGTCTAGAGGTTTGTAATGAAAATGAGGGTGGGACAGAATGGAGGAACGAGAGTAAAAAAGTGATCTGTGTCCGAATCGGTGGTGAGCGACTCCATTAAACTGCTCGATCCACAATCATAGAATAAATCAATTGTTTTAACGTTGTACGTGATTTTGTGATCATTTTCGGTGTTCCACGATAGGACGAAAAATGTTTAGGAGGGTCCAGAGGTTGAGCGACAATCTCAACATCTAATTGTATATCGTGTGATCTTCTCCGGTTGTATAGTTCCTTCGATCATTGAGTTCCAGGTTTCATAGACTGAATTATGCAATTTCCGCTGACTACAATCAATCGCCAGCCTATCCGCTTCGAATTTGGAGAAAAATCGAGAGTCTCTCGCAATAAGTCTGGCTTTCGACGGATTATAGGAGTAAATCCCCTCACTGACATCACGATCGCTCCGTGGGGTTGCTTACCCTGGAACAGTTACTCGAACGTAGCGATAGTTCGAATCAAATCATGAAGAAGCAAATTATTCTCTTGTGCGTTCTCGTGTCATGCTCTTCAGCGGCTCCGTCGTCAACGAGGACCCCGTCTTCAGTCACTTCGACGGTCCCCTCAAATTACACTGAAGATGCATTGATTATCGCTGGGTCAGCTGAGAACATCGTTCAGGACACTTTCACGGAAGTTGTTTCAGCCGCGCCGGCAAGAGAAGCTCCGAGAGATCCTAGAGTCGTCATAGTGCCGCCACCGAAAGTGAAAGTCACGTTTCACGATTGGTTTTCACGTAAGTTCCTGGAGTGTATAAGTTTAGATATGATGAACAGCGGAGTGGGATCTTCTCGCCGTGATTGCTGACATCCCTCATTCCTCCTCAGAACTTTCTCTGTGGATTCAGATACCCCTAGCGGTTCTGATTTTCTTCGCGACAATGTTTCTCCTCCTCATCCTCCTGAACATAATCTTCTTCTGGTGCGCCTTGTGTTGTTCGTGCGGACTCGCTTGCTTCATCCCGGATGAATACGTCAGGATCTAAGATCTCGACGCTGGTTTGCCTCTCGAACAAAATAAAGTCGACGAAGCGGTGCTTGATTCAGAAAAAGTGCCTTCCTTCAAAAAATGAGATAACTGTTCACAGTGACTCTGAAAGTCACGAGGTCACCACCTGAAATTTTGATTTCTTTCGAGCACTCACGAAGAAAACGTTTCTACTTCCTCTAGAGCTCGGTTGGCCCTCCAAATGGAAGGATTAAAGTGTTGGAGTGTATTTGTTTTTTCGGACCTCACCTTGAATATCTCCTCATTTTTCTCACACAGTTAATCATTTATGCGATTGAGTCGTATCTCCTTACAATGAACCGCGTCACAAAGAACTTCTCAGTGGGACGAACCAGCTTCTTCGCCCGGCTTCCCGAAGAGCCCATGTCAGAAGCGTCCCTTACTACGTAAATTCAGTGGAACTAGCCGAATAAGCCGGCGACAACTTGTTCGTTGTGATGAGATTCTACTGTGCCAAAAGCGGGAGATAGTTTCAGGAATGCAGAAAAATAGAAACAACCATTAAGAAAATAGGCTCAAAGCCCGAAGTGTTCCGACGTGTCTATAATCATGACAAAACTGCAGCGAATCGTCCCTCTCATACACTCGACAAGGCTGAGACTATGTTGACGTCACTTGCGGATGACGCTGCCGCTTCACGGACGAGCGAACTCGGCGAGACATCTGCATTACGCGAACGGCAGATATTGAGGAATAGCGCCGTCGGAGTGACTCTAACAAGTAGATTCAGTAATCATTTCCGACCCTCCATCTTTCCATATGAATTGATGGATATATTAATAATTGATACCTGATTGTTCCAATCCAAGTCGTGATTGAGCGAAAATTGTCGATGTGATCGACCTCCGACCAACTGTCCCATGAATTGATGGAGAGTGGTTAGTGAATAATGCCTAGACTTGTTGGCTGAATAACATTCAAATCGCTCGATGGACATGAGTCGGCACATGTGATGGATGTGGCTCGCTCGCGGCTTCTCCGGGTGGACCCCTCATTTCTTCGCTCAGCCTACGAGAGACTCCAAACAGCTCGATTTGCAATAAGTTTTTGAGATCTTCCCCCACTTCAGATTGGGAGGATTATAAACATTCAAGGATGCCATCTCACAGACATCTCGAGACACCCATGGAACGCAAACTTGAGATGTTTGACGACGACGATTTAAAAATCACCGCGGAGCTCGACCTCGAAGCCTGAAGATTTCGCGCGTGACGCAATGAAAGCGATTCATTGGGTTGAGCGTGAAGTACACGGTGTCAAACTGATTCATGATGTCGATCCATTGTCTGCTGAGGAGACTATTGAGACTAGATCCTGAAGCTGTCAATGAACTTCGATCTGACTCTCCCTTCGTCTCACGAGAAATTTCACCCTGAAAATCTTGATTGCGAGATATCGTTGTGACAAACTCTAGTGTGACTTGAAAGTGATCATCCTGTGTAGTGGATGAATGTGTTCATCGATAGCGCTTTGCTGAGGTAAAACACGGGAAGATAAGATGCCAATTTAATTTATTCATCGAGCAGTCAATGACCGTGAAAATTTCGATGCGAATCGGTTCACCAATTTCCAGTCAATAGCGTCTATTTCGTCTTGGTTGTAGATTTTCGAGATACGGTTTTGTTCATGCCGGCAAATTTTCTTGTATCATTCCTGCAAGGAAAGGGGTACAGCTCAATTTCGTCCAAGCAGAATATACGTATCGATACCCTGTGAGCGCAGAGGACGCTAGGACACTCACGTGTTCATTTTCAGCTGATTCCGACAACCCTTCCCACCTTCCCAGTGAGCTGTTCGCCGCCCAGTGATGAGATTCGAGCACTGGGAGCAAGGTTTGTCGTTAGAGAAAGGTTGTTCTTTCGCACAGAAGCCGCAAATCATTCGAGAAGCGAATTCAGCTTCATGGTCCTCTGCAGCATCGTGACAATCATCACAGGGGTATGCTTTTCCACAGCATGGAAATCTGGAATAGGACGAGATAGAATCTGTTAATTCTCGTTCGCCTTGGAAGCAATCATTACGGGCCCAGTGCGAAATGATCCGTTGAGAGGGATTTGAGGAAGCATTTCCGAGCGCTATCACCCAAATAATTTGAATTCATATTCACCTGAACCAGCGGAAGCTTTTCTTGTAGTGTTTGCAAGCTCCGTTAGAAGGCAGCGGTTTTCCAGCTTGGATGGCACTGTCCTTGTTAGCCTTCTTGAGATTAGATGCCTTAATATTGGCTTCGATGGCGCACAAGTCCATGTACTTGAAGGAATCCATGACGAACGTCATCTTGACATTACAGCTCAGACAGTGCGAAGAGCCGCGCTGTCCCAGATGGACACCTTCCAATGGAGTCAGTTTGGTACAATTCAGACAATCGGCATAGAAATGACATCTCGAAAGGGCGACGTCCCTGATCGTGCATTCCTTCAACTCGAGGTAACCCAAAAGGGGGTTGAATTGGAGAAGAATGGCGGGTCCGAAACAGGCTTCCAACTTCGTTTGACACTTCGCGCAATGAGATACCGAACGTCTTCCGGGCAGGAGCTGGAAATCTGCGATTTTCTTGCACTTCTTGCATTGGACTGACACAAGCAATCTGTCGCAGACGACGAAAGACACCGACTCGGAGAAGTCCACGTGGCGGAACTTGACCTCGATACCACGGCGCGGGGGTGTGTGGGGATCGTAGTTGTTGAAAATCTTCGAGAGCTGAGTCGAACCCAGCGGGCCATGACTCGGTACTTTTTGTACTGTGAAACGATTTCCTCCGTGAGCTATGGCGATTGCGTCGTTCTCAGAGATTCATGTGTTTTGTACGAAAATAGCGTTTGGCACGAACTGTCCTCAACCTCGGATTGAGGAATGCTCATTTAATAAAATTGATCTCTCACCTTCAGGCTTCGGTCTCACGGCATCATCGAAAAGATCGTCAAGTTCCTCGAGACGTTTCTGCTTCTTCGGCAGAGCTTTCATCGACCATACTGTGACAGGTTGACTGTCGAGGTTCAGACTCTCGCTCACGGAGTCGTTCTCCGGTGAGCTTGCCACCTCGCAAGGATTCAAATTCTCCTGATCTACCAACACAACGGATGGACGCTCCTGTAGCTTTTTGATCTTCCTCAAGCTCTCCACGAAAATTTCTTGTAAATTTCTGTCAATCCATCGGAGTAACGGCCTGAACGATAGTTGACCCGGTTTGTGGAAGAATTTTATCCATTCGACAATGGCATTATCGACATCTTCTACCAACAATTGGGGTAAAACATCATCCGTATTCACTACGACGATCGACAGAGGCACGGACGGATACTCCGTGGGGAAATGTACCTGTGGGAGAGTTCCAAGTTGAGAACATTCTATGCTTGCTTCGCCTTTTGGGGATGAGCCATGGCAATCTATAATGATTGTTTCGTGAATAATTGTAGATTGGCACTCACTTTCAACTGTATGCTTCGAACATCGAAAACCCAGTCGGGGTCGGTCGGAGAGAAGGTGAACAGGAAGGTGTCTTCCGCCTGAGAAACTGATTTCGGGAAGCGTGTCTTGAACTGATGAATCTCTCGAGCTCTCATCTGAGCAATCTCTTCCGCGGTAAATGACTTCTGAGGTAATTCCGTTGACGTGGACTCATTGGCAGTACGCGCGGGCTCCATGATACCTTGATCAACTATCACAGCTTGGTCAACTTGGATATTCTGCTGCCCTGCCTCGACATTGGCAGGCTCACTTCTTCTGCTTCCGGAGCCACGATTTCGTCCTCTGCCCGCAAAGTATCTGTAGGGTCTGCCTCTGCTTGTGTTAAAAAGTCTCGGCTGGTCTGCATTGGGCATCGACTGATCGTCGTCAGTGGGGTGACGAGACACTTTTACGTCATCAAGCTCAGGTCGAGTATCGTTTCTCAGCTCGGTCGATTCCCTCGGAATGCGAGGCCAGTTACGAGAACCTTTGAGTCGATAATGCTGCTTGGGCTGTGTCGTTTCGTCGTTGTGCGCAGTAGAATCCGAAACTGCTGCCGGCTCTCTAGGACCTTGGGAAGCTCCGCGGTTCCCGCGGAACCCTCTGCCAGGGCCTCTTCTGTGAGATCCATTCCTGGTTCGGACTCTAGAGAATGAAGCTTGATTTTCGTGCAAAGTCCCTTGATTCTGATGAGAATCGTTCAAGTTATTCCGGGAAACGTCTTCACCCGATCTGGGTGCATTGTGCTGATTTTGGGGAATCTGGTCGTCACCGCTGCGATTCTGTCGTGGTCGGTCATTCCTTCGTCCTCGATAAGGTCTATAGTTCCCTCGAGATTGTCCTGATCCTTCTGTGGAGCCTTGAGCGGGAGGGAAGCGCCTGAAGTTGCTTCGACGTTTTATCGGACCATCATTAGCGTTGTCCGAGGTAGCGGTTTGACCAACTGGAAACAAAGAGGAGTTTTAGTTACCGGAGTCATTTCGGAGCACAAATCAAATCGCCGCAGCACTCGAACTTCTTCGAGAATGTTTTGAGAAGATGACACTTCGACCGGGCTTCCTCCAACACGGAATCACTGAACGCTATCAGTCACGAAGTGAAAACAAGGGGGAAAGAAAAAATAATGAGAATACCGAAAATCAATGAGAATCTGTCAGCGGATTCACAGTCACCGACTCGAATCGAATAAGACCCGAGATCTGGGAACTCACCAGCGAGCATAGGAAGAGTCGTTGTGCCCGGTTCTGCCTGGAACGTATTTTATATCGTCAGCGCTTTGTGCGAGTGGGAAATGGAAACGGGACATGTTTTGGCAGCATCTGGCGTCGCCCCAACAGCTAGCACCAGTAGGCTCTGTCCCGGCAACGGGGTTCAAGGCAAGCCAACAGACAGCGTCCTCAGATTGCCTCTATATTCTTCGCCCTTGCACGGATTGTTCAACCTATGTCATCGACTCTATCTCACGAAGTTTCGTAAAATCGAGTTGTACTCCCAACAGGAGCAATCTGATATCTAGCTCGTTTGGAGGAATCTTTCCAATTACGAATCCACCCTTTCTAGGAGCTCCACGGGGTCACTTACCATCGAGGACGTGTGAGTAACTAATAAATTGCATGGAACCGGGCAAAAATGTGATATCCCTAAATATATCCGCTTCTGATTTGTCAAAGTATTTCTTCTTGCAGCTGAGCAGAGTTCGTTCGAAGGCTCGCCGCTGTTGGGGGATGCGACTGGCGGCAGAGCGGGCAGCGAATCTATAAACTTCGAACTCTTCTTGGATATATCTCAAGAGAAAACTCAAACCTTATCGGAATTCTCGCGGAAACGGAACGCTCGGCGCGATGATCTTATTCATCCGCGATTCGATCGTTCCATCTCTATCAAAATCTGTTCAGTTCTCGCGAGTCTGACTCCCGCCAGATATTCACCATCGAACATTCGTACACAGATCAAACACAACAATTATTATTCACATTCCAGACACGGATTCCGAATTCAGTGAGTGACCAAGAAGCGCCACCTCTCGAACTTTTGTGTGTGATTTCTAAATCTTCGGTCTGATTGTGACGTCCTCCCTCAAATCAGTGAACTCTGTCCAAGGTGTGAGCTTAAGTCATGCAAATTCGAATTCCGGTGAATTTGATTTCGCTTGCAATCAAGTCGCGCACCGTGACAATTCCACGAGTAGTTACTGGATCTCGGTGGGAGCGCACGAGACTGGGACTTTTCTCGGAGTTCAAGTTCGATGCTGATCATTGAGTTTGAAATCAACCACGCACTTTTCTTGGAATTCTGGAATCGTTTGCGGAAACTCGGGCCAACTTCATTCGATTATGTGATTGGATGGAGATTCGAATCTATCTAACACACAACCGAAACGCAAGCGACCGGTTAGGGTAATATTCAGAAGTAGCGATTCACTCTCACGGAGTTGCCACGATATCTCGGGAAAGATACCTTTATATGTCCTAGACATTGATCAAAGAGATCATGTACCTAATTTAAGTGACGTCGGTTCACCTCGCGATTGTTTCGGCTATTGGAATCGTGATAACGGTCTTATGAGACTGGAGATCATGGGGCGTGATTCTATAAAACTGCCAGTAAGGTCAAGGCATCCAAGGTTTTCCCATGGTTTACGACACCAAACTGCTGACAGATGACGGCCGACTCCACTCTGAGACCGTGCGTCTTGTCTTCATGAAATTACACCAAACCCGACTGTGAAATTTCCATGCGTTAAAATGCCTACATCATGTACTGAGAAATCAGGATGGAGTTGGTATCGTTCGTTTATGTTTTATTCGTCGATTGGGTCTCTAACTGCTTCGTAGAGATCCGCTTGGTAACCGACGTCTCTTGGGATCATTGACAAGTCGAGTAATCGATCATTCAGGTAGATGAGAATCTGAAATTCACGGAAGCGTGAACGAAATTTTTCACCATGACAGTAGGGTACAATCGATCCGATGGAAAGCGCTCCGTCTCAGAATCAACACCAGAATGCGACGTTTATGTCGATCACATTCAGATGCGCAGTAAAGAGTTCAAGTGAGCGGATTTCCGAACACCGTTTGAGCGGCCCGACTGTTGCTGTCGCTGGCTTTGACGTTGTTTTCGTTGATCGTGAGTCTGAGAGCTCAGCGCACACAAGGACCATTCATTTTCCTCCACAAGGTTCCTCTGCTAGCACCACCATCGTTGTGTGAGTAATCTGAAAACAAGTTTCGCGTAACAACTGCGAAACTCAAGGACAGCAATAAGTTGACTCCGGAAAGGCTGCTTTGAGTGAGCAAACCTCAGAGAAGTAGCTTGTCGTCTGTCTGTGCTTCGGTTCGGGGAACTGAGAGTGAAGCTTCGCCGGCTCGTGCTCTCGGGTCACGTCCACCTAGGCGGAGATTAGAAAGAGGACCGCCGGCAGAACTCGGCTTAGTGAGTAATACGCAAGGCATTACATCGATACACTGAGTGGCCGGGTGACAGCAATTCGATCGTGATTGTGTTTGATAGACGAGACAATTCAAGTTTACTAAACACTACAAATACAGAAATCAAGGTACGGAGCAACACTGAACAGGATTCTCTAATGCGGAGTTTGCTATCCTCACGAATGCTCGACACTCTCAATTCGCCTCAAATTTTCCGTTCAAAAATCTGGAGCGGGGCTCGATGGCCTGCGCTCCCTTGAAGTGGAATCGATCGAGGGAAAAGTGGGAACATTCGTGGCATTTCGAGAAACGACCTTCCTTTGAGTCTATCGACGAGAGCTCAGGACCGCGAATCTCCTCCAATATTTCCATTAAAATTTGTATCAACGATTTCAGCGAAAGAAGGGCCGTGCACGGGATGCGCCCCAGGAAGTGATGCTGTGATAGTTGGTGAGTTTGGCAAACTCCGAATTCTGGGAGGAGCGCGCTAGAAGGAATTGAGTATCTGTAAAAGACACCCGAAGACTCTATTTTCTTTATTCTTCTCGCCAAGGGAAGGAGAAATATGCAATGCAGATCGCTCGCACTCGGTGAACAGAAATAAAAATTGTTTCTCCCCATCCAGCAGTTGTGCTCCGATCTTGAGTGTGCGTGTCTAGAAATTCAACGTTCGAGGAGACGCCATGAACGTTCCGCCAGTACCACCAAACCCAACAGATGCCTCCGAAACTCTTTGGGCCTCATCAAGAGCATCGAGCTGCTCATCTTCGGAGGGATTGGGCAGCCTCCGTCGCGGAAAGAGACGGAGCATAGCAAGTCAAGTTACTTTTGCCGATTTGTTTGGCAGCACTGAAGAAGGGGATGACTTCGAGGATGATTCAACCGAGCCGGAAGTCGACGTTGTGAGCTCATAATGCCTTGGTTCAAACATGGATTATGCTTCACATAAATTGCAATATTGAGATTTTCATGCGAAGCGAAAGTTCATTCATCCGAGTTTTTTCCAGAGCGATTCCACCACTCTCGTCAGAAGAGACTCGCGACGTCGAGGATTTCCGCGCATGGAGCACGTATTATTCCTTTATCTGTTGGCATCGTCGTTGTCTCGGGTGAATCTCAAGCAGGTGAGTGTCCGGTTTTCGTAAGCAGGGAATCGATCAAAGTGTTTGAACTCTACGCCTCGCTCCCGATTCTCAGTTTCTCCTCCGTTTTCCAGGTGTTTCGCATAAAGCAGTGTCTCACTGTGCTCCACTTGAACGTAAGTCAATGCGAGGAACTCTTCAGGTTGGAAGATGTCAAGACGGATGATCTCAAAAAAGCGTCAAATTCGCTGATTGATGCCCGCTTGGGAGTCGAGTATACCGCAGGTAAACTTTCCACGCCAACTCCCGCATCACCCAGGTTCCGAGACCGGCGCCAGCTGTTTAGATGCTGAGAATATGGTCGAATGCTCGAATGTCAAGAGAGAGGAATCCGTCCATCAATGAAAACTAACTCGTGGAGGAAATCACACCACCAGTCATCAGAATGGAAGTCTTGTTATCGTTTTGCAGGGTCAATTCTGGTTTTCCTGATCAGCCAATATCTCGTGAAATATGGACTGAAACACGCCATGATATTCTGCCTCATCGGATCCTGGCTCACCCATGTGTTGATCTACTTAACAATATATCTCGTCGAAGCCGACATCTTCTTCACTTTCTTGGCTGCGATACCCCTCTTCATCTCAGGTAGCAAATCGCATTACCCTCAACCGTGAGAACGACGCGCATCCAAAACTCTGTCACGAAGTCCTTCAAACAAGAGAGCATTTCGTATCTCACAATCATTACGGGCCAACTATTTCAGGTGGTGAGATTTTGATGTCCACGGTGGCGTGCACTCACATCGGAACGACATCTACAGGAAATGCGCGACGTTGGAGGTTCGTCTATTACCAGTTTTTCTTGCTGTTTCCGGGAGCGATCGCCCAACTGCTCGATGTGTACATCTTGCCAAACGTGAGCACCGTCCAGGCCTGAAGCTGCAGGAAAACTATATATGTCTCCATTTCATTGCGTTCTACCACAGACTAACCCAGGCTTCTGCCTCTGCAGATGAACCATCTTTCCTTCGAGCTGTGGGCCATAGGCGTCCTCTCGGTTGCCTTGCTTCTGAGCTTTTTCTTCTCGGAGAGCACCGCCGAGGGATTCAAATCGCACTCCGTCAAACAACGAATTCGGTGTTCCATGGGTTTTGTGAGCTTCCGAGAGACCATCATGTGTTTTTCGCGAAAACGACCCTGCAGAGCTCGAGTCCAGCTCGTTGTCTCAATGTGTATCCTCTCGACGCTACCATTCTACTTCGATTGTGAGCTATTTGCTATTTTCCATCAAGTTGATGTTGATGTCTTCGCTAGTCGCTCCTCTCAACAATCATTTTCATCTGCGAGAAAACGTTTGTCGCTTCAGTTTTCAGTTTAATACAAGCCGCATACATGTCGAAATTCTTCTCGTGGGACTCGACTCTGTTCGTGACTGCATCCTCGATAGCGCTCGGGATTTCTTACTTGTTCTGCTTGATCATTAATACGGCTCTGACGAGATGCGTTCGGCCGTTGGATCCTTCGGTTGTTGCGGTTGGCTTCATGTGTCTAGCCATCAGTTACATGTGTTTGTTGAACACCCTATACTCTTCGATCTTCTACTACGGAGGTAAGCACGGTGCTTGAAGCACCCCGGGCAGTGGTTCTCAACCTTTTCTATCCCGTGGACGATGCAGAGTCATCTATGGAATCTCGAGTTTTTCCACTTCCTCGCGGTCTTCCACAATTCACGTTCTTTGGCTCGAGTGACTCACGGTCTTGTTTGCCGTAACTTCACGCGAGATGTGACTTCACACCTGCTTTATTTTTCCCGATGGAAACTCACATTCTTCGGGCCTCCCCGGTTGAGAACCGCTGACCTAGGGTGAATAGCTTGGAGCCGAAAGCGGTGATTATATTCATGTTCGTCTCTAAATGACTAATTCGAATCCAAGCTCTGACAATGCTGGCGATGCCGATCCTGGGATTCGCCGCTCTCTACTCTCACCTTTGCCAACTTCTTGAGAAATCTGAAATCGCTCCCGTTTTCGGTCTCATATGTGCTCTGTCGAAAATCTCGCATGTGACCGCGCATCGCTCATGGGAGGTAGGTTGAACCGTTTTGACATCTCGAATACCCAAAGACGAAAATTGATGCCGGATTCATCGAAAACCGAGAAGACTTTAGAGAACTGCTCGGCCTGGCTAACTTTTGCTTAAGGGCCATACTACATGCATCTCAAACTTGACTTGAGTTTGTCCAATTTCAGCTTATTCTTGCCCTGAGTCAAACGAAGCTGAACTTCTTGATCGTTTTCGCGTGCCAATCCCTGTACTTATTCATTCTGCTGTACGGTTGTCTGTAAGTAGCTACTCGAGGATCGCCACTCAAAACTTCTGAGTAAAGTTCGACTACTTGGATCTGCTTCGAAAAATTCTCGCTATTTCGGTAAATTTCCGTCCCGATTTTTCAGATTCATGGTACTGGTGACTCGGAATCATGGATACCCCTCTCATATCTACAACCCAGTGATCGGTGCTTGATGGAGCGAACAACATCACCTCATTCTCCGATCGCTCCTTCAAACACAAACAAATCAAGCCGTGATGTCTTATTCTACAGTGAGAATTTGGGATTTAGAGCGATCGCACAGAAAAATCGTATTCCGAATCTGCGTGGCAGGGAGATGTGGCAGAATCCAAATTTGTTGTATTTCTTTTTTTGTTCGCGCCTCAGCGGTTATTGTTATGAGCGCGTTGTTGAGAGAAGTGAATTAAATGGACTGGGCTGATTCACTGTCTGATATATTGAAGATAGCTTCCCCCGAACGGATCGGCCATCGTTTGAACGTCTTTTCCTGACACATTCGCGGAACCCGCAGTGTTAGCTTGCGGCCATACGCACTACAGAAAGAGCTCACACAGTTGTGTGATCGCCCGTTCCCCCAGAAGACGATGGGCTCTTGAACGTATCTCATTCAAGATGTTCTGATGTGTGGATGATTCTGTTTGTCTGCGATTTTAGACTGTATTCTTATTTTCTTCATTCGAGCCTGGGGGCGAACTGCTCGCTACTATCGGAAGTGAAAATCTAAAATTCCACCTAAATGACTAGTGCTAAACGTCTGTTTGCCTACGGCTGCTGTTACGCTCTGCTGGACATTGGATGTTCCCGTCGAGATAACCTCATTCCGATTCTCTCAGAAAGTTTCCTTCGTTCCCTTGTTATTCGACTTGTCAACGTTTCTGCAAGTCTGAAAAGGCTTCCACTTCCGCTTCCAGTACTCCCGTAAGGGAACAATCCAAGTGAGTTAAAAAAAAATGTGGGACGTTGATCTGTTATGTCGAAGAAATCGGTTCTGCCCACTCGAGATCTGATATACACATGCATGTCTGAGTTGCACAAATCGCCAGCCTATGTGAAGTATCTTGTCTATTCTAACAGCTGAATTCGCGCAAATCTACTCATTCTCGATGTGCAAATCGAATTGTGACGAATAAATATGCGATGAATGATATGTTACGATTTCGCGAGATATTCTTTCTTCCATCGATGACCTCAGAAGAACAAAGATGACAATTCAGTGAGGAACAAATTCGATTCTCCCCTCCTGTAGCCCTGCTTCCCCAACTTTTGGGCCAATTCATGTTTTCGTGGAGAAAATGCGGATCGCCCGTTTCAAAAGCCCACGTGTTCAGCTTTCAGGGGTTTGTTTAATCATTATGATTTTGAAGTATCAATGTACGAATGACGAGTCCTGATCGGGCCGCGCCTAATCACCGATCTATCAGGTGCTGGTTCCACACGAATCCTGAGCTTGAATCACCGTGGCTCTTGGAAGAAAGAGGTGGTTTCTCTCCGAAGAATGAACTGATCGTGAAGCTACGATACTTTCGGGCTCCACTGTCTTGATTCAGAAACTCATTGATTTCCCGCAGCGGCGTCAAGCGCATTCTTTTGGTGTCACGATCAGTCACCGAATTTTGCCCGCCTTTGTCTCCGGCAGCGTTCATTTCGAAAACTTCGTCTCTATCAAATTTTAGAGCAACATTCCGACACTGTAACTTTCTTTCGATAACAATGCTCCGAGAGTGATTTGGTCGCTTCCATGGAAACTTCGCTTTTTCTGTCGGAGCCCGGCGTTGTTTGGTTTTTTGCTTCCGTAATTGTATAGTTTGTTGAGGGGTTCCCAATCCTCGATCTGATGATCCGATTCACGTGGTCACTGATGCTTCCGAATGTTTACGATGTTCGAATACCGTTTTCACGCTCTGTCGACTAAACGTTTGTTCCCCGATCCCCTTTCTAAAATATTCTCTCTCTTGCTGTGCCTCGGGGCCGCTTTTTCTAGAACCGAATGCCGAATGCCGGGTGGCAAACCTCACTTCTGTCGAAGCTCGTGTCTAGACGCCGGATTCTGTGCCAATGCATTCTCTCTGATGTTCATCCATCACAATCGAGTCTAGTTGAAGTGAACCCCAGCTATGATGACAATTTCTCAGATCATTGTGCTCCTGGCTCTCGTTCTAGCGATCGACGTCAGAGGCGACGGTGTATCGGACCTCTCTGTGCAGTACTTTGAGCAACGCGTGGATCACTTCGGCTTTCACAAACGGGATACGTTCCGGCAGAAATATTTGATCTCTGACAAATCGTTCCAGGCCGGAGGCCCGATTTTCTTCTACTGCGGGGGAGAAATGAACGTCGAGTTGCACGCTCGGCAATCGGTAAGACGAATTTTCGTGAGGTCGAAAGCCTGAGCTGGTCTTTCAGACAAATCACAGATATTTTTTGTTCGCAGGGTCTGATGTTCACTTGGGCGAAAGAGTTCAGAGCCCTTGTGGTTTTTGCGGAGCACCGATATTACGGAGAATCTCTGCCCTACGGGGATGCATCGTTTTATGTAAGAAAGAGAGTATTATAAAAATCAGAACTTGTTATTGTAAAGCTCCATCAGCAGAATGCAGGCTGCGCATCTGTTGCGTCGACAGCTAAAAATGGAAGACGTCTAACAGGTCACTGAAAGCGTTGTCCAACCTATTCCAGGGGTCTGAGCGGCGAGGCTACTTGTCGACGGAACAGGCTCTTGCGGACTACGCCGCGATTCTCTCTCACCTCAAAGCAAACCACACCGGAGCGGCAAAGAGCGAGATCGTCGTATGGGGCGCGGGCTACTCCGGGATGCTGTCTGTCTGGATGAGGGTGAAATATCCCCATTTAGCCAAACTGTGAGACAGATTTCATTGCGAATGCAGAACTCTTGGAGCGAAGAGGAATCAGTGGATGACTAACTTCTGGGATACCCATTTTCAGAGCGTATGCTTCCAGCGCTCCTATTGGCTACTACAGCGGCGAAGTTCCCTGCGGGAAGTTCTTGAAAGCTGTCACTTCTGTTTTCAAGAGCGAGTCAGAAACCTGTATCCAGAGCATCCGACGAATTTGGAACGTTTTGCAGACCATGGCGATGTCCAGTGAGTTCCTTTTTCCAACAATTCCAACGCAAGTTTAGAGGCACGCACTTCCGATCGAGCAAGAATCTCGGATTCTATCCTCAGATCCGGATCCATTTTGAAATTGCAGGGGACGGTATGGCTGAATTAGCCGATGCTTTCAACACGTGTCAACCGGTGCGCGGTGACAACATTTCCAACCTGTTCCGATGGCTGAAAGAATCATTTAGAACGATATCGATGCTCGACTTTCCGTATGAGACAGACTTGTTCGGGAAATTACCCGCATATCCGGTCAAAGTAAGTCGGAAGAGGTTGTGATGAGCTTCGGGAAATATGACTGAATGATGTTTGCAACCCCTGCAGAATTATTTTTTTTCTCTTCCACAGGAAGCCTGCAGCAAGCTTTGGAATCACCAGCAAAGTGATCGTGACCTGATGAGATCGGCGCACAAAGCGGTGTCGGTACTCTACAATTATACTGGCGAAGTTGTATGCTATTCGTTGGATAACACCTTGCGTAACAACGCGGGTTGGGGCTTTCAGGTCAGTAAATTGAATGAACTCATCCGATCTCTCGGCGGCACGATAAGCTCGATGAACAACACGACGCGGAGGAAATAACCGACTAGGAACTCCTCATGTTTTTCAGGCTTGTACCGAACTCATAATGCCAGTATGCTCTGATGGAATGGAAGACATGTTCAACCCGAAGTCGTGGGACTTGAAAAAAGTTCAACGAAAATGCCTCAATAAATTTGGAGTGTGGCCGGATGACCAACGTTTGAAGAGGATCTACGGCGGTGCCACCGGACTGGGCACAGTGGACAATATTGTCGTAACGTGAGTAGCTCTTAGCTCATCCAAAATGTTTCGAAGCGTTTTCACTGGGAACCATCGCCAGAATCCGTTCAAGAAAATATTGTATTCATTCCGCTTCAGAAACAATCAGAGAGATCCGTGGTATGATGGAGGTATCCTGACGGGGACGGAAGGAATCACAGTCATCTCGATTCGAAACGGGGCCCACGGACACGACATGCGAACGCCGCACGAAAAAGATCCCATTTCTGTAACGTGGGCTCGGAGCCGTGTTCGAGCGGTTATTCGAAGAACGATCTCGCCGCTACTGAACTATGTTCTCGGATGAGTCTACTACCCGCTGGGATGAATTCTCATGATTTTCGTTTGGTTTTGAGCGAGTTATGGCTAGGGCGGTAAGTTTGTCGCGGAGTTTTAACTTTATCGCGGCGTTTTTTCGGCGATTCTCCATAGAAGTTCAATGGGAGTCGCGATTTCTGCTCTTTTTTGCCGCGACAAACTTACAGCCCGAGTTATGACCTCTGCCTCAACCCAATGGGAAATTGACACGACAATTGTCATACTCTACACTGCCACTGTTTGCTTTATTTATTCTTGCGCATCTTGTAAATACTCATTATGGTGTTGGATGTTGTTCGCGTGACGAAACTGGTGACGCCGGTGGATGCACTCGTGGCATCGAATCGCGTGAATTTCGTTTCTTCATGCAGAGCATGGAGTTCATATACCTCGACTGTCGGTTTACCTCGTATGTGGTGATGCCGCCGTATTTTATTCTAGGTAATCAGTGTTTAGGAACCAGGACGGAATAAAGAAAAGTTCAAAGAATGTTTATTCATCGTTTCCGAGAAGAAATCGGTATAGATCTAGACAGGATTCAATTCAATAAATAATAACAGGCATTCCTCGTTAATGAGACTTGCCCGGAGATCATCTTCTGCTTTTCACTAAATTCACCATTGGGTCGCGTGATCCACCACTAGATAGCCCAGCGGTTGTTGCACTGCTTGCAATTGGAATGCTGGAGCTGCCGCCACTGACGGAGTGTTCCATTGAGTTTGGGGGAAGTAGTCAGGGTTAGAGCGGGATTCGAAGAAACTTCCCTGCACTAAAGCCTCGGGGGTCGGTAGTTCCTGGGCGACACCGTAGCCGGACGCCGATTTGCGTTTAGGAACTACCTGCGATTCAGCCGGATAGAGTTGTCTGCTTCCGTAAATGTCCTGGGTCTGGCCAGCGGGCCCTCCATATCCCCCGGTTTCGATGTCATCGAGGTCAGCATTTCCGTAACCGCCTCCGGATGGCTGCTTTGCGGCGGTAGTAGGTTGACGGCCTCCGTATCCAGGCTGTTCCAGATCGTCGAGATCGTTACCGTAACCTCCGTTGGACGGTTTCCTCTGTGGTGTTGGCTGGGGATACGAGGGCTGAGGGTTGTACGGCTGCCGGGCTGGTTTTGGCGGCTGTCCGTATCCGGGGGTGTCCAAATCTTCTGGATCGGAGCCGGGGTATCCACTTGGGCGGCGGGTCGTGGTTGTGCGCGCCGTAGGACGGGGATAGGAGACAGGCCGGCGGGTGGTCGAGAGCTTTTGGGGACGAGGCTGGTAGGCCGGGTTCGGTTGGCGGTGCTGTATGGTTTGCTGGTGGCTCCAGGGTTGACGGGTGGTTTTCACTTCGTTCTGAGTCGGTCGTGGATAGGAGATCGGTCTTTTGGAAGGAGGAGCTCTGGTAGGAACTTGTTGACCGTAGCCAGGCTGATACTCATCTTCTTCGGGCTCTGGCCTTCCGTAACCTCCGCCACTTCCGCGCTGCTGCTTCGATCCTCCGTACAGCTGCTGATATCTATCTTGAGACACTCCGCCGTACAGTTGAGTGTACTGGCTCTGCGAACCACCTGCGTACAAATCAGGAAGAGGGGGATTCTGCGCTGCCGGTGGATGGCTGAGGTGCGAATTCCTCTGCTTTATGTGATCGACGTAATGCTGACTGTGCGCCAGGCAAGCGCACACCAAAGCTGCTCCGAACACCAACACTTTCATGGCGGTGAAACTTTCGAACTGAAACCTCGAGCTTCATGCTTTCCTTTTATTTTCTGGCCTTGCGGTTCTTTTCTCCCCTTTCCAGGGCGTCCCGCGCGTACATCCAACATTGTGTTACTGTAACCATCCCAACGTAGAAGAGAAAAGTCACGAACGAAAGGGCTGTACCTCTTTCTTCAGAGTTCCCGCGGCACTCGTTGCGGTCAACGACCTTTCTGGACAGTGGCCGACGATTGCTTTCCATCTTCCAGAAAAACTCGGGAGTAACGGCGGCAGGAAAACACGGTTTTTACTTTTTCGCTGGTCTAGTCAACATCATCTATGGCCTTAATGAGTCTCGTATCACTTCAGACCAAAAGCACGTGGAGCGGAGCGCATCGAGAATAGCTTTCTCCCAGGAGTAAACAATGCGCGAACTTGGTTTTATTATAGGTCACCGCGTGTTTTCGGAGCGCTTTCTCGAGAGTTTCTGTTGATCTAACGGAAAGCATTGAATCCGAACTGGAATAGATCGTGGCTCTGATGGATGACACAACATTACGGGCGACGAAGGCAGATTCTCGAAAGAAATCGTGAACAACATGAGAAGTTTTGATGCACAAAACAACGCGCACTTTTTTTCGTTCACTGGACTGACGACAATCAGGCCAGAGGGTATCAGTGGTCGATGCACTGTCAGGTGAACTACAATGGGTGAACGGCTGTTCCCAATGAGGATGGAAGAAGCGAGAAAAAAAAGGTTGAGAAGCGTGCCGCAATTAGTTCATGCAAAGATCCATCTACCATGGTCGATTGAGGTGAGCCGGCCATGTGGTCGACCCGTCAAGAAGTCAGTCAGCCAATCGGATGACGATCAAATCGGCGGGTCGTGAACACAACTTTATGATGGTGGAACGATGTTGTCCGCGCGACGACGGTTTCGTTGTTCCAATGCTTATCTCCTTCTGGTGTCCTAAATCTTCCCGAACCGGACCGATGAAAAATTGCCGACGGTCAAATGCAAAACATTTCAATGAATTTATGAACTTCGATCGCCAAGCGAAACAATCACAAAACGTTGGCTTCGAATTTTTCGTTCGACACGGGTCTGTCCATCTCAACGACGATATCTTCTTTTTTGACCTCTTGATTTGTCTGGGAGCTTCCCACCATGAGAGGATCATTGGGAGAATCGTGCTCTAATTCCTTCAAGTGGGAAAAATGTCACACAGCAGTAGCGGAGCAAAATACTTCTGCTGATTGATAGGGATTTCATTCGTACAAGTTTGTTCTTCTTGCCGAACTAAGACGAAACGTCGATGCCGTTGCTTCATATGTTCCTGTCACTTGCCACAGAGAAGCCAATCTTCAAACGAATCTTCGACGAAGGGATTTTCTCCCCCCACTGTTTCAGTGTTCCGCTCGTTTTTTGACCGTCATCTTAATCTGTTCTTGACACCGGTGTCCGCTAAAATCGGTGTGACGCGTGGGTTCTCTACGCGGTTATCATTTTTCAGAAGAGTCCGATGACTCGAACGAACATTCGGATATGCAAAGTATGCTACCGACTGGATATTTTACTTTGCGGCCTCACCGCAATCGTCTAGAACTGGTTGAAGCGGACCCAGAAAGCGTTGCAGCGCGACCCGACTTTAGTGGCCGGCGACTGGACCGGACAGCGTGCTGACCCCTAGCGATACTTCAAAATGACTTCAATTCCGTTTTCCGAGTTGGCTCCTCACAAGTTTGTTTTACTGCTGGATTTTTCGTCCGCCCGTCAGTTGGCTTATTCCACTCGTTTTGAGCCCGCGGCTTGGTCTCGAGCCGGCGAGAATTTTCTAAACGCATCCCAGTGAGCTGAGCTTCGACGTCAGGCTCTCTCGGATACCACCCTGGTAGGAACGTCGGAACATGTTGAATGGGAACATCTACCTTTCCTCTCAGCAAACTCCCACGTATTTGAAACTCGCTTTGAGTGGGACAGATGCAAATTGGAGTCATCAAAAGGATTCTGATATCAATTACTCGGTTCAATATTTTGAACTGTAACTTCGTGTGCCCCACAATCTGATCCTAGTCAATGGGGTTCGTTGAATACTGCGACCTGTCGTTGACATGCCCACAAAGCTTTTCGAGCCTTCCCTTCTTATTCGCCCGGTATTCCGACAGGATTTCAAAAGTCATCATCGGCTCTCGGAGTGCGGGGAACTCAGTACATACTACAACTCGATTCGCTGGATCGACCCACGGCTTGGAGCTTGGAGGTGGCCATAGTCTCTTCTCAGATCTAATCATTAGAGCTAGGCTTTCGTCGCGGCCGCGAAATCTTGCTTCATATACGGGAGTCCGCGAAGTCCCGCTTTTTGATCGAAAGGTTCCCGAAAACTCGCTCTATTTCGGGTGAATTCACGAAATTTAACTTCTCAGGAGACAAAAGAGGTATCAAAATTCGTCGTTCGTGGAACGTAACTCCGAGGAGAAGCCTCAGTGTTCAGACGAGGGGCAGCTCTTTGACGTTTAACCAAGCTTCTTTCGGGAATTGTGGAGACGAGTGGCCCTTGGGACTCCTTTCCGTGAAGTCCCATCCAAGAAAGAATAAGCTATAATTCGCAAAAGAGACTTCCGCAAAGAGACGAAGGGGGGGAGGCACACCCTTCAGGGTGGCGTGGCGCCTGTCCAGGGGGGGTGCGAGACTTTCTCAGGCTCTCAGTGTCTGTGTCGGACTTCGTGATCACAGTATGTTCTTTCGTCGCGCTTTCACGCGAATAGATTCTCTGATAAGCGGGAAGCAGCAGCAAGTATCTCATTGAGGATATCAGAAGAGAACGAGTTATTTTTGTAATGAAACACGCGCCGGTACTTATGAAGTCGGGCGGGGGGGGGNATCGAGCGGGGGGGCGCCGGACGAAAAAGGTTGCGGACCACTGCTCTATGCTATCCTTCGTGGATCCGCGAAACTTGAGCTGGAACGCCGCGAGATTTCACCTTAAATGGCGCGACGAATGCCCAGCCGTACTCATCATCTCTATAGAAGGGTCAGTGGAATAGAATAAAATCCGAAGACGATGAAGGATGGGACTCTTCCGTTGACATCTAATTTATTCATGACGAACACGTTTTCAGAGGGTCCCGGCCGCACGGAGCGCACTCACGATCTTATCAACATCAACATTAGGATAACGGCTTTTCAGGAAATCTATGTCAGCTTTGGGGTTTCGAACGAGGAAATTGGTCACATGGCGGCGGGCGCGATTATTTTGTCTGCGTTTCTCCTTCGATCTTAGCTCCCTGTAATGGTTCAGGAACCATTTTTGACCCTCATCATTGAAAGGCAACGGATTTCTTTCGTTGAATGTTTTGTTGTATCTCTGCGGCATCACGTGTTGTGAGGCACTTCGTCGTGTCAGCAAACCCATCCAGTTATGACAAACGTAAACCGGAACTTCGCCAGTCTCTCCAACTTCCAAATCGAAGTACGCCTTGTTGCGCTCACGAACGACGAGTTCGAGATTCTCCATCGAGATCTGGACGCGATCGATCCGTTCTTCGTTGGGCATAAGTTCAAATTCTTCCTTCGCGGCGTGTTGCAACGTCAACAACATGTTGTACTCTTTATAGAGGACGTACCAAAGCTTGTGCAGGTCGGAGTTGGACTTGATTCGGAGCTCATCGAGATTCCAACTGCGTCCTGCTTTCACGTTGTCTTCCATGAAGTTGTTCTCATCGAAGAACTGCTTGAGACCCTCGACATTGGTGAAGTCCTGTTTGGGACGCTCCTTTGCCCCAACCGGTCGGACGCCTTTTTCTTCAGCTTCATTCACAGCAGTCTTCTCAACAGTCTTCTCAGCGACGGTGCAAAAGCGCAGCAACGAACTCTTAGGCTGTATGAGCAATGCGCTCATTCGACGTACCAGAGCCGACATCGTCGAGGGTTGGCTGAAACAGTAGTGCACTGTTCCGAGAAATGGAACTTTCTCAGAAATACACTTTGTGCTCTGCGCGATCCGATTCCAAACCGGTGTGCTAGCGGAGGAAGCATTTGTTTTGGTAGATGATGCGTGTGATCCTTGTTGAGCTCGACATGCCTGGCGGGCGTTCCGGTTTGCTTCTCTCTGACGTAAGCAATGGTGTGTTTCGGACTCCAAGAATTGGCTCAAGCAGTGGCGTGCATGAGGGGGGCGGCGGAAGCGGTTCGCCCCGGGCGGCACTTTCCAGGGGGCGGCAATTTCATCTTTCTGTTTCGCGATTTGTGAGTAAATGTAAACGATTTTACTCACTACCATATACGGTGAAGTCCCGCTAACTTAGAATTTTTGGGAGTAGCATTTCAATTTTTTTTCCAAGTTATAAGTTAGAGAAGACAGAATCCCCAGGCGCCTCTCCAGGGGTCTGTTGAGAATAAAATGAAATGATTGAAGTTAGCGCTGCATCGCGATCATCCTCGAAGGAGAAATATGAATATGGAGACGAATGAGAACATGTCTTCTTGTCACAACTGGAAGAGCTCACGTATCATCATGTTTACTAATGTTAAGAGCAAACGACTGAACCGAAAAAGTCATGGCTTGGCCGCCGGAAAATGAGAACGAATGTCTCTGCTTTTTTTTCTCTCGAAAAGTTGGCTATGACCATATTCCTGTATTTTTGAAAAGCTCGGTTTGCATCCGAAATAATTTTGTCTCTTTGGGAACAATGGTTGATTAACGTCGCGAGAGCTTTGTGAGCTTCAGAGTCTGTCACGCCGACGTCTGCATCAGTTTCGTCCTCAGACGAATCATTGCTTTTGTTCTCTTCCTCGAGCTCACTGTCTTCGACCGTGAAGAGATTGCCGTCCGCCTCCATAAACTCTGCGAAAGTTAAACCATCACGGAAGCAATCGTGAACTATAACTGTATCGACACCGAGTTTTTCGGGGACACACACATAGGCAAGTCCTCGAGCACGGATCATGGTGGAAACATAATAGGAAAGAAGCCGCTGCTCCGCTGATTAGTTTCGATTTCCACCCTTTTGGTGATTTCATGACTGTTTCTCGTTCCAAGTTGGAGGAGAAAATGACTCCAAGTTATGACATAGAGAAGGTTTTCTGAGTTATAAACGAGGATTAACATTGCGCCTATGCTATCAGTTACAGAAACGTTCGCTGAATTCGTTCCAAATTATAAGTTAGTGAAGATTCCTAAGTTAGGGAAGTCCAAGTTAGCGGGACTTCACTGTATAACAAAAGCGACTTTAAGGATACGAGTTCTCACTCTCTTTGCAATGCACTCATGACAAGCGCTGTAAGTTGGTTGTGAAACGCGACTTTGTCGCGATTATCGAGGCATTTTCTCGATGATTTTGTATAGTAGTTTGATGAGAGCCGCGATATTTTTGGTCTTCTTCGCCGAGAAAAACTGAAAGCCCTACTCATGATAAGGACTTGATATGAATTGGACTTGAACTCGCTGAAATTGACGACGCTGCTTCCGAGGCTTTCAAAATAGCAATTCTGTTGATGTGGAATAAAAATATCTGGAGGGGCGGCATTTTGAAAGTTGGCCGATCTCAACCCGGGCGGCTCTTGGTAGTTGGACGCCATTGGGCTCAAACCGTGGTTTGAATATTCTTTCTTTTCTCGATGAACGGCTTCCCATGGCAATGATAGCGAAATATGGCCTGAGAAGTTGTTCTATCAGAAACTCCGCGACAGGATTTGGATAAGATAGCGGGGTCTACCGACTGAAGGCGTTCCCATTTGTTCGATCCGAAAATATCGGAACAATTTGGCTGGCATCAACTTCGGTTAGGGTACCATTTGAAGGCAAATGGAAATATCTGCTCCCCGACCCGCTGTAGAGATTATTAACCAGATTCCACAGTATCGAGGGTTTGCCTTGAAGATCGTCAAAAGGCGGCCGTAGTTCGCGTTCAGGATCCTCGCCTTGTGGGTTCTCAATGAATGCTGGTCGATTTGTTTGTCAATGTCGTCTGCGAGAAGTGAAGTATCGTTTGTGTGTCCTATCGACAACCTTTTTCAGCTCATCCAGTTCGGGACTGAGCCACAAGGACCTTTCCCCGACGACTTCGGATTTGTACAGTCGCAGAGCAAAGTTTTCATCGTATGAGCTGTACAACGTGCTGCTGAAATTCTTCGAAGCCCAATTCGCATCCTTAGAGTTGTCAACAGGGAGCCAAACCGCCGCGGAGAGCCGATCAAGGAATCTTCCGTATCTCTAGAGATTCGGCCGAGAACTTTCGCAAAGCGGCTTTGCTACTTGTCAGAGAGATGCGACCAAATGGGCTTGATCTCGTTCTGTGGTACCAGGAGGCCGAGTTCTCCGAAGATTGTTTCCATGGTCCCCACTCTATGAGACGAATGTTCTGGAAAAGCCCCGCTCTAAACCTCCGCAACACAGCCCGAGAGCGCCTCTAGTAGAGTGTCGCGGCGAGCGACGGAGAAAGAAGGAAACGTATGACCCCTCGGTCTCTCCGGGCGGGAGTGCGTAACCGACGGTAATGGCGAACCTTCCCGCGATTTAAGTTACATGTTCTTTGTTGGTCTTAAGTTTGGCTCTCATATTTCTTCCCTTGGATGGCATAGCAGCTCAAATACTCCCTTCTCTCAAAACGAAGAAAAACAAGTAAGATGACACATTTTAAAAGCTCTGATGAGTGCTTTGTTGTCGGAGCATGGTTCGAATGTATATCTATTCAACGTTTTTTTTCTGTTTTTTTCATTCTTCATGCTGATTCGAGCTGTTTGAGGTGCGGCCTCTCGGAGCTCCCACGGCGACGGCTGCTGGAAGGGAGAACGCGAACGCCGGCGAAACTCCCCGGACATAAACTGCAGTCGGAAACAAGATCATCCTGAACACTTTCTAGGAACGAAAAGCCCCGAGTCCTTGTGGAACTCGAACACGATCGAGAGGGCCATTAGAACAACTTGGAGGCGCATCCGCAATCTCAACGGCGTCAATCGACACAACGTCGCCTTAGATACATTGTTGTCGCGTTCACAGATTGGAAAACTGGCCCACCTCGTCAACTTTAAACTCATTAGCGGGGTCCGAGTCTCCATGCTGCCCCGTCAGGTTTTCAACAGTCTGGGACTCCGTCCGACGCAGCTCACAGTGGAGGAGACATATGTATTTCATTCGAACGCATCAGCCATCTTTGGCCTACCCAAATGCATGAAACTGCAGCCGATCAAAAGTTGCATCATCGACGGAACGCTGATTGAGCGAGTCGCACTGGTCAGATGAGCACATAGGCGATCGGTTTGCGGACCTTTTTGACGTTCCTCACTGGCTTCTCTCAATGCAGTTCAGAGACTCTCGATTAGGGAGGTTCCGGCGCCGAAAAAGTTCCCGCCGCGTCGTTTCTGGACCTTGCAGCGGTTTTCGACCGCGATTGATTGAAAAAGAGCGGTTCTTGATCGTCACCGCGTTGTTCGCTTGCGATGAACCGCGGTTTGCGTCCCCTTTCTTTCCCAGGACGATGATGCTGCCGTCATTGCTGCTCAGTGCATGATAGGGGAGATCGCTCGTTCGACATTATCTGTGTGGTGTTCTCTGGCGGACAAGCAATCCATCAATCCGGTGCTTAGAACCCCGGAGACAAATCGTGGAGCTCATAATCGGAACAAAAGCTTACTCGCAAAGGCAATGGAACAACAATGAAGTCGGTAATGCAATCAGAATGGCCGAGACGGTCTCATTATAATCGTCTTGCTTGGATACCAGTGAGATTTCCGGGAGAATTCATCGTTTACTTACATTTCTAGACGAGTTGAATGCGAGTCAGATGTTCCTCTCAAGCACTGTGATCGGATGTGTCTGAAACCGGATCATCGGATCATCCACCTGCACCCAGACGTCGTTGATCATTGCCAGTTAATTAGGAGTAATTGTAGCAGTTGCTTCCGCACTCGAGTGGGAAAGAGAGTATGGATCAGGACTCCGCACTAGCATCCGGATCAACTTAACATCGAGCGAGGAATTCATGCCGGAAGGAAAGTCGAGCTTGATTGGAATCATTTCCTTCCTTATAGCAACGAATCATTGGATTGAGCTCGATTCTATTGAACTTTCCTCAAAACGGCTCGTAGTGTTCTCAATCGAATACGTCAGACAACGCGTTTCGGATGACGTCAAGCAACGTTCCCTTCAATTCAATGACCCACTTCAGATATCCTTTTGATCTTGTTCGAGCATTTCGTGATAGGAATATTTGGATTGAGGAATTATCTTTATGAGCTGGCGACGTCTGCTCCCACTCGCCCGACAACGGGTTTCCCTCGCGAAAGAAGGAATCTTTCTTCCCGGGTCGACGGAAAGACAATCTGTGACCTCTTCCCTCATAACACCATGAAAAGTTATGAAGCCATCTGGTAGAACGAATCGAGTCCGTTGGGATGCTTGTTTTTTGTCACTTGGAACAGCTGCCCTCCCACGTCACTTCTCATGGCACTCGATTCATTATTATCGGATTGTGTATTTCTTCGTGATCCCGCATTCTTTCACTCCAAACGTCGCATTTCTCTCGAACCTTCCTCGACTTGCAATTAAGAAGATTGTATGGAAGGCTTTGTAATGCATCCTCACTCCTTCGTCTGTTCCGATACGTCGGGAAAAACCGCGTGCCCTCGACAGAGCTCCTTCTTCCCTCCTTTGTAACGCTCGAGGTAGGGTTGGCATACTCGGGGGCCGTGGCCGAAGTTCTCTGAAGTGACTGGTGTTGGAGCTTCCTCGTGGTAAGGCCGAGACCACCGGTTGTCTTTCTCGAGGTTGGTCTCACCCCCACTGGCAGAGCCTATTCATCTGAGTTAATGAGGCTTCTTGCTTCCAAAGCGCTTAGCAGATGATTTTGAAGACTTGAGAGTTCTTTGTTCTCGACCGGATACAACCACAGCAAGGTTGGGAGCATCGTTTTGCCGACGAGGTGTTCCTTGAGGTCTCAGAGCTAATTCTCTGATCTCTGACGCCGATTCGGTGAGACCAATTCAAAAGCTCAACCGGGATAAGCGTTTTCCGAAAACTTTCCCAGAAGCCATGTTCGCAATTCTGAGGTTGAGGTTGGGGATTGGTGTTTTCTAACTTTTCTCGCTTTCCGTTTTGGCAAAACTTCGAGGGCGGCATTGTCGCGAATTTCCGAGGCTCTTACTGGGCGGTTCCAAATACCCCAAAACATTTATGGAGACCGCGGTAGAGGCATAAACAACTAACAAGAGGAGTGCGGAACCTCAACCTGGAGTTTCTCCGCCACACTCGGACAGAGTCATGAGTTTTGGTTACTGATACCAGGATCGTAATCAGAATCGGCTAACTAATTGCAGAAAAATTGTTGCTTCGATCCAAAGTTGGCTGAAATCGACGATTTGGGACACTTTTACGCTGAAAAAGATGAAATTGCTAAGAATGATGTTTCCGATGTGTATTTAGCCGATTTTCTTACAAAATTCCAGTATCAGTGACGCAAACCCATGACTCCCCCCAGGTCAAAAAACTCCAGACTGAAGCTGCGCACTTCCTTTGTAAGATAATGATTCTTTGTATGATTATGATGATTAAGATAAGGGTATTCATGGAATTCTGATATTTCTGTCGCTTCAGAAATCTGTTGGAGTTTTCTTGAATACTTCCCGCGTGTTGAAGGAATACGTGAATTTCCGTGGAATTTCGTGGCTACCTGTTGATGAAAAACTCCACCTCAGACCGTGACGTCGGGCATGCGACATCGCCACGAGCAACACAAAAAGTCGACGCACAAGCAATAAGGCTCTCAGGGATGAACAACTCGGGAATACCCAGTGCATGATCGTAGAATCAATTGACCGCCTCGCTAAGTCGAGTTTGATCAGCAACGAAAAAATTCCCCAGTACACAGTGTGAGAAATGCATCCATGAAAGATGACAATGAACATTTGATTGATTGATTGATTGATTGACGATTCAGAAATGAGCGTTGCAGTATAGTATCGTGCGCGTTCCTCGGCTTCGCACGTGGACGCGAAGAGGCAAGGAAAGCTTTGTACCAAGCATGAGGATTCCACGAGCCCTCTTGGTACGAACGCGATCGAAGAAGTGGAGTGACACCACGAGACTTGCGTGGAGCCGTTCTGCCACTTGCGGGACCCGATACAGCTAAAATACGCTAATGTGACATAGCGCAACGGCCCCACGAAAGACGATGACGGGACATTTCTGCGCGAGCGAAAAGAACAGAAGATGAACAAATGATATATCGCCTCAGCCACCGCAGGCCAAGAGATAGAATACACTGTTTTATCCAGATTTGATTTTCGATTGAAATAGGATTATGATCTTCTGTTAACATCATCCGAGATTGTTCAACTTCATACTAATACCACAATCGAAAGGGTCGAGAGGAATCCGGGGGCATCCTTGGGATTTGACAGAGGTTTCTGTGTTCGTGGAGCCGAAGCGAGTTTGCGGAGCCATGGCTTCGTTTCAGACAAGAGGTTCCCTCCCAGCGTTCCGCGAGAGGCTCCTCAAAATCGTTGCGCAATGGTTAAGTATAGGAGCTCATCCAACTACTACATGACAGAATTCCGCGGAAGGGCGGGTGACAACAGAAGCGAGCCCGGAGTGGTCGGGTCCAGAGTAGAGTGTTCCGCGTAGACCACTCCCTCACGTCTTCGGCTGAATATCGACGCTCATAAAATAATGCCATCCCAAGATCTCAAGGATCCTTTATCGGCGCCCTTCCTCTCGAGTCCTCTTAGGAGGACAACTTGATTTCTTCGAAACTCCGATGATGATGGAAAGTTGTGTTTGAGAACATACCTCGTCGAGTAACGACGAGTGCGGGGACAACGACTTCACGCCCATTTCCAATCAACACGGGGAATGTACTCGGATCATGTTTCATATGATTCATTTCATTCCTGAAGTCCTGAAAGAAGCTCTTATTCGCTTTACAGGAGTCTAGAAAGATAGCTCGGCTGAAACCAAGGACGAGAGCTAAGGAAATGCTTTCAAATATCGTCCTCACGTATATTTTCGGAGCGCAGAAAAACTGGAAATTCTCACGAAACTGTTCTAAACCTAAAAGTAGGATAGCACGAAAACATGTCCGGGAACTTCGGATCTCTATTGATGACTGTTACAATGTATCTGATGTGTTCATGTATCTGTCACAACGAACAATCTCTGCATTGGAATTCCGAGTGCGATGAATTGGAAGGCCACGTGCTTCGTATAAATCAGGTATGAATATTCTCTCCTCGCCGACCGGGCCTTGGGATTCCTCAGAGCCAATTCTGCACATCTGTCCGACGAAGAGGCACACTTCCGAGAATGATCGCGCCTGGCTATCGCTAGCCTCCCATACAGTGCGTGAACTTTCCAATACTCTTCATATTCAGCAATACTTTGTGATTACCTGGCTTGAGGGTAGGCTCTCTAGGGATCTATGGTGGCAAACCGATGTGCAATGCAGTCTCGTTCCCAACATTTTCGTCGCCCGAAAAGGGATCTGTATCACGAGACTAGATGGATACCTTTTCCGCTCGAACAAAACTGATTCCCAGATGATTCATGAGAAGGAATGTCGCGGACTGCGGCTTTCCATACGAGAATCAAGTAACGAACAGATGATGATGGTTAAATTGCGTTCGAGAGCATCAGAACAAGATGCGTTTTGTGGATGTTTTTCAGACGGGTGGAGCATAGGCTCGTAGCTGCTCAGGTCTGGATCATCCGCGGGAAGCTCCTAGGTCACCGTTGTTGATCAATAAGCCTCATCGAAGCAGTACCACCGGGTTCATCGAATTCATGAGCTTCGTGGAGAAACCAGATCGAAACACGCCTCATTTTCGAGCTCGCTATCCTTCAGACATTAAGCATGGGAATAATCTACTTCTTGTGTAAAATGTTCTCCAACGTTTCAAAGAGTAGGTTCAGGGAACACTCCCACTCTCTCGGATGTCATTTTCCATGAGTCAGCGCTATTCTCGAAATATTTCCCCCCAGAGTCAACGGGGCACAAATGCAGTGCTCGAGTATTCCCCGATAGAGCCTTAAATTCAGATAACTGCAGTGTTCGACCTTGAATTTCGTGGCAGTTCGAGCTCCGAAGGCTGAAAAGCTCATAGTCAGACCTCATTTAGGTTATTTCGGCTCAGGACCGTATGGACAGCGTCGAGACGGCATCAACTCGGGGCGAGAATGGACATGAAATATTGCCGTCGCCCTCAAAATCCAGCAAGTTTGTGCCTACAATGACGTAGGCTGGAACGAAACAGAAGATGTCGGGCAGTTTTGGACTTCGGCGAAACTGCAAACAGGAACATTGTTAGTTCTTCGATTAAAGCTCTCCGCCGATTAGTCTGATGGCCTCATCGATACGCTCGCATCCGTCCTCTCAGCTGGAGGAATGTTTAACTGTGTCAAAGTTGTCTCTGGTGACGGGAAACTACAAATCGAGTTCAGTCGGATCAATCAGCGTTCATCGACCGCTGAAGCGGTCGGGTTATGACATGCTACATCAGACGGGGTCCAAGACGGAAATGATCGAACTGATTCCTCTTCCCGTTGATTTTTGGTTTGTGTTACCAGACAGCTGCTGGGAATCAGGTCGCCGTAGTTCTCCCCAACTCGAACCTCATTTCTCACGGAGGCGTGAGAGGAGCTCGCAATAGTTACGTCGGCCCGTACCACGATTATAGAAGGGTCGAATAGTGATTTGTGATCCTCAAGGATGATTTCTTGGTGCGGATTGAAACGCAGAGGAGATTTCTGCAATTTTCTTCCCACGCACCAGGAATTACTCCCAGGGCGCAGTGGTTCCCCGGTCGACAAAAAAAAAGGGAAAGACCGGGACTCGCGAGGAGGCCTCTTCGGTTTCAGGGAGTACATGAAGTTCCCCGGTCGGGTGACACCAGAGCTCCGACTGAACTTCCATCCGAAAACGGAAGTGACGTCTAACAGCGGATCGATTTCGTGTCAAAACAAGTTAACTTCGCTATTGGACACAAGAAGTTCGGGCGGTTGGCACTTTCACTCTACAACTACTGAAGCCTGGACTCTATCTTTGAGTAACTAACGTTTGAGTGGAGAACGAGTGAGAACTTTGCCGCCTTGCGGGGCAAAGGCGTGGCCTCAGTGAGAGCTCTCCCTTCAGGGCGGAATTACGTGACGTCACTGGAGCGCGGAGATAAAGTATAGGCGCCGGCCGGAAGGTGCCTCAGTGCTACAGCAGCGTTCAGATAAACAATTCGCAACCGTCGCCGAGTGAAACCTACACTCTAAAAAAGGTCTGCACCCCGCTCCGCGTCAACCGCTGTCGGTGAGTACGGAATTTTTTTTTTTTTAATTGTTTTCTTTTTTTCTATATTGAGTGCGCTCGTTTCGCTCAGGCTCCTCGAGTTTCGTGGAGTGCTCTGCCCTGGATGTGAGATCGAACAAAGGAGAATTCGTGATCTTCCCCGTTTGTATGGGTATTGAAATCTATCTGTAATGCAGAGGGAGACTCGCGGACCCTGAAAACACAGAAAAAAAATTCACCCCTGAAACGTACAGAGTGAACGCCGATAGAATCAATCACTGGAATCTTTCGAATTCTCTTCACGCAGATATTCAGTTGTCGATTCTGGCTTGGAGTCGATAACTATTGTGGCCAGCGGTATTCTCTCACAATATCCGTTGAAGAAGTTGAGTATTATCAAGAGCGTGTCAATTTGCTCGAAAGTCTACGTGTTCAAGCATTGCGACAACAAAAGTAATTCCATAGTCTGTCAGAACGTGCTTTTGTTGCCAAAGTTTCGTAATCCTCCAAAACAGCGCTGAAGCTCCTCTGGCATTGGAAACGGACTCAATGTGTCAAAGCTCTCTCGTCGTTCGTGTCTTCGCGATGTCTTCAGGAGGAGAACCCACCCCCGAAACTGAAGATAGAACGCGCTGTTCTATTTTCCGGCTCCTTCTGGTCCACAGTTACTGAACGAGACTTGATGTCGATGCCCTGACCTTCGAACGTTCGGGAGCGTCCGTCTACAAATAGTTCGCGTTTTTCGTCCGTCTATTAACATGATGAGTTCTCAGGTATGACATCAATCGGCAATGATTGTCATCGCGTTTCGAGCTCGTTGCGGTGGAGCTCTTATTTCTCTCCGCTTTTTTGTATGGTGTCGTCACTGGCGCGTTGCCTTGTCGGGGTCGCCGGAAGTCTGTCAGCGAGGGAAGGTGAAGATTCGTCGACGTACACGGCCAGTTATGGCTCTCCGTTCCTCGCTCCCTATTGTCATGCATTTTTGACTGTGATGCGTGAATTGATTGGGAGTAAACGCTTAAGACACTTCGTTATCGAGAGCGATGGTTCCGATCTGTCCAATAGAGGAAGGTAGCTCTCGTTCGCTTTCTCCAATTACCTATCGAACTTTCGACGTGAAAACTGTCCGGTTCGGAGGACCTTCGCTCCCCAAAGCTTGTGATGGAACGCTAGAGCTCATTCGTTTGCGCTTCGTTTAAGGAATGAAATCTCTCAGGAGAAATGCGTCCTTCATGACAGCTCCGAACGCGATCATCAAAAACCTGAAGCCGAAGAGTCGGTAAACGGTCAAAGGTCAAAAATGTCGGATATCCCTTCGATGAGTTTCGCATCTAGTTATTCGTACTCGAAATTCCGTCTTCTTCCCCTGGTTTCAAAACGAGGCACACACGCCTGGAGAAGAAAGGAATCTGCGGAGTTTGCCAACTTACTCGTGAAAAGTAACCTGGGAAAAACCTGTCTCCTCAAGAGGTGTAGATATGGCGTGATCGTCCAGTGCTCCCCGCGAGCTCGCCAAACGGTTCGCCATGGACAGTTCCGATCGGAGGAAGAAACAATTCGTGCCAATGAGAGGAGCGCCCCAGACCCGTTACTTTCCGTGCGCTTGCTGAAGAATCGACGAGTTTAAAGCGCTCCGGAGCGACGAGTTATCAAAAGCTTGAATCAAACGCGGGGAGCATTTTAAATTTGGGGAGGCTCTCGAGTCCTGACCGCCAAGAGATATAGCTGGGTACCGTTTTCTGCCTGACATTCACGCCAAAATCAGCGATCGTACGCATATTGTTTCATTGTTCATCGAAGCGTGGCTTTTCATCTCTTCAGAGATCGAGGAATTCCGGGAGATTTGATTTCGAGACCAAACCTCTGGAATGCGTGACATATTTGAGTTGAAAATGCCGTACGAACAAAGAACGGAGTTCAAAGGAAACCTGTCTTGGGGTAGACCAACCGGGAAGCTTGTCTTTTCCCCAATCACTTGCTTCCTCTTTAACTGTGACATCAGACCTCGCAATCTTGCGGGAAGGAGATTCCTTTGACCCCAAGACTTGGCGTTGCTCATCTTGCCTGACTGCTACAAATCCAACTCATTAAAATGACACAGCTCTGTTTGAAACACTTTTTGAACCCCAAGCCACTCGAGGCGACGCTCACGGGGCGTGTACTTCCGCACCTACCCGAGGTTGTGTCCACAAGTGCTTCCAAGGGAATGGAGAGAGCACGAACATTTTTATGTAAGCCCAAGCTTTGGCGCATGGAGGTTCACGGACGAATTGGGGTTCTCGTGGGCTTTCTGTTCTTCCCACGATTCTCAATCGAGCCTCCGAGCACAATCTATAATTGGCGTGGGATCGAACATGCAAGAATCGGATCGAAGCAGGGGGCATCACTCAAGGTCGTTCGTGGACCCCAAACGAAAACACTTTTGATCGAACGACGATTACGGCATCTAATTGTCCCCTTGATATATGTAATCCGGGGAGAAGCGCGTGTAATATTTAGCTTCGTTTACAACATTTCATAATTTTGTTGGCGTCGCCATTTCCCCCATCATCATCATCATCATCAGCGTCGGGATAATGTCCACGTAATTGAAGCGACCATTTGAACCTATGTTTAGCGTATTCGAGTCTTTACGCTAAAAGCATCAGCCTCCTCCGCGCGCTCGATCGACACAAAGCTCGAACGGGTGGAAAATTTATGCGGATTCGCGCAAGACCTCTGTTCAACGGAGAGCGCGTTCTTACGTCAATTTGTTCCGGGATTAGCGCTGAGTTAGTTTGCTGCTCGGTTTATTCTGACGTTTCCCTGCTCCTTGAAGTGTGAAGTGTGAGGCGGGATTACTTCAGATTCAGCCAATACGACAAACTCTCACTCCTGTCTCATCGAGGCAGTAGTACTCTGAGGTGCTGAACCAGCGCTCCGGGTCTGCGTCGGTGATGACCGAGGTACGCGTCGCCGACGCACCAGAGGCTGAAGTCCACCTCGAAATCTCTCGAGAAAGAATCTCCCCATAAAGCTCAAATCATGATTCATGGATTGGAGCTTTCTTCCACGATAACTGCTTTTGTCCCCACATCGAGTCCCAAGTGGACAGCCACGCGGAACGGACCACTTGCCGGGCTTCAGCATGCGGTCGTTGTGGAACTGCTTCGGATTTATTTTCTATTTATTGACCCGTTCTTGATGCGACCGAGAGCTGGATGCGATGAGCGGAATGTCTTCTGACTTGCACCACGAATAACAACTGCGACGGGACGACACGATCCTCGTCTTTCTGACTTCTCAGGCGGAGATTCATGACACCCTACAGCCACGTTCAAATTTTATGGAACTCGTTCGTCGCCGCATCGTTTGTTATGAGCTGATCCAGTCGTTGTTCGCTCGGTTACGGAAAGCCCACTTGCTGAAACGTGTGTCGGGGTGGCCTCTAAGCTCTTCGTGGTTGCTCGTTGTTCATAAGTTCAACCTCACCGTAATGTAACATGGGGGAGCATCCCAGTATGCTTGTGGAAGTTTGCAGTGGAAAGACTCACGTAAAGCGTCGAGTTGCGCTCAGTTCCCGAATATATTCCATGCGGCGAACGAATGCTCGGGGCTTGTGGATACTGCGCATTAGCCGTGGCTGAGGAGACACCTCCGAATGTAGTAAGTGAATAAAAAGTTTGGCACACAGTGCACAAACGAGCGAAGACCATGACGAAGTCCATCGCGACCACGAGAGACAGTGCTCGCAATTTCCCTCATTACATCATCGAAGCACCATGTTTGTATTTTCATCGATTCGATGTCTTGGAAGCATAAGCCAAACCCTCGGCTGTCTCGTTCCCGCCTCTTGAATCTCGTTTTCGCCTCATCCGTGAGTGACGTGACTCAATGTTGGAAAGAACAATGCCTCGACCCAGGGTTTAGTGAACTGAATCCTCAAAGAGCCGGATGTGGCAACTTGTGAACTTTCTTTGCTTGCTGGTTTCGTAACTTCACGAAGTATTCTGGAAAAGTGACTTCCAGGAGTCCTTTCGAGATGCCTCCGTTGTCTTTGATTGAGCCGAGACCCGCTGCCGAGAGTCCGCATTTTCCCTGGATTTCTAGGATAACGATTTTGTAAACTATTGCTCGTTTAATGAACTAGATAAAGCAGCGAACGATTCGATTCTGTCCCGGTTGTCCTTTCCAGTTTGTGTTTTTCCAGCTTTTTCACCTGGACCAACCAATAACATGCTCGTTGACCGCTTTTCGCAACGAATGACGTTCTCGCTCAGATCGGAAAACCCGATCTTGTGCTCGCCTGATACGACTTCACATCCCTCGGGAATCTTGAACGCGGGTTTTTTTCTCGAGCGTAGATTATTAACCTTGAATAAAGAAGTAGACCAAAAGCGAAATCAAGCAGCGAAGAGATAGAAAAAAAAAGCTCGGCAACGTATCTGTATCGAACTCGCGGCGGCAGCAGCATTTCACGTGGAGATACCTTTGAGGATTGTAATGCCAGGGAAAGCGCGCAAAAACAGTCCAAACATCCAGTCACAGAGCAGGCTCCTCTGTTTCCATTTCTGTTGAACTTGACGGAATTCTATTCATTCTGTCGCTGGTGGGCGAGCGCGGTTTCTAGTGGAAGTAGAAAAGCAAACCAAACTGATTGATTCGTCAAACCCGCGTTGGTTGCCGCATTCCAAAAGACCCCATGCTGGGCCGTTTCAAGGTGCGTCTAGAAAGGGCGAAATCAGCGAATCGGTTACGACAGGCGAACCGATTTCATGATCTCCGGATCTGGTTTCGAGTAACGGCAGCAATCACGAACTCTCCCACCCGAAACCTGTCAACCGAGGAATGAAAACCCGAATGAAGCGGATAGTGGGTGGGTTGTCCGCGGAACCGACGTGTACTAAGAATACTGACTCGCATTTCTTTGATCTTTTTCGCGGAAAGAGGTTGCGTTATTCGCATCCACACATGGATGTTCATTTGCTCGGCGCAACTCAATTGACCCCAGGGATTACTCGCTCCGAGCTCAGCCGTGATCTATTCATTCACACCTGGGTATCTCTGCTCTCGCCAACACAGTGGAACAGATACAAGGGCACGATGTCTTGTGGATACAACTCCATGGACGATTGCTTCTGCGTCTGGAGTTTCGCGCTTGGACAGGATGTACGAACAGTCGTCGAAATTGAATTTGCTTTGTTGCACTCGAACGTGTTCGGCTCTCAGCGTCGCGGTCAGATACCAATTTCCGCGACTTGTATCGACGTGTGTTTTATGGCCGTGTCAGGCCAGTGTGTAGCAAGCTGTGCGGATAGAGTTTCCTCATGAGCATGCATCAATTTCGGGAGGTATTTCCAACTTTGCTAATCTCATCTTATGGTGGCGACTCGTGTTAGGGTTGACAAAACTTCATAGGGCCTCATACAGACACCGTGTTCTTCATAAGCCAAGAATACTTTTCTTACTTGTGTACAATTTTTCTTTTCAAAGATATTTTCGAAGGAATCCGACTCATTCAGTAGAATGAGGTCTTGCTCCAGTTCCCGCGCAGCTGAATCATGAGAAGCCTGCGTTTTAAGCTTCATCCGCCGAGTGGAAATCAACGAATCTACGAAGTCTGTGATACAATTGAGTATGAGGAGTTCATATGCAATGATCACCTCGGGAGTCTGTGTGAACCCGCTTCGCTCGTCGGGAGGTGGCCGTTGTTTGGGCGGCTCTTCTATGAAAACCTACCAGCGAGCACAAAAAAGGCCGGGCACTGAATCTGGGTCGACCTAAAACAATGAAGACTGTTGGATGCGTTCGGGGAAGATAACGCACTTATAGGTTGTAAGAAACGATGCGTGCCTCGCTAGCTGTTTAGCTCCGGTAGCTGGAGCTAATGCGTCCAATGTGTCACCGCCGCCCCGGCATGGAAGCTGTCATCCTCGCTGGCAGACACTTCAATGACGATTGACAGCGAGCTACGAACGAACGAACGAAGGAACGAACGAACAAACAAACCCGTGGAGCAGCCTGAGGACCGTCGAACAATTCATTGAGGCAGCAAACTCTCCGCAACTGCAACAAATCGGAACAATTGACCGTCCGTCCGTCTTACAGCCGTTTTAGGAGCTCCGGCTAGCATGGAAGTTGAAGGATGAGTTGGCTATCCAATCCGGCCATGTCCCGTTCCCTCCTCCCGAATAAGCGGCGTAGACTGAGGAGTTTTCAAAAGAATTGGAAACACTTCAGCTCAAAGCGTTTCACCTCTATTTAGCGAGAACAAGCAGCTTGTTGAATTGACGAGTCGGCTCCAAACATTTCACGATGCTCTTTGTGCTCATACCTTGATTGAAGAGCTCTTTTTTCCCTTAGATACTGTCCGTCTTCAGACCCTTCTTCTCATAACGAATTCGTTTGAGAATCTGTTTCGAGGAACACAGTCGAGGGAACCATGTTCGAATACATCCGCGTCCTAGGGTGATTCCCGCGGGCTTCGTGTACAAAAAAACTTCCGCATGCGCAACATGATAAGTTATCCTGAGAACTTGTGCTCTTTCGTTGTCCGGATATGGAGTCATCTGTGGTACTTGACTTTTCGAGAGGTGGAAGATCCCAATCCTCATCAAAAACATCAGAAGGATCAACCCATGGCCACTTTTGTCTAAATCTCGCTCGACCTCCTCATTGCCCACTATGTCTGAGCTGGGCTGAGGGTGAAACTCGGAGGAGTGTTTTGATTCGATACTACCTATCCGTGTGAAATGAGTTCTGAGGATTGAGGCAGATTCGCGTGACCCATCAGATCCTCCTCGATGTTGTGCACTCCCGTGTCTCCGGCTTCCTTACCGGTGGAGAGGAAGCACCTCGTTGGGGGTGATGCAAATTGAAAAGTGGTTCGCGTGGCATAAGAGTTATAACTGCTGCCTTGTAACCACGCAGAGAAGGAAGTAGCCCATGTCCTCAATCTCTGTCTCTGTGGGTATGTTTCAATGAATGTGAATGTGGGTGTCTCGACTCGTTCGCTTCTGAATTCGAGGAGCATCCCATACCGAACGACCCACGACGACGAAAATAAACTTCTGGTTGATTTTGAAGCTGAGATGGTTGAGGACACAATCGAGATGGAATCGCCATTTCCTAGCCGAATCGCGACTTTAAGAAAACCTTTTCAATTGGAACGGTACGTCGAATTCGGGCTGTTCTCCTCTCCGACAGCGTGATGAGACTCATGAACTCCTCTCCTTCAGGCACGAGTTTCTCGCATTTCATCATAAAAGTTCTTAAACACCCACGCAGTCGTCGGAGTGCTTTTGGGAACTGTTCTCAAGATGTCTACTTGGGACACTCCAAGTCGCATTCTTCTGCAACAATGAAATTAATGTCCAGTGGCATGGACATCCACTCCGGTGTTGTGAACTCCGCTCAGGAGAACGGTTTGCTATGTCGGCAGCTGTTCGGAAGTTTTAAACTTCCATCTAGAGCTTCATAATGGATTTCCATTACATCTGGAAGTTCTCGGATCGCTGATTGGCCACGCTCAGAATCACTGGCGCGTGGAGCACGGCCTCGTTGACCCATCGATTCACCGGCAGGATACTTCGAGGACGAAATTCATTACTCAGACTCTAAGAAGCGAGTCCGCTTACGAATTTTCGCGGATAAAGTCGGTGATGATTTCGCGCACGAACACTGAGTGAGCGCGAACTCCCCAACAAATAGTAATCTAGTGAATAAAACACGAAGTTTGAAGAAAGATTCGCTCGACCAGCTGGAGCGGACTGAGTGAGAGTTGGTGGCCGCTAATAACAGCGATGCGACGATCGCTGTTAATCTACTCTGAGCGTGGAGGATGCCCAGGTTGCTGCGCTCACTCGCGTGGGAAAAGTCGCTTTCGCCGAAATCGCGCGATTAGTTCTTGCGGTTAGTATCGGTCCCGTTTCCACGCGAGGTCACAGAACCACGTTTTCAGACCATTGTGGGCTTCTATATTTACAGAGCAATACTACTCGGCGAACGTCCGTGCAAACAAACCTTCTTTCACACGAGCCTCACCAACTTGGTGATTGGAATTCAGGTGCCCATATCGTGCCAGTTACGCAGTCTTGTCTCGCCCATCCAAGAGAACGTTACGACATTCTTCAGGAATGGGAGCTTTTGCCTCGGGAGAGGTTCGACGGACGCTAAAGTGTTCGAAAAGAAATCATCGACTCTAGCACCAAGCGAACGAATGAACGATCGGCTACCGATCGGACGGCAAACCAAACAAAGATGTTCCCTCGTCTTTTTTCTGATTTCGCGAGATGTCTGTCTCTCTCGGGAATTTCGACGTCGTCGCCGATCTATTTGCTCGCTCGAGCAGAGACGTCAAATCATATCAGTATCGCGCAGATTTCCCACTCGGCGATCTCAAGATGACGAGATGTTAGTGAAAAACCTAACGTGGTTTTAGTTTCCGCTATTTCGCGATCTCATCGTGCCGGAAGGGAAAATTTGCATTCGAATCCATCGCTCGATGATGTCTGGCTCAAGACAGACAGAAAACAAATCATCCTTTAGGATGAAATGTCCGATAAACGTGTACGTTGGAACGGAGAATGAATAGGAGTCGATCACGACGGAAACAATCCGAGTCAAAATTTCCCTTCCTCTTCTGCTAGCCGTCAAGATTCCCTTATTGGGAGCTGCTTGAGTCTCTTTAAGTGCAAACTCGACGGAGTTGATCTTTAAGCTCATTTAGTGTCGAGGTGGGAGGCAGGCACGCAGTAAGTCGGGCAAACGGGCAGGCGAGCACAGCGCTGACGGAATGTAAATTTGAAGGATTTTTCCCTGCAGCTCAACGAGCTTTCGTCGCCGCCATTTACAGGAACTGTGACTGTGTGCTGGACGTAGGGTTCGTTGCGGTGCCGCACCGCAATCTAATCAATAAACGAGAGCAAGAAGTGCTTTCAATGAATTTTCATTCAATTCAGACGCGTTCTTTCTGTTTTGAATTGAACTGTCAGAAGATCGGTTGGAAGTCGTCAAGATGTTCAAGAAGATCCAAACTCCAAACGTCGCGTTGCCCGTTGGATGGATGACGTTGATGAGTTGAGCTGGTCGACGCACCGTAGTTTGGTCGCTCTTTTCTCGGCACTCCCCATTCGTTTGCCCATTCATTCATTCATTCGTGAGACCGAGCTTTGGGATTAGTCGGACTACGGAAGTAATCAAAACAGCAAGAGCTTGCTGTGACACAGAAGTGCAAACTGTCTCCAAGATTCACCTCTCGACTCTGACTCCGACCCGCCGAGAGCCGTCATTAGCGCGCGAAGAAGTGAACGAGTTTGATACACTTTTTCTTGCGAATCCTGAATTCAGTGATGTTTCGAAGTCGGATTTCATTTCGTTTAACAGCGGCCAACTTCAGAGCGCATTCAATGAAGCGAGAGGATTTCGTTTTGGCTGAACAGCTCAAAGCCGATCTTGATTCATTGAATGGTGTGAAGGCAGTGGACGAGTATTCAATGTTTGGGCTAGTTGCTGCAAAGGGCGAGCGCGGATAATGAAGTCACTCGCGAGAGAGAAAGTCGCTTCGAAAAATTGTTCATCAATTATTTTAGGTTAATTGCCACTCGACAGAGCGTTCCAGTCAATGTCCACGCGCTCGGTCCATGGAGCATATTGAGCACACTACAGTTTATAGCTGTCATTGCATCATCGTCAATATCTGATCGGTTTCGCGAAACCGATTACATGGGAGCCTTCTGTTGGACAGCGGACAAGTTATTCTCGGAGACAGAATGCATCGAACTTCGAGAGCATAGAAATAGAACACTTCCCTGAAGCGCGTTCATCCATTTCTCGCGCTATGCAACATGTGTGCTTCGACCAACCTCGGATCGCTGTCGTTTTGTTCGAAAACACAAGAATTCTCGACAGAAGTGTTTTAGCTATGGCGCACTTTTTTCATCCAGACCTGGAGTTGGCGGCGTTGCGCTTCGTAGCGTATTCTTAGGTTGGTCTCGAGGAGCCTCTCGAGTCATTAGTGAAGCACAAAACTCTCGGAACTATGAAGGTCGGCATGTGCCGACTGATTCGAACAGAACCTTCCGAGGATGAGAGTCTAATGGAGGTAAACGCGGTTTTTGAGCTAGGAATCGCGTTCTCGTACAACTACGACCGAGAATCACTCTCCGACCGACAACATGGACTACTTTTCCGAAACGAAAATGACGCCATTCTACCCTATAACACGAGAGCGTTCGAAAAGGAGTACTGTGATGGAAAAAAAATGGAAACCGTGACCATTTCGAGAAGGTATAAATATTATTGTAGTTTCATCCGTAGATGACCCCTTCATCCCGGGGGGGGGGGGGAGCAAGCCCGACAGATGCCCTCGCGACGCAAACCACGGTTTTTGGGATCTGGTCACAGTCTTTCCATAGTCTGGACACCGTTGACAGTCGTTTTCCGGACACACGGGTTGAATCAACTCCAACCAACGGTGCTTAGGTGAAGTGAAAGACACACCGGTGGACACAGCCCAACACCAAGGGGAACGAACCAAGTTTTCGTCGAAATCCTGGCTATGGATTCCATGAAAGAACATCGGCCAACTCAGAATATTCGTCTGTTCTCCTCTGTGGTCAGCTGCGCGGCAGCCGAGAGGTCTTCATGTGGATGATTTTGAAAAGATAGCGACAAGTGGGTGTTTTCAGTGGATCGCTCCTTCTCGTCGATGTTCTCGTTCTTTTCGTGTTTTGCCCAAGGGGCGCAGGTGGATTAAGTCGGGAGCCTTCACACTTTTAACATCTCCAGCGCTACTCCACCGGGATTTCGGCTCGGACTAAATTTGAAATGTCTTCAAACTGAAGAGCCTAGTGACGCGGTTGAGTGCGCTCTCTCTCTCTCTCTCTTCCGACTCATACGTATTCTCCGAAGAAATTTCGGAGTGGTTCAAGTCAGGCAGGCAAGTCGGGTGCTACCTTAAGTCTTAAACTCGGCCAAGCACTGGTTTGGCCGACTCCTACGAGAAGGACTCACAAAACTCGCATTCTTGTAGGACCCGGGAGAAGGAAGTTTTGAGAAGTCGCTTCGCTATCTACGTTCTTTACGCAACCTTTAAAATTCCGCTGCCGACTCAGAACTCGCTTTTCGATTGTTTCCCCCAAACATAAACGATCTCGAGAAGAAATCAAGATAAAACTGACTTCCAAGAACTACCGGCGGCGTGTGCTATCGACACTCGCTCGTCATGCTATCACTCGAGTTTTGGTTGAGGACCCTCGTGAAGTCGAGGGAGCATGTAGGAGTGGAAACGAAAGAAAGGCTGTCCATATACGAGTCGTCTGATCCTTATTGATACCCGAGCAAGATACCATCCAGGTGAAGCCGGAACTCCCTCGAATTGAAATGATTCATACCCGAGCTGCATCATATCCTTCATGATGTCGCGTAATTTCGAAACGACAATCACCGCCAAGGTCGTAGAAGTTGATATTTTGAGCCTCGCTGGGTTCGAGGATTCCGCCTAAAATTACTCACCCTGAGATCATTCGATGAATCGCGCAGCAATACTTGGCGATTTGGCGACAGAAGAAAAGGACAATTGGGGAACGATTCGAGGTCAACGTGACGAACCGGAGTCGTCGGATCCACGACCGTTCTTATTTCTCTTCAGACGGACGACGATTCGTTCAGATTAAATTTACCCCACCCGCTTCTTGATTTGTTTATCTTCCGCGCAACGAAAATTCCATTGCCTAGGGTCTGAGTTCGTGCGTCAGTGATAACAAATCAGACGTCGACACGCTCTCGAATTTGCGAAGCCTCGTTCGGAGCCGAGTATCTGTCCGCGTGGCGACAGAGACTCTGTGATGGATCGCAAACTCGAAATCGTTTCTGTGTTCATGATAAACCAATATCCGAGGGTCAAAATTAGTGTACATATACAGTTGAAGTTTGTTTCAACGAATTCCGACAGGGCAATCGGTGAAGTCATGAATCAAGAAGAACTGTGTTTATTTCAGAGGCCATGTACTGTGGTTCTTGGTGCGTCATTGCCGTGGTCGCGGCTGCCGGCTTGCTAGTTCTCGGATCGGAGGCTCAGTACATCGAAGGCCCCGCCGACGACAGCCTCGTGGATTGGAGAGATGTCAACGCTCTACGAGATTTGGACATGAAGCGAGCTTTCCACGCGATGCGAGGAAAGAAAGCGAGTCCATTTCATGCGATGAGGGGCAAAAAACTCAAAGGCACCAACGGAGATATCAACACAATAATAGCCGAGCTTCGAAGACAAATCATGGCTGGAAAGAGAGGTTAGTTTTCTCTGTTGTTGCGTCACAACTGACGCGGTCTCAGACTGCATTCATTGGAGCTCGTTGTTGAGGAAAAAACAATCGTTTTCATTAGATGATTGTTGAGCAGGTTCGTTCTTCGGAATGCGCGGCAAAAGATTCGGTCCTCCCGCAGATCTGGAAGCAGAAGTAGCTGCCCCCATCATCGAAGACACCCGGTAAACTTGATTGTGTCCACCATCCTCAAAACAGAAAACCAGACACAGATATCTCTGAAGTGATCTCAACGTTCCGAGAAGAGGCCGCCAACATCGAGAATTTTCGTCAGATGTAGTTCCAATCCGCTCTCTCACTGAATTGGATTTTCAAGAAGCCCACAACGACGCCAAATCATGCGTCGTCACTCATAGAAATTCCCAACAGTAATATTCCTTCCAGATAGCGCTCAGTTCTAGAGCTGTCGATTCGTGCGACGAGCCTCAATGTTAATCAACGTCAATCATCGGAGGAATTGATTTGTTGATCAATAAACCACGTAGAAACTGTAGACTCACTATAGAGTAGAGCAGAAGGCGATGCAAAGAATTTTAGAAAAAAAAAGATGCAGTTTTCGAGCAGCGGTTCCATTCGTCGTACTCAGATAGTTTGATTGAGCAAGCACGAAGGAAAGCAGGCAAGTGAGCGGACAGGTAGGCAGGCGGGCCGGGTGTTCGGTCAACGAGCATAATAAATGATCGTCATCGAAACGGGTTCTGGATCACTCCACCAGAATCTGCATCGAAAGTTGAAAGCTTGACTTCACCCGCTCCTCACAATAGAGATATTCATTTGTAAAGATATCAGATCAGGTGCTAGGCACTACTATACACCGCAGAGTTGTAACCCCGCGTCGTCTTCGAGAGGTTGGGAGTTTTGCGAGCTGTCATTCCAATTTGTTTTTGCTGTTTGGGACGAACCCCTGGTGGCAAGCCGACAGAGTTTTCGGACCAAACAATACTCAATCTCTCGTAAATCCCTTCGCCGTGGCCATCGTAGAAAGTCGTACATAATTACTACTATAATACTTCCTAGACTGCTTCTTCTGGCGATCATCACCATCAGCGAGCAGATACACATATCACACATCTAGGAGCGAGAAGGGCGACGTTCACGATACTGCAGCGCAGACCACAGCATTTGATTCTCGCTATCAGAGAGATTATGTCCGAGCAAGAACTGATCTCAACAAACTTGAGTTTGTCCTCGAGACCTTATCTAGCCGTGTTACGAATAAAAGGATACAACTTCCATCAATGAGTTATTATTTTCGATAGTCTTGTTTTGCAGGAACCAACCTTCCATGTTCATGAGTCATGACTGCCTTCAGCCAACTCGAAAATTATTAGCCTCCCTGTCATCAGATGCAACCCACGCACTTTATTGGCACTTACCCACACAATTTCTGAACCTGAGAGGCTTTAATCGTTCAAGAGCTTTTTGTTGTCTTCCCCTAAGCTTCAATTCGAGTCATTCGCTGCCGACTCTTACAAAACAACTCGGGCCCTCAGTCGCCGAACACTTTCGATGCTCTGCGGACCCGAAAGATAGAAAACCGAACCAACACGCCGCGGCTTCTTTAGTTCTATGCATGAGGTTCCTTAGTTCCTCGATTAGAGGCGACATTTTTTGGGCATGTGAATGTGTTCCTCGCTCTTTTTCAGTGAATTGATACGTCTCCAATAATTTGACAATTTCCTCCGAATTCTCGCTGAAACAAAGAAATCAGAGATTTCCCACATTAGGGACCTGTCGGGTCCCTCCCTGTTTTCGACATTTTGGAGGCATGTCGAAATGTCACTCGAGGAATGATTCCGATCCCCGGCCGAGTGTAGGACGTAATACCCTGATTCATAAGTTACGCGTGAAGCGACACGCTGCCGTACAGATCGCATGGAAGAAGCCTCATTGAATTTTATGCGAACAGAGGGCAGGGCGCTGTTTGGTTAGGCTGGCCTCGATGCACAATCGGAAACCGAGACAAATATAGCTTTCGTCAGTTGCCATTGGAGGATGAATTGAACTGCAACGAATGGGTTGGCAGACATGAAACAGAACGATGCCCGATCCGCTAAACGCGGTCATCACAGTTTCACGTATCAATATGTTGAATTCGCGATTCGTTCGAAAAGCTCGTTGTCGATGTCTTGGAGCTTGACTGTGGGAGATAGTGCTCAATTTTCTTGTTTGGTTCCCTCGAGCGAGCAGGAGGAAGCGAGGAAGGAATTGAGATTATTTCCCGCCCCGTAAGACTTGAGTTTAAGAGCTTTAAGAGTAGTTGCTTCGTTATCATCATCATCGTGCATTGGTCTCCTAAGATTGTGTTGAAATGGCCTTGCAAGCAAAAACCCCACAGAAGGTATGCTGCTTGGTCGCAATCTCGAAATCCACTCCGAATTCGGGAAGAGAGTAGAGATCACACAGCCATACGTGGTTCCCCAAGTGAGATGAGGTCTTCTGGCGATGCCCTCGGGGAGTTATTGAGTCATCAGAAAGGGAAACAATGAGAGACAAAAAAAAAACAATTATCTTGTTAACATCAGGCTTGCGATCGCGAGAGTTCAATGGAAAACATCCTCTCTCAGTCTGTTTTGCTAATTAATCACGCTTCACAACCGGCCCAATTAGATGGGTCTTGACTTTTTAAACGTCTGCGGGCGTCTGAAAGTTTGTGATGCAAGGGAGCTTACAAAGACAGCGGCGTCTTTTCGAAACTGTTAGTCGTTGTCTGTGTCGGATGAGGCGACTACTCAAAATACCGGCGAATCCCTAGGGACAATATGAAAAAGTGGGAAGCTTTTCTTATCCTCGCTTGTGAACTTCTTACTTTCTGGTCTCGCGTTTTCGCATTAGACGGAAAGAGTGAACGATATGGCGTCCTTCAAAGCTTCTCTATCTCCTCTTTCTTGCCCTTTGCACGAAAGCTGGGAACAGCCGCTGAGTTCGCTTGTCGAAAGGACTCCGACGAAGCTTCTGCGTTGTAGTGTTGACCCTGCGGCGAGACATCACCAGTGTTTCATGAGCCCGCGTAGCCTGAGATTGCAGTTAGGGAGTCTGTTTCGAGTCCATTGTTTCTTCGCGGTGCTGATGCGAACACGTGCTTGGTTTCCTAATCAAGTTCCACCGTGTGAATTCAGCGTACACCACATATCGTCTTTGAGAATATGATGATTTATGCAACAGAATCGTCCCGAATTTCCTTCTGCTTTCTCGGAGAGACAAATAATTTCATTGAAACTGACTCCCTCCAAAAGATGACATTCAAAAGGTGACGTGTTGGTGGCACAGGCTACTCAATCACAGGCGAGCTCGTACCTCGCCTGAATGTCGCATTAGCATTCTGAAGATTCATTTTCGGGAGCAGATCCTCCAGGGCGTGAAACTGCTATTCATTCCATTGTTGGAAATATCCGAATCTTAGTGAGAGGTACCGAACTCCCTCTGAAGAAGCGGAGTTCGAAGATTCGTTTCATTAGCATTGATCCCAATCTAACAAGCATGACGATGAATGACGAAAGCAAAATATCAAGAATACGAACTTTGTTTCCGGCTCTCCACATATACAGGAGGTTTAAGTCCGCGAATACGAATAAACTGTCCCAGGAGAGTGTAGAGACAACGACGGCAGCGGCATATAAGCAGGGCCATCGGAGAGCTTTCGATACAGACGGCGCAGCGCCAAATCAACTCTTCATCGACTGAGTAATGACCCAGGATGTAAATAACTCGCGGTAGTTGGAGATCGGTCCCTTAAGCCAATTAGTAGAACTGGTTTATCAGATGAGAAAGGAAGTTCTTGTCGTTCTGGTATTTGAGTCGAATTCGCTCAATGCGGAAATCATTCAATTTGATCAAAAAGCATACATTTTCCGCATTTCTATTCAAACTGAGGTAATTGATACGGGCCTGAGGAGCTTAGAGATAGAGAGCCATTCTTGGCCTTCTTAGTTCCATAATTGTTCCGTAATGCCTCAAACTATCGGAGGAGTACCGGCGACATCCTTGATAACCTCATTGTCTCGTTCAATCTCCTTGGGAGTTTCTAGGACTGATTTTCCTACGGAGAACGGTATTTGATCTCTATTTCTGGAAAAGACGGAAAGCGTCGGAGACACAGAACTTTTCGATTCTGAAAGATCTAATTCTCGATTGACCATCGGTAGCCTCGATCATCATGTACACAGCAGGGAAATAAAGAGCGATTACCCGCTCATAATGATGGATATGGAGTGAATGTCGAGCCCACTCACCCGCAGTCAAAAACCTAATGAGCAAAAGGAGAGGATCTTCACGCAGGCGAACTTCTTGAAATTGATGTAACGCGAGAACTTGAACGCAGGCACAGAGCATTATAATGAATAGCGAATAAGATTGAGAGGCTCGGCGGTCACCGGAAAATGCTAGAAGGAGCCGCCGCGAAATCAGTTCGGAAACTTCACAACAAATGACGTGCTAATCCGGCTCCCGAAGTCGCCTGCTGCCTCTGTAGAACTTGTTCCAATCGCGTTACCCGACATGCGGTGAGTGGATTTTACATTCCTAACATGAATGCAGACGAAGATCATCAATCAATCCTCAGTGAAGATGATTCATGATGCAACATACCGAAAACAAGAAAAATCGGGAATTTGCGACTCATCTCGAGTCCGCAAAAGCCACGGTTATACGCGGGACTCTAGGATGTGTACTACCTTCATTGACAACAATAATCAAGCCATCTCCAATCAATAGCCACGACCGGGGTTCGTGTGTCTCCATGTTCTCAGCGCGGATCTTCATGTGGGGATCACAAAGCCGCCCGGGCCGAACGAGGTTTCTTCAGCTACTGTCCGAGAGGCGTGATTTTCCCTCGATGTCTTCCCACCGGACTCACACCCGTCAGTTTGGGCAAAAACTAAACCACGGTCCCGCAATCCTATTTCTTCCTTGAGAGCTGGAGGCCACCGTTGAGTTCTTCATAATGGTTACGATTCGGAAGCTCGACCCGATCCTTCCGACAGTTTGAAGGAATGAGTGGAGGTTCTTCTTGGAGGACAAGTGAACACGACCGCGCATTTTCCAGGAGGGCGGTTCAAAATTGCACAGATCGAAAATTTCGTGGATCAAAAGGTCTCTTCCTCTGTCCTGAGATTTTAAGAATTTCTTGAGTGAATTGAGGTGAGTTACGACGACGCATTACGAAACAACGTACTTTCTATCCTTGAATTTCCGGAAAGAAACCATCGGATGCCAAAGCCACAGAAAATTGTAAGGATTCCAGTTTCGAAGCCCGGCGCAACAAACTCCAATGTGATTGGAGTACGTCGATGAGAGAAATGATGCAAATTTTGGAATAGAGTCATTGGTGAGATTTATTATACCTAAACCATGGAAACCCTCATTGGGCTCAGACACCGAGCTTTTTTCGTAACTAGCTTCTTCAGCTGTCTTCAGTATGTACACTTTCGTTGGGATCATTCAAACTGGCCAGAGATATTCGTAATTCCCTCACTCTCTCTCGCGACTATCTAGCAGAAAGTATCTTCGTGGTTCGAGAGATCGATAGTGTAAATTCTCGATATCGTACATTCTCCAGGGTCGGGACAGATTCCGACGAGACAGTCTGCGTGTCCGTAAAATTCTTCTTTGAGTGAGATGACGATACACTGGAATGAAGTCTGAGTTTTCTCCCGGATGAAACGAGCCACCTTTCCTATGTTTGTGTTGTCAAGAGCGGCGTCGATCTCATCCAGTACGAAGAAAGGAGCTGGTTGGTAGGAATGGATTGCAAAAAGTAGCGCTAGAGCGGCCACTGTTTTCTCTCCGCCCGATAGATTGGACATGGGCTGGAATCTCTTTCCTGGAGCGACGCAATTGTAGTTGATGCCTGAAATGATTCATGAGAGGAATTAGCGAGTAGTAAGGAATGGAAGCGTTGAAAGCGAGGTCGTTTGCGACCGATATTGATATCTTATTCTCACCTTCCAAGTAAGGTTCTTCTGGGTTTTCAGGACCCAAAAAGGCTTGGGCTGAGGGATTGTTTGTCAGTGACTTATAAATATCGTCTATACAATTCGAGACATGTTCGAAACAGGTGTTGAATCTCTGGAAGCGCTCTCGCTTGACCAATTCGAAATTTGATTTGGCTTTCCGGACCTTCTTCCGTGCGTGCTCAAACTCCGTATCTGTGTCTTTCAAACGTTCTTTGACACTGTCCAGTCTGTGAAAAAGAAATGAAAAATGTTCCATCAGTATTTGGTTTCCAAGGAAATCACGGTAGCGACCCGATGTGCCTCTCACTCCTCCTCCAGACCGTGATTAGAGTTTCCGGATAAGTAGCCCATACTATTAAAGGGAAAACGAGCTCGTCGGTAGAAAAGAGATACCTCCCAGAATGTTACGCTCCCTCATTTGAGAATTACGAGGAGGAGTGTGCTCAAGTGTCTTGAAATGCAAATCCAGCTTTAAACTTACTTCTCCAATGCCTTGAAGTTCGGGGCCTGGATTCTCTGCAACATGTTGCTCATGTCGTTGATTTCTTTCTCCATTCTTGCGGTGATTTTTCGAACTTCTTCAGGAGTATCAACTTCTTGCTGTTCTTCGGATAATTGACTGTAGTCGATCTTGAGAGCTGCTTCCCTCTCATACATCTGCTGCATCTGATTTCCCTGATTGGCGGGATTGTCGTCCTCCTCCTGCAGGACAATATCCTCCATGCTTCCCAGAATGAGAGGGATCCGGATTCCTTCGAGCTTGCAACTCTGCAGGAGCGTGTGCCGTTCACTGCGCTTCTGTTCGAGCTTCGTCTCGGCTTGCGTTACTCCTTTCTGCACAGCGGTTACTTCTTTTTGTTGACTCGTCAAACGCTTCCGGATCTCCGCGACCTCCTCTTCAATTTCATCGACCTTGCTCTTTTTCGTTCCTCGTTCGATTTTCAACTGCGCAATCAAGTTCATCTGCTGTTCGATGAGTTCTTTTTGTTTCTGCTCAATTTCTTTCAGATTCTCCAACTCCTGTTGATCCAGTTCCACCGTTGCTGTCCACTTGTTCACCAAAGCTAACGTATCTTTCGTGCGTTCATATTCCAGGTGCGACGCAACTCTGTGAATATTGTAAGCCAGGTTACTCGACCGACCAGTTGTGAAAAACGGGAAACCTCTCCAACCCCGTTTTGCTCAAGCACTTGAATGAATTGCCAAGTCGAAATCATACCTGTTTTTCTGGTTCTCGAGATCGGCCCTCTGCTTCTCACGCTCCTGACTGGCGTGAAGCTCTCGCTCCTCATACTCTCGAATATTGGCAACTCCGATCTGCGCACAAAAATCTCTGAAGACGTCGTCTTCGACGGTGTTTTGCTTCGCTTTGATTTCGTTGATGCGAACTTCACGCTCTCGCATACTTTGCTCGAGCTGTTTAATGCGCGGTTCGAACGTTGCGTACTCCTTATCCAATCTCTCAATTTCCATCCGTAGAGAAGATGTCACTTTCTTCTCGGTTCCTTCCTTGTCGGTTTTTGAATACTTGATTCGGGTTTCCAGTCCCTTGATTTGAGATTCGATGGTGGTCAAATCGCTTTCCTTGCGGGCTGTTTTCATTGCTTCGCGGAGCTCCTCCTGGAGCTTCTCTTTTTGATCTGAAACAACAATGGAAATCTCAGCTGGGGGGAACTATGTTGGCAATGTTCAAGCAACGAGTGTCCAATCTATCGAGCTTGGAGAAAATGCAATCGTCCCTGATTGTGAAAACCAAACTCCTCCGCTTACCTTTCAACTTGTGGAAATCCTTGTCGTCCCAGCGCTTGGCTCGTTTGGCGAGATCCGAACTTCCTCCGGATATGAAGCCGTTCTTCTGATAATAGGTTCCGTCAAGAGCCACGGCATCGTAACGCTTGCCGTCTGGCGATTGGAAAGCTACTTTGGCAGCGTCTTCAGCTGTTTCGCAAACCAAAGCATTATTGGTCGCGTAAAGAACCGCTTTTTTGATGGAGAGCGGCTCGTATCTCAAAACATCGTAGAGCAATTTCACGTTTGGAACGTCTTTGAATTCGCGCAAACGTTCTTTTAGAGCTTTGCAATCGATGTAATCAAGGGGAAGGAATGTTTCAGCCTCCAGCATCTGTTCTTTCAGGTACTGGATGCATGCTCGCCCGGTTTTCTCGGTATCTACCACAATGGCTTCCATGTTTCTGCCCAGGACTTTTGTGAGTGCCACATTGTATTTCTTGTGAATTGGATGACAGAGGTTCACAAGACGGTCGTGAACGCCCGGAAATAGTTTCTTGAAGTGTTCGACGATTTCCGACTTCCGTTTTCTTCGGGCGTCCTCGTGTTTGTCCACTTTCGCATCTCCCAACGAAGAGCAGACATCTTCGAATTTCTGACTGAGCTCCTGGTGCCGCCTTTTGGCCTCAACGACCTCAACTCGAAGTTTCCGTTCTTCCTCTCTGTGAAGTAGAAACACAATGATCAGCCGCGTCCCGAGACTGTTTGAGTCTTGCCGAGGCAGGTAATCAAGACGTATAGATTTAGACTTACTTCAGATCGTGTAGCGAGCTTTCACTCGTTTTAATGTAGTCGACCAACTTGTTGACTCGACGCTGATTCTCTTCCAGTTCCGACTTTTTCTGCTTCAGTTTCGCCTCACACTCGTTACGTTTGCGCAATTCATTGTCGAGATGATCCTGGTCTGTTTTCTGGTCACGAGCAACTGATTCGTACTCCTGCAGGGCTGCTGATGCCATTTTCCCCGCTTTTTCCTTCAGGCGGTTGTATTCCTTGACCTGACTTTCTTCCAAAGAGACGTCGCGACCTTTCTTCTGAGCGGTTTCAATACTCTCGAGATCGAAAGTTTCGATTTTCCGTTCTACTTGGGCGAGTTCTTGCTCAAGTTCTTCGATTTCACCTTGATGGCTCCTGCAGTATCGAAAACCATAAGAAATCATAACCGCGCATCTTTCGAGAGGATAAGGACGGCAATGTAGAACTATCGCTACTAAGGAAAATGAAATTCTCCCAAACTACGAACTTGTGGGTTTTGGTGGCTGCATCGAGAGACTTTTTGGCCGCATCTAGTTTCTTCTGGGTATGAGCAGTTTTCTCTTTTGCTCTTATATATGCAGGTTTCCGTTTGTTGAGTTCAACATCTGCGTCTCTGAAGGTCTGTTCAACTTTCGCGAGCTCTCGTTGGGCTTTTCCCACCTAGATATTGGGAAATCAGTTAGGATCTTCCGACATTGCTGTTATTCCCAATCTTATTAGTTCTGAGCAGACTAAGCATTAACTGCGCTTACATCTTTCTTCTTCTCTCTCAGCTCGTTCTCGATTCTCTCCTTCTTCTTGTTCACCTCCGCCAACTGAGCATTTCTCTTCTCGAGGTCCTCCGCACTTTCATGACTCTCTCGTTCTTGATGGAACAGCCGGAATAAATGCAAATTGATCTGCTTCGTCCCAACGTCTTCCTGGAAGCAGGTACATAGTTCCTTCAGCTCTTGTGAATCACGGAAAGAAGTGATTCCGAGTTTGAAAACTTCCTCTTAACGGCTGCGTCTCGTACATTGGATGACACATCCAGGGCGTTACTTGGTTCGACGAGTCTCTCGCATCATACACGCTTCTCATGCATACTTGTGTTTATCGAACATGACTGTATGCAAGTGTTATATATAGAACAAGTATTTCGGATTCTTTTTTGTTCGTCTCATCCTATGCATATCCGATCCGTTGATCGACTTACTTTCAGTTTTTGGTACTTTTCCGCTTCTTGTTTCTCCATTTGGGCCTCTTTGCGTTCTGCGGCGATCCCTTTCTTCTTCTGATAGGTACATTGAGTTTCTTCTTCAGCCGCCATCATCTCTTTCTTGCAGCGTTCGTACTCAGCCTTGTGATCACCTGGAGTTGGGCGCGAATGAGTAAGGAAAATATGGTACCTGGATAAAGAATCTAGACTGGATAGAAAAACTTATTCTACCCGGAAAATAAGCGGACTGTACCTGATCGACTGATTTCCTCGAAGAGAACAGTGCGCTCCTTCGGGTTTTTCATTGCAATACTCTCAACGGCACCCTGAAATACGAGGAAGTTCTTCGCTTTCACGTTGATTCCGAGTATTTCGAGTTTCTGGAGGTAGTGCTCAGAGGAGCAAGCGATGCCGTTGATGAAATACTCCGACGTTGAGCCCGTGACCATCCGGGTGAATTGCAGCTCCGACCCGTCGTCGTGCTCATACACTGCTTTAACATGTGCCCGGGACGCCACTGGTTGACCTGTGTTAATGAATGACATATTGTTATCTCTGATTATCTCTCATTTTTGGTTCTGCATAGTCCCATGATCTTCAAACTTTATCGCCGCATTGTTATCGTCTCAGGTGTTTTCCATCAAAACTTTCAGAACGACTCAAGATTAGCGGCCCACGAAATGCTTCCACAATTTTCACCGGCGCCATCCGTCACTTTTTTGTCTATCTCGTCTTATGCATATCTGGTCCGTTGATATCGAACATCGGCGACTTTGAGACTTTTCGAACAAGATCGAAAGAGTCAAGAACATTCATCAAAAGTGCCCGATCCAGCGATTTCGAAAGCTGAGTTCATCTCACTATCCGAGCACTGCTCTGAAGGCTGTGGGAGGCTACATTCAGAGCGTTTTTTGACAGCTGTATTTCGTGGAATCCTAGGCTATCAAACTAGATGCAGCAGCGCTTTACGAATCACTCTCGCCATGGGGCAAGTATATCATCGTTTCTGTTTAGGATAGACTAGGAGGAAGTAATCTCGTCCAATCGCTCAAGGTCGAGTGAGTGACTGAGCTAGTGATCGAGCAACGATATCTGCCTACAGCCTTCTTCCATTCTTTCGCGTCTTGCGGCAGGATGACCTTCTTGAAGATCTCCTTGTTTTGCTGTTCCACCGACTGTAAGTACTCAAAACGCCACCGAATGATAAGCTCGACAAAGACTGTTCGGAGAGAACGAGAGCGATACCAAGAACCATCGAACACACCATGGACGTTGAGGGCAACCACTGTCGTAGTGGAGCGTTCGGCACTGTGGACTCGCTAGCTGCCACTTTCACGTGCAGAGCCTTCGTTGACCACGAATCGCGAGTTTTCTAGTTTTCGTTCGACGCTTCTCTAACGTCCTCAGAATGTGAGTACGACCATGGCTCCTATTGCGCGAAACGGAAGAAGAATTCGTCAGCTGTTCATGTTTCCAGCGGTTTCTCTGACAACTTAAGGGCCGGGAGTGACGCACTGGACTAGTTTACATACGTCCGGTGTAGCCGATCGAATCGTGCTAACACTGATGTTGTGGTGAGCTCAAAGTCTCACTTGAAAGTCGCTCAAACTTGCCGCATGCTGCCGACCAGCAGGCATCGGTACTCGCGTGCAAAATTTCGCTCCGAGGGTCCATGTATGGGTTCTCTTTCCGATGAGGGTCTCCCCCGTGCCTCATCACGTTTCAGGAATCACATTTCTGCGCTCCCGGTGACGTAGAGGAATGTCAAACAATCTAATAAGTCAAGCTCTTTTTTAGATGCTTGGGGGCAGAAGGTCGGGAGGACCCCGTAAGATCTCCGAGGTCTCTCAATTCAAACAACTAACAAAACGGGATGCTCTCGTTCTCATGCTCAACGAGATCGAGTCTCTGTTGGGTACTTGTCCCCCCAATCAGAAAGACGTGAGTTACTCTCGCTGTCTCGAGACTGTTTGATTGATGGAGTTTCTGAAGCGACGCGATACTTCCAATAGGTCTAAATTAAACTCATCTCTGAATTCACCCGATTTCTAGGCCGTCGAAGATGAACTCCGACGATTCCAACGTCTCTTCACTCGGTACCTGTCAGCAACCCCTCAGATCGATTGGGATAAGATTGAGCCACTTCCGAAGGACACGATCCAAGACTATGCCTCGTTGAGTACTCCATCCGATGACGAAGTCAAATCAATGCTAGCGAAGCTAGTCGTGGTGAAACTGAATGGAGGTCTGGGAACGTCAATGGGTTGCCAGGGACCCAAGAGCGTTATCCCCGTGCGAAATGACCTGACCTTCCTCGACTTGACTGTCCAACAAATTGAAGTAGGTTTCTATGAAATCACGATGACAACGAGAATCAATCTTGAGTGTCATATTGGAGCCTCATCGGGTCAGGTTCATTGATCTGAGAATAAACTTGGGTTCCAGCATTTCAACAAGAAATACGATTGTCAAGTTCCGCTGGTGCTCATGAACTCGTTCAACACCGAAGAGGACACCAAGCAGATCCTCAGGAAATACAACGGATTCAAGGTGCAGATCTACAGTTTCCAACAATCACGCTTCCCGCGTATCAGCAAAGAAACGTTGATGCCCATCCCGAAGTCTTTCCAAGACGAGAACGCAGAAGCTTTTTATCCACCAGGTTCGTTTCACGTCAACTGCGGGAACGCCCTATCATGTCCGAGAAGAGGAGAGAGAATACGGAATCGAACTGGGAATCAGCGAAATCTTAAGCGAACATTCGTGCGAACAAGCGTCAATTGATTTTCAGGCCACGGAGACTTCTACGAATCGTTCATTCAGTCTGGTTTGCTGCAACACTTCCTCGACGAAGGCCGCGAGTACGTTTTCATCTCCAACATTGATAACTTGGGCGCCTCAGTGGATTTGAATATCTTGAACTTCCTCCTCAAGTCTTCCCAGAAACCTGGCTTTGTGATGGAAGTCACCGACAAGACGCGAGCTGACGTCAAAGGCATGAAGCAAAAATTTTGTGGATAACCTGATATTTCATCAAAGCATCGATGTTTGTTCCTCGTTCGGAATCAGAGGTTTAAGAATTCGTTCATCTTCCATAGGTGGAACGTTGATTCAGTACGAGAATCACGTTAAACTTCTGGAAATCGCTCAAGTGCCTCCCGACCATGTGGAGGAGTTCAAATCGATCACGAAATTCAAAATCTTCAACACCAATAATCTCTGGATTAGGCTAGATGAGATCAAAGAGATCGTCGAGAAGAGCGCATTAGAATTAGAGGTGAGATTATCAGTGAAGTTCTGCCAGAATGTGAGAAAATGCTCACTAATATTAGAAGATGGGGTTGTGATGTTTCTCATGGGGGTCGTGACGTCTTTCAGATTATCGTCAATCCGAAATCCCTGTCCAATCATGTCAACGTTATCCAACTCGAAACGGCCGCTGGAGCTGCGATCAATCATTTCCGTTCAGCTCTGGGAATCAGAGTGCCTCGATCGAGATTCCTCCCGGTCAAAAAAACATCCGATCTCATGATGGCCATGTCGAACTTATACAACATGAAGAACGGCTCGCTTATTATGTCTCCTCAGCGATTATTTGGAACTGTTCCTCTGATAAAACTTGGCGACGCGCACTTCTCGAAGGTAAACTGGAGTGTCCTGAGTTTATCTGGTTGAGGACTAGGAGGCAAGCGGTGGGTAAGATACTGACTGTGGAATCTTCCAGGTTCGAGAGTTCTTGGATCGATTCAAGTCCATCCCAGATATCCTGGAACTGGATCACCTCACAGTTTCGGGCGACGTGACATTCGGGAAAGGTGTCGTCCTCCGGGGTACGGTCATAATTATCGCCAATCATGGAGACCGAATCGACGTGCCAGCAGGTGCGATACTGGACAACAAGATCATGAGTGGGAACCTCCGCATTCTCAATCATTAGAGTTCTGGAGATTAATGCTCCACGTCGAAGGCGATAGTTTGAAGTTTCCGATCACGCATGATTCCGGAATTACGCTCGAAGTCAATCAATAAAAGGCACCGGGCGCCCGATTTCTAAGCTTGGCAGTGATTTGTTGCGAAGGCTGAATTCATCGAATGAGTTTCGACGATCAGGAGGGCATTTTAAAGGAACCAAAGATAAGACGCAACTTCTAGGTACTTCCTCGCTCCGCACACGAGAATATACAGGTAGACATATTGCAGGTACTTAAATCAGACATTCGGTCTGCATAGTTTTCGAGCTTTCGGGGTTCGCGAATCACCCGTAAGTTGATTCGATGAATCCGTTCCTCGGCCTAATAGAGACTAGTAACGAGTATGATGAAATCATGATTTTCATGGTGCATGAGATACATTGACGCATCCCAATACTTTGGAAGATATCGATTCCTTGCCAGACAGCGGGTACTTATGCTCCCCGCGATTCACGTTAACTCGCGCTGTGTAAGCAGCGGAACGCGGAACGAGCCTAAATTGACTGAACTGAAGGAGTGAAAAAAGGAGGAATTTAAAGTCCTTGTACGAGCCAGGAGTATCCCTGAAGCAGCGTGTTATCGAAACAGAGCCAATCTGCACTCGAACGCGCTACTGGAGTCGGGTGCACCTGTGCTTTTTTAGAACCCGCCAAAACAGAAAATTCACGGGGAATCCTCGAAACCGAACTTCAAATGATTTCATCCTCTATCAGAACGCACGAGAAGCCTTCGGCGCCTGCATCCTCAGTGAATCATCGCCCAGAACCACGTTCAGGATACAATACATTGACTCAAGTGGCAGAATAAGAAGCAAGCTTCTGTCAAACATAATTCGAAGTCTGTGGCGTGGTTATTTTTACCCGTTCTGAGTGATCTACTACAGCTCTATCAAGCAAAGACTTGAAAACTTACCAATCGGAGCACCGTGTATGAGATCCGAGAAACGTTTAACACGAAGTTGTTTCTGTTTTTCACCTAGCACGAAGCTTATAGCATCCATGAAATTCGACTTGCCCGAACCATTGGGGCCGATAATGGCGGTGAAAGGTTTCAGAGGTCCAATTATCTGACGGCCTCTGTATGACTTGAAGTTTTCTACCTCGATGTACTTGAGGTAACCCATCCTGACAGGCTCGAATAGCTCCAAGGAAGGAGCACTCACACCTCACAGAGCTCTGTAGATTCGGATAGACAACCAACCGCCAAATCCACAACGACAGCCACAGTCCAAACAAACCTTTCTTAAAGACCTCCCGCTGAAGCTCGGATCACTTTGGGATAGGGCGCTCCGAGGTCCGTTTGTATTGACATTTCCAGATTACGGAGAACTCGTGGAAACTTGAACAGGATTTCCTTCCAGCGCGGTTTCGGTCTGGAAAATATCCATATCTTCCAAGAATCTCTATAGAGTTGAAGTTGTAAGTTGAAGATCGATCGACCACGGGCGAACTCGAAAGTTTTCTGCAACCCATTGGATCCCCGAGCTGCGACGCTGAACACAAGACGCTCCGCTATTCGGAGTCCAGATTTTTACTATTAATTTCTTCCACAATTGATACGATGAGAAGTCTCCAAAGCAGATCGAAGAATCGGATCGGTCTTCTTTGCTAACCACGCTTATGTTTTCGATTCGTTGCTGAGCCGATGTTCTGTCAGGGTTTCCGGGCAAGCTTGGGAAGGTGATGAATGTGGGAATGAAATATCTTCGAAACCTGATTACTACCACGTCAACGCCTTGGCTTCATGCTTGCCCACAGCTTTTGGGACGCTTTTCAGCAAAGGCGTCGAGCACTCGTGAAACTCGGGGATCATCCGCGGTAATCACAGTTTCAATGTTGTCAACAACGACCCGTTCAGTTCAGGTAACCGGATCCGTTGGAAAAATCTTGGGATTCCGCTCAGAGAAGTAATTTCCCGTGCAATCCCTGCTGGTGGACCACGAAAAGGAGAGTTTATCCGCTGCGAATCCGCCCGGCCGCGGATAATTTCACAAAACTGCGTTTTGTGTCACAAATGTCGTTTTGAAGGTCGACGCATAAGTTTCGCTGAAATGTGCGCGGAACAGAAAAGGCAGGATCATTGGAAGACAGTGCACATCCAACCTGCTCCATCATGCGTGTAGGTTTTTCTTTATAGAGACGAGGGAAGAAACACAAGTTCGCATTTAGAGTTCATTTATTCCACAACTTACGAGACATAGGTTCCCCTCAATCGAGGAGCATCGCTTCGGTTCTCATCAGACTCATGGAAGTCGTCCCATGATCGGGCTCTCGACTGACTTGATGTGGGAGGAAGAGTTTCGGCGCCGCCGCTCAGACACCCAGTGACGCCGACGGCAGCGCCTTCTTGTGGCGGCAATTTTGTTCTCATAGAGCCGCCCCAGACGGCCCCCCGCGCACGCGCAAAGCAGCTCATTGAAATTAATAGTTAGCCTCTGCGACCTGTAGTCCGGAAATACGTTTCACACTCCCCAGATCGATCTCTTGATTTGTATTTCCCATGCTACTTTACACATGAATCGTAAACCCGCATCGTTCCTTCGAACACCACTCTTTCTGAACACTCGCGACAGTTCAAAGAAGGAAACCCTCAAAGTACGGTACTGAGCAAGTCAGCGAGCAGAGCATCGCAATTATTTCATATTCGTCTCCGGAGCCATAAAGAAAAATTCATCCTAGCTTCCGATCGTTCTCATCGTGTTCTCCACGGATAACCCGTGATAAACGCCAACCTGAAAGTTATGGAATGCGGAGATCAATGTGCAGTCAGATGCAGCCTCCAGTGATGAGGTGCTTCGCTCGTTCGTACTTCTTGACAACGCTGACTTTTTGTCAGCTCAGCGCGAGCCATTAGTTACATTCTCAATTTCCTTCATTGATTTTGGAAGCTTTTGACCTCAACTGAGGTTATTCGAAGACTATCGGGAAACTCATAAGAATCAATATCAAGAGATGCGCGGACTGCTCATCATCGTAAACTCCGTCTTTCTTTGTGTTCCGTGTTCACCGAGGCGTTCGCTGCCATTGTTGCCGCCCCACGTTTTCGGAGCCGGCCCGAGAATGGTCGACGATCATAGGAGTTTTCGAACTTTTAGCCGAATCAACCGAAACGTGCAGTCGGAGATGATGTTTTCGGTGTAAACGAAGCGAACCTCTAACACGGATCGATCGGATACTATCCCCAAAAAATCTTATTTCAAACCACACATGTTTTGTTGCCAAATTTTTGAAATTGGCGCCGCGTGTCTGCACTGTAATGGCTGGCTAGAAAAGGTCATCGCGTGCATTTGAAAGAAATTCGAAATTTGAGAACCTCTGTCCCTTCATCGCGTGTAAAGGTAAGAATCATAGAATGATATAACTCCATGGGTTGACTTGATTGAGAACCGAAGCTTGTCGGCCCCACTGGTACCTCTTGAAAATACACTCTGACGTCGCACTTCGAGCGGGCGTGCGAATATCCTCGGATTGTGTCGCCGAAGTATATGACAGATAGCTCGATCTTTTCCTCTCTCCCTCCGAGAAATTCTTCCAATGGTCAATTAGTCAAGATGTCTTAACCGACCAACGCTGAGGGCGGCTCTCCGCTAACGCGGTCCGGCCGCTCGTTTACTTCATTCCCGAAAGACTCATATGCATCTTTCGAATTCCTGTGCACCGGCGGGCTTTTTAGTTTATGTTCAAATCCGACCCTCATTCATCTTTTCTCGAATTTAGAGTTTCCCCTGTAGTGCGTAAAATTTAATAACAGCTGACCGCTTGCGGAGAGAACTCAGAAGATATGGTGGCGCCGTCTGCTTCGGTCGAGTATCGCGATCACTTCCGGTGTGTAAATTTATCCTCGGGAACGAACTTAAAATTCTTTCCAAAGGGCTCAATGTTAGCCGAGAAGTCGGAAGAATGCTATAATGGAGGAATTTATGATGTTCGAGTGCGAGCAGAGGTGAAATACATGAGCGAGAAAAATGGCGGCAAACTGTGACGTCAGCAGGCTTCGAATGCTCAGGCAACCTTTCATGGCTTCCCCAGCTAGAGTCTGTTTACAAGATGGCGAACAAAACGACGGTTTAGGTCGCTGCACTTCGACGTGATTTCGTTTTGGAATATCGGTGGAAATACGAGACGTATTCAAGTGTCAGGACAACCAAAAGGAACACTAAACAGTTGGTAGTTCGAGTGAACAGGCTGTGCAGCCATGAATGCAGGGTACGGCCAGCAGCGGATGTCGGTCGGCACTGGAGGCCCGGGCCGAGGTGCTTCTCGAGAAGAATATGGCTCGGGAAATCGTGCTAGTTCGAGTCAGGGCGCACCTCCGTCGCCAAGTGGAGGCCAAGGAGGCCAGTTCCAGCGGCTGAAAGTCGAAGATGCATTATCATACCTCGATCTCGTCAAGTTGAAGTTTGGCAGCCAACCTCACGTTTACAACGATTTTCTCGACATCATGAAGGAGTTCAAGTCTCAGAGCATCGACACTCCAGGTGTAATTCAGCGTGTTTCAAATCTGTTCAGAGGCCACCCGGAACTCATCGTGGGTTTCAACACATTTTTGCCGCCTGGCTACAAGATCGAGCTTCAAGGCAACGAGCAAGTAAACATCTCTATTCCCGGCAGTAATGTGTGCCACACAATCCACCCAAACGGGCCGCCAACTCCGAACATACCTCCGAAAAGCCCGCCTCAAGCTCCGGTCGAGTTCAATCATGCTATAAACTACGTGAACAAGATCAAGAACCGCTTTGCGGGTCAACCCGATGTGTACAAGAGGTTTCTCGACATTCTCCACACTTACCAAAAGGACCAGAAGAGTCGGGAATCGTCGGGCTCTCTGTCAGAATCCGAGGTTTACCAGCAGGTTGCGGCTCTGTTCGAGGATCAGGAAGATCTACTGCAAGAGTTCGGGAAATTTCTACCTGATGCTAACGGAGGTCCGACGTCGTCGTCGATCGAGTTCAGCAAAGTGACGACGCAAGCTCTTTATGCTCACAACATGCAAAATCTCATGCCCGTGGAAAAGACACCGCGTTCGGCGCCTCCTCAGGCACCACCCCAGGCAACGAGCAAACCCGTAAGGAACAATCCCCCACTGAACTCAGCGACCACCGGTATTGCAGCGAAGCGAACGAAATTCTCCAAAGGTGAAATCACGATCAACGATGCCGGCAAACACGGCACTCTCAACGAGTATGCGTTTTTCGAAAAAGTTCGCAAAGCACTACGCAACCCCGAAGTCTATGAGAATTTCCTTCGCTGTCTAAATTTGTACAATCAGGAAGTGGTCTCGAAGTCTGAGCTGGTTCATCTGGTTACACCTTTTCTCGGGAAGTTTCCAGACCTGTTCAAATGGTTCAAGGATTTCATTGGCTTCAAGGATTTCGCTCCTGTTGTCGAAACTCAGATCGGCACGGGCAGTGAGCGCCAATCAAACAATAATAACAACAACAATAATCAGAACAACAATAATTCACCGAATCATCCGAGAATCATGCCTCCAGAAGAGATCGACTTCACTGCCTGCAAGCGTTACGGCGCATCTTACCGAGGGATGCCGAAGAATTACGTTCAGCCAAAATGCTCGGGGCGTACCACTCTGTGCCGAGAGGTGCTGAACGACACGTGGGTCAGTTTTCCATCGTGGAGTGAAGATTCAACATTTGTGAGTTCAAAGAAAACCCAATTCGAAGAGCACATCTATCGATGTGAGGACGAACGCTTCGAGTTGGACATTGTAATCGAAGCAAACCTTGCGACTATTCGAGTGCTTGAAGCCGTACAGAAGAAGATCAACCGCATGAGCCTAGAGGAAAGGTCACGTTTCCGATTGGACGACTGTTTAGGAGGGACTTCGTCGACGATCCATCAGCGCGCCATTCGTCGAATTTACGGCGATAAGGCCGGCGATGTCATTGAAGGTCTGAAGAAGAATCCTGTCGTCGTTGTGGCAGTCGTACTGAAGCGCTTGAGGAGCAAAGAGGAAGAATGGCGGGAGGCTCAGAAAGCATTCAACAACCTCTGGCGAGAGCAGATGGACAAGTACTACCTGCGTTCCTTGGATCACCAAGGCATGACATTCAAGCAGACCGACTCAAAAACCATCCGCTCAAAGAACCTCCTCAACGACATCGAGACCGCGTACGAGGAGCACTGCCAGAAAGAGAACCCGCCCCCCGGCTCCCATTTCCAGCTGTACTATCCCGCCAATTGGGAGATGGTCAAGGAAGCCTCAAATCTCATCATTCACTACGTCCGACGACAATCCGGGGTCAACAAGGAGGACAAGCAGCGAATCAAATGGCTTGTCCGAAAAGTTCTTCCAGAAATCCTCAACCTCAAGGCGGAGGAGATGTCCGACGACGAGGGATCAGAGCAGGAGACCGTCGGTGATCTAGGCCCGATCGCCAGCGACGAATTGGCCACGCCCATGTTCCTGGAGAACAAGACGAGCGACGAAACCTACACACTTTTCATGGGAGACAGTCACTGGTACCTGTTCTTACGGTTGCACCACATCCTGTGCGAAAGATTGGCCACAATTAACAAGTACGCTCAAAAGCTGCTGGACGATGAAGAGAAGGACAAATCCAATCGAAAAGACTCCGTCGCAGTGGCTCTCCGACTGAAGCCACAGCAGCAGGTGCCCGTGGAAGACTACTTCAACACATTCATCGAAATGATAAAACAGTTGCTCGACGGACAGCTGGACAGTTCGCAGTTCGAAGATCAACTACGCGAATTGTTCGGCATCAACGCCTATCACGCGTTCACCATCGACAAAGTTGTCCAGAACGCGACTCGCCAACTCCAGCACCTTGTCACAGATGAGACTTCGATAAAATGCACGAACTGTATTCAGCAATACAAGAAGGCGGGCTTCGCTGGTGGAGCTTGCAGTACGGCGGCCCTACGAGCCTCTCAGGAGTGCCACTATCAAGCTTTGGGCGAGAAAATCATGGAGAATGAGAATTGCTACAAGGTGCTCATCTACCACTCAGAAGCCAAGGTCACTTTCGAGGCTATAGACACCGAAACCAATGAGTCGAACGAAAACAACTCGACGGCCGGTGATATCGAGAAATGGGCGGCTTTCATCGACAAATCCATTGACGACTGTGAAGAGGTTCGGGATCGCCTGCTCAAGAAGCCGGTGTTCCTCCCGCGGAACGCTCGTAAACGCCGCAACGCCCAGACTGGCGTTGAAATCAAGGAATTCAAGAAACCCCGGGTCGAAGAGGGCGCGATCTGTAAGCTTGAACTCACGAAATTCAAGTCAGTATTCGTCATACAGAATTCCGGCCTCCTCTACAATCAGATATCGAGGGAAAAGGCGTTCCGGGAAGCTCGGATAACTTCGTGCAGACTCAAACACCGCTTCCAGAACTGGCACGACAAGTGGCTCGACGCTAACTGCACGAATCAGCAACGGGAACACACAGACACGTGGCTGCTTGAGGGTTGCAGGAAAGAGCCACAGCTAACGGGTCCTGCCGGCAAGCCTCCGCACTATACATACTTTAAATATCGATCGGCAAGCGCGACCGGAAGCGCTCAATGATTTCGAAATAATGATGCCATCAAGAAAAACGTCGGCAATCATGGTGAAGTCGACGGCAGAGCTGAACGTGAAATGAGCGAGCGGGTGGACGCAACAAAGAAACGGACGAACTAATTCGGTTTCGTCCTATCCCAATGTGCAAGTGGCGCTTGTTCGGCGATTCGGTCATTTGTTTGAGAATGTTTTGCTGTAGCTACTGCCGCTGCCGCTCACAAATAACATTGTACATCGTTGTACATTATCAGAAATTTAACTATCGATGGAGATGAATGACAGGAAGACGCGAAAGAATAACACAATAGAAGAAAACGAGTAAAGTATAAAAAAAAAAAAACATGAATAAGAAATTTCGTCGAAAAAAATAAAATGTCATTGGTTCAAAGAACTCATCTGATGCTTTTCATTTGCTGTCTTCGACTCAGCCGAAGAGACAACACCATTTACTTCCTCTCTCTGACTGTTGGCTTCCGAAATAGAATAGGTACCTCACTGCGAGAGATTTACTTAGAGCGCTCGCGGAGATAATCACCGATAGCTACGGAGTTGAAGATTCACGAAGAATTTGAATGCAATCCTGGCCGGGTGGCTCGCGTCACGCTCCCAGATGACGTCACTTAGTTTGAGCATTTAATACAGATGGTTGAACCCAACGAAACGAGCTCCTCTGACTACTATCCGGCGAGGAGAGGAGACTCGCGGACGAACTTCGAGAGATTTTCGACATGGCTTAGCTCCAATGAGGGGCTTACGACGATCAGGTGAAGCCAAAATACTCTGTACGGTATATTTTTGATCATGGGAGAACCAGTTGAGTCAATCAGCTAAAATCGGGATTGATTCTATCCACAGGTGCGAAACAGCTGTGGAAAAATGCTTGAAAAATTCCCTCCTCGTTCGAACAATGATGTTTGCGTTGAGGCAAGCGGGTTGCGATATCGATATTCGACGGCATATCTCATGCGAACCGTGTCACCACGCTGTGACAGGAGGATTCGACGTTGAAATGAATCAGGTAATCACGCTCAAAATCAGAATCTTCCTCCAGAACTGCGTCCTCAGACTGTAGTTGGTCAGCCTATTATTGCCCATGAAAATGACATCATCGTCGTTCACTGTGATTGAGGAAAGAGGATCGTTTCAGATCGTCGTCTGTCAAAACGCATCGTTGGGGCAAGAAGCCGTTGAGTCAAATCTCGCTCATGAAATGATTCATATGTTCGATTTTTGTCGTGCGAAATTGGATTTCAAGAACCCATATCACGTGGCCTGCTCTGAGGTGAGTGTCCGCGGGCTCGAGAGCCTCGATTATGATCATCATCGGTTCTCAGAACGGGGACATACGCTACGATCCCCGTTTTTATTTCAGGTGAGGGCTGCCAATTTGCTACACTGTTCATTCATGACTTCGTTCGCGCAAGGTTCAAGTTCACCGTTAAATTATCACGCGACACACAAAGTCTGCGTTAGGAACAAGGCCATACATTCCGTTATGGCAGCAAACTCTCTCACAAGGCCACAGGCTGAAGAAGCTGTCGACAAGTGAGTGTCTCTTCCAAATGATGATGATTTCAAGCAAGAGTGGAGTGAGAGGATTTCGCGCCTCTCTCTCGGGAGTCCTCGTATCGGATCAGATGACTCTATCTGTGCTCTCACGCAGATTTTCATCGGAATCCTCTTAAAATAATTTCCAGAGTATTCCCGATCTGCTACAACGATCTCGAACCCATCGGCCGACGAATTCGACGGAAGTCGGATGACATTGAATTGTCTTATAGGGAGCGCTACTTATCCGCCTAGTCTTAGAAGAAAATCGTTCTCGATAGTTGAGCGAATAAATTCTTTATTATTTTGGTCACAACGATGTCTTTTTTCCGAACACTCGCTCACCTGCTGCAACCTCCACGAACAGGTCGCATCGAGTGACGTCGATTTGTTGCACAAAACTTGAGTAGCTGCACTTTGCCGTGTAACGTAATTGATTGTCGACGCCACTTGTACACAGATAACCAGATGAATAGCATCTTCACGCGTTAGATTAACATTCCATCGTTGCGATGATCAGCAAGCACATGTCATCGACAAGGCACCTCCACAAGCGTAGGTCCTTTGTCCAAGCCTGAAACAATGTCTCGCGCACTGTTCAGGGAAAAATGGACAGCCATGACCCTTCAAGCGTACATCTGGAAACGATGATTCACTCAGTAAGGTAATCGTTGATTTCCATGCCGAAAATCGTTAGATTTCAGATCACGTTTCCGCAACACTTCGCCCGCCAACCTTCTTCGCTGCTCCTGTCCTCATTCGACTCGGATGAACCCCCGAAGAATCTGCCTGAAACTCGGTTCTCTGAACCAAAACAGAAACATGAGATCAAACTCAAACAAGCCGGCTAAGTACATGAAGATCGTAGATTCGAGTCAAAAGCCGATACCTGAGATGAGTGCCACTAGGAGAAGCATCACTACTGAAACGCGAAACATTTTGCTGCGTCTCGGCAAGAGAATTATGTCGGAACGAACTGTCGATCAGTCATCGAGCAACTGGCGTCCGCGTCGGTTTCAGCTTTGCACTGTTTCACGCCCCAAAACTCTTCCCGAAGATAACTTTCCCTTACTGCACTTTTTCTTTGTCTCCGAGTTGCGCAATCTTCTAGAACTGACTAGTGCACTTGATTAGCGAACAAGTTGGATGATGTCTTTTTGTTTTTCTCGCTCGTCGTGTTTTGAGATGCAGTATTTCTATTGCAGTGTAGAAAACAGTTAAGCTGCATCTTCGAATTCGGTCAAGAGCTCAGATTTCTCAATCATATCGTTAGCGGAAGTCGATTTCGACAAGCAATCCTTCGTGGCACTTTGGCGACTTATCGTTATCGCTGTGACGCTTATGGAATCGCAGCGTACCCAGCGTCTGAAGCTTATGGCGTCGCAGCGTTTCTGCCGTCCAGCTCAACATTCGGAGATAGAGACCTTCATCAACTCAGAAACGGATTCGCGAGTCTATGCTGAATCGCATTCTCCGTTCCCCATCCGCTGATTCTTGAGGAGATTCGGAAAAGTGTGATCGACATATCGTGTCAACGAGCGATCTGCACATTCGATCAGCATAATTTGCTTGCACATTATGCCCGAGGCACATAGGTCAGGCAACGCCCTGAAACGTTACTGCGGTAGCGCCGCATCAAAACTCTGATCGCTCCGTAGAGAATGCAGATTCTTTCGCGTGATGAATGATATATGATATGCGATCTAATTCAAGAGCAGGAACTCCAGATATCCGTGCAGGAGATCATCATCTCGAAAAGTGGATCGTTATCCGGAATCTGTTATCTATGTATGTATGTACACGGACGCGTCGATCAATCGAAAAAAGCGTCTCCGAAAGACTGCGAGATGAGACGATTGATAAATCATGAGATTTCGCGGGACCGAGTAAACGGGGTGAAGCTACATGAAGCTACACTCACAACAGAGCAAAGCCCTTGTGAAATTTACATATTCATCGATCCCAAGCAATAAACATGCTTCCTTCCAAAAAAGTCGATCAGAGTTGGCAACAAGCCGGCGGTGGCAACGTTTCCGGTCTCCGATACACGAGTCGTTTCCTCAAGTCTCATCTAGTATTTCGATTAAACAACTTGATCGTTACTTCAGGCTTGACTGTATTCGCCTGTTGCCTGCGATACGTCCACTCAAATAATCGAAAGGCGTAGCTGAGTTTTTCCGGAGACGTGCATGCATTTTATTATTCGGAGCAGCGCTTTCTGCCGATTAAGTTCGTCGTGTTCTCGATCCGTCCTCAAGACGGTGACAGTTCTGCTCGTGGGAACCGATTTTTCCGTGGTTTCCCGAAAACGAAGCTCAGAACGAGTAGGACGGGATTCTCAATTTTGAAATGAAATAAGGCTCCCACGATGCAGCTGAGCAGAACGTGAATCACGAATCTTTTCAGGTATTCACTGTGAGAGAGAAGAAGTCTTTCTCTCGTCGTAGCAGAAGTGCACATGAAGACGAACATGTGGCTCAAATAGATACTGAAGGTCAAGCGCGACAGTGTGACGCAAATCGAAGACAAAGGTTTCGGGAGCGAATTCTCCGACCGAGAATTTTCCGCGGGCAGCAGCATTCCATCTTCTTTGGTGCCTGTGGAAGTGAGCTTCGATTAGAAAAACGTTTATTTAACGGGAGAGGGAGGCTCCTCCTCGCCTGTAGCTCTGCGTCTGAACAAATTTCGTAGCACTGAGTTTTCTCTGCATTCTGACTGCCCCTGAGATTTGAACCCGTTATGATTTGCTTACCGACAACGGCCTTGTTGCTTTCGCCTTGATGTTCTCGTAGAAGGTAAATCACCGCAATACTTATCGCAGAGAGCGGCCGATGGACTGCAGCATAGAGAGCCGGATAGATCGGACGTTTCGTGTAGTCCCAGGAGCCACTGATCCATGGGTGACCCCCCAACACAGAGTACAGCATCGCAAACATCGAGAACACGTAAAGCTCTGTACGATTTTTCAGCAGCCGTCGTGCATCTAGCATTTTACTATTGTGGAGACACCCGGCAATGTAGCCGATGACAACAGAAGACAGATGACACATGGGGCGTTGATAAACTTCCGTCGAGACTCTCCATACTTCCTCGATAGTGTTTCCGGACATCACAGTAGGAGCATACTGGAACACCAGGCTTTCCAGAGCGACGTACGAGGAGGACGCAATTCCCATCAGTCCCAGTAGAATCATGCGATACCTTTTCCTACGATTGAAAATTTCATTCTTCATTAAAATGTATTTTATCCTCATCTTATCGACTGCCGCACTTATATTCAAGTCATCGAACCTGACAACCAAGCTATGGATGGTCCAAACAACGATGAAAATCTGGAAGTCGGCGCTGATGTACCAGAGATGCGGGAGACACTGAATTTGGATGTCTGAGGTTACTTCGTGCTTTCTTCGGATCGAAATGATACGACCGTGCTCAATCACCATGTCTGTAGACTCACGCCACTGCGGAGTTGCCGGAAGTTGTTCGTGTGAGTCGGAATGGTCCACCAATTGTTAATACATTCGAGGAATCTCTGTTTCATGATGAGAAAGCTTGCGGGTCCGTTGCAGAAGATGGGAAACAGGGGAGCCATTATCAAGATCAACAGTGCAGGTAAAGTGACCCTCACATAGCGTACTAGGATACCTGGGGAAACTCATCGCAAATTATATAGCGAGCATCCGAAAGTTCCCGCCCATGTGATGTCGAAAAATAATATCCTCGATTGCAGGAACTGACGACGTCATTACGTAGTCCGACATTACGTTTACGGCTCTCAAGAAAAGCTCACCCATAATGCTCATCGATAGAGTTCGGCGGATGTTCTTCTTTGCGATGAGGATGCCCGTAACGCAGAAGAATATCTCAACTGATACGTGAGCGTTAGAGATGAAGCAGAACAGGAGTCCGTTACGCATTTCGTAGTATCGGAGCGACAGACCTGAGGGTAGGAAGATAGGTGTTCTTATTCTCCTCGAATTGACCACGGATGTCATGGATTCGAACACAACGGAAATTCGCTGAATCTTCAGGATTTTCATTTAGGAGCGGGATAGATACATATAAATCTTCGCACCGACTATATGGGGCTCTACTATGGCGTACGTGTGGCCAAGGAGCACCCAGAGGATCGCCACAGCTTTGAATATATCAATTGATGAGCACGGCTTGCGCGCTGAGCTTGAAGCGAACGGGCCCATCAGGATGAAACCGATGATCAGTAACAGAATCCAGCATCCGAGAAAGAGTATCGACGTTTGTTGGAAAATGTTCAGCGGAGTATTCGAAGATTGACAGGAGTCCACGGATGCATTGAACCAGTCGCTGAAAGCTACGAGACTATCATAAAATAGCTGTGGAGCCTGTCTTGAAACGTTTGGTTTGATAACCCTGAAATTGCTTTTCCTCCGAATGTGCATGTCCCTAGCTCACCGGATTGATACACGGCCTGAACCTGACCGCTGGTACACTCCATGGGAGCGCAAGTACCGACCAGGAATGAAGCGTGATTGAAGTCTACTCGCCGGTTGTAAACCGCGAGACGATTCAACAATGTCGCATCTCGTGGCTTGAGGATGACGGTGCAGTACTGGCTGTCTTTCGTTGCTCCTGCGAGACACTGGTCGAAACTCCCGAGATCGGCGAGGTTACCCGATGCCATTCCCGATGGGAACTTTCCCGAGGCATCCATCACTTGGAAAATTCATCGAGTTCGGATTACGCAAGGAGATTCTCCAATAGCACGAATCAGAGGGATAACTTTTGTTAGAACCTTTCTCCATCGTCCCTTGGAGCTTGAAAACTCACTTTTGAAAACATTGTCGCGATCCGAAAGCAGTCGATCCGAACATGAAGTTCCCTGAATAGCAGGATTGCTCACAATCGATTTGATCATGAGATCCATGATTGCGATGATCTTGACGCCGCGAAATCGAAGAACATTATGAGAGTACAGCCGAGAACGTTCTCTGCCTAGTCGCTGTGATTCTCGAAGGCCAGACGAACTTCACCTTGATTTGCGCCAGTCATATCACTCGAAAAGGAACGGACGTGTGAACAGAAGGTCTATGTTTGTTCAGCATTGGAGGCATTGAAGGCCGTAACGCTCGTCTTTTTTCTTCAGTGCATCTCTCCCGGAATCGAGCGAAGCGATTATCATTATCGAGTATTATACATGTCATCCGATGCGTGTGGATGTATCCTCCCAATTCAAAGAGCGACACGTTGAACCTCAACGATCGATCCGACACCATCCTGCTAAAGTTTTTTTCTGATGGAACTGGGACGAGTACTCTAAACCCTTCTACATATGTTACGGAACACATGATGATTGAATCTCTCTTCCATCGATGCTATCCGAATGAGAGAATCACCATCGTCTCTGTTATATGCAGTCAATCCTCGAATTCTTCTTCAATTGAAGTACGGTCTCCGAAGAGCTTCGATGTGAGATTGATATTTTCAGACTCGGCGGCGGTGTTGAGTATGTCGCCGAAACCATTTCCATAATTCTCGGTCAATCTTCGGATCAATGATCTAGCTTGTTATTCTAGGCTTTAGCAGCCAGTTTCGCTGCACAAACTCAAGCTGCAGATTATAAGAGTCTCGATGTTTCGAGAAACACCATCTCAGTCAGACACGGCATTTCCTATTGTGACTTTTGATACCTCCATGCAATCAGAGGAGAATTACTTCTGCTTCTGCTCGAGCGATGAACTATTTTTTTCAAGACGTGGAATCATCAAACTCACGACTTTTCGACAATCGGTGCGCAGCTGACTATTGCTGATTCATCATGAGGTCCTATAGTGAGCAAAATAATAAAATTTATTCTTCCCAATTCCTATTACAGCATTTCTCACTGCTCTCTTTTTCACCAAGATAACCAAGCATCGCAAGTCACCCACATTAATTTTATATCGGAACTGGCGAGAGCAAAGCAGCGACGATTCCGTACATTCGTCTCAACTCTTGATTATATCAATATCCGATAGCAAGGGTGGGCAGCCTTCTGCGGCCCTCGGTGCGCGGCGAGATCCCGTGCTGATAGTTCGGATCCGCAGGCCGCATGCTGTCCGCCGGTGGACCTCATGCTCGGTACCGGCTCCACGCAGCCGAGACTCGAAAGTCTGCTCAAAGTTTTCGAATGGATGAAAGCCTCGGGTGTCCTCTTATCGTTCATCTCATCGTTTGATTCAGCCTACAGCTCCGTGCGATCAGGCCTCATCTCACTTGGAATGCTGTCGTCACAGTTGTATAGTAGTTGCAGGTAGAAGTCAGCGAGCCGCCGATAGTTGAGCTTCGAGATTTTTTCGTTATTACCGTGGATTGTTGAAACGTCAGCCAAGCTCAGAAGTACTGGAGAGAAGCTAGAAAAAGAGAAATGAATCACTGACTTTTGAAAAAACGCTCGCGGTCACTCTTTTTTAGACTCTTATTCCAACAGAAAACTCTCGAAAATCTCCACTCCAGTCCTGTAGCTACCGGTAGACGTTTTCGCTGAGATTTGCTCGAAAATAATGTCTTGTATCGGTATTTGCAACCATAAGGCTGGGCGCCACGATTGCTTCGGGAAATATTTTTTTCGTGGCTCTTCTTATCTGGTTGTATCCGAAAGAGTCTCTTCCATATGGAGAAGCGTCCGCTGGCTCATAACGTAGATCCTGAATTATCGATTTAAATTTTAGTCAGTCTGTGTGGGATCATGATGAGCAAAGCTGGAGCATGCCGGCGCCAGCTCATGACTAGGGACTAAGCGCTGATTGGGGTCCTCAACCTCTGATACATACCTTGTATTCCGCTCTGTAGATATCGACTGCTACGTTTGGGATATCTCTCACCAGTTCTCGATCAAATTCGAGAACGTCTTTTATCGTGTACCCTGGCAATATTCGGTGATTCACCAGGGCCTCTGCTTTATTCGGTATCACGTTTTCTTTGGAACCGCCTGAAAGATATGCAGAACTCGTCAAAAAGGGACGAGCTGCGAAGAGGTAAACTACCCCTGAATTACTGATACTTGCCATGGATCACGGTAACGGCGGATGTGGTTCGCATCTGTGCGGAAATTATATCCATTCGGGCCATCATATGAGAAACCAGTGGCTTGAATAGCCACATGTTGGAGTACGCGATATCGTAAGGAAATCTCGCATAAGGCGCAACTTCTTCGATCAGCGATTCTTGGAGCTCCGTCATGTGTGCAGGTTGAGCGTTACTCGTGAACCTGTGCAGGAAAATTGTAAATTGTACACCAGAAGACCTTTGAATTCAATATCGATCACAATCGATCGGTGATTGACCGCGGACTTTTTAAACGTTAGCAGTTGACATATTCATACATTCATCGCACCACGAATGTTGCTTCGGATTGTTTTTCAATGGCCGATATATAATGCATGTGCTTCTAAGCTTTAATCGTTAGTTAGATTCTTAGACAATCCAGATCCGGTGCCGAATCAGCCTCTTACCGTGAGAGGGCTCTGGAAAGGGTCGTTATCGCGGTTTCGCGAGATGGAATCGATGCATGTTTCGCTGAATCAATGCACTTCACTTTGACGGTCAGGTATCCTTTCTCCGCGACTCCGATGCTGTGGGAAGAAGCGCTGCTATTTGAATTCGGCTCTAGAACTACTTCTACACTTTGACTTTGCCAACACTTACAGGGCGACCGGCTCTGTGACTCCTGGTATGGCATTTCTGATGATGACTTGACCTTCATCGAGGATGAACTCCAGTTTTGCTTTTATGGTCACCAGATATTTGGCTATGGTTTTGGCGCCTCCGAGACCATGAACTTCTCCATCGTGACCGAACGCGATGAAGAATCCTCTCATTGGGCGTTCTTTGCGCTCGATTCGTAGCTTCAATGCTTCAAGAATGGCCTGAGAACCGTAGAGTATTAATAGATAGCGCTTTATGAAGATCGCAAACGAGAGAGCGTCTTGACAGATTCTTTACCATGGCACTGTGCTTGTCGTCGAGAGCTCCGCGACCCCAGACGTAAACGTCGTCAGTGTAACCATCGAACGGTGGATGCGTCCAAGATTTTTCGTCTGCCGGTACCACATCCAAGTGAGCACAAAGCATGTACGGCTTCAATTTCGGGTCCTGGCCGAAGACGTGAATGAGAATACTGTGTTCCGCGATCACACTGTGCGTGATCCACTCCGGTGGTTTTTTGAAGATTTTCGGGAACCCTAAGGAATAGAAACAGAAAAAATCGCAGAGGTACTGGGAGCATTTAAGATTACGCTGAGAGAATACCGTGGTTGGAACCTACTTTTATAGAGGAATTTGTGAAGTCCAGAAAACGCTGTTTGGTTCATGTCCTTGCTCGATGACCGGTCGTAGGAAATTGTCGCGAAGCGGATGGCCCCGGCTAGGCCCTCCGAAATTGTGATCGGAAAGTTCTTCTCTAGGGCTCTATCGATAGGATACTTTGCGTTGGCTTTCAACAGAGCTGTGCGAAAAGCCAGAAACAGCGCGAAAGCTGTGAGTGCGAAGAAAATAGATGGCAAGATATTTGCCATGGCAGCCTGGTCTCACCTGAAATGTTTGAAATGCCATTTCAAATGAAGCCACGATTATCCGGATCGCTCAAATCATGTCGATTGCATGGATTCATTGTAAGTGTGTATATCTCATGCTGTTTGGAGAGTCTCCCTACCTCCGCCGAAACTTCTGCTCGAGGACTCAAGGTTTCACGGAAAACATTCGTACCATTTCTTGTTCAACAAGCCAACAGGTGGAGCGAGTTTTTCTGAGTCTTGGATGGGAGCTTTGAGGATCACAGTGACAGCTGCGTTTCCTTGGAGACGCTCTAAAACGTTACGACAAAATCGATGTCGAAATCGTAACAAAAGCACCCCTCTTCACCGCAAGGCAGCGCTGCTGAGGAAGCTCAGCGAGCTGAACGGAAGACGTGTATTCTCGTTCCTGACGGGGAGCCTTCCACGAGGCGAGAAAGGCAGTGTGTCTCGTAACATACGCTACCAGAACTCTCTCAGTTGTGAATTTTACTCTCAACTTGCCGTAGAATTCGCTCGACTCTATCATCAATGAATTAGAGAGCTGTGGGTCCCTTATCGAGAACTGATGCAATCGAGCATGGCATGATCGGGGGTTGATTTGCGAGTTCGAGCAATACGAATGAAGAAAATATGAGTCCTCCTCTAACACAAGTCCACTGCAGTCTCGTGTGGCGTGGTTCATATTCCAGTAAAGATCGGGAGGTTCAAGTTGAGTTTACTTGTTTCCGGTAGCTTTCGTTCGCATTCCATTGTCTATTACATTTGATGTCGGTTTTAGAGCCTTTCAACCAATCGGACATAGCCCCGCTTCGTGTGGACGTATCGCAAAAAATAAATCTGTCGAGAGGTGTGAGAGATAACATTTCTAAATGAGCGAAAGCGAAAATTGACTGGTCTCTATTTTTTCCCAAGGATCTCGATGCCCTGCAGAGAAGTGGTCGAGTGACTGGTAAACGTTCCCTCCGCCGGACGTCGAAACCCATGTTCCGGACTCGGAGAAATGCCGTATTCAAATTTCCGGGAGTCGGGCGTCCGGAAATGTAGTTTACTCGAATCTCCTAATTCTGGTTCGAATGCACATTGGGTCTCATGACAGGAATTAGCTCGTTGAAAACGCTAGGCGATAGCTTTCAGAACTTATTTTTGGAACTTCGTGGACTCCGTGCGTTCTTTTGGCTGCAGAAATGGATGTCTCGCGGCGGCGTCCCACGCACGAACGCGGCTCTGCGGACGCTATCAATGTGAAGTCGAGGAAGAGTTACTGAAGGGAGTTTATGAATCGAGTCCCCAAAAAGAGTGGTAGATAGACCATTTATTTTATTCCAGTTCCAACACTATCACTTCCCCAGTACTGAGGCGCCCCTCGTTGCCTCATATGGAACGTCTATTTCAGAAACGATGGTGTCAAGAGACCACTACAGAAGTACAAATTTTCCAAATGGAATTTTCCGTCCCGAGCTGCCCGGATCATCGGAGTTGAGTCGATAGAGATCGGGTGAAGACGACCACCGCTGATTCATTTTTTATCCGCGGAGAGAGGTACGACATAATATAACGGGTTATCTCCTCTTTTTCTCGATCGACTTCACCCTTGAATGACTGCAGTTACAGGCGAGTTGGACGAGAAATACGAATCGTTCTTGCAGGAGGGTGTTGAGCTGCTCCATCTCTACAGAAGTGAGACGATCCTGAGCAATCTATAGATCTGTGCGTTTTGTTGTTGTCCCGTCGGTTGTTTCTCCGTCACAATTTCGCATGAGCTGTAAGTAGAAGTCGGCCATACGCTGGAGACCGAGTTTTGAAATCTTCTCATTATTGCCGTGAATCGATGTCGAGTCGGCAAACGTCAGAGGCACCGGCGAATAACTGAGGAAAATGCAATTGGAGACAAAGTTAGCAGAAGCGATGATCCATCGCTCCCATTCTTCGCCTCGAGGGATTTGTACACATCGAAAGGTTCATTGAACTTACCGGTAGATATTCTTCGTCAGATTTGCTTCAAAATAGTGTTTGGTGTCGGTATTTGCCACCATGAGGCTCGGTGCCACCAGTGCTTCGGGGTAGATCTCCTGTGTGGTTGCTTTGATCTTTTGGTATCCAAAAGTACTTTCTTCATGAGGCGAAGCCGGGACTGCCTCATTCAGCGATTCCTGGTGATACGAAGTAGGCGCGACATGTGAAACTCCCAGGAGATGAGCTCATAATCAACTGGATATCATTCATGTCCTGCGCAGCCTTTATATTCATACATTGAGTAATGTGTTGACATGTTTTGCGGGGAACTAAAATGCCAACCTTGTGAATCTCGACAGAAACCGTGGGGATGTCCTTCACTAGATCCCGGTCGAATTTGAGAACATCGTCGATGGAATATCCCGGTAGAATCCGATGGTTAATCAAAGCCTCGGCTTCATTTGGAATAACATTCTCCTTCGAACCACCTGCAACAGTGAATCACAACTCAAGATGATCATTTGGCGAAAACATGTCTACGGTTGGATTAACCGCCTCATGACCCCACCGACTAAAATGAGGAACTTACCTCGTATCACGGTCACAGCGGAGGTTGTTCGCATCTGTGCGGCGATGACGTCCATCTTCGACATTTGGTAAGACACCACAGGCTTAAATAACCACATGTTGAGGTAGACTACATCAAACGGGAATTCGGCAAAAGGCGCAACTTCTCTCAATAAAGATTCTTGTAATTCTGTCATATGAGCGGGATGAGCATTACTGGTGAATCTGAAAGTAAGCGTTTCGATTCGACTTCAAATCAACTTCTAATCGAGATTCATTTTTTTAATTGAAATTGAGCTTCGATACCAACCTGGTCAGGGCTCTAGCCAGGGTAGTGATAGCGGTTTCGTGTGAAGGTATCGAAGAATGCTTCGCCGCGTCCACACATTTCACTTTCACCGTCAAATAACCTTTTTCAGCGACTCCGATTCTGCCAAAATGAACCACTCATCACAATATTTTGTTCATCCACACGCTATGATTTCGTTTACGGATGAATCGCAGCCAAAAAGGTACTCACAAAGCAATCGGCTTGACGATTCCCGGAATGCCTTTCTTGAGAATAACAAGCCCTTCATCCAATATGAATTCCAGCTCCACTTTTCTTGCCACCAAGTTCTCCGCAATGACTTTGGCACCCTCAACCCCACGAATCTCTTCATCATGTCCCAAGGCGACGTAGAATTCTCTTCGAGGGATCTCTTTACGATCGATGCGGTGAGCCAATGCCTCCAGAATGGCCTGAAAGATCGACGAACTTGATAGGAAATGGGGGGAATCAATCCGCCGTGGAATGAGAATGCACGCAAACTTGCTCGAACGTCAACTCACAATAACATTATGCTTATCATCGAGCGCGCCTCGTCCCCAAACATGTGTGTCGTCTGTGTAGCCTTCGAACGGTGGGTGCGTCCATAGCTTTTCGTCCACTGGAACTACGTCCAGATGCGCACATAGCATGTAAGGTTTCAAATCTCGATTCTGGCCTCGAACATGGATCAGAATACTATAATTCGCGATTATCGTGTGTGTGATCCATGCTGGAGGCTGTTTGAAAATCCCGGGGTATCCTGCAATCGTAAAACTCTTCTCAATCCTTAGTCGTAAAGGCCAAGGGTGGAGAGAAACTTCCTTATATTCAGTGGCGTCAATAAATTCAAAATAACGGCACTCACGCTCGAATATATATCGCTGGAGACCACTGAAAGCTGTGTGATTCATTTCTTTGTTCGAATTCCGGTCGTAAGATATAGTAGCGAACCGGATCGCATCGGAAAGGCCCTCTGCTATGGAGATCGGAAAGCTTGTGTTCAAAGGTTTGCTTCTTGGGGAATCCGTGTTCGCTTTCAATACTACGGTGCGGAAGGCGACGAATAAAACAAAGCCCACGCTGACTATCAAAACACCCTTCAGGATCGACATCATTGTGGCTGCCTTCGAAGTCCTCTGTAACATAAAACAGTAACGAGTTATTCGAGCGGATCTATACATTTGTCAGCCTGATGACATTTGAATGGCAAACTTGAATTCTCGTTGAACAAGCGCTTCATTTCTCTCCGGTGACAATGTTCTTCCGAGGTTCCTTTAACCGAACTCACATCGACGCTTGACCATTAACCAGAGAAGAGTGCAATGCGTTATACAGACAGTTGAGCAAGCTGCAAGTTGGCGAGTGGAGAGATCTAAACTCCCTAGATCTCGACAACAGATAATATCCATTCCAGCGCTGCACAAAAGTCGTTTGGCAGGTGTCGTTTACGCTGTTGAAGTTTGTCCACACGCACAAACAGCGAACCTAAGACCGAGTTAAAACCCTCCACGAGAGAATCAGAACTTTGTTTTGAGCGAGCCATCGTGAAGGGTGTACCAGCGCTGAGATGTGATTTCTCATACTTATTGATCCCCATGGTTTCTGCCCGCTCGGATCCGAACGTTCGAACCGGTCAATGATACCCCCGTCGGAGTTCGACACAGTGGTTGCTTAGATGAATATTCACAGGAGGCAAACATTCCGTGCCACATACTTCATCGAATTCAAAATTGATGTTTGAAAAAAATAATCACTCTGAGTGTGTAGCTGTCAAACTTGCTCGAATTCCAGCCAAGTCGTTCGGCATCCGGCGTTCCAAGGATCCAGTTTGCAATCAGAACTAGAGCATAAAGTCTTAAACTGTAGCATGAGGAACTCAACGACTTGTCAGAGCTGCATGTCGCGGATTCTGAATTGAGGGAGTCTCGCTAGATTCTCCGACTGAGCCATCAACAGCCGGTTGGGTGATGTCAGCTGTTCGCACGGGAACCATCTTAGAGAGAGGGTTTTCACTGGTATAAACAAAGGTCCCCGGACAGTGCGGAGGTTAATGCCTCCGAGAAAGACCACCAATCATACCGGTGCGATCAGGAATGACTTTCGAGCAGAGATTTCCGATGAACGTATGCCATTTTATGATATATCCATGTCGTGTTTCATGAATGAGGTAAAAGCTATGTCGAGTCGCTAGCTTCTCAACTCTTAACGAGTAGTTCACGTCACTTGAGAAAGCCCGGAATGAGTTTAACGAGTCGTCGATACCCAACACTTTTGACTGGACCGAGGAGATGAAGTTCTTCGAGCCTTTTCACTATCTGGTGACATGTTTTTTTCAACGTCCATAGAAGAGGCGAAGGAAGAAAGAAGAAAACGAAATCGATCACAAAGGCGGTTTTGAGAGGGCGCCGAACTCGATCCATGGCAATAATTACAATACGAATGACAGCTGTAAGCTTCTTCGACTTTCGCAGAATCCGACGTATTCCACCAAGAATCCGCGATTCATCCTTACGAGAGTAATCGAAACCGATGAGTTCAAGCGGGAACCGCCTCCAACGATTCTGATTGAATTTCAAATGAGAATGCGGAACACAGACACATTTATTCATGGACAATCGTCTTTCATCTTTATTGTAAGCGAATCTATCCAGAAGATTTTTATTCTCTCCTTCCGCTTCATGCGGACAGGGTGCTTGTCTACTCGATGAAGTTCCCACGAGTTGATCACAAATAGTACGCGGAGGTGTTGCTTTACAAAGTTTTTCTTCCAAAACAGACGAGATCCGAAATTTACAATGGTCCTGATGGATCTGTTCTCGCTCCTATTTACACAGCTTATCTACATCGAGTCGCTTGGCTGACCGTTTCCGTTGAAACCCATACCATCCTGCTATCTACACAGCGCGTTGTTTCGTTTTCAACAAACAATCAGCGTCCGTACATGAGCGGCGACTGCGCGTCCCGAACTCGCTTTCCCTCGAGTGGATCCTGATTCACAGCTACCTAGATGACGGGTCTGAGTCGCGCAACGCATCCGCTCCGGTAAACCGTTTCCGAAGCTCCGTTTCTTCTCCTTGCTTCCCCTTCAGGTATCGTAGTCGTCATCTTCGCCCTGGCACGGTACCGCTGGTGTCATAGGATATGTGTTCCCAAAGACACCGTAGCTACTCGGGATGTTGGTCGTGAAATTCGTCTGCTGATACGACGAGTTGTGTGACGTCTGTGAGGAATAGGGAGAAGGGTATTGGGAATGCGTCTGCGGTGGGAAAACACCCATGCCGAACTGTGGTGGAGGAGCCGGGACCGGGGGTGGGATGTATGAGGGAAGCATGTTGTAGGCATCGCTTTCGTTTGCGGAAGGGTTCTGCTCGGACGATGATTCAGAACTCTCTCCGTTGTTCCGTCTGGTTCCACTGCAAAAACGTGATGACGATGTCAAATTTGCTATCATCCATGGTGACAAAATGACTGTTTATCAGAATCGTGTGAGATAGGAGAGCTCGAACCAACCTTGATGGAGGCCGAGATCTCGGCTGAGGTTTTGTCGGAGGCGAAGCAGCTCCATGGGGCGTGCTGTGCGTTGAGCCGCTCGATTCTCCTTCATCCTCTTGATTCACATCAGGTATATTAGCGACTGCCTCGCGCAAGAAATGAAGCCTCGGGTCTGCCTGGATGCTCGCCTTCCTGAATGAAATAACGCTCGCTCAAAAGGAGGGTCGCTGACAACATGGTCAACTCACCGAAGTACTCATGCATTACATTTAGAACCGTCACATGCTGAACCTAGGAGAAAACACGGGATGCTTCCGCTCACAGACACACGAATAGACCACTTTCGATTCATCACGGTTCCTGTCGAACCACATCTAAAAACTCACAAATGGGCCGGAGTCAATGTTCGAGCGTTTCTTGATCGAGTCACTCCTTCTGCTTTTCTGACCAAAGACTGCACGAACAATTCCAATGCTCTCGCTGCAAAATTAACGGAAGTGATTAGAGGGGAGAAGTGTCAGTGGAGAGGAAACTCTCAACATATTGGAACGAAATTTCGGGGCATAGCCTCATCGGATCGCAAGATGACAACATTCTGCTGGAAATCGATGAAACCAGCTCTAGCTGAGTTTTGTGCCGTTAGTTTCCTACGAGCTGACTTCAACGAATGTCTCGATTCAGCGTGAAGCTGACCGAGGTACCCAATCGGGTGCCGAACCCCTTTCTTAACTCATAAAACGGTTAGGTTGTTCGCTTACAAATGATAACTGGAACAGCAGCTGCGACTTTTCCGATTTCCTCGTCTTTCTGCATGATCTTTTTGATTCGCGCCTGCAAAAACGTTTAAGCAATCTTACGAGATGTCCGTAGCAGTATAAGAGAAACTTCCAAAGATTCGTTGCCATCAGAAACGCAACCAGAGAGTACTGTGGATAGTCGAACCTCTCGAGTGAGCGCCAACGCAGTCATTCCATTTCCAGATTGATACCAACCAACCTCATTCGTCAAAATCTCTCACCGGGGCAAAGCGAGCGTTGTATTTCTTCCTCTTGTTTACCATCCTTCAGAGTTTCCGACACACAATCGAGCTCAAGCTCGGAACGCACAGGCAGTAGAGCTCAGCTCAAGCAGAAAATTTTTCTTTACGCACAAAATATTTTCTTGTGTTTGTCTGTCTGTCTATGTTTGTGTCCGTGCTGGGTAGTTAACGCCGCTACCGTTGTCGGCCCGATGTATACAAGTTTTCCGTCACTTAGAGCCTGGAGAGTACAGAATTCCTGCGTCATCTGTGATCCTGGGATAGCTTCTCTAGCGGTCCGTCTTTAAAGAGCTGTAACGGGAGTATATTGGCAAATTCTCGAACGCAGGACTTTATCTCAAGTTTAGCGTTTTATTGGAACGCTAAACGTCATGGCAGGAATTGTGGGCAGTCTGAGGAAGAACGCTTCTCAGACCAGACAGGAAAATATTCGGTACGTAGGTATAGAGGAACGGCCGTTTCTGATACATAAGGAACGGTATCGGGTATACGTACCAAAGTTACGGCATGTACGGAAGGCGGGAAATATGCCTCGAAACGGTCCCAAATACACAGACGGGTGATCGCTCAGAGCAGACGAGTCAAGGCACGTCGCTGATGATGATGATTTTTGCTGAAACTTGGTGAAACTGTCCCAATCTTTGGATTGGAGGCATGTAGGAAAACCGCTCCTTTGGGACGGAATGGATCAACTGCTAGATGGTGGAAAGAGATTATAACTTCCCTGTAGGGTTAGACGTTTCCGTTATCAGACCCTTCTTCGACATGCAGCTGAGTCCAGAGTATCAAATCTCTTCGCCTCTCGGTAAATTGCCATCCACTCATGTCCGCGCGTTGGAGGTTTCAACCCCAAAAGACTCCGTGCGATTGGACATCAATTTCTCTGTGTGTAGTCCTGGACCCGGACGTAACAGAACTACAAAAAATTGCCGTAAAAAACTTTTCTTCCTTACTATTTTTTTTCCGATAAAGTGATTCCACTTCAATTTAGGAATCAGACTGACTGAGAATGCGCTGTTCCGCTATGCCAGGGGTGACAGATTCATAGAGTTCGCGGGCTAGATTCCGATTTTTGAACCTGCCGCGGGCCACTTTTCGAACAATTCGTTGGGGTTCTCTCGTTCGAGAATGAGCAAAAGCTCCAATGAAACTTCGGTCACTAGAATCGCAGCTCGGGATGGTGCGCGAGCCTCAATTTATTCCAGCTGGTTCCAGGACTGACCGTCACGGGGTTCTTACTGAACAGTTGAAAAAGCTGGTCGACGACTTCATTTCGGCGATGCGGTGACCGGATGGCCATGAAGTTCCTTTCTGGGCAACACAGTCTTTTCCAGACGTGAGCGAGAATCGCAAGAGGTGAACTGCAGTCGGATGATGAAGAACGCATCCGATTGTGATATTGTTTGGAAATACTCACAGAACACCTGGAACTACGATACACTTCCATCGACGTACCTCAGACAGTGACAATGAATTCGCGGTATCCAGCGCTTCACTGAGAGAAATATTGCCCGAAGGAGACAGATGAACAGTCCCTACCAGCACTAGACACCCAACACAGATCTGAACGCGTAACGTAAGGAGGACCACTACCCAGAGGCGAACCGTGGGGGGGGGGCGGTCCGCCCCTGGCGGCACCTCTCCCAGGGCGGCATTTCTGGGGCCTGGAGACTCCGGTCTGCCGCTCCGAGCCAGGAGATCAAGCGTTCTATCTTTGCGTACGGTTGGAGTTCACTCAATTGCGAATTCGTTTCGCTTTTGGGTGCATGTGATTTCCGAGAAACTCGCAATTAGAATGAAATGAGAAAAAGTAGCCGATCGATCATTAGAATGTCCGTTGAATCGCATCTGGGGCGGCAAAATTTCCATCCGCTCCGGGCGGCACTTGGGCACGGTCCGCCCCTGCCACTACCGTCTAGGTTAGGCAAGAAAATTGGTTGTCACCGCGTCTCAGGGTCATCGTAGGACTCTGTTATGCCGAATGAATTCTGGTGCACTTGGAATTGTGTGAGATTGTGGAGTGCACTGGAAACCGGATCTACGATCACGCGATCGCACCCCCACCCAGGCATTCATAATTCTCAGGCTTTTCGAAAAAGCTTCCGCTGAAGCAGGGACTTGATTGGGATACGGTGCCCAACAAAGATAATCGTCATCATTGTTTTCATTCGCCCACCGGCGAACTTCAGTTTCATCATTCCTATACCCTCAAGTCTTTCGTGATGGATCTTGTCATTGTTTAACATACGTTCTTCCGTACCTCCGTTCTTTTGAATTTCAGTCCAGTGTCGTTGTCATTTCGCGCATACTAGCAATTATTCTGAACGGCTATCTCATCCGCATTTGCTCAGTTTCGAAACACCACTGCCTCTGCCCTCCCAGCCCTTGCCTCTTTCAAGGGAAGGGAGCTTCATTCAGGATATTCCTTACGCGGAATTCCGTTCCCAAATGATCGCAGAATCATAAGCGAAGTCAACTCGAGGATCGGAACACGCGTTGGGATTTTTCTGAAATTATGGGGTGAGAACATCATTGATTCGATGCGGATTCTGAAAATAAACAACTGTTTCACTGAATTTTCACCTATGATCTTTCTTAAGCCTGAATCCCGAAATCTTAACCATTTGATGGGGCGAAGCAAAGGGATCGTACGCGCAGGATGCCATCGGAGAACATGATGTATCGCGCGCGTAGATAAGAATTGAATTTAGCTTGAAATTCCCGCAGTGCATCCACAGCTGAGGATAAGTCGAATTTCGAAGCATTCATAACAGCATAACATAAGGGCAAAGTGCCTCTATGCTTTGCTCCTCCGCAAAAACGCCTCTTCGAGCCAAGTCAAAGCGAATGGCGGAAAAAGCTTCAAAGAAAATCGAAAAACCGTCCCCTCGAAGGGCACTTCGGATCGACCTTCGTCGTCGACTTCGGTGAAATTGATGGAATTCTCCATTCCAGTGATTCCGACGATGAAGTTGGTCTTTCCCCTGAAGCTCTGAAAGCTCTCAGTGAGTTCTATGCCGAACAGGAGGAACAAAAAGTCGAAGAGGATTGGGTATGTTTCGCAGATTTTAAATCGCCGAGTAAACGCCAACCTAATTCGGACATGAAAAAACAAATGAGAAGAGCCAAGACGTCAGGCGGAACTCGATTGCCATTCCAGCAACTCAGCCAGTTCTGGTACACAGACGAAACTGCGAAGACTCTCGCGAGTTTGGCGCGCACTCAGGGAAGCCGAATCTGCTGTCTCTCGTCACCGACCGCATTCAGGGAACTGCAAGCAACACGCTTTCCCGGCGAGAAGTTGACGCTTTTGGAGTTTGATAGAAGGTATTTCACGATATAAGGTGCTTTGAATGGTAACCGAATGAAATCCGACGCGCCTGTTATAGTTGACTCAAATTCCCAGGTTTGGCGATTTATACGGTGAAGATTTCGTATTCTACGATTATAAATCGCCCGAAAACATACCGAAAGAGCTCGAGCGAGCTTTCGACGTCGTGCTAGCGGACCCGCCTTTTCTCGCGGAAGAGTGTCTTGAGAAGGTTGCTAAATCGATTGTTTATCTCACATCCAAGAGCTTCATCCTTTGTACAGGTGAGCATTCGCTATTTCAGTGGCGTTTGTTGACTCTCGTTTCCAATGGACTTTGCACAACGCAGGAATCGATGTCTAACGGATCAATTTTTCATTCGCGTGAAGGAATCGTAATGAAACCGTTGGCAGAGAAGCTTCTTGGACTTTCGGAAACTTCTTTCCATCCTCAACACGAACGGAAATTAGGAAATCAGTTCGGATGTTTCACGAATTTTCCAGTGAATAAATCGTGATGTTCGTAAGCTTTCATATTCTCTTTTTGACCGACTCGTGGGGTCCATCGCAAGTTCAATTAAATCCTACCCGATGAGCGCAGGTTACGCACCATATTTATTTTCATGCGAGAACTGGCCAATTATTATACATCAGAAATATTTTCCAATTACATTTTCATAGAATATGAGTGGATCGAGCCGTTCTCATTCTTGAATCGTTCAATCATTCTGTTCTGGAGTCAATCAACACCGAATCATACCGAGTTGGCCGAACAAAGCGAGCACTTATTTCAATACGGAACGGAGCATTCATTCATCTCGACTTGGGGTTGACGTAGCGTTCAAAATGTGCACGGAGAGCTCTCCACTGAGGTTCTTCGAGTAGCACATGTGGTCTACGTTTCTGCATTTCTTCAAAACTTCTCTCAGGTCCGTAGCCATGTCTTTCCATGAGGTAACAGCCGACCAGGGTCGCACTGCGAGTTCGACCGGCTTTACAGTGAACTTAGACGGAAGATCTCTGCTTGCGGTACTTCTCAATCAGATCGACTCCTTGTCGGAGTTTTCCGCCATCGGGCGCCGCGAAGATTTCCTGCGTGGGAAGCTGCAGAAATTCTACTCCAAGAGTCTTCCATCCGTCTTCACCCGGAGTGAACCATCTAAGAGAGAACCAAATGTCAGTTCCCTTGAAGCATTGCGGGGATATTCACCGGCGTCTTGAAGAAATACCGTAGGCTCACCTGAGCTCAAAATCCTCATTCATGCTGACAACAGCTTTCACGTTCTCTTCTTGAACGAGTTCCTTAGCGACAGAATGAAAAGGCAGCGCTCCAAGAACGACGGTATCATCAATCCTATCATACCTGCAAGTTCCATCGAGTCGAAACTAAATGCCAAGGATGGTTCAAGCAGCCCTGCAAAACCACTTTTTCGGTAAAAACTCACCATCGCCGATCAGTGAATGATTTCATTAGAATGTTGTACACCAGTGACGGATAGAAAACTAATTGCGCAAAAACTCGGTGCTTGCGAACTTTTTCCGGAACCAGCCATTGAATCAGAATCACCGCGGTTCGCATCGCGGCGCAAGTTTCCTGGGAAGATGATGGCGCAGTTTCTGAGATTAATATTCCAGGAGGATCGGGACTTCGACAACTGCATCGTAAATCCTTAACGTTTGTAAGTTTTACCTCTTCGTTGAGAACAGAGCTGATTCGGAGGTTGTCTGCGGAGCTCCCTTGTCACAAGTATCTCACGGAGAGGCTGTTTTGTTCGAATGACATTCAACTCATGGAGGAAATGCTCTCTCTGTTTCCTCAATCTAGACAAAGCACTACTTCGATACAACTCTTGACAACCCACCAAAGGTCCAAAACATCTTCACCGATAGAATTAGTGTGGAGTCAGCTTCACGAGACGAAGACCCGGCGGCTTAACATGCGCGACGAAGCACGTGAAGGAGCTCTTAACGCCGCTCAAGATAGTGCCCAGAGCGAATTTATTCAATGAAATTGTAATGCCACAACACATGTATTTTCTCTGACTTTACACCGTTCCGGTGTTTTCTCAGTCATCGCCCTTTCCTAATGTTCTCGCTGTGCCATCACGTGGCTCGAAACGGTGTCTCCAGGTTTCTTCCTCCTACAAATGGTGAATTTCGTTTGAAGTTAAAACAAAGCCCCTCTTCCGGAATGGTCTGAGAAGACTTTATAGAACGAATTCTAAAGAGCTCGAAGATCAAATCTCACTACTTGAAGCGGGAAAGTATTGCTAGTGATGATCTTTGCTGATACGATCCGAGCTTTGGCAGCTCTGCTTTGACTTTGATACGAGGGGAGAACCGTGACGTCTGCAGTTTCGGCCATAATTCCTGAATTTCCATGGCACTTTGGGTCTGCAAAGCGAGAAACAGAAACATTATGATTCATAGGTAGACATCAATCTTCGAACTTTGAAGTTCGAAGGTTCGGCAAGCCGGGAAACAAATTCGCACGGGGAGCGCCTTAATCATTAGTTTCATTATCGTAAGACTTTTTGAACACTTGGCCCCAATGAACAATCGTTGTCATGCCCCATCATATTGTTTCGCCAGGCTTTACCCCTGGAACCCGCGCTCTTCCCAGGCCCGACTCTTGGTTCAGGGTCCCATAGACCGTGGTGAATAGTATGATTCAGATCCAGCGCTTCGGGAATCACCGAAATTTTGCCAAGCGCCACCATTTTACGTGGCATATTGCCCTTCTATTTGAGAGCAACAATTGAGCAGACGAGTCGACCCACCGGACGAACTCCAAGTCGGAGGATTGAATCTTTTGGATTGAAATAATAGCGCGAGGAGATTCAAATAAAACGGAATTCCATCCCGTTAAGAGGAAAAAATCGCCGTATTTCTTTCCATTGAAAATGTCTTCTGAATCTCATTTAGGAACGGATTGGTCTGCATCGAGAAGTAGGGGTACACCTTCTATTTGGAGGGCCGCTCTGGATAGACGGGCATCTCCTCGATGGTTCGAGTGATAGAAGGGCATGCCCGAAAAGTTGAGCATTTAAGTAAGTAATTGCTCATATTTTGTCGCCCTTTCCGCGTCACCGTCTCGTGTGTCACCCCGAGTCTCGCCTGTGTCTGACCGTCCGCCATTCTAGAATCTTTACATATCACATGAGTCCTGTCAAGCAACTAACCCTCGCTCTGATTCGCTGTTCTGTCTGTTGGGCGTCCTAATCCGCATGAGTACAAAACATGAAACTTCCTCCCGCAGCTCGATGAGATTCAAGCCTAATACGGCAAATAAAAGAGCACATTTTAGAGGAAGATGCGAGCATCCCGATGCTGATGGCATACTCCAAGGTCGTGTGCAGGGGGGGGGGAGGGGGCGAGAAGGCCATGTCTTGCGCGGACTATATCTCCATACAGAAATAGTTCAGTCTAGCTGCCAGCTTTCAAGTCTCAAAAGTATTCGAGTCTGCTATTCGGATAGTTTTGTAGAAACGATCTCAGTTTTTTCTTGAATAAGTTTTTCGAGTCTATCAACGAAGTTCATCTCCCAACCTGAGGAATGAAAGTCTTCTTCTCTGCGTTCAAAGTAGGGATGTGAAGCTGCGTCTGATGCTAGCAAGCGCTCAAGCATACCGAGAGTGCTACACCAGCGGTGAATCAAGTTCAAGAACAATTTCGGGGCGTGCACGTTATTTCTACAGCATATGAATTCAACAATTTGATCAGACCTCGAGTCATTTTATCGGAACTCATGGGCGGTTCAGTTCATAGATCAGAGTCGAGTGACTACTGCCGGAAATCTCGGTTTCATTGTGTACGTCATCTCAGGGCGCTCCTCGTATTCCTGTTCGTCTCTTGAAGAATCGTATGCGTCGATTCCAAAACAACGGAAAGCCTTGAGGCGATTCGGACGATGCTCTTCCTTCGCATCGTGGCTTCACCTAGGCAGCGTGGCTGAAACCGCCGGGTGAATGTCCTGGGCATAGCACCTTCCGTGGGATAAGTTTCTTCGGTTTGTGGAAGGTCTGATGTGTCACGGGAAAATCACCAAAGCAGCCCAATGAGCCCCCGATAACTTGGATTCAGAAATTAATCCACGATGACAGCGGATGGTATGGGCCCTCGTCCGAAATCACGCCTGCTCTGGAATGGTTCCCCCCTTGTTCCGTAGAGAAAAAGATGGAAATTCGACGCAGTGGAGAATGAGGTGTGGTCCACTCGCAGCGAAACATGTATTGTGAGACAGCCTGGGGTATCTTACCAATTCAGAATGGCCTCGCTCGCTTCTCCGGTTCTCGAATCGATCGAAACCACGTTCCAGATCAACCGCGAGGAGACGGGCTGGACAGACTTCATAGTATCTTGGCTTTTCTGGAGATGTAGAGCGTAGAGATCAATGTAGTCCAGTCAAACCTAAACCTGTTTTGTTCTTTCACGTGCTTTGGGAAACCGTGAGAGATACCGTTTAGAGTCGGATGATCAAATTGTTCGGAAACCGCACGCACTAGGAAGTTTCGTAATCTGCTTCCCCGCGCAGCTTCATCGGAAATGGTACATAAGTCTGATAATTCCAATGTTCCGCCTATTTTCAGCAGAGATCATCATCACCATCGTCATTGGTCAAGGCGTCTGCTTTCGGAGATTGCTCTGCTCGGCAGTGAGAATGAATTTCAGTCATTTCCCGAAACGCGTTCCTTGCGCTCCTTCGCGACGATGCTCAAGTAAGCGTTCTTTGCGCATCAGAGGAAAGGCGTACCTAAGGCTGCGTTTCTAAACATTGCTCGCCTGTCTCTCACCTCGCGTTGTTTGAAAGCCGTTCGTATAGGTCAAGTTACTGTCTTTAAGCCGTAAACCCATCGTATAGTTCCTGCGTTCCAATTGAACGCCGTTTCCCCGTTCTTCCGTTCAAGCAGATTTCATCTCTAGAGCCCCCGGGTCGCGCGCACGACATTTTCCCCGCCATCCGATCGTCGTCTGCTGCGCTATCACAGCACTACTGTTTGGCGTTAAGGTCCATGTCATGAGCCCGACGTGTTTACATAATGGATGCATTTCTCGAAGAGGAATTGAATCTGAAAATCTGAAAAAAGCCCATATTACCCCATCTGAACTCCTCTGAGATCTTAAGAATCGGGACGAGGATTCATGGATCCCTCTGGAAACCCGGTTGCAGCTCCAGGAAATCGAAGCATCTCTGAAAATGCGTTCATGGTGTAAACACGTCGGGCTTTTGGCGCGCTCCCTTCTGGATGAGGGACATCCATGACGCGCGATACGGCTAACCCGATAAAGCAGACTTCGACATTGGCGCCTTGGTAGCGCAAGTCTGGCCACCCTGTGGCATTGCCGATTTGTGTGTTTTGCTCGAGAAAGTTGGTAATATCGATGAAAATTGCATCTATCGGTCTTTCTTTCAGTGTGTTGTGATGCACAGTGATCGAAAGGAAGCAAGACGCTCCGAAACGTGCTGAGAACAGTGACAAACGACGTCTCGCTGCCTCTCAACAGCCGGAAACTATATTCGTGATGCCAATCTTGAAGAAAGAGGAGTTCGAGCGAATCGCTCCACCAAAGGACCTCAAGCCCGATGACGAGGTTTTCTACAACCAGGTGACCAATGAGGTCTTCACCGACTACGAGTAAGTTATCTCTTGGTATGGAATCGAACTCAACTTCGCTGCTCAGCCGGCTACTTGCGAATTTCGCGTGTTTCTACGCTACGCCTAACTTGCAAGCGCAGCGAGTGTGTCCGTTCCGCGGCGAGGTCGTTGCGGCCACTGAAGGCCTCCGGGACAGTGTCTCACAGTGTCACTCTGATTGCCAACTTGAATGCGGCCTCGGAGAAAGTTGATAACCGGCACCACATTGGGACGGTTCTCTGTGGAAGGCGCCATTCCACATATGCCACCGAGGGGTAATGCGGGTCGACTCAAGCACGATGGAGACGGTCCGTCAACCCACCCGTGATCCGTTAACGCGGTGTTCGCTGCTATTCTCCGATGACATATAAGTTGTTGTTATCGTCGTTGCCGTCATTGTTGTTGTCGTTGTCGTCATCGTTGTAACACCTTCCGCAAGTTGCAGATTGACATTGAGTTTGGTGAGACCGAGTGTTTTGAAATGGTTGACATTGGCAGGCTGTGCATGATGTTTTGGAGGAATCTCGTCAGCCCGAGCGCTCAATCTTGGGATGGCCGATTCCATGCTAATCTACGCCGCGCCCTGCGCGAATTATCTCAAACCTCTATAGGGCTCCTTTCAGAAACAATCAAAGAGTGATGGCGTCGATTCAACTCTAAAGTACACACGATCTTTTCATTGCAGTGATTACTTCGCCCGGGTGATCCTTTGCAACTCGCTCGTTTGGACATGCTCTCTGACCGGCAAGTCCGGTTTGACGTTCCAGGATGCACAAGAGAGCGAGGAGGCCAGCAGGGAAATGGTGCGAGCCTTCCCGCGTGCTCTCCGAATACCGGTTCTCTTTATCGCCAACCTTACCAGAAGAGGACGTTTCGCCGATCTCCTCGATGACGTTTTCAATTTTGTGAAGGATCGCTTTTTTGTGGGTGAAGAGCTCGATTACACGATCAACGGTCGACGGTGAGCTGTTTGAGCGTTCTCATTGACTTGGCGTAACAGAGGTTCGAGGATTCGACCGTGATGGATTCCTTCCGTCGCTATCACCTTCAATGAAATACCATATTTTTCGCTTTAGGAAATTGGGGAAGCTGACTCGAATTCATCCGACAACTTCAGTTCCATCGGAACAGAAGAGCGATACGCCGAAGGGCAAGAAGAGAGAGACTAATGACGTTCTCAAGATCAAGTATGATATCCAAGACATCGATAGCGGGGAATCCTTCGAAGTACAAGGGAAAGATATTTTCCGCAAACGGACTTTCACGCGGGACCGACTCCGAATATATCTGAAGATGGCCACCGAACAGCAAGGCAGCGTACTTCGAGTGATCGGCTCCGTCGCTGAAAAATATAAATTGGCTGCAACTAAATACGCGGATATCCATATCGGAAAGGAACCCGAATTCGTCGTGAGTCCTTCGAAGCGTCTGAGCAAAGCATTGAAGAAGGAGGTCAAAGTCAAGGAGAAGAAGGAGATGAAAGGAAAAGAAAAGAAGAAGAAAGACAATGCGAGTGAGTATTCTGTCCTCGATTGGTTGATTGTCTCACAATGAGTGAAACAGGCAATCGACTTACTTGAGAGATGCTCAAAATCAACAGGAGAACTTCCGTGAATCATAATTATATATACTGTAAAACCTTGGTCATATCATCACTTGATATTTGTCGCGGGTGATATAATCGATGGATCGCCCAGTGGGTTGTGTGGAGTCATATGGTATCATGTGGGGACATACGATCCAGAGCAAAATGCACCATTTAGTCTCGAAATGCCAAATAGATCACACTTATCTTTTTTTCCCGATTTCAGAGGAGAGCAACAAGGAGAACAAGGCCAAACCTAACTCAAAGGAGGATTCCGAGAAGAAAGCCGCCCGCGAGGAAGCGAATCTCATTCGACAGCAGTTCATGGCCGCGTTGTCTCGACCGAGGGAGGATCTCACTCTTGACGGTCTCAAAGACCTGCCGGCTATAACATCCTTTGATTGCGGCGTGCCACAGAAAGCTCTCTCCGACGCGTTCTGCGTACTCGAATTTTTCGCCGCGTTCCAACAGGAACTTCGAGTCAAGGACTATTTCTCGTCTGGAATCACATTCGATATTCTGGAAAGGGCTGTCAGCGAGACCGACGTACTCGGTCCTCTAGTCGATATATTCCAAATTCTGCTCACAAATCTCTTCAAATTGAAAGTCGTCGAGAATAACTTCAACTACGACGAAACCAGACCTTCGGATTATCAACCTGAACCCATCTATTCTGCTCAACGTGACGCGGCTTTCACAATGCGCAGCATCCGACAGGCTTTCGGTTTTTCACTTACGCAACTGACGCTCGACAGTTTCACCCTTTCGGAGGTTCTTCGTCTCCACATAGAGTCGAGCGGAGCGCCGGGCAACGTTAAGAAAGCTGGCAACATGGACCCCGCTGAGGATCCGGGTCTCGCTTTCCGGATCGAGAACCCGAAAATCCTCGAAGCCTTGAGAACAGGAAGTTTGTTTGAATTGGAAGCCGCGGACAAACTGAAGTTGCTCCGACTCATTGTCGAGCAGCTGTTGTGCACTGATGGAGTGCGAGATATGATCGAGGAGGCTTCAGAAACCTACAAAAGTTCGAAATCGGCGCTTCGCAAGCTGAGAATAATGAAAAAGAATAATTCTGAGGCGAAGCCTTTGATATCGCCGAGGGAGTTCGAACGAAGAGAGGCGGAACTTCAAGAAAAGATTCGGAATTCTCGAGAAAAGCTCATGATGGTTCCCCTGGGTGAAGACCGCGCTTATCGTCGATACTACGTGGCATATTCGATTCCTGCTGTTATTGTTGAAGACGATGCCACACATATCGGTGGTGCATGTATCGAGGGAGGCACTCCTAAAGAACCGATAATTTCCCCGCCGCTCGCTTTCATGAGGCAATTCGTACAGAACGTCGCAGCTGAAAACGCTTCACTTTCAATGTTGACTTCACTGAAAGGAGTCAAAGAGGGAGAAATTCGTGTCAAAACCGAACACGCTCCATTCACATGTACCGGCGATCAGAGTTCGTGTCTGGTGCACAACAGGTCCCTGGTGAGGGATAACTGGAGATTGATTTCGTCCAAAGAACAGCTCGACGACCTCATCGGTGCGCTGGACAGCCGTGGCATTCGCGAGAACCCTCTGAAAAAAGCCCTTCAGGCCCAGCTCGAGAATCTCTACTGGGCCATCGAGAAATGCCCCTTGCACATCCTGAACAGGAACTTCGAGAATACTCGAAAAACTAAAATGCCTTCGGCTCAGATCAAGAAGAGCAACCTCTACGGAGTCACTCCCAGCTTTGCGTTGGAGCTGAGTTTCCGCGAACTCATACTCGAGTTGGAAGAGCGTCTTTACAGTGGCGGGCTCGGTCACCTCAAGGATGTCGACAGAGAGACGTGGCGTGAGGATTTGGTCGCCATCCTCTGCCTGGTCAGTAACATGAACAAAGCAACAGAAATCAATGAGCTCAAGATGGACCCGGATTTGAAAGAGACCCTGAGGTATCTTTCTCAAGCCCTGACACTGGTCGGTCATGCTGTAGAGAAGAAGGTTCTGATGGCTCCTCTAGGTTCGGCTGAACCACCGACCAAAGCGAAGAAATCTCAACAAGTAGTCGCTGATGCTGTACCGTTGGTCAAAGAAAATTTCGACGTCTGGCTCAAGGAATTGCAACCTGCATGGTTACAGGAAAACGGACATTCCGTGGAGCACTCGGTAAGAGTATTTCAAGATCACTTACTTTCTTATCTGCGATTCTAGATTTGCCCAAACTAGGTTCAGAGCGCAGAACGAAAAAAAATCGGGAGAATCTGTGAACATCTTTCATTTCAGAACGGGAACCACAAAGATATTCCCGCGCAGAACGGATCGGCTGAGAACGCTTTGTCTGACGACGATGCATCTTCATCAACTTCATCGAACGACAGAAATGCGACCCGGAGCGTTCTCAACTTGCCTCGCGTGTTCCTTCTGATGTACAGCTTAGAGCGCAGTGTTATGTGGATGAGATCGGTCTCGAACGCCGCCTGCCGAGTTTGTCGAAAGAAGAGCAATCCAGAGCAGATGTTACTTTGCGATGGATGTGACAGAGGTTACCATATCTATTGCCTGAAGCCTCCGCTGTCGGAGATACCTCAGGGAGATTGGTTCTGCTCACAATGTACTCCGACTCAATTGAGTCCACGCAAGCGGACGAGAGCTCCAGTAGAGGTTTCCTCCGAGGTATGTTCTGCTTTCCTCTGAGGTGTCTAGTGCTTGCGTGGTCAGAGCACAATCTCACCCCTGTCACTGGATTTGGAATCAACTCATGTGCTTTTTTTTTACTATCGTTTCAGGAAGAGGAGGAGGAAGACAACGAGGGCAACGATGAAGAAGAGGACGACAACAACGAAGAGGACAATGTGGATGAAGACGAAGAGGAAGAGGACCTCAATCAAGAGGTGTGCAACGTCTGTGAATCCCCGGGAGAGTTGATCCTTTGTGACTTCTGTCCGAAATCTTTCCATCTTGACTGCATTGATCTTAAGAGACTTCCCCGCGGAACTTGGAAATGTCCACCTTGTGTGAAAGGCAATAATGGTAGGCGAGGGAGTCCGCCTTTGACGAAAGTGAAAGTTAGTAGCCGGAACAATATCCACAAGTACGATTTGGGAACAGTGGCCGATGTGGATTCATTCGATTACATGGTTTGCTGCGATGTCGTCAAGCTGCTCGTGAAGTCCGAGCATTCGTGGCCGTTCCTCGATAGAGTCACGAGGAAAGACGCTCCGAACTACTACAATGTCATCAAGAAACCTATGGATTTTGGTACACTCCAAGGCAAGCTCAACGATGTCAAGTATCGTGACAATGCTGGATTTGTGAGCGATGTTTTCCAGATAATCGCCAACTGTTTGGTCTATAACAGTCCTCGACGCGATGAAGTGACGGCTGCCAAGGCCTTATCTGTGATGTTCTGCGAGATCCTGACCCAGGTCGGGCTGGAAAGTCTCATTTCTCTCAAAGATTCCATTCTGGAAGAAACCGAAGAATCGTCCGGCTGGTCCAAGGGCAAGCCTCAGAAGGATGCCATGGATGAAGAGGATGAAGAGGAGGATGATGAAGAAGACGACGACGATGAAGGAGGAGATGCAGATGAGGACTGCGATGAGGACGATGGAGAAGTGGACGCAGAGGACGAGGATCAGGATGAAGATGACGATGACAGCTGCGACGAGCAACCAACGAAGAAATCGCCTGAGGCATCCGACCCTCCGGGCGGCAGCGGCGATGGCGGCGGCGGTGGCGATGAAGAAGGAGGTGCTGATGACTCTCATAAAGACGGGGCCAGTGACAAGGGGGATGGCGACGGAAACGATCGACGTGGTGGAAAGAAACAAAATAAGAAAAATGATGAAAACGAGGGGGAGGAGGAGGGTGATGACGATGATGATGACGACGGAAATGATAGTGTCGAGGACGAAGAACAAGAGGAAGACGATTATGACGAAGAAGATGACGATGATGACGACGACGAAGACTATGGAAAACCCAAAACTCGGAGAGGAAGCAAGTCCAAGCGTAAAGCTTCTCCACCTCAGAAGAAAACCAGCAGTCGGAAGCGCAAGAGAACCTCACGATTCGGTGACAGTCGGGACGAGGACGATGACGACGAAGACGATGACGAAGATGAGGATTACGCGCCGAAGAGGAGTTCGTCGTCTCGGAGGACGTCTTGAAGTTCTACAAGGGGAATGGTTATATTCACAAGTTGGGAAGAAAATCACAATCCGCGGATGAAGCCCATTACACCGTGGAGAAATAATCATGTACATAACGACGCTTAGGAAGAAAACTCGAATGCGAGATCATAATAGATATCATTCGCTTTATATTATCATTCTGCATTGGGATACTTTCTGGAGCTTTAGGAAAATATTTAGTCGCTCCGCTTTTTTTTGAGAAATTGGTCGGACCTCGTGAAAATTGGAGGCGTCCTGAAGATGTATGTAAATACGAACTGCGCTCGGGAAACACGTTGTCTCGGGGCCTTGACTGTATAATATCTAAGCTAGGTGTAGTGAGGTGTAGACAGACTCGTTTCGATGAGACTTCTCGGGAAGCGTCGTGGAGCGCCTTATACCGAATAACGAGAACGAAATTTCCGGTGGATCTTAACAAAGCGCTCGAAATGTGAACCATGCTCGATGCGTACATAATCCCCTCCGATGATATCGGCAAGTTGCGGATTGACTCCTTAGCGACGTGTTCAGAAACCGATCAGAAGGCCCAGTCTGATGGCCACGAGCGCGAGCGACGCTGTGTCGGGAGCCAGACAAGGTCTAGCATTCCAGGACGATTGTGAGTGTGTGATAATATAATTTTTTCAAATGCCGGATCTGTAACATTCGCCCATTTCTGGGTTGTGACTCTTCTCTCCTTGTTTTTGCCCCCTATGTTCAGTTCTTATGTTCAACCCTCCGACGAGATTTGACTCGAGTCAGCGGTCTGATGGATTCGCGCCGAAATGGTAGACTCACAAAGATACTCACTTCGTATACAAGCAGTTCAGTTTTTTCCTCCGACCCGATGTTTCTAATTCAATTTGTTACTTCGACACGAGTCGTGCTTCTTGAACACAGTAGCGCCTTAACGCTTCCTTCTCATTCACAAGCCTCAAGTTTCACGTGACAGAGAAAGAGTTTTGTTCGTTGGTTTTGTTGAGACTTTCCTCTCGAAAGAAAACACTCCTGTGTCAGTCCGTGGGATTCGTCACAGCGCTCGTTTGATACACATTTGGACGCCTAGGAGACGTGAGGTGATCCACCAAAAGATTGAGCAGAACCCGTAAGCAGGAAAATAATAAAAAAGCAAACGAGGTAATCAGAGTCTCATCCTTTCGAAATGGGAGGGTTGAAAGTTTCTACTTGCAATAGAGTTTTGAGCAGGTTTCCTCACACCCAGCGGATGTCCTCGAAATTTATTTAAAATCCTTCGATGAAAGTGTTTCCTTTCCGTCGGAATATAGCAGTGATCTGCGCCTTTCGTATTTGATAAACAGTTGGAACGATTCGCTCTTCTTCGGGGATCATTTTCTTGGTTTTTTCGATTTTGGGCCGTCACTCTCACCTTCGGAGGAACAGAGGGCTTTTAATGTCTTCATATGACCGATGATTTCTTTCGGGTAGACAGGTTCAGGATCAGTGAAGTCGGGGGGAGCTTTGTCCAACGCAAGAGCTTCCAGAACTTTCCACTGTCGTTCGGACTTCTTATTTTTCACAAGAGCGGACTTTTTCGAAACGTGGTTGAGACATGCTTCGATGCTTTGCATTGCCTCTTTATCCGGTCTCGGTTTCTCCGCTGATTCTGGCGTTCGTACCTCCACATAGATGCGATCCCGGAACGGCAAGTAGTGGATATAGAAGCCGTGCGGTAGTTGGAAACACTTTTGAGCGTCGTAATAGGCAGGATGAGCGCTCAGGAGGATTTGTTTCGGCGAGTTGAGCTCCCTCAGGTGAAGTAGTGCCAGACAAGCAACATCGAGTTTACGACAACAATGCCACAGCGTTGTCCACCACTGTTCGGCCTCGGTCTCGCTTCCCCTGGCTAGAGTCTGAAAGAGGCGATAGAAACCGTTGGAAATGTATCATCAAGAAACCGAACTTCCTCGAGAACATCATAATCATTAAATACACGTGGAGCAAAAGTCTCGAGCTCACCATGTACCGCGGGCTTTGTCCGCGGAATTCCGTGTTGATTGCGTTTTGCGGTATGAAGCCGAGAACGTCAACGGTACGAGGACTGTCGTGTGCTATGACTTGCTTCAGCTCGTCCGGGCTCCACTTCTTCAAGTAAGTTTCAAGGAACTGGAGCGCTTTCTTTTTCGTGTATTCACCTTCGACGGCTCCCGTGCCGGCGGAGCCCGTGGCTGCTCCGTCCTCGACATCGTCCTCCTCATCATCGTTCGCTGCGTAATCGAATGGAGAGATTGATCAGCTATTTGTATGAGATCTTCGTGGCGCTGGTGGATGTCCATAACTCTCAAGAGCAAACTTGCACTTACGAGCATCGCTTTCCATCCGACCTTCGAACTTGTCCGACGCGGGTCGAAAAATTTTCCCGTCTCGCACTTTGGCTTCGGCTAGGAAGTGCCCATCGTCAACGTCGACTTTGAACGATTTGCTCGGATCTAAATCTCTCGAGCGCGACAGAGCGTAGAGGTTCACATGCATGACCATGTCCTTCCTCGTCTCTTCCGGGGCACATTTCATTCGTAATTTTAGCTTGCTGAAATCAGAAATCAACTGTGACTAATTCCTCAACCGTCGAATACTGGATGTAGTACATCACGATTGATGAGTTGTCTCGGAATCGAAATTTCCAGGGTTCCGACCTTCCGCTGGGGATCGTCATCGCCGTCGGCCGGGTGAGAGCTTTGATGTGTCGCGCTAAATCAGAGAAAGATTCCAGAACTGCATGTTCATCGGAGTTTTGATCGGAGACAACATTTCGCCAGAACTTCGACATATCGAAACTATCCTCGCTGTCATTATCCGATTGCGGCACCGCCAACAATTTGATCGATATATCGTGGTTACGGGTGAGGTCAGCGGCCTTGCTCAGTACCACCTGGGGAGAAATTATATGCAGCCTTGAAGGATGACATCTTGTTGGCATCAGCGACGCACATCCTCCAAAATTCTTTGAAACAGTCACTGACTCACCGTCTCTTCGGAAATTCCTCTTTGCTTCTTCGTTTTCTCGCAGGGATCATCGTTCACTGTACAGATGAATATCTGTCCGTCACCCTGAAGGCCTTTGAGAAACGTGAACGCTATGTCCAACGCTTTCTCGAGGTTTATGTGGTTTCCTTCAACCGTTTTCGCTTCTCGGAGGTTTTTCAGGAGATCGTCGACAGTCTAACGATGGAACGGAATTGAATCAATTTCCGACGCTCGTGCATTCATGATTTACCTCAATCGAACTCATTCTCGTGTTTCTCCCGGTGACTAACCTCTAGTGTTTTAGCTGATGGCAGCTGCATGTCGATGAGGACGACCGTTTTATCGTGCATGAGTCCCAGTATGGCCACACGGTCTCTCCCTCCTCCACCGAGCGACGAATGCTTTATCAAATCGAAGATAGCGGTTCTGAAGGACGAGGTTTTCATGAGTGTATTACTACAGGGTCCAAGACTCATCCTCAAGCGCACGGTCGAAAGCTTTCAAGTGACTGGAAGTATCTACCTTATCGCCAACAGATATGCGTACGCCAACGGAACCGTGCCGTGATTCTTGTCTTTGAAGTGGCTCTCGCGCATCATGTCTCTAGTTAGGTCCAGCATGAAGACAATATTTGTTTTGTGGTATGCCCCATACTTCTCGAATTTCGATTCTCCGGGCTCTTCATCTTCATCGGGCAGTCCACCGATATTGTGGAAATTCAGCACCTGCAGGCTCATGTTTTCTCGCTCACTGAAAAATAGATGGATCACTCACTGAAGGCTAAGTGGCTAAAATTTCGGTGGAAGGCTCCGTGGAAGTAGCCAAAAAGCGACCTTCCCGAGAGATGGAGCCTTATTGTTTGTTATGCATCATGCTGGGCCATGCTTAAATGGGAATTTCTCAATGAAAAGTGTCCCTGATAGATAAATAATTAATTTTATTACATTATATACGGGCAGATCGCCGTTGTGCAATTGGGTTCAGTAGCGTTGGTTGTGACCTCGTCCTCCACGATACGCTCCCCTGTAAGCCCCTCGTTGACCACCGCGACGATTCTCCTGCCAGCCTGCATCGGCAACGCGACCTGTGTTGTACTCCCCGTGCTGTTCTCTGTGGTCCCGTCGACCTCGACCGTTATCGTAGTAGCTACTGCCACCTCCGTTTCCTTGGTAATATCCATTGTTTCCTTGGTCGTATCCGTAGTCTCTCTGATGACCGTACCCGTCGCCTCCTTGTCCATATCCATCGTTTCTCTGACTGTATTGCTGCTGGTTACCCCTTGGGTCTCGTTGGTCGTATCTGTCACCAGAGCTGATATTTTGCCTGCCTTGATTGAAGCCTCCCCCACTCCCTGCCCCTCCTCGACTGTATCCACCTCGTCCTCGACCTCCTTGATCTTTTGGCGGAGCCTGCCGCTTCGACCACGAGGGCATTTCTGGGGGAGGTGGGGCCATATCGGCTGCTCTACCTCCTCGATCGGGCACAGATCCCATGATTACTTTCGCTACCGAAGTTTGCGTATTCTTTTGTACTCCGGCACATGAGGTTTTATCGACGACGAGCACGTCAGGGCGAGCCGCGAGAAGGTCGCCGAGTTGAACTGACGGTTCTACGAGGAGATTCTGACGACAAGGCATGAACACCTGAGTGATTTGAGATTGCTTGTCCTTCATCCGAGATGACCAGCCGAAGGACTGTATCGTGACGTCCAACCGTTTCAGGAGAGCCATCCGTCGGATTGTGAAATCATTCAGAAGTTTCTGATAGACGCACTGCAGTTTAGACCACTCAGCGGTGCCAAGTTTCTTGGATATCAGCGGGGTTGGAGGGTTTGGCTGGATAGCTGTGATTTGTTTCTGCAAGCCGTTGAAGAATGCCTCCAAATTGATTTTTCGGCGCGGTATTGGCAAACCAAGGCTTTTGACTAGCAGGAGCGCATTACGACTCTGCGGCGAGCCTCTCTGTTCACGCCGCATCCGTTTCGCATCAGTGGACTTTTTCACAATTCTCGCTGCTTGGACTTCTGACGCGAGGAACTCCAGAAATATCACTTTGTTCCGTTCGGATTCAAGTCTTTGATTCAAAGTCCCGCTGACGAGATCCTTATAGGGACAGTGCAAAACGCCCAGAAGAGAAGAAACTTCAAGATTGAAAGAATCTTCATCGTCAACTTCTTCCAATGAATTCACTCTATCAACAGATCCTTGAGTGGCGGAACTGAGTTCATTGGAAAGCCACGATACAAGCACCGAAAATTTCACTCGATCCGATGTAATGATCTCGATAAAATTCTCGTCGTGTTGCGGATAACCTAAGCACCTCAGCGATTCACGAATATCAGTCTGCACTTGTCCACCCATGGCTGCCACCTCTCCGCTCGGAAATTCTGAGCAGTTTTTCTCAATTTGGATGTTTCTTCCACGAACCGGGTGCGAATTGCCGACTCAACGATCACGATGGCTAAATGAAGAACGCGAACTCGGGAGTTGCGCTTCTCTGTTTACATTTTCACATTTGATGCAGTGTGACCAAGTGTTTGAAGTGGAGCTTCCCACATGTTTCAATCGAGTGGCGGAATTGCTATGCACGGAGTTTTACTAGAGAAAAAACTCACCAATGATTCTCCAAAAAAAAAGTTCTCGAAACGTTGTGAGCCCTGACGTTAATTTCAGCATTCAGCTCGAGTGACGATCAGCTGACACATATCTAAAGCGCGCGAAACGACTGGAATGAACAGACTGGGGCATGTCATTCTCATTCTCTGCGATATGAGGACGAAAATTTCCGCTGATATATGCTCAATTTTCCTGTGAACATGAATCTTTACCACCAATCTCCTGAAAAAGCATAAGCCAAACATCCGATTTCCGGGCACCGCAAGACAGGAAGGCCAGAAACGGGATAGTTCCGATCATTCATAGCAAAAATCATCATCGTCATCGTTGTTTGCTGGGGTCGCGGCCCTAACCTACCCGCTCTGCGCCCTCAACTATAATTTGGGTTTGCTGACTCAGTTTCGAGTGTTTTAACCTAACCTAACCTTTCCTTCCGCCCGAAGCGGAACTGCGAGAATGCGTCTGCTACACCACAACAGTCCTACCACTTGACCGCCTCCCGTTTGCTGAAGTTTGGCTCACAGGGTAGAATTCAAAATTGCGGCTCTGGCGGGGAAGCAGGAAAGTGAAAAAGGGAGAAAAAACAGGCACAGGTACGACGGTTCGCTGGAGGCGCTGATTCAGGGGGCGGTAGTCAAAGAGCTGACCCAGGAGTACGGCTCCAATCAAGGGGATCCCTATGAGCAAAAAAAGAAAGTAACATCTCCATCGAGATAGTCTCTGCAATCACAACTCGATGCGGAGGGGTCGCCATCGAACTCAACTCGATTGTTACGCCGCGATGTGAATGAATAATATCAGCAAGCATGTGACAATGGGTAACTGTTTGTCACTCCGCATCAATCGCGTACATTGCACCGGAAGAATCAGCCGGCGCTCGGATTCGAACCTGAGAGGCTGCCGACCCTCAACGTTTCCAAGATGTTGTTCATCATTAGGATTCTGACATCTACAGAAAGTCTCATCTTTTGGGGAGTGGAATCAAAGACAGGAACCGAACATTCGCTGCGCTCACGAATGACTCGGTCCGTGATCTATCGTTGCGGCATGGATGGCGACCAGGTTTTGGAGCCGAGAAACTTCAGATTGATATTGATTCTCGGGGTATCGAGAAAAATGAACGTCTCTTCGGGAGGGGGTTCACGATGTTGCTCTGAATCCAGTGGAATCGAATTGTCGGAATGACATGCGGAAGGGGCAGCTCAGGTTAGTTTGTACGTGAGGAGACCTTAGGACCACCTGGCTGATTCCCTATCCGAGGGTTTCGTTGTCTGGAGGTTTTTTCGTTTCCTACTGCTCGGAAATCGGAATCCCTCGCACGATCAGTTGAGCCTGGAAGCATCAGAAGATGTTTCGCGTAATTCAGACGGCCGCTTTCACGGTGGAAAGGAAAACAGTACCGAATGTGAGCGGAGTTCAGAGGAGTCCATGCGTTCAACCGGAATCAGCTTTTGAAAAGTGCAAAGCTCGGCCTAAAAATCCGTGATCGATCGACGAATCGTTCTGTGATCATTTTCTAGTTTCTGACCCCAACCGTGGTAGACTCCTGTGGTGATCCGGCACCTCCTTGATGACAAAGTCATCCCACGCAGCGAATGAAGTCTGAGATGTTGCAACAGTTTCACGCTGAAGGTAGTCGATCTGTTAGCTTAAGTGAATTCGCCTGGCTTGCTCCTTTCAAGCAAAGATCATCATCGCCAACTTCTCGCGGCGGGCCGCCTCGTCTGCTATCGACCGTCTCTGAGCTTGGATTTTCGAACGAATATCACTCGAATCTCGTCCGTCCACCTTTCCTCCCGTTCCATGAGGAACTCTGCTCACCCGTACCTTCCGTTCATGGGAATCGCGTGGATGGCCGAGAGCTTCACAGGATCTCATTCACGCTGAGCAGAAACAAGTCTGCGTAATTGCTGCCAGTGGTGAAAACAGCTGCAGAAGTTTCTCTTAACGGAGCGTATTGGAGTGCCGAAAAGCGAGCTCGAGCTCTTCGTAGAAGATCTGCTTATTCTTCGTCTGCAGAGGCTTTGAGGTCTCTTTGGGTTTCACTCGGCTTGACCGGGAAACTCCTAGAACAAGGTGAAAAGTCTGTGATACGGAATCAGGTATGTTTTTATTGGGATGTATGTAACTGATGGAACTGAGACATTTGAAAAATAAGATCCGATGTCTGAGACTGTTTTCTAAAATCTTTCTCGTTCACTCAGTACAAAATGATGAATATTCGCCAACGCGACCACAGGATGGCTACCTCCCGCTCAGAGGAATATCTTATACAGCAGTCCTTGTGTGATGATCCTTTCCGAGCCGAGGCTTGGCTCATCACCGCCAAAACGCTTTTCCCGAATAGCTTCGCCGTTCAGTTTGCCATGTACGACATGTACAAGGAAACCCATCGATGTGCAGACGCGGCACGCGAACTGGCGAATTTGATGTCCATTTTTCCCGCCGAACAAGGGCTCGCAACGGAGATGAAAGCTATCGCTGGTGAGCTCTCGATTTTCTGCCGAGTATCTCGAGATGAGTCAGAAGCCACATTTACGCAAGGTTTCCGAACGGGCATGGGAGGACCTACTAAAATTTGTGTTTTTCCTTTATTCCCAGGAGCCATACAAGACAGTACGACTGTCATTGACTCATCGCGACAACTTGTGGCAATTTTCAAGCAAATGTCTCCTTCAACTCAGTATGATTTGCTACTCTCGGTTTGCGACAATGCAATCGATATGACGGAACGTTGTCGTTTCTTGCTGCTAGTCATGAGGAGATTCCCGGAGAGCACGGCAAATCTGGGTCCGCCTCTCATCGAAGAACTACTGAAAAACCAGAACGAGTCTCAGATTCCGATAAATATTTATAGGAAACTGCTCGTTTGCGATGTGTTGCCCCTTATCCTTCCTCGATTGCAGCTCCCAGCGAAGCTTGTCATCGAACTGTTGGACCATTCTCTAGTTTTCTACATCCGCTATATCAGCTCGAGCAATAAGTACCTCGACCTTCCGATGGAACCGAAAGAACTCTGGGACCGTCTCATTGAACTGACGCGTTTAATTGCTCAAAAACTGAGTTGGAATCTCGCCGACTTGCTCGAGAGCTCCAACATATCTGACAATCAGATGTCCCGATTGAAGAATTTCGGTGTTCCTCGATCGGGGATGGGAATTGTGGACTTATCAAAATCTCGAGTGGTGGCCGATGACGAGATACAGAGATTCTACATCACTCTGGTTCTGTTCCTACGCTCTGTGCATTTCTACGGGCGCTTCACATCAATGAACAACGATTTTCCCGGGTGTGTGCTCATCGACTTCCGGGAGACGCATCCTCAGGTCCCGAAGAAGAAGAAAATCGAACGGAGCACAAATCAGCTTTCTGCCAGCAGATCTTTGCCCAGTGACATCGCATTTTCTCTCATTAATCACTTCCAGACAGCAGTCAAGACCTGGACCTTGCTCGCGAACTACAAAGATGACTTCGATCGGATGTCAGAATTAGTCGGCCTGTCGGAATGGCCGTTCCTAACCATATTTTTCATTGATTCGAAAATTTTCCATAGCCAACATGACGAAGCCATTCGGATGCAGTGCAATCTCATGGTAACGGCCAAAACAGGACTATACACTCATTTGAAAACGAATCTCCGTTTGGCGAGCTGCTCCCTCGCGATTGGTGATAGACAGAGTGCGTTGGCAAGGGTTTTGGAAGTCATGACCGATCTTCCAGAGAGCGCTCCTGAATCGACGGAACGCGCGATCGGGACAACTTCAGCTTCATCATCACAGAATTTTTGTGTCCGTGTTCCCGAGCCGAATCAGCTCTGCTTCATCCCGTGTTCTCGGGTTGAAGTCCTCCGTTTCTGCGTTCGTCTCATTATGCTTTGTCTCAAAGATCGCATCACTGACCAGAGAGACGATCTGGCGATGGGTCATCTCTTTGTTCTCTGTCAATCCGAGTGGCCAACTTACGAAACTCAGTTTCACCAACTAATCGACAACATTCGCAAAGTGAAAGCGTTCTGTTACCCACTCTTCATGACCTACATTGTTGTTCCTGACATTCTTGAGGAATTCGCTTACTTAGCTACGCAACCCCATCTGGAGCTTGAAAATAGTCGACTGCAACTAGATTTGCTTCCTCCAGCTCCAGGCTTGGGGGCTAGGTCACGAACAGTTACAAGAGGAGTCAACCGAGGAGCCAAAGAAGATCTGAGATTAGCGATGGAAAAGCAGATGGCTCGTTCAGACGAAGACGTGAACCAGATCATCGTGTCGTTCCTCTTGAATGAAGGGAAACTTATTCTGGGTAAATGAAATGTGAAATCCACTCTGTGCAGAGAACCATTTACCTTTAAAGTGTTGCATCGGTATGCTACCAATTTGGTTGAAAGAGCTGCCTATGCATCACAAACGTTGTTAAAAGAATAAAATCTATTCTGACGAGAGATGCGGTATCCTATTCTCATTTGAGTCTAGATCGGCCGAACAACTTCGAGTGTTCTCTTTATGACCGCCCGAGGTACCCATAGATTTACCTTTTGTCTCATTGAAATCCCTGGGTGCTGAAAATATCATTTTACTCATTGAGGTTGAGACAGTCTTCATACTAAGCCACAGCTTCTCTTCATCGAAGCGCCAGAAATGGAAGAACATGCTAGGCGGCTCCTTACAATTAGAGCCAAGCTGCTTATCCATGAATCTCATGGCCGGTAAGAACGGGTCAGAATTCATGATTCGGGGGAAGCTGCGTTCTGCTCCGGTTCCTCTCCCGTGAGTTTGAGATTTCCTTGGTTGAAGGCTCATGCCGTCGAAGCCGCGAATTCATTCGGCTTCAGAAAAACATGCATTGCTACTCAGCGGGGCTTAAAGATTCCCTGAACTGGATTTCTCCCGATTCTTGAGACGCTCTGTGAGCTTCCGAGACAAATTAAGTGCTGTGACTTGCGGTGCGAGAATCTACGCATCACTGAAGCCCAACTCGGAATCTCTCACAATCGACCTCGACAAGGTCTATAAATGAGATATCAACTGCGTTAAAATTCAAATTGATTCGTTTTGTATGACACGAAGAAGAGCCAATGCGAGAAAATCATTTAGAATCGACTTTATTTTGAGCTTCTTGAGCCTCTTCAGTGAACAGACCAATCGGTAAAGCCACATTTGAAATTATTTCGGCTCCGCGAATCAAAACTTCCAATGTACTGTGTCTGACATTGGAAACCACGAGTACGATGTTACCCAAAAAGGCGCGCAATACCGCGAGAATTCCTCCACGTCGATTTCAGAATGGAAATTGATCGAATCTTCTGAGAAGGTCTCTATTGACTTCAGTGATCTCTGAGGTACCTTCAACGTCCAAGAAGAAGCGTCTCGAGGTATTCCCATCGTTTGTATTACCCGCGCCTTGCTCCACAACGTCTACATGCAGTCCTAGTTTCTTTCTGAATTCAGTTTGGATTTTTGCCTCGCAGCTCTTCCTGTTTTTCCCTTCCGCGTAAGTTAATCTGTGGGCAGAGATTGAGACCGTGTTGTTAATGGTTTGTAAGATTTCGCCGTCAATCATTGACAGGATCATTTTGAAATTGGATTTTTTCCATTGACCAATATCTCATTGTCAGTTCGGCTAGCTCGGCTCCTCCCCTAGAAGAGACTAAGGAAGTCTCTCACTCTGCCCTGATGAACAATGGATCACCTGATCATGAATACTGACAAAGGTCCCTAAGATCCGAGCAGGCGAACGAGCTCAACTTGATTATAATTATCATTCCGGCCGTAGTCTCGGCTCACTCGACTTTCCTCCTGTTAGAAGTTTCGGGACACTAAGTACACAGGCCTTTTCCTTAGTGTCCTGAAACTTCTAACACCTCCTAAACTCTGCCGACTTCCGCCTTGACAACCCTGTCCGTCTCCTTTTTTTTTTTTTTTATAAAGGATTTATTTTCGATTCTCCGGCAGACTTAGGTGTTATGTTGAAAACACGATGATTCGAGCCACAGACCTTTTATTTGCCTGAATGATTTCACAGCACTTCGCTCTCTCTGATTCTCTCTAAGTCAACTGACTTTGTTTTTGTTATGATGCTTAACGTGCGTGTGCTCTACATAATGACGTCTAAACTTTCATCGTGCGTGGCCTTGGATAACATGACAGATGCCTAACTAGAATACATAACATCTTCCTCTTTCTCTTTTCTCTTTTTTTTTTTTCATTGTTTCAACTCAATGAGGTCCCAACTCGTGTTGACGATCCCTGCTCGGTTTCAAGAAGAATCTATTTCGGAGTAGTGTGCGACCGTTACGGGTCTTGAGGATGTACGTATTCGGGATCCTGAATCTCTCGATAATGATACCTTCTTTCCACTTGCGTCGAGCCACTTGATAACGGACCTCTTGGCCTTCTCTGAGGTCTTGCAGATGCGATCTGTGAGCCGTGGAGTCGATCATGTTTTGCCGCTTGTCATTCAGTAGTCTTCTCCTCTCCTCAACGGCCTTTTCCAGGTCCACGAAATTCTCTTTCCCGACGATTTGATTTTGTTTGAGTGATCGTCCGTGAGATAGCTCAGCTGGTGAGTGCCCATCCATGTCGGGTAGGTTCCTCAGTGACAGGAGCGCTTCACATATGTTCCTGTGATCTGGTCCAGCTTTCAAGATCGTCGCCTTCAAGGTTTGAATTCTTCTTTCCACAAGGCCGTTCGACTGTGAATTTCCTGCTGAAGACTTCGCGTGTTTGCTGATGCCAATCCTCTGCAGACCCTCTCTAAACTCGGTGGAGTCAAACGGTGGGCCACCGTCACTTCGGATTTTCGAAAATACTCCATGGATCAGTGTCCAGTCCTGGATAGCCTTGATGACACTGCCCGCCGTTGTGGAGCACATTTTCTTCAGGATAAAGTCCTTTGTGAAGTAATCGGCTCCAACCAGATAAGTGTCCTTGTTTACGTGCATGAAGTCTATTCCGACCTCTTGCCAGGGCCCTTCAGGTGGCTCTGAGGGAGTGAGTGGCTCCCGTGAGTTCGCTCTTGCATATGACGAACATTTTTCACACTGCTCTATCATTTTCTGTATGTCGTGCCTGAGGTAGGGCCAGAATACGGTACGTCTTGCCAACAGGGTCGTATTGATCTGACCCAAATGAGCTCGGTGCAGGTCCTCCAAGACGGACCTGCGCGAGTCATGAGGGATTACGAGTCTTTCTCCCATGTATATCAGTCCATCTTCTTCGGCTAGGAACATGCGGTGTGACCAGAATCGTGCCGCGCCTCTCTTCAGTTTCCGCTTGACAGCAGGCCATCCGTTGTGGATGTGCCACATAACAGCCTGCAACTCCGGATCGCTTTCCGTATGGGTCTTGAGCTCCTCACTGCGGGAACTGTTGATGTACACATTGGCATGTACGGAATAATGAGCTTGGTCGATATCCTCCATATTCGGCACCTTGCTCTCCCCTGGACTCCTTGAAAGGGCATCGGCGACGAACATGTATTTTCCCGGCACGTACTTGAGTTCAATCTCGAAGGGCAGCAGCCTTAGCATCATCTTCTGAAGTCTCGGTGATAATTCGCTGATCTCCTTCTGTATGATTCCGAGCAGGGGCTTGTGGTCAGTTTCTACTATTGTCTTCTGACCCGTGACGTAAAATTTGAAGTGTTCCAAACCGAAAACAATTGCCAATAGTTCCTTCTCGATTTGTGCGTACCGTTGCTGCGTGTGTGTGAGACTGGCTGAAGCGTAGGCGATTGGTCGCTCCTTCTGTATCAGAACTGCGCCCAAACCATATGAGCTGGCATCCACCGATAGTACCGTGCTCTCATCCAGTGAGAAGTGAGCCAGCACTGGCGCCTTAACCAAATCCGCCCTCAACAACTCGAATGCTCCAGAATGGTCGGCCGTCCACGTAAACGCAGCGTTCTTCTTTAACAGCGTCCTCAAGAGGGCTGTTTTGGTAGACAAGTCGGGTATGAATTTCGCCACATAATTCATCATGCCCAAGAACTGCTTGAGTTTAGCGGTGTCGGTAGGAACGGCCATATCTCTTATCGCTGTGATCCGGTCTGGCGGTATCGCGATCCCATTCTCCCCGATGACATGTCCAAGAAATGTGACGGACGATTTTCTAATTTGAGTCTTCTGTTTGCTGAGCTTTAGACCAACCCTTGAACATCTCTCGAGGAACCCCTCCATCCTTTGGTCGTGTTCCTCTTTGGATGCACCGAATATGAGGCAGTCATCAATGTAGATGAGAACTCCTGGCAAGTCTCCGAACAAATTGTCCATCGTTTCCTGAAATACCTCGGATGCATCCTTCAGCCCGAACGGGAGAACGTTGAATTTAAATTTTCCCCATTGGGTTCCGAACGTGCATAATAGACTCGACTCTTCCTCTAGGGGAATCTGCCAGAAAGCGGACTGTGCGTCCAGGATGGAGAAGTATTTCGCTCCGCTCAATCTCCCTAGTATGTCTTCGCTTCGTGGCAGTGGATATTGGCGTTTGAGAATTTCTTCATTGAGCCTCCTAGGGTCAAGGCACAGACGGACGGATCCATCCTTTTTCGCGGCCGCGACCAAACGATTCACATATCGCGTCGGCTTTGCGACTCTTGAAATCAGCCCTCCAGTGAGCATCTCCTGCAACTTAGCATACACGGCGGCTTGAAGTGCCAACGGTATGAGAGTCGGCGCGCTGATATGGGAAGTGTCTCCTCTTCGCAGAGTGATCTTGTGCTTCACTGGTAAGACGCCACGCAGTCCGTCGAATACGTCCGGAAATCTGGTAAACATCTTTTCCTCGGAGAATGCTGCAACAGCTGCCACCTTCTGCGGAAACGTTCTGCGAAGGAGCCCCATGCGTACACATTCTGCTCTCGAGAGGATCGGGGCGTCTGCTACGTCCATGACATGGAATCTAACGTCAAAAATTTGCCCTGAGCCGCGCTGTCTGACCCTCAAGGCACATACGCCTCTTACCGGAAGTGGTTTTCCGGAGTACGCGGTCACTGTTCTCCGCTCAGGATGCAGCGCTGGTCTCGGATGGATCAGGTCAAAGTATTTGGTCGGACAGACGCTGACATGAGCTCCACTGTCGAGCTTGCATGGCATATCCATCATCGTCTCGTCGCCGTCACCAATAATGTCCAGCGTTTCCCACCAATCATCGGTGGCGGCCGTGATATTATTCAAACTCAAGCTGGGAAAGCCCTCTGAGATGTTAACAGAGCTGACTCGATCTTTCTCTGCCTGCTGTTCAGCATTTCGTGACACTGGCTCTGTAGTAATCGCGTTGAGCTTCGGGCAGTCCCTCAGAAAATGCTCGTCCGATCCGCACCCGTAGCACTTAGCCCTTGATGCGACGCGAGCGCCTCCGCGCTGTCCCTGACTCCATGACCCACGTTGATTACTAGAGGTTCTATATCCACCGCGGTTGTGGACAGCCCTATTAGGTGCTCTCCACGACGCGCCATATCGATTTCGCTGGATCGCGTCAACATCCATGTCCGCATCGTGAGGATCGGGAACGTTTGGTGTGCTTGCCGGCTTGGGAAGCTGAGCGCTCACATCTTGACTCTGAGTGAATCTTCGAACTGTTTTCACTGCATCCTCCATCTTTAGATTCGGCTTCGCTAACAAATCTCGCCTCAGCTTCTCACTGTTGGTGCCCACAATGATGCAGTGGGTCACAAGATTTTGCCGACATTCCTCACAGAATCCGCACAGCATCGAGCTCTTCTCGAGTTCAAGTAGGAATGTATCCACATCCGCCAGTCCTTGTTTCGTCGTGAGAAACCTGTATCGGTATTCCGTCAGGTTTTGAAATACCTCAAAGTATCTGTCGAATTCTTCAATCACCTTCTTCAGGGTTTCGCCGGCGGTCTCGATCTTCGGCTTCAACTGCGTGTATACATCAATGACGTATTCACCACCCATGTTCAGGAATGCGGCGATTCGACCTGATTCGGATAATTTCTCCATATCCGCCTCGCATGTCATGAAGATTGCCATCATGTTCTTCCATTTCTGCCATTGCACTGCCCTGTTGAGGCCTGGTTTCAACACGAACGCTGGTGGTTGTGATGGCGTGAATGGCATCTCGAAAATTTCACTCCCGTTGACTTGCACTGGTCCGCTCAAACTACTTCTGACACCATGTTATGTTGAAAACACGATGATTCGAGCCACAGACCTTTTATTTGCCTGAATGATTTCACAGCACTTCGCTCTCTCTGATTCTCTCTAAGTCAACTGACTTTGTTTTTGTTATGATGCTTAACGTGCGTGTGCTCTACATAATGACGTCTAAACTTTCATCGTGCGTGGCCTTGGATAACATGACAGATGCCTAACTAGAATACATAACAT